>CM032447.1:172860773-173089834 GCA_019049505.1 Pachyrhynchus sulphureomaculatus | reverse complement strand
TTACAAATAAACTAAAAATTCAAATAAGCAAACTTCATGTATTTTAGGGTACCGAAATCGAATCCAAGGTTAGCATTGACCCATCACGTCAGCATTTTGACATAACCTCAAAAATGGCCAGAAATTTGTCTGTAAGTAAATCAAAAAAAAATAAATGAACAGATCACCACATCTGTACGTATTTTGGGGTGCTTAAATCGATTATGCCAAAAGAATTGACCTATTAAGTCAAAATCTTGAAATAACCTCAAAAAGTCCATTCTTTTCATTCACAGGTTGCTGGATTAAAATAATGCCCCTCGCTTCTCGCCCACTGGATGCTTTGTTAAAATGATTCCTCTCGCACATCACCCTCGTCATGCTGGATAACAGTGAGTCCTCTCGCCTCTCACCCCAATGGAATAACTTTACAACTAGAATGTTAAACCTAACATAACCTAACGTAAGAACTGTACTCCAAAAACTCTAAACCTAACATAGCCTAATGCAAAAAACTTACACCAAGAGCTTTACACCAAGAACTCTAAGCCTAACATAGCCTAATGCAAGAAACTTACACCAAGAACTCTAAACCTGACATAACCTAACAGAAGAAACTTACATCAAGAACGCAGAACTATAACCATTACATAACCTAATGCAAAAAAAAATCGAGCCGATCACCATATCTATACGTATTTTGGGTTACTGAAAGCAAATATGTTGACAGAATTGACCTATTACGTCAGGATCTTGAAATATCCTCAATTAGTCCAGCCTTTCATTCACAGGATGCTGAATTATGGTGACTTCCACCGCTTTTCACCCTCGGGTGCTTTATTAAAGTGAGTCCCATCGCCTCTCACCTACGATGTATCTTATTATGGTAATTCCCCTCGCCTCTTACTCTCGGGGTGCTTTATTTATCACTCATTGTCGGGTTGCTTTATTCAAATGAGTGTTCTCACCTCTCACCATTGGGGAATCACTTTAATAAAGAATCCAGTGGGCGAGAAGCGAAGGAACTCACCTTAATCCAACGACGAATTATTTCCAAATCTTAACTTAATAGGTCACAATTATTTTGGTATAATCGGTTTATGCACCCCAAAATGTGTATAGATATGGTGGTCTGTTTATTTAATTTACTTAAAGACGTATTTTGGACCATTTTTTATGTGCTTTTTGAGGTTATGTCAAAATGCTGACGTGATCGGTGAATTCGGACCTTAGATTCGATTTCAGCACCCCAAAATGCGTATATATATGATGGTTGGCTCCATTACAGTTTTAATTTATTTGTAAAAGTATTTTTGGTCATTTTGGAGGTGTTTTTTGAGGTTATGTCAAAATTCTTGGGTAATGAGTCAGTTCTGACCTCGGATTCGTTTTTAACACACCAAAAAACAAAACAAAAAACATAAAGTATGGTATCTCATCTTTCAACGTCAGTCTGTTGGCGCCATAACTGTCAAGCAAAATGAAATATCAATTTAAAATTAGTTGGTACCCATATAATAATTGAAGTAAAGATGAGACCTATGGTTGGTTGGTTGTAGGCAGAGTAGGTGATTGTACCACAATGTAGATCTCTGTACAGTTTATGCATATTCCAAGTTAAAGCCGCACATTCATATAGTATGTGCACAGAGGTTTCTTCCACTGCAATACATAGTTTGCATGTCGTGGGATCATTGGGGATACTTATTTTCTGTAAATGTTTCCTCAGGTGACAGCAGCCGGTGATCAGTTCTACCAGTAGTTTGCTTAAACAAACGAAATTAGTTGTTAGTTACTTTGGGTGGCCACCAATTACGTGCCCCGCATGTTTTTGGCCACATGTTACGAGCCAATCTAGATGTTAATGAAAGAACCATCTGTTGATTGTCCTTTTCACCACTTGTTTTGGTATACCAAACGCTGGTTCTAGAGCTATAGTTTTGAGCGATAACTCTCCAGGAAAAAGAGGAAAAGGGTTGGGTGTCGAACAATTTTGTATAATTTTAATAGTATTTTTCCTGTTGAGATAATTATTTTAATGCATAGTTAAAGTAAAACATATATGTTGTTAAAGAGATCGAAAAGGGAGTTAAAAAGGTTACTTTTTATATATCGCGGTATTGAATTTTTAGAATATAGGGATTTTTTTTTTATGGGTCTAGCACACGTCCTGCAGGGAAGTCCCTAAAGCGCTCCAGGAACGGCACGTGTGCGGAAAAAAAAAAAGCGATTCACGTTGTTTTTGAATCGCTGTAAATTGTGCTCGGTGGGAAACACAGCGCTGGGCAGATTATTCCAAAGGGATGATGTTCTCCATATAAAGGACTGCTTGAAAAGCGTTGTACGCTGCGTCACAAGCTGAACCTCATACGGATGTGAAGCACCAGCGCGACGTGTATTTCTAACATGCACCGCTTTGGGAGGAATTAGGCGGGCTACATCCTTCGAACACTTTCCATGAAAATACTTGTAGAACAGACTCAAGTCGCCAACCGTTCTTCGATGTTCCAGCGAATCAAGGCCGCCGGTCAATTCCGGGTCTCCAATCAGCTCTTCTCTGAACAGAATCCAACAGATGCAGTGTATGTTTGGGAGCGGAGCCCCAAACGTGGGAGCAGTATTCCATAGTTAGTCGAATTTGAGCTTTGTAAAGAATTAACAGTTGTTGTGGGGTGTGAAAGCTTTCTGGTTCGAAATAATAGTCCCCACTTTTGGGAAGTTCTCCTTGCTATGCCTGCAACATGTTCATGCCAGGACATATTTGCTCCCAAAGTAACGCCCATGTAACGCCGGATGTAAAAATTCAGTTATTTTTTTGTACTTACAATTTTAAAAGAAGGAGAAAAAGAGGCGGAAGTATTATCAGGATTTTTTTTGTTCAAATAATAATCAAATTTGAAGTATAAATATATAATATCAAATGTGGGTCTTGGAATCGAGAAATCTAAAAATATTATTATTTTTTTCTTTATTTCCAATTCTAACATGTAGTAGCAGTATAGGAAGTTTTTCTGGTTTCAGGCTGAGATATTGGTCAAAACTTTAACGTAATTATTTAAAGTAAAAGATATATATGTATAAATGGACTGTGAAAGGTTGCATATATTATATATCGTAATATTAACGTCAACTTTCACGGCTCTTGAAGTCGAGAAATCTGCAAATTATATTCTTTCGCATTGTTTTCAACTCCCAGAAGTCCTTCCTCGCCTTAACTTTTTCTTAATATTATAATAAATAAGGTTATTTCCTAGTAACAAGAAATCAAATTCAGTTTAGAACTTTTAAAACTCCGTGTTTTCAAGGAAAATGCTGGAAAAATTACTTTACCAATTTTTAGGATGTAGGGAAAGTAAAAATAAATGAGCTGAGAATATTTATTAAAAAAATCTAGATATCAGATTTGAACCAAATATACCCCATATAACGGTAGTAAACGGCATATTTACTAGATATTAAATAAACTAGATTTCATAAGAATTTCCGAGCAATTTCTTGTCTCTAATTTTGTAGAACATTCCTTCGAGCCAGTTTAAGATTAAGTACTTCAACCGCTCTAAATTGTTGTAACATAACGAGGAAGCACAGATGTTGTAAATTATATAAGACGCACTCTCTCGGGAGTTAATGGTTTACGTCTTTAGTATGTGGAGTATTTTTATATTTATTTAAGGGATTATTAATACACGCTTGCTAGGTATATGCATATAAATTTAATTTCGCTCTAAATGTTTTCCTATTTAAAAACAGTTTAATTATGGTTTTGAATGTTCATTTCTGATTCAAATTAGTTAACAGCCAACATATTTATTGGAAATTGTTTTTAAAAATAGGATTTGCCAACAACATTTTTTACCCTTATACTTATTTGTTTCGAAAATTACCATTTTTATAAACGTTGCCTTGCCGGTAAATAAAATTAATCCAGTAACATTTTCGTTCATATTATTTTAATCTAAAAGCTACTCGTAACTCTTAATGCTATCACTTCATTTTAGAAAAAACAGTCAAATCATAACTGGCTGTAGTAATTCTACTTCATGGCAAATATATTAAGAAAAAAACGCGCCAGAGTGTTATATCCTCTTTTAAAGAGAGAAAAATATTAGTTCCAAATACTTGCATTGTTGCTGTTTGAAAATATAAGTACCTGTATTAAATTGAAGTTTCTAGGAAACTACATGAAATATATGTTTTCTATCGATAACAGTAGTTAGTACGTCGCCAGCAGGTAGCATAATAGCGATTAATTTTTCACAGACCGCAATTTAAACGTTTAAAGAATTTAGGAAAGTACCTTCTGTACTATTTAACTTTTCGAAAGTCTAAATAGGACAAAGTAAGTTATTTTAAAGAGTAGTAGGATCCGTTAAAAAAAAATTCCACCTCCTAAGTTCAAAAACTAGGATAAGTATCTGAAACTCATTTTTGTTTTAGGGTCAAAATGATACTGTTTAGATATCAATATTTTAAAAAGAGTGAAATTTTGTCATACTGTACCATAGGCTGTAAACATTGATTAGACGGATATAGTCGACGGCATTCTAATAAGTCAGGTCAGACGTCATTTTATTTTCTGAATTAAATCGAAAAAAGCAGAGTTCCCCAAAATGTGTGCGAAGAAAATTTGACATTTGTCAGATTTAGTTTACCAGTTGTCAAATTTGATATTGGTATGCTCAAAATTTAAAGAATTGCCCATAAAAGGTTACGTTCAGTATTCAGTAAAATACAGTTAACAACAGGTTAAATTTTAAAATTAGCAACACTTTACATCAAATTTAAAAAAAACATCAAAACATGAAAAATGAGTACAAAGCTTTTTTTTAGTCAAAGTTTAGTAAGGATTGACATTAGAATGAACTATGTATTTTAAACAAAATGAAAGGGAACGTACATAAATATAAAAAACTATCATCTATTAAAATATACCTACCTAGGAATATTATATACTCGATTATGTATGCTGAAAGAGAAAAGTATGAAACACGTTTATTAAATAGAAATCAGAAGTTTCTTCCCGTTTGTTCTTAATGACATGTTTCACAAAATATTTTGACAAGAATTGTAAGGCGATTTTCTAAAAGGTTGCGGAAGGGACGACTTGAATCCTATTTCCTACATATCGAATTATTTTATTATGTATAATATACCTATAGGGTAGTCCACGTAAAATATAAAATTACACTGTACACATACCTTATCTCGGAAAGTTCTATATACCTATATCAACAGTTTATAGCATACTTATTTGAGTAAAGGGGGATACTTTTGACGATGTTTTTTTTTCGCGACACCCTCACCCTCCTAAAGGGAGGGGGTTACCTTCAAAAATTTAAATTAAATGGGGTACTTCTTTTTTCCAAAATCGATAATCGATTCTATTAATCAAAAAGTGTATGCATGTCTTTTTTTAAATCCATTTAATATATAGTTTTAATTTAAAATTTAAACGAAAACTGGCAAAAGTTTATGTTTACTGCTTACTTTACAAATATTAAATAAATTAGAGATTTTCTGCCTCGGTTTTACTAAAGTATTCTGTATATTCCTATTCGTTAAGCTCTGAATGCTCTCAGATGAGAAAGCAAAAATGATGGCAACTACTAAGTTCAATAATATTTAAATATTCTGTATATCATAAAATAAAATAATCCAATCATCGTTCCATAGCATACGAAAAATACTATTTTTGCTTTTGTCAGTGTGTTCTTTTAAACTTTTTTTGAACAATTTTAAAAGTAATATTTGAAGTTTGAACGCACTAATATTTTTAATATTTAACGATTCCGAACGAGTTTTTTTCTCAAAATTTTTAGATTTTTGCTTGCCACTGAAAATTATAGTTGGCTCTCTGTCTCGAACATAAAAAGTCCATTAGACTTTTTCAGTTTTCCGAAGTGGTATTAATTAAATTCAGGTTAACTGCAAGTTTAACAAGGACGACAACAGAAACGTTTATCGCAGCTAAGACGATACACCCGACTTATTAGAACGCCGTTCACTATAGTATTGAATTATTTCATACCCATCGATTATCTAATTTATAAAACAAGTTCCCATACCTAAAAAAGCTCGTATATAAATTTTCTTGAAATTATGTAAACAGAACATTTATATAGACAAGACAAGGAAGATTTAGCAAAATTCTATTAGTAGGAATATTTCAAATTTAAAATATGTACTGGGAAATTATTTTAAGTATTTCACTTAATTTACCTTTCACGTTTTTCCTGCTCTACATACCAAGAAAACTCTTTTAGTACTAAACTAGTGTTTTATGAGGAAGCCAAATATGACAATAAAAAAATCATCACTTGTCAAATTGGACACATTACGAAGCTAACTAGGATGTTTTTAAATGGCGACCCGGACATACGAGTACACCATCAAACGGCATTTTCAATCCGTTTACAAAAATATATGATGGTGATATTTATTTTCAGTCCTTACTAATTTACAGGGCAGATATTGACCTGAATTTTAACTTTTAAGTGGCTCACTCGATTTACTATTTTCCTATTTTTGGTATCACAAAAAGTTTTTTACTAATACACTTAGTTTTTTTTTTACGAGAAAACGAAATATGATAACACAGAATTTGTCACTTGTTAAATTTGACAGTTTACAAAGTCAACTGGAATATTTTTTAAATGGCACGCTTTGCATGTAAGCACACCCTTACGCATTTTTCAAACCGTTTACAAAAATATATAATACTTGATATTTATTTTTAGTCGTTACTGATATACATGGCATTTGAGTTACTGAACTGAATTTTAACTTTTAAATTCCTCACTCAATTTACCCTTTTCCTGTGTAGAGTATCAAAAAATTATTTTACAAATAAACTTAGTTTTCTGTAAGGAAGCCAAATATAACAAACAAGATTTGTCACTCATCAAATTTGGCAGTTTACAAAGCTAACTATGAGTTTTTTAAAATGGCACGCTTTACTTAGGAGCACATCATTAAATAGCTTTTAGTCCATTTATTATAATATATAAGACGATTATTTTCAGTCGTTACCAAATAGGAAAATATTAAATCGAGTGATCCTCTTAAAAGTTAAAATTCAGTTCAATATATATTATATTTATTAAATAGAAGTCGTTATTTGCCCCTTAAGTATATCATAATTTCTGAGAATGGATTGAGTGGATATTAATACTAAAAGAACTAGAGAAATTAGACATAAACTAGCAAAGTTTTTTGGTAGAGAAATATGGATAAGAGATAATTTTTGTACGTCTTTTGAAAATAGTCTCTATAGTTGTTTAAAATTTTGGTTGTACAGATTTTGAGCACCGTTCATTTTAAAATAAAAAGAATCTAACTTCAGCTCAAAAAAATGAAAAAATACTGAAGGATTATGTAGTTATTAAAGAAAATTTTTAATATGGTACAACCGTTGCGTCCTGAAAGGTAAAACGGGGTGATTCAGTGAAACGCTAGATTTAAATAAAGAAAAGGGTTTATTAATGACAAAATTAAAAGTTCTAACTTCCTACACTTTAAAATTACTATTACTACTAAATAAAATCCCTTAGTCTAGTAGATGGTACGATTATCCAGAGTCTTTAAAGCAGAACTCTAATTAAGGCTTAGCTAAATGCGATGTTAAAAGTTCGTGGGATTAACTTCACGAGAGACCCGTTTTGAATAGACGATGTAAAACGCATTTGTCAGCAGGAAACTAGGTCTATGGAGTGATATACGGATGACTTACGGTTTTTCTATAATTTTTTTTGTCCCGTCCTGGTGAGATATTCATACCACTGATGTCTCCACCTTAGCTACCCCAGTTCCTTTTGAGCTGCTAAACATTTCTTGTACCCTAAAGGTCTGGGAATAAGCAGGATATTTCAAGGAAAAGGTCTTGGATTTGCACTACTACATCACTAATAAACAAGTGCGGCAACGTGATAAAAAAAGCCTACTGGGTGGCTTACTGAAGGAAAAGCCCTCTCTGGCTACATGATCAAAAAGGCTCACTGCGGCTGCGGGAAAAAAAAAAACCTATATTCATGCCATCGGGACCCTTAAATATTTTTCTCCCTTCCTTAAAATCACGTCTTCAAGATGGCTACTTCCCGGATATAAATCTTCAGCCAATCGGTCTCATTCGATGCAAATTAAATAGGTCCAGTAGGTAACCCGCAATGCACACTGTAAAATGAATGGGGTTTAAAAGAGGGGACATACTGTATAATAATATATTTTAACTTAAGCCTAATTCGGTTTCACTATCACTGTCATCAGCTGAGTAATTATCAGTAGTTTTATATTATTTACATAAATATATGAATCTTCAACTTTAACAACGTGCTGAATGGAATTCTTCCAGCTTTCACAAAGGTATATTATTTATAAATTTACTAATTCAACCACTGACAAGCTTAAAGTAAGAGAAACATTTTGTGCCCTTATTTTTTATTTAACTTGATGCCAAATATATTCAATTGGATTAAACACACGGAGGAAGCCGCAAAACAATGTGTCCCATTTTCTCAGCCATATTACCACAAACATATATCTTTTTCAATTTATAGTCTTTCAAAACTTCCAAAAGATCACTTTTTTATAACTAAAATCAAAATAAATGTCATTTTCTAACATATGTTCCTGTATTTCCGATTTGGTGTTGGCTGCATTAGGAACCTTATTTAGTAGACGAGTATGGTAACTTGCATTGTCCATAACTATAATACTCTGTTCAGGAACATTTGGCAAAAGGAAATTTTTTAAACCAATTTTAAAAAGTTCTGCAGTCGTGTCTTTGTGATAGTCCAAACTAGAATCTTTTATGTTTTATGCAGATAATAGTAGACAATTTGAAACCCAGCCCTTTTCAAATCCAGCATGCAAAATGGTTATTCGTTTACCTTTATTTGAAGGTGCGTTAGTCTGACATTTTGTACTGCTGTCAACCCACCCTTTTTGCACAGTATCATGGGTATCGAACCATGTTTCGTCAAGGTAAATTATTAGCCAATTCTCTGATCAACACTTTTTAATTTCTTGTAAACAAGTATGTCGCAAGATTCGTAATCTCTGTGACTCCATTACTACTTGCCTTTTGTTGATTTTTCGAAAGGTGAATCCCATTCTTAAGAGAATTTTGTGAAAGGTTGATCGGCCACAATGTATATTGGTCCCGTCCTACACCAGTCTTAATTTTATTTTGTCTAGTGTCGGCACCAACTGCTCTTCATATATAGAATATATTTTTCTCCTGATGACGTCTTTTTCACAATCATCTACATGATGCATTTGAAAATCTTTCCGTTGTTTCCTGTTCCTGAGTGATGGTTTTCCTACAATACCCTTAATCGTAGAAATTGGGGTTTTTGTTAGTTCACTGGCTTCTTGCAAAGCACTTTGTTTATACAATTTTTTTTTTACTAAACTGTCGGTGAAAATTAAGGTGATTTTTTTATACTTTTCTATGTAATTTTCCACACAGGTTTTTTTTCAGTGTAAGTTGGTGTTGGATTTTGATAAACATTTTGGGTTAAGTATAATAAAGTCTGGTCCATTTCAAACAGAAAGTTATTAGGAATCAAAAAGTGAGCTTCCCTGTATACTTAAAACAGATGTCTTATCAATAAATTCAAATTTGTTCGCCTATTAAGAACGTGCCTCGGGCAAGAGAGTCACAAAGTGTAATCTTCGTCTTTGAACATTTACTTGTTAGAGACTGTGTAACTAGAACAGAACGTGTCATTGGTGTTCTAGATTTTAAGATAAACAATAATTTAAATCCTTTACAGAGCGGAAATTAAGCCTTTAGTGTTCAAAAATGGAAGCAGATGTCAATACACAAACAATCAAGTACCGTAAATATGTCCAAGAGTTTGTTATGACGCATTTTTCTTCAAGACTTCTTGACAACTGATATTGCTTAGATGCATAACATCGTTAATCAAATGTTTAAATACTTTTCAACATCTGTCAACATTTTATGCTCAGATAAAATGTATTTACAATTATTGGACATACCCAAAGCGAAAGCATCAAAAGCTTTTACACTCTCCTAAAGATCGCAATGTCAGCGCAGGTAGTAATTGGACAGTACTTCTTTGGAAATGGCAAACGTCACAGAACTTTCAATTCGGAGCAATACTGCATTTTAAAATTTTGATTGTTATAACCAGAAACCCTGGTTTCAGCACAATAGGACGACATCTAATGTTTCAAATACATCTTCGCCAACCATTTGGGGAAATTTCTCTAATAAATTAATCCCTAAAAGCGGTACATAAGACGATCTCAACATGGCCCTGATTTAACGCTGATTGATTCTTTCTTGTCAGGATATTCTGATATTAAAGTAACAATACTCGCTGCTTGGGCAATTTATAAAATATATTTGTTAAGAAATCGAAGTCATCAATAATTTTAATACTCGCTTAAAAAAGTGCCGGAAATTGTTCACATTTAGATGACATTAGTTTGCATATAACTTCCCCCCATGGATCCCGACAATTCACTTCTTAGAAAGGCAATTATTGTTCCTTGAAATTAAGTGTACGTTTTTAGAGTTCAATTGTAGGTAGGAGTTCTTTTTTGTGAAGAATCCCCACCACCCTGGTCACTGATTTTTAATTTAGTGTTTTGGAAGAGGTTTAAGGTTTTAGAGTTCTATTGCAAGGGGATTTTTTTCATCAAGATCCTTTAATTAGTAGGCAATTCAGCTTTTAGTATTTTCTTAAAGAACATCGCCTGTATTCATATGCCCCCTCGCATCCTTAACTTATCTACGCCACAACATAAAAACGTTATGTATAGGAAATTTATTATCGTAGATACCTAGTTGCAGTCCGCCTAATGATCTTTAAAAGGTTGTAATTATTTTGACCTGCCTTTCATCCGAGTTGCGGTAATCGACAAATCGGCTGGTAGGTAGGGTTAAATTATCAAATATTATTAATTTTTAAATATTATACATTAAATTAAGAATTTGAATCGAGCCAGACTGCAGTGCTATCCAAAGTTGCCAAAGTCCCGAGAGGAAGTTCATGAATATCTCAGTTCAATCTCGGTCGAAACCGCCAGGCATGAAGATTTCCTGATGTTTAATGATATCCAGGTTGGTGTGATATTTTCCTGTAAAAGTAATGTAAAATTCCTGTGCGCGGCGAAAATTGTTATGGTGGACGGTACATTTGAATTTTGTGCGAAGTTTTTGCTACAAATGTTTACTATTCTGGCATATATCAATGGCCGCTATATTCCCTTAGTGTTCAGCCTATTGCACGACAAGAAGGAAACTTCGTATTCTTTGGTATTCTCTGGGGTAAAGTCCAATTAGGATGTGTCTTCTCGCCTACAAAGGTCGTGTCAGATTTTGAACGCTCTAGTCACGGTGCGGTTTCAACCGAATTTCCATTGCCAACGCTTTCGGATGCAGATTCCATTTATGACAATTCTGGTAGAGAAAAATTCAGAATCTAGGATTAACTAGAGAATACAAAGATAAAAATTCTCCCATTGAAAAATGGCTTCACACATGTTCGGGTTAACTTTTCTCCCTGCCGATCAAGTGGGAGATGTTTTCGTCCAATTATTAGAAAATCAGCTCGTCCACCCACAAGTAACATTGTTTGCTGACTACATAGTTGAAAACTACATCGATAATAGTGCTCCTTTCCCTACAACCCTTTAGGCCGCGCGCGAAGCCAGCGTTTGGAGAACTAATAACGAGATTGAGGCTTTTACTTCAAAATTTGCAAAAGAGTCATCCGCCTCATCCGAATTTTCATGAATTTTTAGAGGTTATCAAGGGTTTCCAGACTGAAACATACGCGAAATTCAACGTTGTACAAACCAGTGCACCAAAGTGTGCGACTAATGGGTACAATTCAGCATTTTTAGAAAATAAGATAATTCAATATGTACATAAAGAAATTGATGCTATAACGTTTGTCAAATACATGTCTTACAAACATAGTAATTACTGAAATATGTCTTTTGCTTTAATTTTCACACGTAACTTGCATACTTATAGCTCTATACCTGCCTGTGATGGACCGCAACTCGGCCGTCAATTTTGGATTCGAAAAAGGTCTGTACCACAACTCGGAACTTTTTATTGCCTTTCACCAACCCTTACCGCAACTCGGTATCAACCTTTATTATATTGGTGCATTATTTCTACCTGGATATATTATTTATTATAATAAAGCTAGTTTGTCAAATAAAGCCTATATAAAAATTTTCAAAAAATGCTTTAAAAAAAGCTTCCCTAAAATTATATAAAATTGCACTTAATTAGGCCGAGTTTCGTAATTTAGTATGACTTGTTATTTAATACCGTTGGCATATCAGCATGACGATAGCATTGCCGTATTCGATCGCGCAAACTAGAATCCGTTAATTTGACATGACTTTCTTCTTTTGTAGGCTTTATTCGGCATTATTTGAATGGTAGCGATCAAGTATCGCATTGATTAAAAATTTTGAGCAACAATGGATAGAAAAGTTGTACAGTATTTTGGAGATCAATCACCTATTAAATTATATCTACTAAAATTACATATGAGATGGCCTTATAATAAATGATCTTGCACATGACCTCATTTAAAATTTCAAATTTTCTCACAAAGCGATATCTTCTCTATTATCAACTTTTATACAGATTATTTTCGGTAAAGTTATTTTACCAGGTGTACAAGTATGAAATGCGGATTTCAGGCAACAGATGGTGCACCAATGCAGTTTGTGCTATAAAGATTTGACACTGCGCCATTTTGTTGTGTCATCAACAAGTGTCAGACGCGCACGGGTGATAAATTGGAAAAGTGTGTGTATAGTGTTGTGTTGTTATGTTCAATATGTCGAAATTTATACCGAACAAAGAGCAATCGTGGACAACATTAATTTTTGGTTTTCATTTGAAGAAAACTGCTGTTGAATCATACCGATTACTTCGAGAAGCTTATGGTGAACATGCTCCATCGCAAGATACGTCGTGAACGATGGTTTCGGCGTTTCAAAAGTGGTGACTTCGATGTTGCAGACAAGGAACGTGGAAAACCGCCAAAAAATACGAAGACGTGGAATTGCAAGCATTGTTGGACGAAGATGATTCGCAAACACAAACAACAACTCGCCGAGCAATTGGGCGTTAGTCAACAAGCTGTTTCCAATCGGCTACGAGAGATGGGAAAGATTCAGAAGACCGGTAGATGGTACCACATGAGTTGAACGACAGACAAATGGAAAAAAAAAAAAGCGCAAAAACACGTGTGACATTTTGCTCGCTCGGTACAAAAGGAAGTCGTTTTTGCATCGTATAGTTACAAGGGATGAAAAGTGGATTTATTTTGAGAATCCCAAGCGCAAAAAATCATGGGTAGACCCAGGCGCACCATCCACAGCGACCGCAAGACCGAATCGCTTTGGCTGAAGCAGAAAGACGATGCTCTGTGTTTGGTGGGACCAGAGGGGCGTGGTCTATTATGAGCTGTTAAAACCTGGGGAAACGGTTAATACTAAAACGTTCGTTCGCTGCTTGAAAAAAAGGCCAGAATACCGAAAGAGGCAACACAAAGTCATTTTTCTTCATGACAGTGCTCCATCACATACGGCAAAACCAGTTCGCGACACGTTGGAAGCACTCAGCTGGGAAGTTCTACCCCATGCGGCTTACTCACCAGACTTGGGTCTTTCCGATTACCACTTGTTTGCATCTATGGGTCACGCACTTGCTGAGCAGCGCTTTTGTTCGTACGAAGATGTGAAAAAATGGCTCGATGAATGGTCCGCAGCAAAAAGCGGAAGATTTTTACTGGCGTGGTATTCACAAATTGCCCGAAAGATGGGAAAAAATGTATAACAAGCGATAGCACATACTTTGAATAAAGCACTTTTTATCATACTTCCGAATTTAACATGTTTTTTTTTAAAAAAAAAATCCTCATTTCATACTTGTACACCTGGTACTATAATGGATACTATACCCTGTAAAAACTCTCTACGAAAGATAGCAATAGCCTTAAATAATTAAGTAATAAAACTCGAAAACATGATTTCTGTTCTTTTATTAAATATTTCGACTCCTACATAAAACAGATTTTAACATAAAATTATTGAGGGTTGATTAAATATATAAGCTGGACGATTAGGTTGTTAGTTATTTCATACATTATTAAAAAAAAAAGAATAAACTAAATAGCCTTTTAATTTTTTAACAAACGATTTAACTACTATCGTCACTACTTATTCCATGTGTTACCTAACGTAATAAAATATCTGCCATTATTTCCCCTTATCTCCTATTATTGCTTCTTATATCCCAATATCTCTACATAATTTCCATTATCTAGGCTTATCTCTGCTCATCTCCCATTATTTCTCCTTATCTTCCATTATTTCTCCTTATCTCCCATTATCTCATCTTATCTCCCATTATTTAGGCTTATCTCGACTTACCTCGCAATATTTCTCCTTATCTCCCATTATTTCTCCTTATCTCTCGTTATCTCACCATAACTCCCATTATCTAGACTTATCTCTGCTTATCTCCCTTTATTTCTCCTTATCTCCCATTATTTATATTTATTTCCCATTATCTCACCTTATCTCCCATTATCTAGACTTATATCGAATTATATAGAACATATGTATAAGTTTATAAAAACACGTAAATCAGATAAGTGGTTCTCAAGTGATAAGCACACTAACGGACAGACAGACAGACAGAGAGACGTTGCATTTTATATATATTATATTCTTTGCAACATGATACTGTTCCATATTTAATGGTTTAGGCAGTGTATTGCAAGAGAACGCGCTAACGTTAACCTTTTTTCCGACTTGATTCACTATTATCGTCACTGCTTATTCTTTATATTACCTAACGCAATAAAATATATCCTATAACTTGGCCAGAGAACATATGTATGTTTAAAAAAAAGCACGTAACGCACTAACTGACAGACAGACAGACAGAGAGACGTTGCATTTTATATATATATATATATATATATATATATATATATATATATATATATATATATATATATATATGTATATTATATATTATAGATAGATAACTTGGCCAGAGAACATATGTATGTTTTAAAAAAAAGCACTAATTCGGATAAGTGGTATTCCAGTGATAAGCGCACTAATGGACAGAAAAACAGACAGGCAAAGAGACAGGCAGACAGACAGACAGAGACGTTGCATTTTATATATATTATGGATGTAATAAAATATTATATTTATAACCTGGTCAAAGAACATATGTATGAATTAAAAAAATGACGTAAATCAGATAAGTGGTTTCTCGAGGGATAAAGCGCACTAACGGACAGACAGACAGAGAGACGTTGCATTTTGTATATATTATAGGTATAGAGTATTATTATTATTATATAACCTGGCCAAAGAATATATGTATGAATTTAAAAAAAGGCACGTAAATCGGATAAGTGGTTCTCGCGTGATAAACGCACTAATGGACAGACAGACAGACAGAGAGACGTTGCATTTTATATATATTATAGATCAGACAATTTTCAGTTGAAATGTATAGATTTAAAATAATAATATTAGCACAGTAATGCATGTATATTTTATTTGAGGTTTAAATCTGTAGAATTAATCGTTATCTGCCGAAGATGGTATTTAGTTGCCGTGGGCAAACACTTGAGAACTGACGACTCCTGAAACAACAGTGTCCGGTCATGGCGAATAGAAACTTTGTTATAAATTTGTATAAATTACTAGTAAAATAATACTATATAAAAAAATTTATATGGTCAATACGAAATATTTTATCATGGTAACGCTATACAAGAATTAGTTCACAGTTTTATCTGACTTCATAAAGGAGACTCTCAATTCAATACGTTCGTATATAATATTGTTTAAATGTCGTAATATTAATAGGGTACATGTCATTCTATATACGCTTCCTATCGGACTTACCAAATTTCGGGACTGTATGTATGGACTTATGTTTGTCTTCAAATAGGTACACAAAACTACGAGGCTTATTTTTATGAAACTTTTAGTATTCTATATGGTATTTTTCAACTTAAGTCGCAAACCTTAGTCAAATTTTTGTATTTCAAAATTTGAGCTACTTCCATATTCGCGTATCTTTCTTTTTTTTCTTTTATTATTTGACATCACTCCTTCTCAGAGACTTACCCATTTTCAGCAAACTACTAATCCTTTTACTTCATAAAAATCAAATACATGTAAATAAAAAGTAATTGAACCTTAAAAAAATGATAAAAATATATAATAAAATATTTTCTTAAAAAATTACCTGCTAATAAAAGAAAAAAATATAATTAAAACGAGAAACTTTGCTGTCGCGCGCAAAAGCGGTAAAAGTAAGCTATATCTAATAAGTAAGTATACACAATATATTAAGTAAACACACAAAATTAAGCAAAATTTTGAAATCCGAGCAAGTCTTTCACTTAAGAAAAACTTATTAAGTAAAACTTAAATCGAAAATCAATTAGTACTCACTAATTTACTCGGAGATTACCGACCACAAATATGTTTCGTACTCTTTTAAAATGTAACTTTACCATGAAAAAATTGTAGAATTTATTATCATCCTTTTTTTTATCTGCTATTTTAGACTCACCAAAAATTTTTGAAATTTTCTAAAGTTAAATTTGCGAAAGCAAGATTTCCAAAGAATAAATTCTCGAACAAACAGGTCTTTAAAAGAAACGCATTCGGAGAAAATATTTTAATAAGTTTTGGCTGGTTCAAGGAAGTGTTAATTATAATTTATTTATGAATTCAGTTGATAAATTTAAACTTGCTTAGACTAACCTCTCTGTTAATGACCAATTTAGTTGGATGTATCTTGATTAGTCACGTACAACGGACAGAATTCAAGTAAGTTCCGGTAATCCTAGATCAAACTCCTTTTTAACTAAGTTATTATTATCCGAACGAGCCTAAATCAATCGCATCTTTGACTGAAACTTGTGACACGTTATATTTTCGATAATAGATAACTATATGAAATTTTGGTTTCAAAAATTTTATTTTCCAAAAATAGATCCGTTCAAGAATTTTTGTACCAAGAACTGTGTTTTAGAAATTTTTTCTTTTGGAACAGTCTCGGCACATTTAGCAAACTCAAGAATATTTATTATTATTTTTGTAACATCAGCTTTGCATAACTGCAAATATGACTGACTTACTAACGCATTTAAATGAGGAAGGAAAATCACCATACTGACGGTCAAGCTGTTATAGTACTATACTGTTCAGTTACCAATTACTCACACAACCTAATTCATCCCATAATAAATGGCTGCTATTTGACCCTTTTTCACTGTAATTCAATTTTTTTTATAACTACATTACTTATATAGTAAATTAAATACTTATAGTGCAAAACCACTAGTTTCGTACTAACCCAGTTACATCCATATTAATTTAATTAATTTTATAGTACTTTTACTGAAGTTAAATTACTTTTAAAAATAAATTACTTTCATAGTGGTCCAATTACTTCTAATATAAAATAACTATTTCTTAAAGTAATTTATTTACTATTGTAGTAATTCTGTAACTTTAATAGTAATTTAATTACATTCGTAAAAATTCAGCTGAACTCTCCTCTTATCCAATCACATTTTTTAAATAATGTAGAGAAAAAGAAGGAAGAGTATCCTCGGATGACTGTACAAAATTTGACTTGAAAACACGATTCTCTGCATTTTTTATTGTAGGTACATTTTTCTATTGTTGAAAAAGTTAGTAAAACTTCAAAGATTCATTAAATTTCCAAAAGCTGTTAATGTTTTTATTTGACATACCAAATATATTACCTTAGACCAGGGGTGCTCAGACGGTCGATCGCGATCGACAAGTCGATCGCGAGTGCTTTTTGAGTCGATCTCGAGAAAAAAATTCCGATATAAAACTATTCACAGATTTTGTTTTAGGTAACTAAAACAAAATGTAATGAATAAACTACTAAAATTTATTCGATACACAATTAGGCCAGAATAACCCCCTCATCACTTTCTTTTATCGTAATAACCCCTGCTAGCGGCAAAAGGCGGCTTTATCAAAATAACGCGCGGTACTTGTCAAAGAAAAACCGCGTTTTTGATTCCCGCCGATTTTTCTAGAAACTTCGGGCGGCGTGTTTGACGGGAACATTCGAGACTTCGTTCGCGCCGACATAAATGTTACGCCTGCAGGAATAGGAGTCAGTCTGAGTTGTAACTTGAAGGCGATACATCGATCAAAGTTTATTAATAAATAGTCCAAAATGAGTGCGGCGAAGATAAGTAAAACTTATCATTTTAATAACGATTGGGAGGAAGAATTTTTCTTTTGTATGGTAAAGGATAAGTGCATTTGTCTCATTTGCCGTGCGTCAGTTGCAATACCTAAGCGTGGGAACTTAGAGAGGCATCATAAAACGGTTCATAAAAACTATGAAAGGTTTTTCCGTCACAGAGCAAATTAAGAAAACGAAAAGTACGTGATTTGATAACTTGTTTGAAAAAAGAACAAACCATGTTCACAAGACCAGCCAAAAAATCAAAAGCTGCAACGATCGCGTCATTTAAAATATCTCATATATTGGCAAAACACAAGAAACCATTTGATGATGGATTGGTTGTGAAGGAAGCATTTATTGAAGCGGGTGAGACCTTATTTGGAGATTTTAAAAATAAACAGAGATTATGTCTGCTATTAGAGAAATTCAGTTATCTCGTCCGACTGTCACAAGGCGTGTTGAAGTCATGAGTCAGGACATGGCAGATAAAATAAAACATGATATCATGGAATGTACATACTTTTCTTTACAGTTCGATGAATCCACCGATATGACAGACACTGCCCAGCTGTGTATTTTTATTCGAATGGTATTTAATGACATGTCGGCTAAGGAAGAGTTTTTGACAATGATTCCTCTGAAAGGAAAGACCCATGGCGAAGATATATATGACGTTTTCTTCAATTTTGTAACAAACTACAAGCTACCAATATATAAACTAGTGTGCATTACAACCGATGGAGCACCAGCAATGACTGGAAACGAAAACGGTTTTGTGGCATTGTGTCCATTGCATTATACATCAACAAGTTTTGTGTTCAAAAGTTCTAAACGTGGAGATTATGGGCATTGCAATAAAAATTGTGAATTCTATCCGTGCACGTAGCTTACAACGACGGCTCTTTAAATTGCAGTTGGAAGATAGGGAGTCAGCTGAACACACTGATTTAGTTCTTCACACGGACGTCAGGTGGTTGAGTCGCGGAAAATTCCTAGAAAGGTTTCAAGAATTATTGCCCGAAATAACAGCTTTTCTGGACGAAAGAGGTGATGACACTCAGATGCTAAAAAACGGAAAATGGCTGACTGATTTGGCATTTTTGACAGACATCACAATGCATTGAAACACCATTAATTTGGAGCTTCAAGGTAAAGGAAAAACTATTATTGAGATGATTAGCGCAATAAACGCATTCAAAAGTAAATTGCAACTTATAATAGATCAACTGAAAAGAAAGGATCTGAAAAATTTTCCGTTTTTGAAAGCAAGGATTCCTCAGTTGAATTATGATATTTATGAGGCAGAATTATCAAATATTTTGGGCCAATTCGAAATACGTTTTTATGATTTCAGTAAATTGGCAAATATCGCATGATTTATGAGTTATCCTTTTTCGTGTAAAAACATTGAGGAATTAGCTACTGAAATAGCAAGTCAGTTTAACATGGACTCAGGTTCTGTTGAAAATGAGTTAGTGCAGATTATATCAGATATACATCTCAAAGCCACAGCATCTGATACAAAATTCTGGTGTTTTATATCTGAAGATAAATATCCGAATCTAAGGCAAATCGCCCTTCAACTGACGGCAATGTTTGGGTCAACTTACTTGTGCGAGTCTGCATTTTCTGAAATGAAGATAATTAAGTCAAAATATCGCAATCGACTAACTGACGAACATATGTCATCATGCTTGCGATTAGCACTCGGTAATTACATACCATCTTATGAAAAGTATGCTGAGGACATGCAGTGCCACGCTTCAACATCCAAAGTCACTCTTTAGTTAAGTTTAGACACTAGAACTCGTTTGTTTTGTAAGAACCAATAAACTCGCAATTTTGAATAATTATGAGTTTTTTTATTGACATTTTAGAGCAGACCTACACTTACCTTGACTAAAAAAATGCATATTCTGCGAAAAACTAATATCTATGCCACGATACACCCTACCTAGACGACAATCCTGCATCACACTTACTTGCAGCCTCTCAGAGTCGATCGATCGTAGTCTAACAATATTGAGGTAGATCGCCAGCAGTTCAAGTTTGAGCACCCCTGCCTTAGGCCGTCAAAATTCACCTGTACAGAGAAATTTTTATGATACACTGATAGCGATAATATGATTATTGTTCATTAATCTTCTTCCTTTGGATGATATTACTAACTTAAAGGGCCATCCTCCTCCAGAATTTTCGAAAAATCGTTTTTTTTGGCATTTTTTTATAGTTTAAACCTTCAAGAATATGTGTGGGAAAGGATTTCTCGATATCTTATTTATTTTCGAAGATACGCGGTCGGCGCACGTATATAGAACGAAGTTCTCAAGCTCAGTCAAAGGAAGCAAGAATAGCTCGGAAAATGCTTAATACTGAACAAAATGTTTTATGAAGAAATTGAAGGGTTACTTTATGACCCTGGAGGAGCTGATCAGCTGTACTGGTATCTCCAAACTACTTTTTTCGACCTCGGCTCCATGATTCCGTCATTACCACTTATCCAATTTCTTCGAAATTTTGACACAATTTTTTTCTTCGGCCGAACTATGGAAAAAATTTTATCTCTGAATTTTTTTTATCAACGATTTTTAAACCGAAAATCGAACCTAAAATTTTGAGTACCCGCCATTTTGTTAGTCCTACCGAGAGTTACACTCATATGTTTTAAAAATCTTTTTGTCTTTTCTGTTTCAAACATTGCTGGAAGTCGGAATTATCAAGCCGAGCGAGTTACCTTTTTTTAACACGCCCGTATACAAATGTGTATATCTGTATATATAAGAATCAGACCGACTCAAAAAAATGTATGAATGTACTCCAAAGTTTAATAAATAATATCTAAAAAGTTTTTTTTAATTACCTTATACTTTTTTCAAAAAATAATCCCAAAAAAGCGATTTCCGTGGGATCGCCCCTTAAAAACTTACAACGCTATTTTTATTTTACGGGGAAGAAACAAGAATTAAAATTTCTCGTAAATACATATGTTTATAAATATTTCAATTAAAAAAAAAAAACTGGTAAACTTATTTACCCAGTACTTTTCATGCAAATTCAAGTTATAAAGTCAATAAATTTTTTGAGGACACTATAATTACATGCCTCTACAAAATATTTTTGTTGGGATTAAAAATATTAACAAACTAACATCATTTTTAGATTCCTCAAGAATCCTGAAATTTGCATATACAATATATTCGTAAAACCCCTACTAATAATGTCCCCCACGCCTTTACATCTTCAATATATCACTATAAATAATACGAAGCACAGTTTGTTTATAGTCTTAAAGGAAAACAAGGAAAAAATTCTGCGCATACTACTTAAACTATAGACAATTTGTCACTTTAGCAAAGAAAATAAAGTTAAACCTTTTTTGGCTAAACAAATTGACAGATCACGTACTATTCTTTTTAACAATCTGCCGAGTTGCAAGATATTTGGTGCTGGTAGCTAAAGTAACAAGTTTTTGTAATGCCATAATTCGAGTTAGAGAATTTACTCTTACAATTTCGGAGAAGGACATGCAGGCACATATTCATTTATTATAATTCTTTCAATTTTAAATTTATTAAATTCCTAACCGATTTATTTTCATTCTGTCTTCTATCTTGCTGTGTAAATAAAGAACTTGGTTGATATATATTTGTAATCTTGCTTGTAATGTAAAAGACATTACTTACATGTACGTATTACCAATCTCATTTCAAAGAAGTTTCCCAATCATTGAAAAATAATCTAATATTTTTTTACCCTTATCGGTATCTGTATACATGATTAACTTTACACGTCATAACATCTAAAAGGAGAAACAACAGAATTTCTTAACCTTCCTTTATTAACATAACAAGAAACCATTAATCGTTTACGAAAATATTTTTCATTTCAAAAATAACACTAACTAATAAATCTCTATTATTTTATCATCAAAAATTAAACACCTACACAAACAAGTCTGGTATAAGAAT
Source organism: Pachyrhynchus sulphureomaculatus (assembly GCA_019049505.1). NCBI lineage: Eukaryota > Metazoa > Arthropoda > Insecta > Coleoptera > Curculionidae > Pachyrhynchus > Pachyrhynchus sulphureomaculatus. The sequence goes on along the minus strand of CM032447.1, from coordinate 173,067,604 downwards.
TATTTTAAATTTTTATCGTGAGAGTTGAAAAGTGGGATGTTATTAAAGGATAAATTATGTAGTTGTCTATTTTCAATTAACCAGTGGCGTAAGAAACGTAATTTTTTTTTTCTGGAGTATGTGCATTCCTGTTATTAATTTATATATTTATGATTACCTTTCGCTTTAATAAACATATATATGTTGGAAAAAAGGTGTATAGTGACTGAAACAAACGAATACATTTTTGCTCTCGCGTTAAAGGTAGAGGCATCCAAAAATATTGACTAAACCAGGCGTGCCATCTATAAGATACCAAATTAGGACATGCAGGTGTTGGCGCATATCTGAGCTTATCAGCTAGCGTAGGTAAAGAGGCAAATCGCAAAAACACAGTATCAGCAGAAGAGATTTAAGAAACATACACACACACAAAAATGTCAACAATCAACAAACATTTCTTTCAGTGCTTCACGTCCAATCTTCTTGTCAGGCGACTGTTTGGAAAGCAGTTTTGCTATTTGTATTGATCTTTCTTAGCATTACCGCTAAACATCCAATAGTGGTATTAGCACTCTATATTTACAATTGATCCTATTCATCTAATGGCAGTATTAGTACTCTATTCACTTGTAAACGCACTAAATCTTATTTTACTTGTACGCTTTGCTCTCGAATTAAAAGATTTGGCATTTTCACACAGAATGGCGCTAAGGTTGATTGCTCTCACTTTTGTGTGTATATTTCTTAAATCTCTCCTGATTATACTACGTGTTTGTGATTTGCGTCTTTTCCTAGACTAGCTAATAAACTCTGATATGAAGCGAAACATCTATGTTCTAGTTTAGTATCTTATAGTTAGTCGATATTTTTTGACGTCCATGATTTTAATGCGACAGCAAAGAACAAGTTTTATTTGGCCATTTCAGTCACGAAATAAATTCCGTATCAGGACTGCAACCTTTCATACATAGGCCAAAGTATCAGGAAAATAAGCGTTAAAAGAGACGAGCGCAAAAACGCAGTACCAAACTCGTGGAAACAATTCAACCGTATGTTACTCCTCCAACACAAATTCCACAAGGAACCACAGGACCGAAAACGCGCAGTCAAAGCCGAACCCCCATTGGCCAGAAACATTCAACTAATAGAAACATACCCCCAGCACACAAAACCGGGACCCTCGGAACCCATCTCGACATTCATCGCCAAGACATCGTCTAGTGACGCTTTGAAAAAGATGGATTAGATTTCATCAAAACGTCGGCGTATTTTAGAGATTCTTTCCGACAATATTTTGGGAAGTTTGTATATGGTGTATAAGGATTAAGTCCAATACTATAAATAAACATTGTAGATTGACACTGACTAGGCATACGTCAAAATGTCTTCCTGTTGAGTTAGCCGTGGTGTCTCGGCGATCAGAGATTCGCATGGTCGCACTTTTATGCTTGAGTTCGATGTAACTAGTATATAACTCCCGACTTTGGTATCTGAAACTCATCTCAATTAGTAATTTCTGGTTTTTATATGTATATATATATATATATATATATATATATATATATATATATATATATACATATATATATATATATATATATATATATATATATATATAGGTAATTTTTTGTGGTATTTATTTGACTAAACCTTGATATGGGTTTTCGCTCCACTTCTTACGAGGTTCGTCCATACTTCAAGCTCTGCCTATTGGGGATATCGCTGGCCATCATAACTACTCTGTTATCCGCTATCTTATTTTTACATTATATTTTCTTTTGAGTTTTTTAATTTAGGAAATTACCCAATACTTAATAAAATTTCATTCTAAAATAATAAGAATAAAAGAAAATTTTTGTCAAGATTTCTACTTTGTTTTAATTACTATGAGCATCGTTTCGACAGTACTCTATATTCTTCAACTGACTTACAAATACTAAAGATTTAGACATTTAATTAAATATTATATATGTCATGGAAATAAGATTTTAAGAAATGTAAATATGGGAAACTATAAACTACCAGTAGAATAGCAATAAGGCGAATTGTTGACATATATTTGATCACTGGTTTACATTTATTTATCTCTAGAAATTCCAGGTACTTAAGTTTATAGCCCTTATTTTCTAAACATAGTATTTTAAAAGTCTTGATTTTCCTTACTTAAAAGTTTGCATAATTTAACATAATTTTATAATTAGTATATCTTCTAAAATATTCTTTAATTTTTCTATTTAGACAATGGATTATTTATTTTGAAAGCAATGTTAGAACCTTTATTTTTTACAAATGTCTTATTGTTGAAAATTTGGCCTCTGTAGGTTATAATTTTAAAATTATTAGATTATTTGTTGTTAGTACTCGGGTATACTAAATTTAAAGCTTTTTTATATTGATTTCGTTGAAGAATTTTACTAATTAGTATTTCATCATAGCCATTATTGACTGCTATCGGTTTTCTATGTTAGGTTCTATATTAAGATTTTTATTTGGTATATTTATGAAAATTGACCTGTATATGAAACTATGATAAATTACTAATTTATAAGTATTTGAATAAATGGATTTATTGAATATTATCATATGTGTGTGAAAATATTTATAAAAAATTTTGAATTCATACGAATTCTGTTTCTAGTCGAAATTGTTAGATCTAAAAAGTTAATTGAATGATCCCGTTCTACTTCGATTGTAAATTTATTTTTTTGTGGATCCTATTAATATACTTGAAGGAATTTCTAATTGTCCTCACACATCACATGTTTTTGCTTGTTGGATGGCCATGAACTTTCTTTTCGGGATGTTCCGTTAAAATTTCAGCTAGAATAGGGCTCAATGTATTACCCATTATTAAACCTTTTTAGCATAAGTGCATCCTATTGTCAAACTAAAAATATTTTTGATATAAACATAGTGACAGTGATTCTAAGATGTGTTGCTTAATAACCATGCTAGAATGAATATTCATCAATGAATGTTTAGCTAATTTTATGTGATCTGCAGATGGAATATTTTGACCCCAAATAAACTTAAAAACCAGAACATTCTTCTCAATGACCAATTAGATGTAAACAGTTCCCCTTTCTTGAACCTTTTCCATTTTTAGTCTATAGTTTCCTATATTCCTCTTTATGAAATAACATATTAACAGTATCTACGTAATATCTAATTTCATGTCTAAATCTTTATTAGTTAGAACTCATTTGAAGAAGACACAGTGCTGTCCAAGCAATCATCATAGTAACTAAAATAATGCGGAAATCTTAACAAGAACGTATGTTCCATTTCTGTTTATTTTACTTTATATTAAGAAATATTTAGTAAAGAAATTTATTTTATTCAGTACTATAATCTATTTTAAAGTCTCAACTTAGAAAAGACCCTCTATGCTATAGTTTTTCTTATTTTAAGAAATGCTCTAGGGTTTTAGTTCTATTTTCATAAAAAAAATATTATAAATATTTATTTTAGTTGATGCTTCGACCCTTGATTTTGTTGAATTTAATTACGTTATTTTATTCTATATAAAAATTAGAAAAACATGGCGCCTATAATACTATTTTATTAAAAGTAAATCCTTTTGTGACATATTAGATCGAATTGTCGTGTTTCTATTCTTTTAAAGAATTTAAGTTATAAACAATAATAATAATTTGTTTGGAAGATGTTTGACACAATCCTATACGATTCGTGTTAACACAATTTAAGAAAGTACAATACACATGACTTCAGGCAGCTGTTATAATTTTCAAATACATGATATACATTTAAAAAAACAAAACTAGATTATCATAAGTAATTTGAATTAAAGCATAGAAGCTCAATGTCAGCACAAAAAAGCAATATTGCTTTATATTTAAACATGAAATAACACGTCGCAGGTGAACACTTACCGAACAAGAATTTTTTCAACAATAGTAGATTAGATATCTCCTAAGCTTTCGACGGGATACGGCACGAGGACCTGGTACGCAAACTCATTCGAAATTTTTACGTTTGATGCACTGATTTCACAGACCATTGACCGATAAAAATTTTCATTGTCGCCACTAATATTTAACAGCCGATATCCCCTCGAAATACCAGCCTGTGATCGAAAGTCGATGATAGACAGTAAAAAAAACAAAATAGTAACCCATAGTTAATCCTGACAAACTACATAACAGATTTGCATGGCATAACAGCGTCAAATATCTAAACCTATATTACGAGAAAACTGTCAAACTGTGACCATAACAGCTAAAGTCGGAATTTTACTTTCAATGCTTTATCAACTGTTGTTCGAACAAAATTTCGTTTCGGAACAATCTGACGATACATAGGACATTTGTAGAGAAAAATTTCGGAATGAATGCCCAACCTGGTATAAAACACAGAAAACAACCAATGCAAGGAATACAGAATAAGACCCTAAGAATGACTGCGAAAAGGCAGTCTGGTAGAGGCAGCAGTTGCGTAAGGATCTAAGTATTACAATTCAGCAGCAAGGAACAACAGTTTACATCAATTCGAGGATTAGTCGAGAGTAATAATATAGAAAGTGAGAGTAGTTCGAAGATAGATATTTAATTTTGGTCTTATGAGTTCACAAGTGACCACCATAATAGGAAATATCAATTGTGCACTTTTTTATATAATTTTAAATAAAACTAAAGACGTCTTTTAAAACCTAATGAACCTAAAGCTTGTAGAACTATTAACGTTACAATTACACTACTCAGTATATATCACCACTACACCAAACACTTTATTTTTGCACTCGACGCGCGTTTCACTAATCATATCAGTTTCATCAGGAGCGATGATTGACTGTCAGGAGTCAGTTATCGCTCCTGATGAGGCTCACATGGCAAAACGCGCGTCGAGTGCAAAACTAAAGTGGTGTAGTGGTAATATATACTGAGAAGTGTCATTGTGCCAAAGATTCCACATTCCCCACATAGTTACAATTAAACTTCAATTACATGCGCTGATCTGTTGGTCAAGTTCTGAATTACCAGGTGGTTTAAAATCCACATACCAATTACATAAAGTTTGATTCGGGAAATAACGAAACAAACTTTAGATATTGACAACTATTGACACCAGTCTTCTTAACTTCAACAATTGTGAGTAATACTTAAAAAAAAAGTCTGTTTACTCATCGTTTTAGGTTAGGAAAAATGCTGCATGAATCATCCTAAATATTCTTATGTAATTCATTTTAACACTACTAAAAAAGTGCAATACACATGAATTCAAAGAAGTTACACAAGTAATTTTAATTCACCGTAATATAAAATATAACTCGTGGAATTTTTCACTTTCATATTTTTTTGTTTAAAACTAAAAATATTAAACGTCAATATTAGAATCATTATCCATTGCTTTAACTTAAATAAAACACTGCATAAGAACTTTGGAAGATGTGATTTGGCTCAACATAACTTTAGAAATCAAATATATGTGGCTTTAAAAGAAAACGTATCACAGGTATAACATACATTAAAAATATAATAATGAAAACATATTATTAATTTAATATGGAGATATTTTTCTTTTATTTCGAAATTAAGAAAAGTTTTTAATTTTGACCCTATAGTAACTACAGAAATATAAATTATGTATTGTGTATTATATATGAAACATTTTGGGTAAAACTGAAAACACCAAACATCAATAAACATGAAGTTTACAGAATTATTAATGTTAAAATTACACTTTAGTTCTTCTTCTTCTTCTGGTTCTGTCTTCTTTAGACGTTAGCGATCATTCTGGTCCAAATTACTTTATTTGTAGCTGATCTAAACAATTCTACACTACTTTTCCCTGTCCATTTTCTAAGGTTGTGCAGCCAAAAGATTCGACGTCTTCCAGGAGGTCCTTTCCCCTTAACTTTTCCCTGCAGAATCAGTTGGAGGAGATGATACTTGTCGTTCCTCATAACGTGGCCAAAGTATAACAGTTTACATTTCTTCACCGTGTATACGATTTCCATTGCCTTGTTCATCCGTTGTAGCATGGTATCGTTGATAATGTGATGTATCCAAGAAACCCGCAGCATACGGCGATAACACCACACTTCAAACGTTTGGAGCTTCTTTGTTGTTATTTCGGATAATGCCCACGCTTCAACATCATCCAGAGAACAGAGAATACATAGCACCTTCAAACCCGCATTCTGGTCTTTATGTTTAGATGCATACTACATAGGACCTGTTTTAGGCGGAAAAAAGCTGATCTTGCTTTCTCTATACGAACTAATATTTCTTTTGCATGGTTCCATTCCTCTTTAAGATTACAACCCAAGTACGTAAACTGATTTATCCGTTGTATTGGTTTGCCGTTGATGTTAAAGTTGGCACTCAGTTCGGAATTTTTACTTACTATCATAACCCTGGTCTTAGACACATTCAAACTCATACCATACTCTTCACATTGTTCTTGTATTCGAGTTATCAGCCTTTGAAGTCCATCTGCAGTGTCGGCCAATACAAGGGTGTCGTCTGCATATCTCAAGTTGTTAATGATATGCCCATTAACAATCACACCATCTTTGCAACCACTCAAGGCTTTAGTGAAAAGCTGTTCGGAGTACACGTTAAAGAGCAACGGGGACCAAATCCACCCTTGTCTAACCCCTTTCTGTATACTGATCTCTTCAGATCGCTTGGCTCTAACTCTGATTTCAGCTGTCTGTTGCCAGTACAAGTTGGAAATGATACGAATATCGTCTCGTCTTATACCTACGGAAAGCAAGACTTCCATCAACTTCCTGTGCTTTACCCTATCGAAAACTTTTCCGAAGTCGAGAAAACATAGGAAGACATCGCAGTTCATATATAAGAACCTGAATGCCGAAGAGCGCTTCTCTTGTTCCTAAGCCACTTCTGAAACCGAACTGTGTCTCACTAATAGAGTTCTCAAGTAATGGTTATATGCGTTCATGGATGACATACAAGAATTCTTTTAAAACATGACTCATAAGACTAATTGTGCGATGTTCTTCACATTTCTTCGCATTGCCCTCTTTGAGTTTAGGTATAAAGGTGGATATGAGCCAATTATGAGGAATTTGGCTAGATTTATAGATGGCGTTAAATAAATCAACTAGGATATCAATATGCTGTTCTTGTAATAGTTCTAGTAGTTGATCCACTCTTGGTGCTTTACCAGCTTTTAGTCTTCCGATGGCTTTTATTACCTCATCTCTACTGATACTAAATTCTATATGGATATCACTGATTTTTGTTTCCTCTCTGTCTTCCCATTGGAATAGTTCTTTTATGTATTCTGTCCACCTAATCAACCTTTGGTCTTCATCCCAAATAGTCTTGCCTTTCTTGTCTTCAATTACTGTAACGAATTTTGTTTAAAGTATACCCGCTGCTAGTTTAATTGGAGATTGAAAATGTCATGCTTCTGTTCTAGACATTCTATTGCGCTGCATTTTTGTATCAACCAATGTTCTTTCGCATTTTTGATCTTCTTCTTTATTATGTTATGTATGCGTTTTTGTTCTTATGTGTTCTTCTTTCAGTCATTAAATCTAAAATCTCTTGCGTCATCCATTCATTCTTGGTCTTTGTTCTAGTTGTTCTTAAATATTCTGTCTGTATATCGGTAATTGCAGTTTTAATAGCCACTCATTTGCCCTCTACAGGTACATCAGTCAATTTCACAAACTTTCTATTATTTGCTGTTCTGATCTTCTCCAGTGTATATTTGTCTTTTAGTTTTTTCACGTCACAGGTGTCACAGGTGTTGCTTTAATCTCCTTTAGACCTGGTCTTCCAGTAGTTACCAGTAGGTTATGATCGGATGCAACGTCAGCTCCAGGATATGTTTTGGTGAGTTTCACAGTATTTCTGTATCGCTTATTTACTAGGTAGATAGTCTATTTGATTCCTAGTAATATGCTCATCTGAGTCGGCCGATGATCGCTATCTATATAATCTTCGAGCTGGTAAATCAAATAAGGTATTTGTAATGATTGGACCACACTCCCTGCAAAACTGCACCAGTTCTTCACCTCTATCGTTTTGCTGTCCTAGTCCAAACTTTCCTACCACATCCCCATCCATTCCTTGTCCCACTTTAGCATTAAGATCTCCGATGATATAAGTGATTTCGTTCTTTTTCACACTTTTCATAGCATCCTCCAATTCAACATAAAATTGATCAGTCTTGTCTTCTGTACTGTCTGGTGTTGGAGCGTACACCTGAATGATATTTATATAACATATAGCAATTTAGTTACGAACTTTAATTACAGGCCGAGTTCTAAGTTGATGAATGCTTTAAAATTGACAAACCAGTTACACGAAGCTTAAATAATAATCCAACTAACTGGCACCAGTCTTCTTGATTTTAACAATTGTTAGTTTTCGGTAAAAAAAGGAACACATATCCATTGTCTCGTCTCAGATAAAATACTGAATAAGTCGTAAACAAACAACTATCAGTTAAATCCTAAGGTTCAGTAATTCACTTTTAAATATATATCAAGTCAGGAATTAGTCGACTAACTATTTAAACTAACAAGAATATTATCATAATAATTCTAACACTTCTACAGCAGCTAACATATTTAGAAGACTGCTGAACTCTAAAGGAATCTTAAAAAATCTTAAGGGTATTTTTAATTTAACCGCTTGCAGAAACAGCGTCATGTATTATTCAGAAATACTTTTTATGGTTCGTTTGTAGCTGTCGGACTCGCTTTGCTGTGTTATTAACCCAGTCAGTAAGATATATTACTTTTACTTTTATTAAATTTGTACATGAATACGATGTTGTGTATATATTTCCTTCTACCTATTTTTCTTTTTTTTTCATTTAAAATATATTTAGTTTATTTGTTCTGAGAACTAGGATATATCGTGAATAATTTATTAAAAATTACAGGTAAGCAATTTTTTCTCTCATGAGTTACATACACCTCGAATACACCTCCAAATTGCAAAAATTCGAATTTTTTTACGGATGTCTATACTTCTAAGAAAGGTTCATTCCATTACAAAGTTACAGCATTAGATATGACATGTCTTCGAATTGGAACCGCTACCTGTTTTCAGACACTGTCTCCAATATTACTCAGTCAATTTTTAATATTTCTTAACTTTTTTTTAAATTTTAATAATTATTTTTTCTATAAAATGTCGAGAGGTTTTTTTTAATCTTTCTAATAGAAAATTTTTATAAATAGTTAATTATAAATTTTTTGGTCGAAAATTGCATACTAAAGTTTGAAACACCGTAAATTTTTTAAGTACTACATTATTTTACAAGATTAATTTTTATTTTGTATACTGGACTATTTTTTGTGAAGTTATTCTACAGACAAGGAGGCGCCATAGTTTTCATCAGTGGTCCATTTAACCCGATGAAAAGTAATGTTAACATTTAAACCTTATTTTAAAAAAAAATTATTATAATTTAAAGTACAATAAAAATATATAATCGCCATTCTTTTGTATTATTCATTTAATAACCTTTTAAATATTTTTTTTAAATAAACATACTTTTTGCAGCGCCGAAATGTATGTAACCCCTTTCTAATATTTTTAGTAGTTTAATTACTTAGTTAAATTTAGAACTTGATTACACAAAGTACTGCTGATATATTATGAAAAGTTTTTGCGTTCGTTTAAAATTTATTGTGTATACTCAATTCATAAAAAAATTGTTGCAATGAATTATTACACTACTAACGTTATTATTCAATAACCATTTTAGGTTCTGCCCAACTTTTAAAATATTTTGTTGTAATCTAGTTATGGAAGTTTAATCACTTGCCGGATAATAACAGATTAATTTGTTACTAATGAGTCATTTAGAACCCTTTAAAATAATAAATTGTACTGATTTAAATCGCAGAATATAAATTTAAAATTAAATTTATACTGAAATAATAATTAAAAATACAGATTTCCTTTTGTAATCTTATCTTGTAATCTCTGTAAACTTTTTCTTTGTTCTTTTTATTTCAGCAAATGAACCAAACGGTCGTAAAAAACTCAATGAAAATGATTTATGTCTTGTAAAAGAGTATTTCTTTTAAATGGTGTCTGGCAAAATACATAGAAATATCGGATTGTGACTAAAGTATTTAAACTTTACAACTACAGTTTTTATAAGCTATTATCTAGATTATAGAAACATATCATCACGCAATCCAATGCTAATTAGTTTACTTTGCTAGTTTTTTATTTATCCAGAATAGAAACTTCAGGTTTTTAAATATTACGTCGAGCTCAAACAGTAAATTTTTATTTTTCCGAGGTAAAATATAAAATAAACCGCTAGCAAGTAATGACACTTTGTGGTAGTCTCAGCGCAGAGTCTTAAAGAACTGAAAAATACTGTCGACAACTCATTTATCAAATTCAGATGTAGGAAGTGATGACAGTCTTATTTTGGGAAAATCATAATGGCAGTGAAGAGACCTCAAAAAACAAGCCTAACAGTTGACGTAACAAAGTCAAAAGTAGAAAGCCTACAAGACGAATCAATAAAAAATCTCTACCAGACAAGATTGGAGAACGAAATAAATAAAAACACAGTGGTAGAGGAAGGAGACATAAAAGACAGTTGGAGAAAGATCAATGATAATATTATAAACGCAGCAAAGGAAGCACTCGGGGAACGTAAAATAAACAGAACATCAAAAAGACCGAATAATACACCTTGGTTCTGCGAGGAAGTGAAATTTAAATGCCAAGAAAAAACAAAAGCCTATCTTAAATATGGATCAAGCAAAACCAGAGAAACTTATAAAAAATATAAGACAGTCCGCAATGAAACAAACGCAGTAGTGAGAAAAAAGAGGGTGGAACACTGGGAAAAATTCTCCAAAGAAATGGAACATGACTTTTATGTTGTGCAAAAGGAGATTTGGAGAATGATACGTGGACAGCTAAAGGAAATGAAAGAATTAATAGAAATAAGATAAATTGAAAAAGGTACATGGATAAATTATATAAAGCAATTGTATATTACAACAGAAAATTTGGCACCCGAGACACCAGAAATAATAATCAACGAAACATCAGAAATAGATGATAAATATGTGGAAGAAGCTCTCAAAAAGTTAAGAACCGAAAATCAGCTGGTAAGGACGAAATACAAAATGAACTATTAAAGTACGAAAAATGAAATAGACTAAAGAATTGATAAAGCTCATAAACAAAATAATACAGGGATCGCGAATACCAGAAGAATGGAGAACAAACATAATGATACCACTTTTTAAAAAAGGAGAAAAAACCGATCCGAATAATTATCAAGGAATTAACTTCTTGTGCACAACTTTAAAACTGACAACAAAAATTGTTACCAATAAAATAACTTCACTTATACAGCTTTCCGAAGAACAGCAAGGATTCAAGAGCGGAAGATCCTGTAACGACGCAGTATTTGTAATCAGACAAATTACTGAAAAATCACTTGAGTATAACAGACCAGCGTTCTTATGCTTTATAGATTTGGTAAAAGCATTTGATAGAGTACAGCTGCAAGACACTTTATGACAAGAATATTCCATTCGATATAATAAAACTAATTGAGAACATTTACAAAAGAAATAAAATAGAAGCTAGAGTAAATTCGGAGTTATCTGAACTCATAGAGGTAACAACTGTTATTAGACAGGGAGACTTACTGAGACCCCTACTGTTTAACATTTTATTGGATGAAATAATTAAACAGGTAAAAACAAAGAAAAAGGCTGTCAAATAGGCAATAAAGAGATACAAATATTGTGTTATGCCGACGATACTGTCTTAGTCGCTGAGAATGAAGATAACTTGCAATGATTATTACATCAGTTTAATACAACAGCAAAGAAACTTAATATGAAAATATCAGCTGAAAAAAACCAAATCAGTAGTTATCTCCAAAGAACCAATTAGGTGCAAGCTGGAAATCGATGATCAAATTATAGAGCAGATGATGACAATTAAGTATTTAGGAATTAAATTATCATATAACAACAACATAGACAAAGAAATAAAAGAACAAATAGAAGTAAAGGCTCGTATATATAAATCTGTGGTTGGACTGGTTATGACCTATAGCGGAGACAAGACCAGAAACACGCAAAACTCAGAGATACCTACAAACAAACATTATGAAGAATTGCAGGAAGAACACTTTGGGATAGAGAAACAAACATAAGACACATATGTGAAGTAGAGGACATTAACATATGGATAAGAAACAGAAAACAAGAATGGTATCAACATATAAATAGAATGTCCGAACGACGATTAGTGAAAACAGCTTGAGATAAATCACCGGTGGGCCGAAGGAGTATAGGACGCCTACGAAAAAGGTGGAACTACGAACTGTAGCGACGATACATTAGAGAAAAACAGCCAGGAATGCCTAATATAAAGAAGAAGCCGAAGAAGATTATGGTGTGAGACAAACAACCAGTTGCTAAACCATAGCAAAATAGATATTTGGAAGCCTGCTATCCAGAATTCTGTTTTAACTAATGAAATTCAAATCAGTTAGTAAGGAAAGTAGATTTTTTGGGATTGATATTAAATAATGGCATTACGTGGAGCAGCCATGTAATATATTTTATTAAGATAATAAAGAATATTATGTAATAGGTCAACTCAGAATTATTTGGTCAGTATGAACTGTACGCTTCTTTACTGTCACATAAGTTGCAATATTATTTGTGGAGATGAGCAACCAATTTATAGAGAGCACTGAATAACCAGTAATGCAAACTATATAAGGCATGGTATTCTCTCAACGACTTGCCTTTTTACTCACAAACTATTATAGTACTCTCGCATTCTTAACAAAGACAATTATTTATATTTAGACGGTTACGGTTTAAAAGTAAAAAATCAAAGTATATATTTTCTTGGGTTTATTGTTCATTAAATTAAAAGACTTGTTTTATATCATAGTATATATTCTGGACGAATCGTTTCAACCATACATTTTGCCCTTCATCAGTTATTTATTTTAACATACTATACACATACAAATTAAAAACAAACTAAAACGATACATGAGAACAACACATGGAACACTTTGCAAGGACAATTACATTTGAATATGGTATTAGCTCTCACATAAATATATATATATAAATATATATATAAATATATATAAATATATATAAATATATAAAAATATATATAAATATATATAAATATATATAAATATATATAAATATATATATATATATATATATATATATATATATATATATATATATATATATATACATATATACATATATACATATATACATATATACATATATACATATATACATATATACATATATACATATATACATATATACATATATACATATATACATATATACATATATACATATATACATATATACATATATACATATATACATATATACATATATACATATATATACATATATACATATATACATATATACATATATACATATATACATATATACATATATACATATATACATATATACATATATACATATATACATATATACATATATACATATATACATATATACATATATACATATATACATATATACATATATACATATATACATATATACATATATACATATATACATATGTATTATGATTTTATTAATGCACATATCCAAATATTGTAATTGACATAAATGAAATTTGAATTTCTTACTGAAATAACATTATTTGCGAAAATTCTAGATTTGGTGGTTAAGTTATTGTATGTTTAAAACCTAAAATAAGCTAAGTATTTTAATAAAATCAATTCACACCTAGGTTTAAGAATAAGACAATTAAAGAAGTAGCAAAAAACTTGTTAAAAATCAAATTATTTTGGTTGTGAAGTGGAATATTATTCAAATTAAAGACGCATTTAGTATTTTAGTGCTCCACAGGATCACTTCGGTCTTCGTCCGTCTTTCTGTCTGTTTGTCACACTCCAGAACTATTTGACATAGAAAGTTGAAATTTGGCACTAATATAGGGATTGATGACCTCATCAGACCCGCGTAGTTTTGAAAGTTAAATTTTGACTTAAGGGGTTAATTTTGGTGAGGGAAATCGGAAGTGAAAAAATTTTTTTTTTACTAAGTCATCGAGTGGGGTGTCAAATGAAAGCATGTAAAAACACGAGTTCAAAAATATATATAATGTAATACTTGCCCACACTTTTATTTGTATTATTTTTAAAAAATTGCGAAAAATCGCTGTCCCCCCTCTTATCTCGAAAAGTACTAATCAAAAAATTTTGAAAAAATTCTAGAATATTCTCCACAGGGTGTAGATTGAAGACTACTGGTATTACTATGTGTACTACAAGATGCTAAAAATTTTGAACTTTACTCTAGTATCGGGCGAAGCACATATTTAAGGCATTTCTTTTAAAATACCTTTTTATGGATACTTCAATATATGTTATATAACCAGGTAAAATACAGCTCCAAATTAAAAATACCTTTTATTACAAATATAATTTTTAATATACCCCAATTTTAATTTAATATATCCTAATTTTAAAAAATACTACAAAAAACTGCGAAAATAATATAAATATTACTCTAGTAAATACCTTACCTACTTATGATTCTTACGTACACCTACTTATTATGTTACAACTTTCAAAGTTCGGCGGTTGTTATTAATAACCGATAACCTATCGAACTACAAATTACTACGAATCTTAACCATGAAAATTAATGTTAACTTAGATTTCATAATTTGTTCTAGGTTGACTAATCGTGTTGTATACTCCTTAAAGAAAATAATAATTTGTTTAGAAATTGTTAGGATTAGGCAAAATTATTACGGCAATAGTTGGAAAAATTTCATTTTATAGATATAACACACACCCGTACCATCCTTTTCTCGAGGCCACTCACGGCACTTTCGAACCCCCTGTAACTTCGTTATGGATAAAGCTAGAAGCCTGAATTCTCAGTGACCAAGAGGACATACTATACTAGCTATATTACTAAATTACCTACTATTTATACCTTACAGTTTACGAACTATCGCCAGTCGAAGTTCTTTAATTTTGTCACTGACACACTCACCGATCATCAAAATTCTAAGTTACTTCTAGCAGACACACAAACTTCAAATTTTGAATTTAGTTAGTGTTTAGCCTATAAAGGAAGGAAAAACTGAAACGTCCCGAAATTTCAGTCCCGTTTTCTAAACTGTACAGTCACTTAAGCCAAAAAACAGGGTCAACCTCGGAATGAGAGATAATAAGCTGTAAACTCGTATAAACCTTTATTTTGGCATTCTAAAAGTTGTCTCAAAAGTCTCATAAAATCTCGTGTCCGCGTCTTAAGATATCTAAGGTCAAAGGTCACAAAAATCGGTTCTTCGCAAATATCTCGCTTCCTATGGTTTCAATGATATTTATATCTATTATGAAAATTATAGAGCATAAAATTCTCTACAAATTTTGTTCTAAACATTTTTTTATACGCTTAACCGTTTTTGAGATAGAGCGCGCAGCGCTCAGCCATACATGGCATAATGCAAGGTCAACCTTAAGTCCCGGTAAATAATACGTCGTATAAAGTTAATTAACCACTAAAAAATCCATAATTATGAATAATTTGTATTATTTATTAATTAATATTTCATATTTAATAATATTTTTCATTTATCAAATATATTCGTTTAATAATACTTACCTACTTCGTGTAATTAAAAAATTGTTAAGTGAAATACTTATAGTATATTTTAATTATAAAAAAGTATGAAGATGACAGCAGGGCTAGAAGAGAATATAGTTATTAAAATAGGAGCAAAAGTCATGTTAAGACTAAATATTGTCGTGAGTCTTGGCTTAGTCAACGGTTCTATCGGTGGAGTATCAACCTTTAGATCCTGAAAATACAAATAAAATAAAAAAAAAACATATATTACATTTAATAATGAACATCTTTACGAGCTTGGTCCAGTCAAAACTAAATTTGAAATTATTAATAGAGCTTATGTTCATCGTGAACAGTTTCCGATATGTATAGCCTATGCTATTACCATACACAAAAGTCAGGGGCTAAGTCTAAACAGTGCACTGATGGCCATCGGTTCTTCGGTGTTCACATGTGGTCAAGCACACGTGGCACTTTCGAGAGTGACACGTCTGGGCGGATTACATCTAATTAATGTCGACTTCGGTAGTATCAAAGCTCAGGAGTCCGCAATCGTTGACTTAGAAGCACTTATCGTCCAGACTTGTCAAAAATTGTTACATCATAGCCTTTGAGAAAAACCAATAGAGACAGGGAGTGGGCTTTAAGAAAATCCGTAGCCGATGTACAAAAAATATTACCCGAGAAGAAAAAAAAAAAGAGGACTACCTACAAAAAGAAGTGAGATCCCATCAAAAACATAAAATGTAAAAAAATGCCAAGTCTCGCAAGGCAGTCCTTCCACCACAAAAAGTTCTGAGATCTCATGTAAAACCAAGTCAGTTATTTTAGTTAGTATCTACGGAAGCACCTATTCAACAACTTTGTCATAAATTGTTATCTATTTAGTTACCTCCCAACATTTATAATGACCGTATCAATATTAGACATCTTTATTTCTATATTAAATATAATGACTTGGCAATCGCACGGCAACATAATCACATAAGAATAATCTACTATTTAAAATACTTTATTCTTAAGTGCACTGTTTAGACTTACTTAGCAATCGAAATAGTAGATTATTCTTATACGATTATGTTGCCGTGCGATTGCAAAGTCATTATATTTATTATAGAAGTAAAGATGTCTAATATTGATACGGTCATTATAAATGTTGGTAGGTAACTAAATAGATAACAATTTATGACAAAGTTGTTGAATAGGTGCTTCCATAGATACTAACCAAAATAACTGACTTGGTTTTACATGAGATCTCAGAACTTTTTGTGGTGGAAGGACTGCCTTGCGAGACTTGGCATTTTTTACATTTTATGTTTTTGATGGGATCTCACTTCTTTTTGTAGGTAGTCCTCTTTTTTTTTTCTTCTCGGGTAATATTTTTTGTACATCGGCTACGGATTTTCTTAAAGCCCATATATATATATATATATATATATATATATATATATATATATATATATATATATATATATATATATATATATATATAATAAATAGTATATACTCTAAAGTCACCTCTTGCATTAAATTGGAAATCAAATCCGAAAAGCTCTTAATTAGTATACGCGTCCATCAGGGCGGCACCATGTCACATAGATTGTTCACCCTTTTTTCTGGGAAACATTGGGAATCGATGGGAATCAACATTGATGGCTCGTACTTAAATAACCTCAGATTTGCTGACGATATCGTTTTGATAGGAGAAAGTGCCAACGTGATTCGTTTTATGATAGATGATATTTTATGTAATCCGGGAATAGTCGTAAAATGCACATCAGCAAATGCAAGATTATCACAAATTTACCGAAACAAGCTCTTGGAGATCTGGTTATGGAGACCGTAGCGAGTTAGATTTATTTGAGATACAGGATAACTGCAGAAAAAATGAATCAGACCACCCAAGTTAAGAGACGTATTTCGCTGGAATTGCCAGCTTTCGGGAAGTTGAGCCAAACTTTCAAAAGTAACATACCAGTATCTCTTAAAAGGTCGGACAACACTTACTGAAAAATCCACTGAAAAACTCAACGCGCCATAGAGAAACGCATGCGAATATCTCACGTAGTCACAGAGTTAGAAACACCAAAACAAGACGAATAACGAAGGTCGCTGATGTAGTTCAGAGCATACTAGGGTTAAAATGGAACTGGGCGTGGCACGTGGCAAGATCTACCGATAACGAATGGACAAAGAATATCCTGGAATAGCGCTGTAGAACTCTAAAACGCCCACCTGACCGTATCCACCAAAAAAAATGGGTAAATAATATAGTCAAAATAACTGATAAAAACTGACAGTTGAAGGCACAAGACAGTGCAAACATAGAGGAGAGGCCTTTATTCAGTAGTGCAAATAGATAAATGAAGCAAATTTTAGTTGAAAATGTCTCTGAAGTCCTTCCTATGATCATCTATATTACTTGAATTAAGTTATAGTATTAGAAATCCAATATTATATTTTAACAATTAAATTTAAAACCGATTTTTTTTAAATTTTCTAGTATCTATCATTTCCGTTACTAACTTGGCCCTTAAATATTTGAAACTAATAGCAAATATTTTTATTTTAGTTTTGTAATTTGTAATAAAGTTACATAATTTTTTTGGAGTAATATGCGTGTCGAATCTATCTTCTTTGTTTTACGTCCACAAAGATTCACTCTTGCTTTAACAAGTAACTATGAACCTACGTGTATTAATCCATCCGTATAATCTTTTGACGAAAACGTGAAAAATGGGTTTTAGGAGAGAGAAAGATACTTTCTTTCTACCTCTGACAAATACCAGCGCCGAGAGGGCAGACTGCCTGTGGATACGTTTGGACTAGCAAACCGTCTCTCTCCAATGCGCAACGAGCGTTATATCTTCGAACCCGTTTTGTCCAGCATCCTCCGCGCTGTGGAACTCACACGCACTTTGACAGATAGGACGAACTGCCAGCGAATCTGTTTTTAACCAGTATTCCGTCTCTGCCTGACACGCACCTAGGGGTATTTACCAATTTGCTGACAGTCTAGGGGAGCTTTCCACAGAGCCACAGAGAGTGCAAACTATCTCCACCACCTACTATTGACTAATCCGCAAAGCCGCTCACCGCCTTGAAATCGAATACTATTTGCCGGAATTGACGAACCCGTCGTCATCCGCATTCCTGTTTACCCGTGAACGTCTAGCTTTCTGTCGACATTTAACGACACTTCCACCAGTGTACGTAGTTTTACCACAAGACCGAGTGTTGCTGAAAAGGTAATGGCTTGCGTCGCGAGACCAACCGAGAGAAGATATTTTAGTTCGACTGGGATTGTTTCTGGTGAATGCCTTGAGCTGTTTTAGGCCATTCCCGTGCGACTGGGATTGTTGCTGGGTAACGCATGCAACTGTTTGAAAAAGGGTATCGACCAAGACAAGGCATTCTGGCCTATTAGATCGTCGCGCCAGCTACCGTCCACGACTCACATTCGTCGCAATCAACAGAAACGTTTGTTGCCATAGACATTGAGGATGGACTGAACATTAACCTCACAAAATTGACCACTCTCTAGAAAGAGATAAAGCAACTGTGCGGTCAATAGCTATCTCGTTTCTGTAGGCCTGTAATAAACAAGGCACAGTACCCCTAGACGAAATTCAAAGCAAGAAAAGCCGATTTTAGTTCAAATAGAACACTTAGAAATATTATTTTCAAGAGCGCCGTAGCTTAGCGGCATTCTAGAAATAGACAGCTACTGGCCGCTCATTCGCTTGTTTTATTTCTTTTCCTTGCCCCCTTCTGCTTTTCAGGGCGTATCCCAGATAGACCACCACTAGTAGCTGACATGCGCGTCGACCCCTAGGTTACCGTTTCTCCACTGTAAGAACCGAGGCTCCGTTAGGCCTTCTACCACGTAAATCCAAAGGACATCCAAAGTTTAACCATTAGATAACCATCAGAAAGTCTGCCGCCCGATAGGGAACCGATATCTCGCGCGTCAAAGCGACGCATGAACGGAAAAGGAGCATTGCAAACTCTTATTTTTATTTTTACTTAAAATTTCGATGCTCAGAACAATCAAAAAGAATTTCATATACATGTTTTTACTTGATTTGTAACATCAACTTTCATAATTGTATAGTTTTAACTCAATATTCAAAAGCAAAGTATTATAGACTGCATGTAATTTAGTATAATTATTTTAACAAGTTTGTTTTAAGTTGAAAGTCTCGTAACCGCCCGAACTCTAATTAATTTAAAACCTTTAAACTCAGTTTGAAACAGAATAAAATAAGAAATTTTCAAGCTTTTAAGCAAAAATATTATTAACTTCTAATATCCCCTGAGATTAAATATGGTTTAAGTTCTCCGGGTTATTCATTAGAATTTTAAATTTATATAGTGCATGGTTTGCAAATTATTTTGATGTTTTAATCAGTTTCTAAGGACTTAGCTTTTATTTAAGATATTTGGAAATTATTTGAAGTTTTAGAAGGATGATGTATCTTACTGCTCAATTGCTGTAGACATTTCGGGAAGTATAAATTTCCGGTCATCCGGTCTAAAAATTATAAGTTAAGTTAGCACATTTAAGTGGTATAATTAAAACTGCCGAAACTATTTTGCACCAAATTGTACCGTTTAGTTGTTAGGATGTCTTAAAAATAGTTTAGTATTCAACGTAATGTACGCATATATTCTGAGCGAGAAACTGATAAAGAAATAGCGTTTTGCGTTCAATGATCTGAAACAACCTTAGTGTATTTGTATCTTTTGTTGCTGTAGAAATCAGAGGACATAAATACTTTAAGAACTAATCCGAAGATGCTAAAAACTATAACACATGGGCTGAAAAGTCCCGGGCCTAACACATAGATGGCGCTAGTTTTATTGCAGTCACCTTTTTTTTCAGTTAATACTAACCTTCAAAAGACAGCTGTTAAAAATTTCATGATATTCTATTCATTAGTTTGTGAGTTATTGTGCTAAGAGTGACGCTACTTTTGTTATTTTCAAAACAATGGATCAAAAACAATTTCGTGTTTTAATTTTACACTGCTTCTTGATGGGAAAAAATACCGTTCAAGCGAAGCAATGGCTTGAAAAGTGTTATGGGGACTCCGCTCCATCAGAAACAACAATAAAACGTTGGTTTGCTGACTTCAAACGTGGTCGTAGAGACACCGATGATGCAGAACGCAGTGGACGTCCAAATGAGGCGGTAACACCAGAAAACATCAAAAAAAATCCATAAAATCGTTTTGAATGATCGAAAAGTGAAGTTGCGTGAGTTAGCTGACATCGTAAAGATATCAAAAGAACGTGTTGGCTTTATATTGCATGAGCATTTGACTATGAGAAAGCTCTGTTCAAAGTGGGTGCCGCGTTTGCTCACTGTTGATCAAAAACAAGAACGTGTTGATGATTCTGAGCAGTGTTTGGCCATGTTTAAACGTAACAAACCGAAATTTTTGCGTCGATATGTGACAATGGATGAAACATGGATCCATCACTTCACTCCGGAATCAAAACGATCGTCATCTGAGTGGACAGCAACTGGTGAACCTCGTCCAACGCGCCCGAAAGCACAACAATCGGCTGGAAAGGTTATGGCCTCGGTATTTTGGGATGTGCGTGGTGTAATATTCATCAACTATCTTGAGAAAGGAAATACCATCAACAGTGAATATTATATAGCGTTATTGGAGCGTTTGAAGGCCGAAATTGCAAAGAAACGACCGCATATGGCAAAGAAAAAAATTTTGTTTCATCAAGACAACGCACCGTGTCACAAGTCAATCAAAACAATGGCAAAACTACATGAATTGAACTTCGAATTGCTCCCACATCCACCGTGGTATTGAAATGTTAGAGCGGCGCTGGAATGATTGCGTTGCTCTTGATGGAGATTACGTTGATGAATAAAGCTAATTTTGAACCAAAAAAACCGTGTTTTCTTTGTTAGGCCCGGGACTTTTCAGCCCATGTGTTATATAGCGTTTATAGAAATATATATAACATATATATATATATATATATATATATATATATATATATATATATATATATAAAAACTCGGTTTATAACATCTTGCGGCTTTGTCCGATTGTCAAATGCCAGTGTCGTCTATCATTGCAGTTTTCATCACTTAAGCCTCTCTCGCTCATTGACCTTCTTATTCCCTCGATCTAGGATTTCCTTGGTCTTCTCTTTCTTCTGTTCTCAGGTGGTATCCATTTCAGTAGTTTCTTCGGCAATCTCTCTTCTCCCATCCTTTGAACGTACCATACCATACAAGCTGTTTCTTCTCTATACTCTTCGTGACTGCTTCAGTTATTCGTCTGGCTTTGTTTATTTTTAGTTTTATTTCGTTATCATCTGTCCCCCTCTTTGTTAAAATTTACTCCCGAATACCATATATATATTCTTCGCACGTTTTTATTGTTTCGTTGTTGTCTAATTTTATTTCCGTTCTTTCTTCGCCTGTACAGAGGTATTATGTTTTTTCTATATTTATCTGTAGACCCCATAATTCGTACTCTTCCTTCAGTTTCCTTGTCATGTATTGCAGATCCTCTCTGTCATTAGCACATACTACTTGATCGTCTGCAAACTGAAGGGTGTATAGGCCGGTGTTGTCATCAATTTGGATACCCATACCACCTCATTTATTTTTCCATCTCTCGAGCGCTTTCGCGACATACAGTTTAAAAAGGGCGGCGAAATACAACACTCCTGCCATAAGCTTTTATTCACTGTAAAGGGATCTGATATTTTATTTCCTACTTTTACGGCGAATAGGGCTTGGACAGCTTTAACTACTGTATGATTGATGTTGGTGTTTTGGAGCACCTCCCAGAGCTTTTTTATAGGGATATTGTCATATGCTTTCTGCAGATTTATGAAAAGTAGATCTGTTGCCATGTTTCTTTCTATTTTTTTTTTCTATTAATTGTTTTAAGCAGAACATATTATCTGTGCATGATCTGCCTGCATGGAGGCCGCATTGTTCTTCCCCTTCATAGTTTCTATATTTTGCGTCAGCCAGATCTCTTAAAATTCTTCCGTATACTCTAGTTATTGAGCTAGTCACTGATATACCTCGATAGTTTTTGCAGTTCGATTTGTTTCCTTTTTTATGTATGTATGTGTTTTCCAATCTTCGGGTATGTCTTCTCCATTAATACATTTAGTAAACATATATGCTAGCAATTTGTGTAATTTATCTGTCCCACACTTCAGTAGTTCTGCTTTTATTCCACCTGGACCAGAAGATTTTCCATTTTTTAGTTGTTTTATTGTTATTTTTACTAGATTTTCATCTATATATATGGATTCGCCTTCTATCTGTACTTTTGTTGGTGATCTTTGAATGTTCTGAGGCCTGTGTTCTGTTAGGAAATTTTCATAATATCTAATCCATTCTTCTGTCGGTATTAATTGAAGTGGGCTACTGGTTTTTTCATCGGTTTTTACTTTGTTTATGAATTTCCAAGATTCGCTACATTTCCTTCCACCAATATATGTATCTATTTCTTTGCACTTAGTGCCCCACGTATTTCTTTTCTGTTCCGTAATCTTTCGTCTTGTTTCAGTTTCCTTTCTTTGAATCGTATGTGGTATTTTTCTTTCTTTGTGTTTAGCCATTTCTGATAAATTTTTTTTCTTTTCACTGAATAGTTCTTCTGTTTCAAGATTCCACCAATATTTATTACTTTTCCGACGTTTTTCCGTACCCAAAACTTTCTTCGCAGCTTTCTTTATACTGTATGGAACTAGCTTAGCATAAAAAATATTTTTGTTTTCTGAACATTAGCACAGGTGTTAAAGGAACAGTAAAAAGATCCTCGTGCTGTTATTAAAAAAAGTAATTGGCGTCTTTATTAATTGTGAAAATTTTTTAAATATAATTCTTACATATTGACATCTTTTCCCAAGCGGTGCAGATACGAAAATAATTTGTAGAGTTTTATAAATAAATATCTTTAGCAATATTCTATTGATTTATTTAAGTGCATAAATTACAATTAGGTGACTTAAATAACTTACTGGTGGTGACCAAATGAGGATCACTTTCTCTTATTCCAGTAACTTATGATAGTGTACCACAAACGGTCGACCTTGTAGACTTTTGATAGGTAACTCAGTTTAATGCATATTTGACTGCTGGAGACAATACCTTCAGAAATAATAATTCTATTTTGAAAAATAATTTAAATTTCTTTGGCCTGGCTTAAAAAAAGAGTACATACTATTTTCCATTCAAAGGCACCAAACGACTTGTATACACTTCCTAGATGGCAATTTTTCAGTGCTTTCCTGCACGTAAAAATTATAGTTTTGCCCTTCATAATTGTGAAGAGATACGTTAAAAATATTCCCGGTACACTTGGGATTTAAAAAATTTCGCCAGGGAAACTTTTTATTAGAAGATGAAAGACGTATCCAGTCAAAAGGCCGTTTTGGTTTAAAACCATCAATCAACTTAACAAGAGCTTATTGCAACTTGAAAAAAACATCTGCAATCAGTTACGACCACTTGGCAAAATTGTAAAATTTGGACAGTGGGTTCAACGTGAATTAAGTCAGGTTAACAAGTGATCAACGATTTATTCTTTACAATTGTCTGTTAGCTATTTTTTGGAACATATTGTAACAAAAGATAAATAAAACCGGTCAAGTGCAAGTTGAACTTGCACAATTAGTGTTCCGTACGTTGATTGTTTTTAAAATAAAAAATCTTGTTAGGATGGTATAAAATGATCAGTGACTTCACAAAACATACCCCAAATGAGTTTTCAACAAAGTTTGTTTCCAATCTTTACTGAAAACTGGTGACCTTGAAATTTTGTTTTTTTTTTTATATACCAGATAAATTATTAAAGATAATGATAATTTTCGTTCAATCTATACCTCGTGGAGAATATTCCAGGCTTTTTTCAAAATTTTTTGATCAGTACTTTTCGAGATAAGGTAGGGGACAGCGATTTTTCACGATTTTTTAAAAGTAAAACGAAGAAAAGTGTGCGCAAGTATTACATTATATATATATTTTTTACTCGTGTTTTCACAAGCTTTCATTTGACACTACCCTCGATGACTTAGTAAAAAAAATTTTTTTTTCACTTCCGATTTCACACCTCAAAACGAATCCCTTAAGTCAAAATTTATGTTACGGTGATATAAAATGATCAGTGACTTCACAAAACACACCCCAAATAAGTTTTAACAAAGTTTATTTCCAAACTTTACTGAAAATTGATGACCTTGAAATTTCTGTTTTTTTATATACCAGATAAATTATTACAGGTAATGCACTCGTAATAATTTTCGTTCAATCTACACCCCGTGGAGAATATTCCAGAATTTTTTCAAAATTTTTTGATAAGTACTTTCCGAGATAAGGCGGGTGGACAGCGATTTTTCGCGATTTTTTAAAAATAATACTAAGAAAAGTGCGGGCTAGTATTACATTATATATATATATATATATATATATATATATATATATATATATATATATATATATATATATATATATATATATTTTACTCGTGTTTTGACAAGCTTTCATTTGACACCACACTCGATTACCTAGTAAATTTTTTTTTTTTTTCACTTCCGATTTCACCCCCCAAAACTGGTTAGTTTGGGGGGTGAAATCCCCTAAATCTTACAAGGGGTTCCTTAAGTCAAAATTTAACTTTCAAAACTACATGGCTCTGATGAGGCCATCAATTCCTATATTACTACCAAATTTCAACTTTCTATGACAAATAGTTTCGGAGAAAAAATCGGGTGTGACAGACGGACAGACAGACGGACAGACACCGAAGTGATCTTATAAGTGTTCCGTACGGAACACTAAAAATATATACTTGTGAATTGAAGAGGTTAGATGAAGGCAAGACTCCAAAACTATTACCAAAGGCGACTTTTATTTCACATACATCTGGTGAAACTTCAAAGGCATAATTCAGTTTAAGCTACTACCAACTAATTGAACAATTACCAGCGAGATTTATAATCAAAAAGTGGAGATACTTTATCAGGTTTTGAGGTGAAAAAGGCATATTAATTAATCGGAAGGGTGCTATTCATCAGCACTGCATTGCTTGGTCATATACGGAACAAAACACAATGGAAAAATTAGACTAGTGGGCATGGAAAGCTCTTCCGCTTCCTCCATACTCTCTCAACATACCCTCTCTTGGCTGTCATTGGTTTTGTTCCGTACAGGACATCTAAAATTAAAAGATCTTGCACCTTAAATAACAAGAGATGCTATCCCGAACCTTCGAGCTTTATAATATGCGCAATAAAACGAAACACTAACACATAAGCAGTCAATAGCGTTCAGAATAACGCCAAGACCATAGATGTTGTCCCGGAGAAAGCACCAATCAACCAGTGTTGCAATTCATGATCTCGGCAGTGCCTATACGGCCAAACTCTCCCAATATATATGAAGTGATTTTCTTATTATTGGGTATTTAGGTTCGGTAATAAAAATTCTTATTTATTTATTTTTTTCTGACGTTTCACCCAATTTTTTGAGCATTTTCAAAACCTCATACTTTACAGTTCTAAAGACAAACAGAATTGTCTAACACGTTTTAAAATTTTCCCTATCACTATAAACGTCACTTTTTAAAAACATATGTTTACAAATTAAAATAAAATATATTTTCAGGATACGCACCTTGAAATTATATCCGTCAGTGTGTTACTGAGATCAGTATTTGATGGTTCATATCAAGATGCCTTTTATTTTCTGTTTTTGCATCAAATTTTTGTGTGTATACTGGGTGTTAAAATATATCATTTATATGTATTTTTATTTTAGTAAGTATGTATATATATGGCTGATTACCTGTGTGTCAGTTCTGTCATTTACAGCGTTCTTTTTTCTCGATCGCTTCCTTGATTTGTAATTTTGCATAGTGTGAGTCTTTGTTTATGATTTTGGTTTCTTTATAATTAAAGTTATGTTTTTGTTCGGTTACATGTTTGTTTAGTGCTGTAGATGCATTATTTGTGTATTTGCGTCCGTTTATTCTGTTTTTAAGTAATTGGCTAGTCATTCTGATATATTTTTCCATATTTCCATATATTCCATCGAGTATACTACATTTGCCTGGTTCATGATGGGAGTAGGAATTTTTAAATTTATGAACAATGAACTTAATTTATTATGAGTTTTATGGCACACTTTAATGTTGTGATTTTTTAATGTATTTTTTAGTTTTTCCAATAGTTCCTTGGTGTATGGGAGTGGTAGATATTTTTAATTTTTTTTTGTTCTTTTGTGGCTATGTTGGTTTTTAAATTATTATAAAATTTGTAGGTTCTTTTTCTTATTGTACGGTTGATGTCTCTTTCTTGAAAACCATTCTGTATCAAGACCTTTTTTACTTTTTTTAGTGTATCTGGTCTCAGTTCTGAGGTAGTAAGATTATTGCTCGATCTATTAAACCTACAATAACATTGATCTTTTCTGCCATTGCATAGCTCGAATAAAAGTTCAAATATCTTCCAGACCATGTCGGTTTTATGTACGATTCTGTCTGGATCATAGTAATTTTTCTTGTGAGTGTTAGAACTAAAAAATTTATTTTACCATGTTTTTCTATTTCAGATGTGAATTGTAGTTTTGTGTGAAAACTGTTGAATTTATGTAAGATCTCATCAATTTTTTCGTTTTTCCCGCAAGCAAACAACCTTTTAAAAAATAGAATATTCATATTTAAATTTTTTATAACATTTTCCTCTAGGTGTTCCATCACTAATTGCGCCATGACGGATGATATTGGTGAGCCCAGTGCGCATCCATCTATTTGTTTATAGAATGTATCTTTATATTGGAAATAAT
The DNA here is from genome assembly GCA_019049505.1 of Pachyrhynchus sulphureomaculatus. Taxonomy (NCBI): domain Eukaryota; kingdom Metazoa; phylum Arthropoda; class Insecta; order Coleoptera; family Curculionidae; genus Pachyrhynchus; species Pachyrhynchus sulphureomaculatus. The sequence goes on along the minus strand of CM032447.1, from coordinate 173,040,158 downwards.
TGGTGTTTATAGTTTATAGCTCTACTGCTTCAAGAAAATTGCTTTTTGACAGTGTCGTGTATCCTATTAATTTTTCCCACTTTTCTTCTAAGACTTTTTGAATGGTCATTTTCTCCTGTTATATTTGATAGACAGTTTGCTAGGTATTCTGCTAGGTTATATAATGGTGATTGCCTACATGACACGATTGATCTTAAAGGGATGTCCTTTTTGTGCAGTTTAGGTAGGCCGTAAATTTTTGGTGGTATTGCATTGTGTATCCTCAGTGCTCTAGCGTCTTTTTCATTTAATTGTTTCTCATTGAGTAGTTTTTTTACTAGATAATTGTTTTTTTTTTGGTAAACATTAGGGGGTCACTTGTTTACTTTTTTGTATGTATTGATATCATTTAAAAGACTTTTCATTTTTGCATTATTATATATATATATATATATATATATATATATATATATATATATATATATATATATACACACATGGGCTGAAAAGTCCCGGGCCTAACAAAGAAAACACGGTTTTTTTGGTTCAAAATTAGCTTTATTCATCAACGTAATCTCCATCAAGAGCAACGCAATCATTCCAGCGCCGCTCTAACATTTCAATACCACTTTTTGTAGAACGATTTATCTTTTGCCTCAAAATAGGCCTCAGTTTCAGCGATAACTTCTTCATTCGTGCGAAATTTCTTACCGGCGAGCATTTTTTTTCAGGTCTGCGAACAGCCAGTAGTCGCTGGGAGCCAAATCTGGCGAATACGGTGGATGTGGGAGCAATTCGAAGTTCAATTCATGTAGTTTTGCCATTGTTTTGAATGACTTGTGACACGGTACGTTGTCTTGATGAAACAAAATTTTTTTCTTTGCCATATGCGGTCGTTTCTTTGCAATTTCGGCCTTCAAACGCTCCAATAACGCTATATAATATTCACTGTTGATGGTATTTTCCTTTCTCAAGATAGTCGATGAATATTACACCACGCACATCCCAAAATACCGAGGCCATAACCTTTCCAGCCGATTGTTGTGCTTTCGGGCGCTTTGGACGAGGTTCACCAGTTGCTGTCCACTCAGATGACGATCGTTTTGATTCCGGAGTGAAGTGATGGATCCATGTTTCATCCATTGTCACATATCGACGCAAAAATTCCGGTTTGTTACGTTTAAACATGGCCAAACACTGTTCAGAATCATCAACACGTTCTTGTTTTTGATCAACAGTGAGCAAACGCGGCACCCACTTTGAACAGAGCTTTCTCATAGTCAAATGCTCATGCAATATAAAGCCAATACGTTCTTTTGATATCTTTACGATGTCAGCTAACTCACGCAACTTCACTTTTCGATCATTCAAAACGATTTTATGGATTTTTTTGATGTTTTCTGGTGTTACCGCCTCATTTGGACGTCCACTGCGTTCTGCATCATCGGTGTCTCTACGACCACGTTTGAAGTCAGCAAACCAACGTTTTATTGTTGTTTCTGATGGAGCGGAGTCCCCATAACACTTTTCAAGCCATTGCTTCGCTTGAACGGTATTTTTTCCCATCAAGAAGCAGTGTAAAATTAAAACACGAAATTGTTTTTGATCCATTGTTTTGAAAATAACAAAAGTAGCGTCACTCTTAGCACAATAACTCACAAACTAATGAATAGAATATCATGAAATTTTAACAGCTGTCTTTTGAAGGTTAGTATTAACTGAAAAAAAGGTGACTGCAATAAAACTAGCGCCATCTATGTGTTAGGCCCGGGACTTTTCAGCCCATGTGTTATATATATATATATATATATATATATATATATATATATATATATATATATATATATATATATATATTTAAAAAATTATAAAAAATGCTTTAAGCGATTACATCCGTTTTCGCAAACTTTATTTTCAAATATGCTGTTCTTAGAGAGCACGAAAATTGTCATATATCACCTAGGATTCGATTTCCTCCTTCGTTATGTCCTTGCATTTCCGTCTGAATGGTTATGAAGTTCGATAAATGGCAGATGTAGTGTTTATTTGGAAACGGAGAAGGTTATAAAGGTATAATCTGAGTAAATGGAGAATAAATTGAAAAATAGAGTGTATTTCAGTTGCGATTCCTATTAATTTCTGTATCAGATTTTACTTTACTATTTTATTTTAAATAAAAACCAATATCGGTCTGATTTTTGAAATGATTACACGAGGAACTTCAAATAATTTTACTTAATGCGAGAATGGTTTGAAGCGATTCCAAAGTGAGACACATTTGTATTAAGAATTGTTTTAACATCTTGGGTCTAAAATTAACTTTTTGCTTACATTTTTATTTGGATACATAGAAAATGAATTTTCGAAAATATTTTTTGCTTAATCCATCTAGTAATCCTAGTAAAAAAACCTATTTTCATATCGTTATAACTAAAAAAACAGGATAACCTTATACATGCATACATACATACCGATCTTTGCTATAAGCTAAGGAATGGTATTTTAGTGTTTTGTCCTGGCTTACTAAGGATGTGTTTTTAACTCTTCCTTAAAAACTGTAGAAGATCCAATATGAAGGTTTTTCTATATCTTGCCTAACTCTTATTATGCTGCTGTTTTTATAACACCTTTAAATCTGAGCAGTTCTAAATTTAAAATATTAGCTTTGGCGGTTTGATGTTGGATGACTACCAAAATAGCTACATAAACATAAAACTGAAAACTTAACTTAATCTAATTTTAAACGGCAAATACTGTGCACATTTATCGATGCAAAATCCTTGGCTACATCCTCATTAATTAGTGTGAAGTTGAAATTTATGGAGGTTCGATTTCCTACACCCTAGAAGATTTTGATAATATCAATGTCGATACGCAATCAGTATCCGCAAACTAAAATATTGCTTTCTAATTACTGAATTTCCGACGTCGTTTAGCCAGCTACGAGGGTGGATTGTTAAACCTGGTAAATGTCTATGAAATAGCGGAAAATTTTGTTAAACAGCATGACTGTTGATAAGCGTGATTCTTCTAACGGTTGTATTCAAAGTTTCAATCAGATGCAACGTGCAGTTGTTTGTTGGCAGCTATCATAAGTGATCGATCTTTCATGTCTCGTAGAAATGGTTAAAGCTATCGGCTAGACTGCTGTCCTGATAGAAACTGAATTGAAGGAATTTTATAGGAACTTTGTTACTGGACAAATGAATTCAAACGTGACCGTACGGGCACTCAGATGCTGCACGTTTAGGACGCCCTAATGAGGTTTCTTCTGAAAAAATGGTCGATAAAATTTATGGTATCGTAATGGAAAATCGTCGCATTAAGCTTCGTCAGATTACTGAGATGGTAAGTATCTCATATGAACAGGTACGTAAATCCTGCATGAATTTCTAAAAATACGAAAGCTGGGTGCCGCGTTTGTTGACCCGAAACCAAAAACGTACGAGAAAAGACATTTCAAAATTATTTTTGGAAAAGTAGCAGCATAACCCGAAGAACTTCTGGCATCGTTTTGTGATTGTAAACGTAGCGTAGATCTACTATTACACCCGGAGATAAAACGGCAGGCTGGCGAAGGTGAACGTAATGAAAAAGCGAAAACAGTTTTATCGGTGGAAAAAGTGAGACTCAGAGGATATCATCATGACTGACTATTTGAAAAAAGGTCAACCAGTGACTGGCTCTTATTACGCAACATGAGTGGACCGTTTGAATAATGAGTTGAAGAAGAAGCGTACAAAAATACTTCTTCACCAGGACACATCGGCCGTTGCAACGACAAAAGTGCACGAGCTGGGTTTCAACATAGTTCATCACCCACCTCATTCCCCAGATTTGGCCCCAAGTTACTTTTCTTGTTTCCTAACGTCCAAAATTGGCTTATGGGAAGAAATTTTCTTCGAAAGATGCGGTTATCTGTGCTGTAAACGAGTTCGAAACATTTTTTTTTTTTCTGAGGGAAGGAAACAGTTGGAACATCGCTGGCCCAAACGATTGAGCTCAATGGAGATTATGTTGAAAAATAATTTTTTATTTTGACAAAAAAATTTATTTACCTTGTTTTTTATAAGACTTTTCAATCCACCCCCGTTCATAGATAAAAGTAACTTTGGTTTTCTTTTATTATCATGAGTATGATATAGTCACACTGCGTACTCCCTCCATAGAGAACATTAACTCCTCCCAGATACGTAAGGACATCACAAAGATTTAACTCTGTCAGACTATCAGTGACGTACAGTTATAGCATCTTCAGTTTTTTTTGCTAATTATTGGTGGACAATTTTAGCAACTACATGCTATTTCTCTCTATACTGCAAATGCCTGTCAACCTCGTGTCACATGCTATATTTTCTCCGATCTATCTGTAACTACATTAACAATCTTGTAAAGAAGGGTCACGAACGATGTATTTCAGTAAGTTTTTAGTTATGACGATATCCTCGCCGATATCCATCCAAAACAGGATAATCCCTGTTCAGGCGGGAAGGTGACCGTTAAAAAAAAAGAAATATCCTGGTCTAGTAAAAAGCTCAAAGCAGTCTTGTCGGCATTGTTCTGAATAACCTCATTTGGATATCATCCGTAAAGGGCCTCTGCTGACTGTGGGTTCTGTTAATCTGTTTGTTGGTGGGAATACATTTGACATTTTCTTAGCTGCAACTGTGTAGAGAGTTTAAGCAACCTTATGAAAATATGTGGTTATATTTATCATTTGCTGGTCTAGTTGATTAGTTATATTTACGGTTCTTTGCCTCCTTGGCACCGAGAAAGTATTGCTTTTTCAGTGGCACTTCAAGAATGCTGTGTTTGTTTATAAGGACTGTTGTAATTTTTCTCGCAGCTTTTCAATGTCGGTATGTCTCCAGTTCACAATTCCAAGTGAATACGTAGGTGTATATATATATATATATATATATATATATATATATATATATATATATATATATATATATATATATATATATATGTTAAGTATCTTGGATAAGTTTTTCCTACGAGACCCTTATTATTATTATTATTGTTATTATTATATTTCTTATTACTCTTATGTATCTAATGTGATGTGAAGACCTGTTAATGTTAGATTCCCCGAATCGCATATTACAAAATTCCTGTCGAAAAACACTATTCTGCATGACGATAGATAACTTTTACGATTACAGGATGAAAAGATTCCAGGATGGGAATGCAGCTTCTTGAAAATAAATGTTTATGTGTTCCTATAAAAGCAAACTGTTCATTTTAACTAAAAAGCTCTCTAAAGGAGCACAAAGTCAACACTGTTTATAAATTCTTCTGAAAAATATTTATTCTTTATCTGCAGTCTGACCAATAAATGGATTTGGTGCATCGGATTATTGAATTTTTTATCTTATTTATAGTGCCAATTTAAAACTGATTTTTTAGTATTTGATAATTTTACAGCAAGCACTATGTGCAGATCTCGGTGGTACATGCAGGTTACAGATTTTTAATCGGGCAATTTATTCAACTTGAGAAAGTAGTTACTTATTTGTAAAGACTAAAATAAAGTATTTTATATGGTGCGTATAAGTTTCTCGACCTTGGAAATGTAATCAGCTCTCTCACACTGGAACCGACTTAGTCGTGCGATTACTAGTCGATTCCAGTGCGAGAGCACAAATTACATTCCCAAGGTCGGGAAACTTCGTGCGACTACGTACAACCAAAAGTTGCGCATAGTCCGTTCCAGTGTAAGACCAGCCTAAGGTATAGATCCGTTTTATGTTATAGATAAATATATATAAATAATTTATATGGATAATTAAAGTTGGCTCCGCAGTAACTCTAATTTTGCTGATATTCCGGTCCGAGGTCAGTAAGCAAAATATGTTTTTCAAAAATTAAATAAAAACTAATAGTTTTCCAGATACTTGTTACGGTTACAAGTTTTTGAATCAAAATTTTTAAAAGCAAAATTTTTAAAAAATAAATTTTTTGATGACGTAACTTTTCCAACCAAAATTTGCCAGAAATAATATATTCAGAAACAAAATTTTTAAATGGATAAATTGTCAAAAACGAAATTTTGGATTGGAGAGAAACACCAAAAAGTTAAAAAATAAGTTTCCGAAAGACCCATAGAGCTTAACTTACACTTATTTAAACTAACCTTAGCTAACTTCTGATTAGTTAAAATAAATCTAAACTAAAGTCATTAATTAATTACAATTATAATCCATTAAATTATAATTTCTTCTAGATTTGTGGCGGCCGTAACTCTACGGTATAATTCTGGCTTACTCTGTGTAAAGTCTGGGTTTTGACCCCTAGCAAGTCGGCATATTTACATATTTCAATATCTTTTACTAGGCTACATACCACATCATGCTGCCACATCGACGTTTTTACAAAAGTCGACATTGCTCTATAGGCATGGTGTCGGTGGAAGGCCCCTCAGACCGGCAGCGTCTTAGCCTCACTGCCCTGTGGAGGACGAATATCTAAAGTGAGACTTTTCTTGAGCCGACTCCGACAGAAAATTACTGACAGTATATTATTGGAGGATCACTTGGACCAGAATAAACTGACGATGAAGACAGTGTCCATCTCGTTCTCGAGAAAAATGCATATCAGGAGTGAGACCGGGTTAATTAATTAGTTAAATATGTAGTTACCCAAACTATCCTCTGTCTACGTTATTTAAAAAATACCTTCCTAAAATAAAAACTTTTTTTAAAAATTATGTTTTGAACAGTTACATTTTTTAAAAGTGAATCCATTCGAAATTTTTATATCCGAAAATTTTGGTTTTGAAAACTGTTCTTTGAATATCTTCAGGGAGTCGGTAATTTAGATTTCGCCATTACCACGTGTTTCTAAGCGTGAACACAAATTTTATTCAAATTATTTTGTATGCATAAATGGTTTTTTAAACAAAGAAGGTGTAATTAGCTGTATGAACTCAAAATTATTCTATTTTCTATTTACATAATTTAAAATTGTGATTGAATTGTTGTGCTCTGTGACTGTAATATATGAATTTAGTAATAAAGTAACCTATTGTTTTAAAATATTTTAATCAGTGTAAAGTTCAAAGGATAAGAACATCCAGACATATTATATATGAAGTAATAGTAAAAGTTTTTGAATTTAATCTAATTAAGGCAGCTATTTCTCTATTTTATAACAATTTTATATTTTTATGGGTATTTTACATTATATTGGGCTTAAACCACAAAGATTATATATAAATATATATATATATATATATATATATATATATATATATATATATATATATATATATATATATATAAATATGTATATATATATATATATATATATATATATATATATATATATATATATAAATAGCACACCTTTTTAAAAGTTTTATTCCCTTTGATTTATACTTAAAAAATTCTACTTACGTTGACAGCTTGAAAAGTATCTATAGATTGTTTAACTGCGTTATTTTTTCACCTTTTTGTCACAGTTATAATCCGTTCTAATACTCATTATCAATAGCAGTAAAGAAAAAGGACATATTTTTTACGAACAATCTCGTTTTTGATGAAGATATGGCACATCTCTGTTTGATATTTTCGAATCACTAAAAGCACTAGCCAAACAATAAAACATTTAAAAATTAGAAAAAAAATTGATTATTTTATTCTCCTTAAAACCCTCCATGCTTTTTACAAAAAAAAAAATTAAATTACTGACTATCTCTAACGACGTTTCTGTGTTCTCGATATTATGCTAACTTTCTTAGTTTGCCCATTTGCATTTAAGCAAATAGTATTTAACGTATTATTTTTTTTATTTAAAAACTTATAATGTGCTTATCACTTAAGTTAGAAGTTAACGATTGACACTGAAAATTCCATTACTCGATACTCGCATATTAGTTTAATTGCAGAGTCTATTGCTCAAAATTTATAGAACTTTTAATTCAAAACATCCCTTACCGCGCACTTTTACATGTGACAATTTCCTAGTGTTTAACCAACATATGTATATGTAACCAACACATCGCCAATGCTAATGAAATGAAGATCCGAAAATTACCCCGTTGTTTAATGTTAGAAATGGTGAATTTACTCAGTAGTGTGAAAATCCATGGTTTGCTGACTTCGTTCTAAAGAGGTCATTGATGATTTCACAGGTCTGGCGTTTGAATTTCGCCAAATTTTAGGGATTTTATATATTCTGTAGTGAACGATTTACGATTGACCTTTAGTGGACGTTATAGGCATTCTTTAAAGATATATTTTTTATTAATTATTTATTAAATTGAAAATAAAACTTTTTGTTTAACAATAAAGTTGTTTAATGATAATAACTGTGTATTATTACGGTGATCAATGACTATCACCTACAAAAACATGCTATACATCATATCTTTTTCTAACCACGTATAGAGGATTCAGTTTTGACTCATCTACAATAACGCCATAATCTTATCAATTGCTTCAACTTTGGTCATATCGTGAATTAAATTAACTGGTCAGGGAATTAGACAAGAATATTTTTATCAATGAAATGTTACCTTCATCATATATATATATATATATATATATATATATATATATATATATATATATATATATATATATATATATATATATATATATATATATATATATATATATATATATATATATATATATATATATATATATATATATATATATATATATATATATATATATATATATATATATATATATATATATATATATATATATATATATATATATATATATATATATATATATATATATATATATATATATATATATATATATATATATATATATATATATATATGATGAAGGTAACATTTCATTGATAAAAATATTCTTGTCTAATTCCCTGACCAGTTAATTTAATTCACGATATGACCAAAGTTGAAGCAATTGATAAGATTATGGCGTTATTGTAGATGAGTCAAAACTGAATCCTCTATACGTGGTTAGAAAAAGATATGATGTATAGCATGTTTTTGTAGGTGATAGTCATTGATCACCGTAATAATACACAGTTATTATCATTAAACAACTTTATTGTTAAACAAAAAGTTTTATTTTCAATTTAATAAATAATTAATAAAAAATATATCTTTAAAGAATGCCTATAACGTCCACTAAAGGTCAATCGTAAATCGTTCACTACAGAATATATAAAATCCCTAAAATTTGGCGAAATTCAAACGCCAGACCTGTGAAATCATCAATGACCTCTTTAGAACGAAGTCAGCAAACCATGGATTTTCACACTACTGAGTAAATTCACCATTTCTAACATTAAACAACGGGGTAATTTTCGGATCTTCATTTCATTAGCATTGGCGATGTGTTGGTTACATATACATATGTTGGTTAAACACTAGGAAATTGTCACATGTAAAAGTGCGCGGTAAGGGATGTTTTGAATTAAAAGTTCTATAAATTTTGAGCAATAGACTCTGCAATTAAACTAATATGCGAGTATCGAGTAATGGAATTTTCAGTGTCAATCGTTAACTTCTAACTTAAGTGATAAGCACATTATAAGTTTTTAAATAAAAAAAATAATACGTTAAATACTATTTGCTTAAATGCAAATGGGCAAACTAAGAAAGTTAGCATAATATCGAGAACACAGAAACGTCGTTAGAGATAGTCAGTAATTTAATTTTTTTTTTTTGTAAAAAGCATGGAGGGTTTTAAGGAGAATAAAATAATCAATTTTTTTTCTAATTTTTAAATGTTTTATTGTTTGGCTAGTGCTTTTAGTGATTCGAAAATATCAAACAGAGATGTGCCATATCTTCATCAAAAACGAGATTGTTCGTAAAAAATATGTCCTTTTTCTTTACTGCTATTGATAATGAGTATTAGAACGGATTATAACTGTGACAAAAAGGTGAAAAAATAACGCAGTTAAACAATCTATAGATACTTTTCAAGCTGTCAACGTAAGTAGAATTTTTTAAGTATAAATCAAAGGGAATAAAACTTTTAAAAAGGTGTGCTATTTATATATATATATATATATATATATATATATATACATATTTATATATATATATATATATATATATATATATATATATATATATATATATATATATATATATTATATATAATCTTTGTGGTTTAAGCCCAATATAATGTAAAATACCCATAAAAATATAAAATTGTTATAAAATAGAGAAATAGCTGCCTTAATTAGATTAAATTCAAAAACTTTTACTATTACTTCATATATAATATGTCTGGATGTTCTTATCCTTTGAACTTTACACTGATTAAAATATTTTAAAACAATAGGTTACTTTATTACTAAATTCATATATTACAGTCACAGAGCACAACAATTCAATCACAATTTTAAATTATGTAAATAGAAAATAGAATAATTTTGAGTTCATACATTGAGTTCAGCAGCCTTCTTTGTTTAAAAAACCATTTATGCATACAAAATAATTTGAATAAAATTTGTGTTCACGCTTAGAAACACGTGGTAATGGCGAAATCTAAATTACCGACTCCCTGAAGATATTCAAAGAACAGTTTTCAAAACCAAAATTTTCGGATATAAAAATTTCGAATGGATTCACTTTTAAAAAATGTAACTGTTCAAAACATAATTTTTAAAAAAAGTTTTTATTTTAGGAAGGTATTTTTTAAATAACGTAGACAGAGGATAGTTTGGGTAACTACATATTTAACTAATTAATTAACCCGGTCTCACTCCTGATATGCATTTTTCTCGAGAACGAGATGGACACTGTCTTCATCGTCAGTTTATTCTGGTCCAAGTGATCCTCCAATAATATACTGTCAGTAATTTTCTGTCGGAGTCGGCTCAAGAAAAGTCTCACTTTAGATATTCGTCCTCCACAGGGCAGTGAGGCTAAGACGCTGCCGGTCTGAGGGGCCTTCCACCGACACCATGCCTATAGAGCAATGTCGACTTTTGTAAAAAACGTCGATGTGGCAGCATGATGTGGTATGTAGCCTAGTAAAAGATATTGAAATATGTAAATATGCCGACTTGCTAGGGGTCAAAACCCAGACTTTACACAGAGTAAGCCAGAATTATACCGTAGAGTTACGGCCGCCACAAATCTAGAAGAAATTATAATTTAATGGATTATAATTGTAATTAATTAATGACTTTAGTTTAGATTTATTTTAACTAATCAGAAGTTAGCTAAGGTTAGTTTAAATAAGTGTAAGTTAAGCTCTATGGGTCTTTCGGAAACTTATTTTTTAACTTTTTGGTGTTTCTCTCCAATCCAAAATTTCGTTTTTGACAATTTATCCATTTAAAAATTTTGTTTCTGAATATATTATTTCTGGCAAATTTTGGTTGGAAAAGTTACGTCATCAAAAAATTTATTTTTTAAAAATTTTGCTTTTAAAAATTTTGATTATATATATTCTGTAGTGAACGATTTACGATTGACCTTTAGTGGACGTTATAGGCATTCTTTAAAGATATATTTTTTATTAATTATTTATTAAATTGAAAATAAAACTTTTTGTTTAACAATAAAGTTGTTTAATGATAATAACTGTGTATTATTACGGTGATCAATGACTATCACCTACAAAAACATGCTATACATCATATCTTTTTCTAACCACGTATAGAGGATTCAGTTTTGACTCATCTACAATAACGCCATAATCTTATCAATTGCTTCAACTTTGGTCATATCGTGAATTAAATTAACTGGTCAGGGAATTAGACAAGAATATTTTTATCAATGAAATGTTACCTTCATCATATATATATATATATATATATATATATATATATATATATATATATATATATATATATATATATATATATATATAATATATATATAATATATATATATATATATATATATATATATATATATATATATATATATGTATATATATATATATATATATATATATATATATATATATATATATATATATATATATATATATATATATATATATATATATATATATATATATATATATATATATATATATATATATATATATATATATATATATATATATTTATCGTTCACCTCCCCGCCTGAGTAGGGATTTTAACCTTTATCCATATCCCAAAGATATCAGAGGGGATGTCGTAATACCCGTCAACGTTGTCCAAGTGCCGAAATATACATTTTTGTATTTCACAGCACCTTTTAGACAACGCAGTAGTGCTGCCACGGACGTTATTGTATTTCTGCAAACAACTGCTACCTATGTACGTCGCCAGGCCAAATATACTTAAATAAATTAATAAATAAGTATACTGACCTGCGGGATTGAACCTTCGACTTTCTGCACCGTAAGAAAAGTACTAAGCCACAGAACCACGGGCGCCACCACACCATATACATGTATACAACCAGTATGTAACATAGGAGTTGTTCCGTCATAGAACTTGTTTAAAGTTGCTAAGCTTGCGCGTTTTACACATTTAAAAATATGTAATAAAAAGTTATTTTTAGTGCCCGTATGGAACACTTATAAGATGACTTCAATGTCCGTCTGTCTGTCACACCCGACTTTTTCCGAAACTACTGGACCTAGAAAGTTGAAATTCGGCACTAATTAACAGGAATTCATGGCCTCATTAGAGCCGTGTAGTTTTGAAAGTTAAATTTTGACTTAAGGGGTTAGTTTTGGAGGGTGAAATTGGAAGTAAAAAAAAAAATTTACCAGGTGGAGTGGGGTGTCAAATGAAACCTTGTAAAAACGCGAGTTCAAAAATGTATATAATGTAATACTTGCGCACACTTCTGTTTGTATTATTTTTAAAAAAGTGTAAAAAATCGTCCCCCCCCCTTATCTCGAAAAGTACTCATCAAAAAATTTTTAAAAAATTTCGGAATATTCTCTACAGGGTGTAGATTGAACGAAAATTATCACGAGTGCATTACCTTTGATAATTTATCTGATATATATATATATATATATATATATATATATATATATATATATATATATATATATATATATATATATATAAACAACAGAAATTTCAAGGTCATCAGTTTTCAGTAAAGATCGGAAAAAACCTTGTTAAAAACTCATTTGAGATGTATTTTATGAAGTCACTGATCATTTTATACTTTCGTAACAAAAATTTTTATTTCAAAAGCAATCAACGTACGGAACACTAATTGCGCAAGTCCAACTTGCACTTGACCGGTTATTTATGTTCTGAACACAAAATATTGTTTTATTTGTTATACTATTGTACTATTTATGGCAGAGATAATCAATCAATTGGTTAATTAATATTATAAAAGCAAAAATAAATTAGCTGTTAATTCTATTTTTTTTAGTATATTGTTTTATTGTACTTATAATATATATATATATATATATATATATATATATATATATATATATATATATATATATATATATATATATAAACCACGGATGGTGGAATGTAATACATTAAAATTCCGGGTTTCAATCCGTTCGTCTCACAATGAATTTGCACGACGTTTCGCTAAAATTTCATTTGGCATTTTCAAGTGGTCTCGCTGCTGCTGCTACTCGATACTGTGATCTTCCTACTGCTGCTGCTCGAAGCTAGCTGAGAAACCGACATGGGGTCGCCACCTTTTATAAGTCGGCGTTTACGCAGATTGTAGTTGGGGGGATCGGAAGTGTTCGTCCGAGCATCGGGGTTTGCCGGTTGGGTGAAAATTACGGTTTCCGGCACTATGCTGACTGTTGCCTTCTCGATGTTTTGGTTATTCCTTGGTTTAGCTGGTAGACCCTTCCATGTAGTGGAGATATTCAACGCATCATCTCGCGTATTTAGTTGTCCATTCTTTTCAATTTCCAAGGCTTCTCTGACTATGCGTGTTTTATAGTGTGAAATCGAGGCTATTTGTTTAGATCCCTCAAAATTGAGTTGTAACCAGTATCATGATCGTGCTGAAAAAGAGCTGATGTTGTTTGTTTATTTTTGATACCTATTTTATGTTCTTATTTTATACACTTATGCACTCTTATTTTATGCTTATTCTATGCTCTTATTTTATGCACTTGAAAATGCCAAATGAGATTTTGGCGAAACGTCGTGCAAATTCATTCTTAGACGAATGGATTGAAACCTGGAATTTTAATGTATGTATATATGTATACATATACATACATATATATATATATATATATATATATATATATATATATATATATATATATATGGGAAGAGAATCTATCGGGTATCGGTCTGTGAGATGTAAATGAAAAACTCGTTTTCCTTTCTTAATACTCAATATTTCATCAATAATTTTTTGACATTTTCAAAAGTAAGGAATTGCGAGTTAGTCTTTCTTTTTCTTTAAAAACATCTTAAACATCTACTTTACAACAATGGTCAAGAACCACTTATTGACAAAATAATGAGTATTAAGAAAGGAAAATAAGTTTTTTATTATTTACATCCCACAGACCGACACCCGATAGATTCTCTTCCCATTAATGTAAAGTACGGTCGATTTATTTCGAATTTTGTATATATATGTACATATATATATATATATATATATATATATATATATATATATATATATATATATATATATATATATATATATATATATATACTACATATGCTGCAAATGACATAAGGTAACAATCTTAAAGTCACAAAAGTCCGAAATAAAGATTAAAGGAGTATTTTTTCACGTTTTTACATACAGATACGTCATAATGGTAATTTGCATTAATCTTAGAGGGACACAATAAAAGGCAGGTTCATTTATTTATATACATGGCAATAAAAATGGCGAAAGATGCGTTTTTATATACTGTTCCTATCATTTAAAGTTTCGATCATTCTTCGAGGCATAGACCGACGCCTTATTTCATTTTGTCTTTTTTTTACCTAAAAATAATCTAAATCCGGCCCTGTCCAATGTTTAAAAAAGAGTGAAGATCTTGTGAATTGCGCAAACTCGGTGGTGCGGTACAAAGTCCATAACGGGGTTGCAACTGTGCAATTAGCAATATATTGGTAATATATGTATGTATATGATTTAGTTGCATCGCGAATTTGTCACTAATCCTTTTTTTTGTAATTACGAACTAATTTTTGTTATTTGTTTCAGGTACTTACACGGCTACAATAACAGTTTAACAATTTCAAAATAAAACTTTTGCGATGGGTAAGTTTAAATACAATATCAAAAGTTAATTATATAACTCTAACCTAATAGTTGATTATTTATTTGATTTATTTTTGAGGCGCTGCAAATAACGATGACGCTACGACTAAAGTAGTACAATACACTAGTCGTATTGCTCGCATCACTCGCGGCAGTCGCCCACCTGGGATACAACATATAAACCTCGAGAAAGTAAAGTTCTTTTCGTTATTTATTTAGTTTTATAAAATTGAAGTAATAAAAAATAAAGGCTTTCTAAGCTATGAAATAACATTTTCCTTTTCAACCTTTCGTTATTTTTTTAAAGTGCCTGCAGGGCAACAGAAAAATTATTAGATAGGTTTTTGTGCGCGTTTCATTAGGAATTTAACAGAAAAGTGCAAAATGAATATTCATGAAACTTTTTTTCTTGAATAAAGAGACATATAAAAGGAAACTTTTACTTTGTTAGATTTTATCGTATATGCTCTCGTTTCAGAGTTTTAAAACAAATTCCTCGTTCAGATTTTTTAGATAGGAAACAATTTAATTTTATGAAACAAAGTACTAAAATTTTCGCAGTGATGTTTAAAAGTAACAATCATATGAATGTACGAAAATTGTTTTTAATCGAAAAAAGTTAATATTTTTTGTGGACGATCGAACTTCATATTATTTTTTACGTGTTTTTCGTGTTTTATCTATGTAATAGTCTTAAATTTGACCAAAGTACTTGCGATTATTATCAATCCTTGCCACATAGGTCACTCCAGCGAATAATATCATCATAAGAAATTAAAAGAAAGAATAACATATATAAAATCTGTTAAAATAAATTCTGGTAATGATGCCAACTCAGATTATAATCCTGTCGTTTCCAACTTAAAATATACGGTTTCTAGAACATTCGGAAGATGAAGGCATTACCAAGAATGAATATTCGCAAATTACAAAGTCCTACGTTTTCTTGTAGGTGAAGAGCTTAAGGAAAACTAAGCAATACTTAATATATCTCACCAGGTGATCTTAATACTATGTGGGATCCTTTTTTTTATGGGCATAGGATACGCGCTGCAGGAAAATCCCTAAAGCGCTACAAGAGGGACACAAGTACGAAAAAAGTGAATCACGTTAGTATTGAATCCCTTTAAATTGTATTTGGTGGGAAACACATTGCTGGACAATTCAATCCAAAGGAATGAGTTTTCCGCATAAAAAATGCTTAAAAAGGATCGTACGAGGCGTGACAAGCCGAACTTCATACGGATGTGAAGTATTAGCGCGACGTGTACACCTAGCATGCACCGCTCTGGGAGGAATTAAGTAGGCGAATATTGTCCATGAAAATAATTAAGTCGCCAGCCGTTCTTCGATGTTCCATGGAATCAAGGTTGCTGGTAAGCTCTAGGTCTTCAATCAGATGAACGGCTCTCTTCTGGATATAATCCAACAAAAGGAGTATATGATTGGAAGAAGAGCCCCAAACGTGAAAGCAATATTCCATCACTGGTTAAATTTGAGCTTTTTACAGAATTACCAGTTGTTGTGAAGTGTAACGCTTTCTAGTTGGACATAATATTCCCAGATTTTGAGAAACTCTCTTTTCTATACATGCAATATGTTCATGCCAAGACATATTTGCTCCCAAATTAACGCCTAGCAAATTAAGTGACGATGCTATGCTACGAATGGAGTGTCCCGATATAACTGTGTCGGGTTCGGCAACGTTAATTTCTTTAGAAAAAACTGCAGCCTATTTTTTGTAGCGTTTAGTTCTACTTGGTTACAGCCACCTCAAAACATTTCTTTCATGTGTTTGTTAGATTGAATGGCTTCCTATCGATATTTGCATGAGTAGCAGATGTTCGAGCTCTTAATATGAATGAAGAGATAAGCTTACTGTCATCTGCAAAGCTTTAGATTGTATTCCTGGTCCTTTCTTCTTCTTTTTAAGGTTTCACGCAGATACCTGGTAGGCGTCTGCACCAAATTTCTCTCGTCAGATGAATCTGTTTAAAGCCGCATTTTAGAGAGACCGAAAATCACTTACTCCTGTCCAGGGACCAATATTGCGCAGCCCTAATAGTCATTTTCGTCCCATTCCCTTTTGCCTTTAATTTTACCATGCAGTATCAGGCGTTGAAAGCTATAACGTTCTCCACAAATAATATTACCCCAGTATGAAATTTTTCTCCTTTTTATGTTTTGGAATAATTCGCGATCTTCCAGGTTGGCTCTCTTAATCACCTCCTCACTTCTCACTCTATCAACCCAAGATACTTTCAGCATTCTAATAGATGACACTTTCAAGGTCCGTGTTTCAACATCGTACAGTAAAACGGACCAAACATAGCAATTAACCATCCGGTACCTGAATTGTAGGTTAAGGTTTTTATTGATGCCTGCTCCAGTCTAGCTTTAATTTCCATGTCCGGATCCCATTTGTCATTCACAAGACATCCCAGGTATTTGCATTTGTTAACCCGTTCTATATTTTCGCCATTTATATGAATTCGGACGTCTTGAATTGGATTTATACTGAGGATCACGAATTTTGTTTTGTTTATGTTAATGCTTAATCCAATATGAAAATATTGCTTTGTGTATAGCCTTCAATAATGCTTGAAGAGCATCTGCGCTATCTGCCAGAATGGCAATGTTCAAATCCGATGTCGCTAACTGCTAAGAATTTTTTTTTTGGCTTAAAGCCTTCGCATTTCACCTGAGAACATTGAAATTTTACAATAAATAAAAAATTGAAACATTTATATTCAAAAACAAACTTTTTTCGCATATTATCTCTTACAACACATGGTAAAGAATGCTCTTTTTTATAAACCTGTTCAAATCCGATGTCGCTAACTGCTAAGGATTTTTTTTTTTGGACTTAAACCCTTCGCATTGCACCCGAAAACATCGAAATTTTACAATAAATAAAAAACTTAAACATTTCTATTCAAACAGGAACTTTTCTTGCATATTGTCTATTACAACACATGGTAAAGAATGTTCTTTTTTATAAACCTGTTCAAATCCGATGTCGCTAACTGCCAAGGATTTTTTTTGGACTTAAAGCCTTCGCGTTTCACCCAAGAACATAGAAATTTTACAATAAATAAAAAATTTAAACATTTCTATTCAAAAAACGAACTTTCCTCGCATATTGTCTATTAAAACACATGGTAAGGAATGTTCTTTTTTATAACCCTGTTCAAATTTGATGTCGCTATTTGAATTATAGTTTTGGCCTGAAAATTCAGAATTTCGAATATTTACGATAACTAAAATTGAAGCACCGCTATTCCAAAATGGAACGTAGCAACCGATTGTCTATTACAACATATGGTAAAGAATGTTCTTTTTTATAAACGTGTTCAAATTCGATGTCGCTAACTGCTAAGGAATTTTTTTTTGGACTTAAAGCCTTCGCATTTCACCCGGGAACATCGAAATTTTACAATAAATAAAAAATTGAAACATGTCTATTCAAAAACATATATGATGTTGTTTATCGGAACACCGTTACTTTACCCAGATCACTCTAAGACACTGCCTCAACGAAGGCTCTTTCGACACATAAATTAAACAGCATGGGTGACAAAACACAACCCTGTGTAGCTCGCTTTCTTATTTCAAAATCTTCCGTTGTATAACCATTCTGAAGTCTTACGTCTGATGATTGATTCCAATATAAGTTGTAAATGATTTCTATATCTTTAAAATCTAGCCCTAGTTCTTGTAGATATTTCATAAGGAGGTCATGTTTACCGTTGTCGAACGCCTTCTCATAGTCTACGAAGCACATGAATATATCCTGTCTCGGATCCATACAATTCTGAACCAGCATAAGATGGTTTTTCTCGTCCCAAAATCCCCTTTAAATCCGAACTGACTATTTCCACTAACTTGTATAGTCTCGTATGAATGATGCGCAAAAAGAGTTTGAGAAAATGACTCAGGAGACTAATTAAGCGGTAATCCTTACATTGTTTAAAGCTGGCAGTTTTTGGCAGGGTAATAAATGTAGAACGTTGCCAATCCTTCGGTATTTTCCCTGTACCATAAATGTTAAAGAACGTAACATAACCTAATTGGAGAACTTTACACCAAAATTCCGAACCTAACATAACCTAATGGAAGAGCTTTACACCAAGAACTCCGAAAATAACTTAACCTAATCCTAAGATCTTTTGAGCAAGAACTCCGAAACTAACTACTACTACGTCACCATCTTTTTTTCTAATCGTAAAGAATAGCTCTATGTCAGTGAACACCTTCATGCTGCATTCTTGTTCATATTAATGAAAATCTCATTTTTTTTTAAGAAACTATAGTACTGCTGGTAAAAAATGAAACCATATATTTTTATGTATCTTGGATTGCTAAATCTTTATTTCGCCTGTGCTTTTTTTCGGTGAGTCCCCTTGCCTTTCAGAATAGTGCTGTTTAATTTCGGTGAGTCCTACCGCTTCTCACTATCGAGGTGCTTAATTTAGGTAAGTTTGGAGTTCTTGGTGTAAAATTCTTCCATTAAGTTATGTTAGATTCAGAGTTCCGAGCGTAAAGTTCTTCCATTAGGTTATGTTAGGTTTGTAGTTCTTGGTGTAAAGTTCTTCCATTAGGTTAAAATAGGTTCGGAGTTCTTGGTGTAAAGTTCTCCCATTAGGTTATGTTAGGTTTCGAGTTCTTGGTGTAAAGATCTTTGGATTAGATCATGTTAGGTTTGGAGTTCTTCCATCTGAAATTCTGAAGTGATGGAGCAAAACAAACAACAGCATGTATTTAACGACCGAAATTAAATATACAGAATACAGATTCAGAGCATATTACTTCTCATGTATTTAACAAAAAAAATTGTGGGTTAGGTTTTGTTAGGAGTTAGATCAGTTTAGAGTTTCTATACGGAATTTAATTTGTAAGCTCTAGACTTGCATATTTTTTATCAGTTAAGTTATCTTAGATTTGAATTTTGATATTTATTTTGGACATCCTGGGCAAAGACGGGCAATGGATGCGTTTTCAGCGACCCAAAATACGTATAGGATACCTTGTCTTGTTGGAGTAAACAAAAATGGTGGTCCTGTTTAAGCTTAAAGGTAGTTTTATCAGGAAAAGAAAGCATATTGAAATTAAAATGCAATGCCGTTGAAAAACAGTGTTCATCTTTTTAAATGGAATTCAAGATACTAGCATCATTCTTTTATTGTCACGAGGACCGTTGTAAAAAGCATATGCATGAGTATGCAGGCAGTTACGATTCTATATCGAACAGATAAAGATATTAAGTAGTATTTTTTCTACAATTGCGATATAAGGTCGGACTTGGTATGAGCTGTACTTTATGATATTATAAACGGACATTTTATTAGCTCAATCTTGGCTGTCGACAAGACAAATTTAACAGAAATGGAGGATACCATTTTTAAAATATTAATGTATGGACAACAGAATATTTCCATAATTCCCCTAACGTCCTAGTTCGTCTAGTCATTTGAGTCGATTCCCTGTGGTTCTAGTGCAGGCCCATTGGTATCAGTTGATCAGGTTACTAACTCAGATTGTCAGCCTTTCCTTGCCTGGGGTATTGAAATATAGGCCTTTAAATATTACGAGCAATGTGGTTTACCCTCCTAAATATTAAAATGTCAAAGGGATGGAGGTGGTAAACTATAACAATTTTTTTGATTCCATAATCTGCAGACAGCATTTTCTGTGATTTCTACATCTGAATTTACATAAAAATACTAATCAAAGAAAACACTACGACGACAATTTGAGGATATCCTTCATTTTGTCCGTATACAGAGGCTTTGTGTGCAACAAACGGTGACAGTTCTGTAGCATTTATCTAAGTATTTTTATATCATTTTTGAGTAAAGAGTATATTTTCGATGTATTTTAGAGTTGAAATGTTCGCTTCGGACAACTGTTTTGTCATACTACCGCGTTTATTATACATAATCAGAATTTAATAATCACCGAACATTAAGTAATGCTAGGTTTCCACACTAAGATGTTAGAACAATGACATTTGACGTTGGCTTTTTTAATGCTCAGGTGAAACATCGCAAAACGTGTTTTTAGTAAAAATATATTTTATATTGGAAGTTCTTTGTGTGTTCTTTTTGCTATTTTGCATTTACTTTTTAAGTAAATGAAAATAGTCTGCTTTGTATTGGTTTCTGTCTAAATTTTTACCAAAAACGGAAATTGAAGAAAAGAAAAAGCCAGCCATTCAATCCCTGTTATTAATATAAAAACTCTGGAAGTTGAGATGACAGTTTTTAAATCCGATTTTATACCGCACATATGGTCTGGAATATTAGAAATTTAGCTGAACTGGTTTCCAATAAAATAAATTTGATTTTTAGAACTAAAAATAATAAAGACAAATCCAATAAGCCGAATATATTTCCTGGATAATTTTTATTCTTGTTTTCTCGGAAAAAAAATTATTTAATTTACAACTCTTATATATAACTGTATAGAATTTTCTAACAAAGGACGACTAGCAATACGTAGGATAAATATGTAATTGATAGTTTTCATTACTATTTTTACAGATTCTCCAACTGCTTAAAACTCTGCCTCGTTTTCATGTGACCCCATCTATTATGTAGAACACTAATCTATAATTTTTTAGGTAGTTTGAAAACGTGATTTTAATTACAATACAATTAAAAAATCAATTTCACAAGTCATGCATCATAGATCGTTGAACTTTCTTTACCGTGAAACGTGTTTAAACAGAGGGACTCTTAAGATTGACCTAATGCACCTTGGTCAAAAAAGTCACGCTATCTGTTATTGTGGGCTTTATACCGGCACCTAAATTAGCATCATGGAAATAAATAGAACTGCATATTTTATACCAAATTTACAAGACAGTTTTAAGACCTATTTAAAATAAAATAATCGATTTTAAAAAAAATATTTATACATTTCAGTTTGTGACAGGATCAAACTACAAAAAAATAAAAGTGGTATTATTTAACTACGATATTCTGAGTGAGTTTTGTCATAAGCAATCGACTTCTGGTAAGTTGCCAGGAGATATTCTAACACGTAGGCTAAAAAGTTTTTGGTCTAGTTACTTAAAACACATTCTTTTTTTGCAAAATTCGACTTTATTTATCAATATAGTCTCCTTCAAAAGCGATACAATCTAGTCCAACGCTTTTCTAATATTTCTATACCTTTCTTGTAGAAGGATTTGTCTTTGCCTTCAAAATAGGCCTCAGTTTCGGCGACAACTTCTTCACTAGAGCCAAATCTCTTTCCCGCGAGCATTTTTGAAGTCTGCGAATAGATAATAGTCGCTGGGATCCAATTCTGGAGAATGCGGTGGATAAGGAAGCAATTCGAACTTCAATTCATGCAATTTGCCATCGAAACCATTGACTTGTGACACTGTGCATTGTCTTGATGAAAGAGCATTGTTTTCTTGTTAATTTGGGGCCGTTTCTTTCCGATTTCTGCCTTCAAACGCACCAATAACTTTATATGATATTCGCTATTGATGGTTTTTTTGCCTTCTCAGCATAGTCGATGAAAATTATTCCATGGGCATCTCAAATACAGATGCCAAAACTTTCCCAGCCGACCATTGTGTCTTTGGTCGCTTCGGGCGGCTTTCCCCGGCTGTTGTCGACTCAGCTGGCCGCCGTTTTGATTCTGGCATATAATGGTTGATGAAAAAATCCTTTTTATTGCGCTTAAACAGGTCCAAACAGCGCTCGGAATCATCAACACGTTGTTGTTTTTGGTCCACTGTGAGCAAACGCGGTACCCATTCCGAGCAGAGCTTTCTGATGCCAAAATGTTCATGCAAAATGTGACGAACACATTCTTTTGATATCTTTAGGGTGTCAACTATCTTACGCAATTTCACTTTATGGTCATCCAAAACAATTTCGTGGATTTTTTTGATGTTTTCCGATGTAACCACCTCATTTGGGCGTCCAAAGCGTTCAGCATTATTTATATCTGTACGACCACGTTTAAATTCAGCATACCGGTAAATGATGAGTGATTTTCCAGAGGCAGAGTCCCCGTAACACTTATCAAGCCATTAGCGGTATTTTTTCCCATCAAAAAACAGTGTTTAATCAATATACAAAATTCGATTTTTTCGTCACTATCATTTGAACGTTAGTACTTCCTAAAAATCATATGGATTTTTTGAAAAGGGCGACATCTATGTATCAGACCAAAAACTTTTCAGCCTACGTGTTACGTTTATACGATAACTTCTAACCTTACTTTACTCTAATATGTCAAAGAAGTTTTTTTTGTGTTTATCACATAAAAAGTAGTTTTTGTGTGACTTTATTTCATTAGAATTTTAATACTGTTAGACAAAGTTAAGAAAAAATTACACATTTATTACTAGACCTACTAAATTATAGAATCAAATCTACAAGCGAATAACAATTATTTTAAATATAGTAAAACAAATTTAATTTCTGAATCCATTTTTACCACAGAGTTCTCAGCTATATCCAAAAATATGCTTCATAGTTAACAGAAGTAAATTTTTGTTAACAAAGTTGAATTAAAAACTGACTTTTTTCAAACAGAGAAATTTAGTAATATTTATGGTTCATGGCAATTTGCTAGAGTAAGTCTGTTCTTTTTGTAATTGCAAGTATAATGTTAATCTTGCAAAAAATTAATATGTATATACTGGTTCCTTCATACATAACTTTTTCCGTCCTAAAAAGTTTGTGAAGACTAATTAATTCTCGATATTGAATTTTATTTCGTAAGTTTCTTCTTAAGTGCAAGACTTATACTAACATCAAATTTTTGCTTACTCTCCTCTATTGCCGTATAATATTTTATGTACGAGTATTAAGTATTAATTGTTTAGATTTCTTGTATAGAGTGATAACAACAAAGATTATTATACCTAAAATTTGCTCATTTTCCTATCCAAAAATTCTGGAAAAATTCTCATAATACTATTGAATCTATACAAGATTTTCTCGTGTCTTTTACCCCCTTCCCCTATTAAATTTGAAAGTAACTAGAAAATAACTTAATTTTAATATTTCTACAGTCCAAGAACCCTCTAGCACGATATATTTGAAGCAACCCGTCTAACCCTCTACCCCATCCCATAAACCTCTTATATATTTTACTACAAATAATATACTTAAAATTTGTCAATTATATCAATCCAAAAATGTGAAAAAATTCCCAACATTCTATTGAAACTATACAATATTTATCGAACCCCACCTCTTTCACAACAGAATAAAAGCTTAAAAAATCTTGAGAAGAAAGAACACAATGGGAAGGAAAGACATACGCAAGATTAAGGACTTGCCTGGTAATGTAATAACAGACAAAAGAGATATTTTACAGATCATCGAATTATTTTATCAACAATTATATACCTGACAAGACAAAAGAACAGAAATCAACATACCATCAGGGGTCGGTGGACATCACAGAAGAAGAAACATCAGCATTGAAGGACATGAAAAATTACAAAGCTCCAGATGAACACAATATTGTATTAGAGGCAATTAAACAAGTAGGACAACAAATTGTCAAATCACTTAAAATGTTATTCAAGAAATTCCTCCTGAAAGGAATAACTCCATCGCAATGGAATAATGCCACTATTGTCATCATGTATAAAAAAGGAGATACTTCAGACCTTACAAACTATCGACTCATTAACCTCCTAAGTCATGTATACAAATTATTCACAAAAATACTTACCAAACGTCTAGCAAATAAATTCGAGTTTTTCCTTTCCAAAAAAAAAGGCAGGTTTCCTCTCGGGATATGGGACAAACGACCATCTGCTTACAGTTAAAATCCTCATTGAAAAATGTATAGCATATAATAATCTTCTTGTATTGTGGACTTCGAAAAGGTTTTAGATTCTGTAAATCAGCAGAAACTTTTGGAAGCGCTTGCTAAGTGTCGTATTGATCGTAGATATTTCCAATATAATTAAATACATATATGAAAATGCCACCGCTCATGTTAAAACACAAACTAATCAATCGACCAGCAAATTTAGAATCAGAAGAGAAGCACGGCAGAAAGTATTCTAAAATCAATAAACTGGGAAAGAATGGGACTTCACATAGACAATGAAAAGTTAAATTACCTCTGTTTCACCGACGACATTGTCTTAATAACAGACAACATACAAGAAGCACAAACTATGCTACTCATGTTTCAGGAAGCTTCAGGAAAGGTTGGTCTAAAAATCAATCTATGCAAGACCCAGTTTATGACAAATCTTGTATTAAGCGACACTAAAACTGAATAACATAGAGATTGACGAGATAACCAAACACATGAAATTCAGCAGCAGATAGGTCTCTCCTAGGCTGAATATGACAAACTAGCCTATGTATTCAAGTCTAACCTCCCTATGTATTTAAAAAGAAAAGTATTTGACAGATGCATACTCCCCGTTCTTACATACGAAGTCGATACTCTCACAATGACGAAGAAAAACAACAATAAAATATGTGTCAGGCAACAAAAGAGAAGACAATGTTAGGCGTTGCTCTTAGAGACCAAATCCCAAATCACATTATCAGGAAGAAAACGGGGGTACAAGACTGGGCTGAGCATGTTGCTAGGTTTAAAGATGGGCGATGGACAAAGAGAATCATAGAGTGGCGACCAAGATCCTATCGGAGTAGAAGTAGACCACTAAGTCGGTGGACTGATGATTTGAAAAGAGTGGGTGGAAATTGGGTAAAAGCAGCCCAGAACAGAAAAAAATGGCAAGAGTTGAGGGAGGCTTTCGTCCAGCAGTGGACAGTATAAGCCGATGACGATGAAAAAATAACCTAATTTTAATTGCTCGACTCTAAAAAACCTCAAAAAATACATAACGCTATATATACGAAAAAAACCCTCTAATCTCCTCCTTCACCCCTTTTTCTATAAATACTTAGGCATAGTATGTATTTCCTGTCTCAACAAAAAAAATAGAAAAAATTACCATATTACTATTAAACCCCCTTCGCCTTAAACGATATATGTTAGCTCAAAAACTACAGGCACCATCCTCACATTAGGAGTTCTGATTGTTTAACTTAATTCTTGCCGCGGTAAACAACAAAATGAGAATAATTTCTTAACTTTATATTAGTTTATGTTTATATATATATATATATATATATATATATATATATATATATATATATATATATATATATATATACACTACCGTCAGAAAGAATTTGCCAACCTAGTTATTTCAGTCCCACGACAACAAAAACCCAGATAATATATATATTTTTTATTTTTAATGAATTATTATTTATTTTCACATTATTTATAGTCTAGAAAATCAAAAAAATATTCATGATTTTCCAGGATTTTTCTCATCTGTGACCTCCTTTATTTTTAATTACCGCTTTATAGAGTTTCGGCATTCTGTCCAGTAGTTTCAGAGTTTTTTCGGTTATTTTAACCCATTCTGCTTGTAAAAGTTCCCATAAGTGATTTTCTGATGTTGGATTGAGTTTTCGAACACACACCTGTCAAATGCCAATTCGATGGGGTTCAAGTCGGGTGATTGTGGAGGCCAAGTCATCACTTCCAGGACGTCATCGGATTTCCATTGATCCAAAAGCTCTCTAATTTGTTTAGCAGAATGTTTAGGGTCGTTGTCATGGTAAAAAATAAATATCCCTTGAAAAATATCTCTTCCAGAAATTTGAGTTAGCAAAATTTTTTGATACTATTCTCCTCGCATGATTCCTTCTATCTTAAAGATTTTTCCAACTTTACCGTTGCCAAAATAACCCCAAACCATTATTGAACCTCCACCATGTTTTACTGTAGGCAACTGACAGGCCTCCAACATCCTCTCTCCAGCGGACCACCGTACATAAAGTCGTCAATTTGAACCGAAAATTTCGAATTTAGATTCGTCATTCCAAAGCACGGAATTCCATTGTCCAATTTTCATGTTCTCGGGCCCATTCCAATCGTTTACGTTTATTCATTTGCCTAAGAAGTGGTTTCCTCATTGGAACTCTCCCGTGTAGTCCACCTTCTGCTAACCTCTTCTTCACGGTTGTCACGCTGATGGGGATTGGCCGCTCCAGGTTTACTTGAGCCATGATTGCTGATGCAGTTAGGCGGCGATTACGTCTGCTGGACATTGTTATAGCTTTGTCTTCAGTGGGAGTCGTCGACGAATTCCATGTCCCGCAGAAATTTTTTTTTACGATGTAGTCCATCGTTCTCCTTGGCATCCGCATATCACTCGCGATTTGTCGACTCGAGTGACCATTTTGTTGTCTCGGTATTATCAGAGCCCGATTTTCAACGGAAACTTCTTTCGTTTTTGGCATTTTCAGAAAATTTGCTTCTTTAGGTTGGCCAAAATCACTTAAAAAAATAAAAAACAATTGAGCCTGTATCAATGACAAAGTACTGTTTGCGAATGGTTAATTTTCAAAAGGGTCATGGTATTTATAGCATAGTTTTTATCATAAAATGTCACTAGAAATTTCCATAATCTCTAGAAACTTGAAATGAGTTCTTACTTCAACTGGAATTCTCAGAAATCGCCTCAAGACGATTATCGTGCAAAAATTTATTCTAATTGGTTTTTAATTTGTGATTTCACCAAAAAGGCTTATCTAAACAATTTTATGATGGACACTTGCTAAGAACAATTAAATTTACCTAATATAATAAAAGGGTTTAATTAGGTATTAAATTTTGGCAGTTACTTTGAAATTTCTAGGTAGGCAAATATTTTCTAACGGTAGTATATATACATATTTATATATATATATATATATATATATATATATATATATATATATATATATATATATATATATATATATATATATATATATATATATATGTATATTATATATATATATATATATATATATATATATATATATATATATAGAGAGAATATGTTTTTCGAGATCTGGGAACTCTAGAACTTGAAGGAAAGCAAAAATCTATGATTGTGATTTGTTACGATTACAATACGTTTCTTTAGCTAGGAAATTAAAATGAAGAAACAAGACGATTAATTTAAACCTTTTTTTGATTAGTTATTATCTAAATAGATATAATTAATATTTAAAAATATGTGATCTGGGAAATTAGATATTTTAATATGTGAATAAGTTAAATTATTTACTAATAGATTTTATGGGGTTTTGTGATAATAACGGTAATTGTGCTGTCCTGCACTTTATTTTGAGATAGACAAAACCAAATGCTCCACAAGAGGATATCCCCTATCGATGCTAATACAGACAAGTGAACAAGTCGAAATAATCAAATCTGACACGAATTAGTATTACAAGCCAAGCGATTTCTGTTACTTCCAGTTTAATACGATTTGTCAGCGTTAACGAGCGAACATTTGCACTGGACTATTGTGGATTAACCACGAACATACATAATCAATTTGAAATTGACACTAATTTAAATCTTTTTAGATTTAAATTAGACTGATTTTTTACTGGAGTTTAGGGGATAATTGCTTCTATATATCAATAGAGACATGCAAACATTGGCGTAACCAGATTCAAGAAGCACGGGAGAGGCAAATGGATAGAGAAGTCGGTTTTTTAGGAAGAAAAAAATAACATTAAAGGCCAAGGTGCTCCGCGTACAACGCTTTTCAAGCAGTCTTTTATATGGTGAACATCATCCCTTTGGAATAATTTGCCCAGGACTATGTTTCCCGCCGAGTACAATTTACAGCGATTCAAGAACTACGTGAATCGCTTTTTCCGCACACATGCCGCTCCTGGAGTGCTTTATGGACTTCGATGCAGCACGTGTGCTAGACCCACAAAAAAAAATAAGCAGAGGGAGGACGCGAGTCTATAACCGGAGACAATAGCCTCCCGATGAAAAAAACTCCCTTACGCAAAAAAAACGAAAATATACCTGGGAAGATGAAAGGAATTTTCTATTAGAACTATACTTAACAAGCTTAAGTTTTTCCTAATACAGGGAAAAAATCGATGACCCCTCCGACAGTGACACTTTACAAGCTTCAACCTTTACTAACACAATGAACAAAGAATTAACGACCGTAAGGGAAATTTACCAAAAAAAGAAACCACTCTTGCAGTGACACTTTAAAAACTTAAACTTTTTTCTTACACAATACCGAAAAATTGCCGACCAATGGAGTGGAAGACTTACTGAAGAGAAAAATTCTTACTCGCCTACGATAGAAATTCATAAATCTAAACCATTACTGAAAAAAAAAACCGCTAGCACCTGGCTATGCACCCTGCCTCCACCTTAGCTACTGCGTGTAAGGTAAGGTACGAAATAAACTAATTAAAATTTCAGGAAATAATAGGGATATGTCATGAAATAATATATTCCTTATAGACAAATTTAAATAATCGCAACGGTTAAATTCACTAAAAACGTCTATAACCCGATCTAGTTGCCATGAAATCTAAAACTTAGGTTCATCATTTTAAAACTTGTAAGAAAAGTCTTTCATTTTTATCGGTTAAATCCAGTAAAAATAATTTCTTCCTGTTATCCCGGTAATATTACTTAATTAACTTACTGGTGGACTAATGAAGTTAAGCCTCTATCTGCCAAGTTAGATCGGTGGTAAAATTAAACCTTTGTACTACTCAGTATATATCACCACTACACCAAACACTTTATTTTTGCACTCGACGCGCGTTTCGCTAACCATGTTAGCTTCATCAGGAGCGATGATTGACAGTCAATCATCGCTCCTAATGTAGCTAACCATGTTAGCGAAACGCGCGTCGAGTGCAAAAATAAAGTGTTTGGTGTAGTGGTGATATATACTGAGTAGTATCATTGTGCCAAAGATTCCACATTCCCAACTTTAGTAAACCTTTGTAGTAAATGAGTAAATAAGAATAAAATCATCTATTCGTTATATAATTTTCTGCAACCAACTAATACAAAGAGATATTAATGACTAACATAATTTGACGTTAAACCTGTGCATCACCTGTATAACTACTTTAAAAAAGTTGATAACTGATAATCAAAATTAATTACTATATTTTTATCTTTCAGTTTTACAAAAGAGAATATTTGAATTTGATTTAGTCGTCATGATAGTCCACCGTTCATTTTACGTAAAAGACGTAAATAAAACTATTTTTGGTCTAAATTTCCACTACATTTGAATATAATGTTCATGACCTGTTTCACTATGCTATAGTTTCCTCAGATATAAATGTGCCATAATTTTATACTAACAACTATCTAAAGTGGATAATAAAATATTCAGGTTTTCACTACAATGACGTCATACGGGAAAATTGCTTGCTGTTAAATTACTGTCCCCATTCTGAGTAAGGTTTCTTACTAAAGGGGAAAATGGACAAAAAGTTAGTCATTAAAGAATATTCCAGATGTATGATAATGTTTAAAACTAAAATTATAGTTCAAACATTTTTAATGAGACCAATTTCCTAGATTAGGAAGACAGGCTAGGGCAGAAACTGAGGAAACCATTAGGCTTGTTAACGATTTGCTGCTCTCAGATTGACGAACGAAGATCCAAGTGCTTACCAAAGAAGCTAGAATATCAGACGCTACAGTTTTCAAGATTGTGTACGAAGATTTAAGGATGAAAAAAGTTTCTAAATGATGAAATTATTAAATTTCCTATGCCAGGGTAGAAACTAGCTAGGAAAGAAATCTCAATAATTTTAGGCCGCTTTAGAGGACGATGAGAGTAATTTTCATACAAATCTCAGATGACAAGACTTGGGTATTCTATTGGGACCCTTCCATAAAGTAAAAGTCGATGCAATGAGATCGTAGGGGCTTTTCATCTAGAACAAAGGCGAAATCTCCGATGTCTTCTGGAAAGTTGATGACAACCGTTTTTTCTGAGAATATATGAAAACGGAGTCCAGAATTATTAAAGAAGTTTGTAGAAAGACGATCCAAAACTCGAAGCAGGCCATTATAGAAAAACATCGAAAATCATTGAGAACAAAAATTTTCTCATGTGCGAGAACTACAGGCTCCACAGTGTGCCCAGAATTCAAGACATTACCGAAATTTGTGCATTCACCGAGTTACAACATCCACTTTATATCCTCGATTTAGCACACTGGCGCTAATTTTATTCAAACAACAATAAGAAGGACCTCAGAGGCCCAAAATTTTCCTCAGAAGATGAGGTAAAAGTCGCTGTAACATCGTTCTTGAATCGCAAATAAATAGATATTTTTGAATGGAATGAAAAAACACTGGACTAAGTAGTGGAGACGGTAGTTATGTAGAATAACACAGGTCAACATGAATTTTGACTTTGATAAGAGGGTATGAAATTTCGATAGATTTATCGACAGTTATATATATATGGCCTGAAAAAAGTTTGCTTTTGTATCCAGGAGAACGGTTGAGCAGTATTTTAGAAAATCCATAGTTTAAATTTTTATTTATTGTTAAATCAAAACAAATATATTTATATATGATTTTTATCAACTTTTACTATCAAATCAAATTACAAAATAATGGAAAAAGGTTTAAAAGTGAATCCTATTACTTTTTCTTTCATGTTCATAAGTACTTTCTCTCACTAAACCCCAAATGTAGTCCCCCATCATTTTTTTTTGGTTGTGTTGGCCCTGATAACGTTGTTCGAAGTTCATAATATCTTGAAGCAAACGTTCTCCTTGTTCTTCTGAGTACGCTCCCATGTTTTTTTCAAATTTATCTAAATGAGCATGCAGCATATGCACATTTAGAGACATTCTGCAACCCATGGTTTTAAAGTTTTCTAACATGTTTTCAACTAACTCTTGGTAATTTTCAACTTTGTTATTCCCTAAAAATCCAGAGACTACTTCTTTAAAACTATTCTAACTTTTTTTTGAGCACTAGTAAGTACTATTGGAAATTCTTCACTGGCAAATTTTTTTTTAATTTGTGGACCAACAAAAATTCCAGCTTTAACCTTTGCTTTTGACAACTTTGGAAAAAAGTTTTTTAAAAATGTAAAAGATTTTTCATCTAGCTTTTTTACAAATTGTTTCATAAGCCCTAACTTGATGTGTAAAGGCGAAATTAATACATTTTCAGGTTCAGCAATAGGTTCACATTTAAGGTTTTGTTTTCCAACACAAAATTCCGTTCTTAGTGGCCATGATCGTTGAACATAGTGTTGAGCATCCGCCCTACTAACCCACAAACAGAGATATTTTGTATATCCACCCTGTAATCCCATTAAAAATCCTACCATCTTAAAATCTCCAATGAACTGCTACTTATACTCTTGATATTTTAAAAATTCGAGTAAAATTTTAACACTTTCATAGTTTTCTTTTAGATGTACAGAATGAGCGACTGGAAGAGATGGAAATTTATTTCCGTTATATAATAAAACGGCTTTCAAGCTTTTCATCGAGCTGTCAATAAATAAACGCCATTCACTGAGAACACAGGGCATTCCAATTGTTTCAAACAAATCTCTTATATCGTTACAATAACAAAGTCCATCTTCTTTGGTGAAGAACGTAGCAAATGTCTCATGCCGACTTCGTTGATCTGTTATTTTGACATCAATAAGCAAATTCCATTGCTTCAAACGAGAACCCATAAGCTCTGCCTTACTCTTCGGCAAATTCAAATCTCTTATTAAGTCATTAAAGTCTTCTGAGGTAAGAAAATGGGGTTTCGGTGGTTCCTGTGACAGTACAAATTCTTAATCTTCAATATTTTTATTTGAACTCTGAGATGAGCTTGACTGAGACAATTATTTAGGAGGTTCAGGTACTGAAAGTTGTGGGCTATGTGAGATTGGAGCAGAAGATGACGCAAGGTCAGGATATTCGATGGGTTTCACATTTTTGCCTGTACATCTTTTAGCTGGATTTACTACGCAAAAATAACAGTAATTAACGTGATCTCTTGGCTCTCGCCAAATTCTCGGTACTGCGAATTTCATACTCCGTTTCTCACCTCGATACCAACCTGAAATAAATAAAGATAAAAATAAACATATTTATATTTTTTTTTATTAAAAATTGTTTACCTTCTAAACATCTTTTGCAAATAATTATAAGCAACATGTGGAGCCCAGGGCTTGTCTAGATTCCGAACAGAGCAGTTGAAATAGGCTTTGTAGGTTTCACAAAGCTTTTCACATGCGTTTAAATAAAATTTTATATCTCGTACTTTAATAAATATACCACATATATAAAAAAAAATGCATCAGCATTATATTTACACTTTCTCGACGACATTTTGAACCTCTTTAAGTCCTCTACAAAACAGTCAATTGTTGTTTATCACTTAAGTGACATCTGTAGACACTGTGTAGAAGTTACGACCCGTTTATTTTTTTCGCGGTATTTTTAAATACCAGACTATTTAATATTTCTACGATAACTCAAAAAAATGTATTATTATCGTAACTACCACAAAAGCAAACTTTATATGGAATATGGGTACTTTTCCTTTATTTTGGAGCATAATGAATAGAAAAATCATAAAATAAATTTTAGGACAAAAACAGAAAATTTTTTTGTAGAGTTATGTAATATATTTTTTTAAATTCTGTGAGTTCTTCATAGCTAGATAGATAACTTAACGAACTTCCTCGTAACTGTAAATGGTACACAGTAAATTTTCCAACCAATAAAACATTTGTCACTTTTCGGAAATTAATAAAAGTAATAAAATAGGTTTAATTATAAAGAATTATTTAAGTTAATCTGACTAATAAGTAGCATGTCAGAGTTTTTAAGTTTATCAATTTCAAGATATTCATGCAGATTTAATTTCATACCTTTTCTTTCAAAATGCAAATCCTCATCAAACGTAAATGTAAATGTAAAATTCACCTGAATAGAGATAAGTAACCCTTTTCCCAAATCCTACAGATATCGATACCTATTTCGAAATATCTGTCAGCGTTGTCCAAGTTCCGAAACATATATTTATATTTCACAGCACGTTTAAGACAACGCAGTAGTACTGCCATGGGCGTTATTGAATTTCTACAACAATGTACTTAAATAATTTAATAAATCGGTACACAGACCTGCCGTGGTAGGAACCCGGGATCCTCGATATAGCGGAACTATACTACGGAGCTAAAGCCGCTACGCGGAGCTCGAACCGCCACTGGATAACTAGAGTCATTTTTAGTGTTCCATATGGAAGACTTATGGGATCACTTCGGTGTCTGTCTGTCACACCCGAAACTATTTGTCATAAAAAGTTGAAAGTTGTCACAAATATTAACGGCCCAATCAGAGCTATGTAGTTTTGAAAGTTAAATTCTGACTTAAGGGGGGGGGAGTAAAAAAAAATTCTATAGTCATCGAGTGGGGTGTCCAATGAAGGCTTGTAAAAACACGAGTTCAAAAATGTGTATAATATATGTTAATACTTGCACACACTTTTCCCCCCCTATCCCGAAAAGCACCTTTCAAAAAATTTTGAAAAAATTCTTGAATATTCTCCATAAAGTGTAGAATAAGCGAAAATTATCACGATCTGATATCTGATATAAAAAAAAATATTTGGCTTGACCGCATAGTGGAGGTTTTTTTTAATATACTTTTCAATACACACACTGCTGACAAAAGGTTAGGTACCGAGACAAAATATTTTTGTTTTATTTGATTGTAATTAAACAAATATTTAGGTAGAGATATTTGTTTTATACTTTTATTGTTAGATTCTAGATTGAGCTAGACTGATTTATTATATAGGTAGCTAAGATGCTATTGACTAAAAAAAACGTGAAAATACATATTAAATTTTAAGATATATAAATGCAGGATCTAACTAACTTAGCCTAGGTAAGGGTTTTATTTTATAATAAAAGCAATCACCATACGGAACACTAATTGCACAAGTTCAACTTGCACTTGGCTGATTTTTTTTAGTGGAGGAAGAGTTCTTGTATTCTTTTATCTAAACTTTTACTCGTTATACATACGTACATGTTAATTCGTAAACTCCAGATTTGTTATTTTTATTTGTTTTCGTCTTGTTTTTTGAGAATTTGGCTATTGAATTATTACTTTGAAATACAATAGGAAAAATCGCAGCTATTGTTCTATTGGATATTTTTTATCTAAAATTTTATCAATTAGTTTGGGTTTCTATTCATTATTTACATCAATATTTTTTTATTAGGGTTTACTTCTTCTTTAAAATCAATTTTATAAACTGGAGGATAATCAACCTGTGAATTATACTACT
Source organism: Pachyrhynchus sulphureomaculatus (assembly GCA_019049505.1). Classification (NCBI taxonomy): domain Eukaryota; kingdom Metazoa; phylum Arthropoda; class Insecta; order Coleoptera; family Curculionidae; genus Pachyrhynchus; species Pachyrhynchus sulphureomaculatus. The sequence goes on along the minus strand of CM032447.1, from coordinate 173,004,835 downwards.
GTTATATTGAGTGACATAAGACGATGTTAAATGGGTATACTTTTCAGAAAATTCGTAAATATTTAAACTAAAAAGGATTGAAGTGATTTCCCATTATTTATTCTTCATTGCTTGTATAAATAACGTCATGTATATACATGACGATATTCTTTAAAGATACAAGTTTTTATACAAATTTGTAAATAATATGTGTTTTATCAGCTCTTCTACCAAATATTAAACATACATCAATCTTTAATACTTTCCATGAATAAACGTGTGTCACTATAAGTAAAATTGATTTCCTATTTCGTCCTCGTCCTCAAAATCTACATCCTTTAATAGTAACCTTTGACAATTGCCATAAGGAATATCGAAATTTATCATAATACAGAATCATAATATAAATAAGGCAAAAGTTATATGCTCAAATTGTACAATGTATTTATATCAGCAATTTTAGGTTTTGTTGCACCTGAGCGAGTACCGCGAGCGGAAATCAAGACAAACCTAAAAAGGTTTTATTTTTAAATGTTGGCGTTCTAATCGGCTCAAGCAACGCGACTGCAGCTTTAGTTATATCTGAAGCGGCAGTGAGTTAAGTAGAACACAGTCTTAGCCAAACAAACTTCAATATATTAATATAATAATTATGTAAACTCACTTGATAGTAGTAGAAGTACAATTGGGTAGGCTGACATCAAAGAAATAAATTAGATGCGAATTCCAGTCGATAGTAAAAAGGACACTGTCTACATCGTCATACTTTTCTGAACCAAGCAGCCCCCAATTAAAAATATACTATGACAGAAATAACATTTTTTGTTAACGTCGATCCATTGAGTCCAGCTTCAAACAAGCTTCTTACTCGAGAATAAGAATCCTTTCTTCATCCTTACGGTCCCCCCTCACCCACTAACACGTCGCGCTAATACTTCACATTCGTTCAGCTTATTACTTCTCGTACAACCCTTTTCAAGCAGCCTTTTTTACGGAGAACCTAATCCCTTTGGAATAATTTGCCTAGGAGTGTGTTTTCCACCGAGTACAATTTACAGCAATTCAGGATCAAAGTCAATCGCTTTTTCCACACACATGTCGCACCTATAGCGCTTTAGGGGTTTCCCTGCAGCACGTGTGCTAGATCCATAAAAAAAAATTGCCTTATACTAGGATATTTCTTCATAGGCCATAACAATTCTCGAGGTTAGGTCACGAACGTCGACGAAGTTGGTCTTTACAGCAATGGCAACTTGAGCGTTTCCCGTGGTTTGTTTTGCAGTAATATGACGTACTATATGGCACAGTCAATTAATAAGTATACCAATCAACCAAGATTCGATCCTCGATTTATTATATTTATTAAAATTTTTGACGCACTCGAGACAGGGAACAATTTATAAGTTGATTAACTCAAGATTATTACTTAACATATTTCTAAATCATGCAAGATTATAGTACTTTCTTCCTTAGCATGTTTTCTAGACTAGTTAAACAGTAGAGTCTTATTATTTATATTCCAAGTCAAGGTCAGATTTTTAGGGTTACGGATGCGAAGCGTATCAAGAATCTGAAAATATTTTATATCAATACATACGAAAATTTCGTTTTATTAGTTAATGTCAACATGTCAAATCTACTATTTCATCAAATTTAAAACGGCATAAATTCAAAAAATATGAAAGATTAAAGAGATTATATAACCTTAATTCATAACTCAAACAGTATATTATTAAGCTAGAAGCCATTCAAAAGCAGAATTTATTAAGAGTATGAATAAATGTAAAGTAAAAAAGTTTGTAATTACAATATAATATTACCGTTAGATTTCAGGCCCTCCGTTTTGTTTATTCCTATTTTTTTGTCTGACACAATTTTTCATTATTTCAAAACATTTCACCAAAATTGAAAATAAAAATGTAACCATAATATTACCAATAACCCCGTGAGGATGCAGGATAGAATACCACCCACGGTGCTTTCTGCCTGTCGTACAAGGCGACTAAAAGAACAACCTAGATGGTAGATGTCCAGATCCCACCAGCATCGCCCGATGTGATACCATCGCATCGGCTTAGGCTGCATGAAGTTTCTTAACGTTTCGTGGCTGTGCCGATGTCCCGGACTATGGGACCAAATAGCATGATGAGGCACCTGGATACAGGTTCAGGGGCGTCAACATGCAGAGATCAGTATTTTAAAATGGATTTTTGCAACATACGAGGTTTAAACTCGAACATAAATTCAGTGCACCAACACCTGCAATCAAATAAACCTCATGTACTCGCTCTCTGTGAAACCAGCATGGTCAATTATCTTTATTCTCCCAAACTTTGATGTTATGTGGTTAAAAATAACGACTCGATCAACCACAAGGTTCATCATCTGTATCCTCTATCGACCACCAAGTGATACTAACTTTAGAACACTTTTCGCTTCTCTTGCAGGCACCATCGATCATTTACAAATTAACTATCCAAATGCCGAAATTGCCATCCTAGGCGACTTTAATGTCCACAACATCAACTGGCTTAAATATTCAAATACTACCGACGAACGAAGTCGTGAAGCCGAATCATTTTCAATCAGTTGTGGCTTAACTCAGCTTATTGACGAACCAACACGGATCCCTAATCGAGACGGGGAGTTCGCCAGTCTTCTTGATCTGTTTTTAACCACCAATGCGGAGACTTACACGGTCAGCGTAAATCCGCCGTTAGGTTCTTCCGACCATAAACTACTTTCGACGTCGAGTATTCTACCAATCAGTGACAGAGAGGCGCCTAAACTGCGCAAGATTTGGCACTACAAATCTGCTAAATGGGAAGATCTCATGGAATATTTTCGCATTTTTCCTTGGTTAGACGTTTGTTTTCGATCCGACGACCCATCTGACCACGCCAGGGAGGTTTCTGATGTTATTTTGGTCGGTATGGAGGCTTACATCCCTTTTTCGAAGAAATGCCCTTTCAACGGCAAGCCTCGGTTTAACCGAAAATGCAAAGAAGCTGTTACTTCTAAACATCTTGCATACCGACAGTGGCGTGAAAATCCTAACACCATAAATCGTAACACTTTTGTTCGTGCCAGGAACAGATGCAAAGAAATTATCGACGAAACCAAGGTGGCACACAATCAACGGATTAGAAACAAACTTCTAGCTTGTCCCAACAATTCCAGGTCCTTTTGGTCAGTCGCTAAGGCAGTTAGTCAGAATTTCACCAAATCCACCATAACACCACTTACACGGCCAGATAATTCTATTGCAACGACACCTATTGAGAAAGCGAACTTGTTGGCTGAACTCTTTGCTTCACATTCTACTGTCGATTTCCAAGGAAAAAACACACCTACTATTCCCATAGTGCAGTCAAGGATGCCCGATATTGTCTTCAGACAGCGTATCATAAAACGTATTTTGATGAAGCTAGACACCAAAAAGGGTTCTGGCGCCGACGGAATACCTGCCACAGTTCTCAAAAACTGGGCGAGGGAACTAACACCAGTTTTCTGTAGACTTTTCAACCTATCCTACAGAAAGGGAATATTTCCTTCTTGCTGGAAATGTGCCACAGTTCAGCCGATACCTAAAAAAGGCAAGAAGACCTTGCCAAATAACTAACGACCAATCACACTGCTTCCAATAATATCGAAAGTCATGGAAAAGGCTATCAATCAGCATCTTCTAAAATATCTTGAAGGATTCAACGTTATTAGCGATCACCAATATGGCTTTCGTAAAAATAGATCAACAGGAGATCTTCTAACTTATATAACACATGTTTGGAACAACGCAATTGAACACTTTGGAGAATCTCGAGCGGTTGCTCTTGACATATCCAAGGCATTTGGCACGATGGGCTGTTGGCTAAGCTAGACTCTTATGGTATGTCTGAAAAGTTCTGTTTGTGGCTCTCATGTTTCCTCAGAGAGCGTTCTTTACGAGTGGCAGTCGACGGATTTCTTTCTAACACTTTCACTATCAACGCCGGTGTACCCAAGGCTCCATACTGTCTCCTACTCTCTTTCTCATTTATATTAACGATATGCTGGAAAAAGACCGAGAATCCAATCTACAGCTTTGCAGATGACAGTACACTTATCTCTTCATTCACTTTGAACGCTCGGACTTTGGCTACTCAGACGAATATCCGCACACAGCAGGAAGTCATTCAACTTAACAAAGACCTGGAAGAAATTCTATCTGGGGTGACAGTAACCAAGTGGAATTTAACGCTACAAAAACCCAGGCGGCAGTTTTTTCTAAAAAAGGTAATGTTGCTGAACCTGACATAGTTATGTCGGGGCACTCCATTTCTCTAACATCGTCACTCAATTTGTTGGGCGATAATTTGGAGCAAATATGTCCTGGCTTGAACATGTTGCAGCCATAGCAAAGAGAGCTTCTAAAAAGTTGGGAATATTATTTCGAACCAGAAAGCTTTACACTCCACAACTGCTAATTCTTTATAAAAGCTCAAATTCGACCAACTATGGAATACTGCTCCCATGTTTGGAGCTCCGCTTCCAAACATACACTGCATTTGTTGGATTCTATTCAGAGAAGAGCTGTTTGTCTGATTGGAGACCCGGAACTGACCGGCGGCCTTGATTCGCTGGAACATCGACGAACGATTGGCGACTTGACACTATTCTACAAGTATTTTCATGGAAAGTGTTCGAAGGATGTGGCCCGCTTAATTCCTCCCAGAGCGGTGCTTGTTAAAGGTTCAGCTTATTACTCCTCGTACAACGCTTTTCAAGAAGTCTTTTATATGGAGAACATCATCCCTTTGGAATAATTTGCCCAGGACTGTGTTTCCCACCGAGTACAATTTGCAGCGATTCAAAAACAGCGTTTCTCCGTAGCGCTTTAGGGACTTCCCTGTAGCAAGTGTGCTAGATCCATAAAAAAAAAAGGCATCTCCCGGTGTGATACGGCTTAGGCTGCGTAAAGTTGATCAACGTTTCGTGGTTTGCCGATGTCCTCGGATTTCGCTGTAGGAAAAAACTACCATAATGAAACTCCCAAGATCAACGAATTTCGGAGGTAAAATCTCCTCCCGTTCGGATCTCCGGTCGCGGGCTGATTTCGGGGCGTCAACATGTGGACATCGCAATATTAAAATAGATTTTTGTAATATACAGAGTTTAAACTCAAAGATAAATTCAATGTATCAACACCTGCAATAAAATGAACCTCATGTACCAACTCTCTGTGAAACTAAGGTTAGTTGATGGACCAGCACATTTAACTTCCTTTATCCTAAGTACGACTTCTATTGCGGGTTTAGGCGTAACTTTGAAAGTTGTCATTTTGTAAGAAGCCCACGTGAGGAAGCTCTATAGCCCCGAAACTTTGAAGTTATGTGATTAAAAATAACGACTTAACAAACCACAAAGTTTATCTACTGCCTCTATTGTCCACTAAGCTAACTTTAGAACATTTTTCGCTTCTCTTGTAGACACCATCGATTATTTACAGATTGATTATCCACGTGCCGAAATTGCCATCCTGGGCGACTTTCATGTCCGCAACATTAACTGGCTCAAGTATTTAAATCCGATTAACGAACAAGGCAGTGAAGCTGAATCATTCTCAGTCAGTTGTGGTTTTACTCAGCACGGAATGAATCAACACGGAGTCCTGATCGAGACGGAAAGTCCGCCAATCTTTTTGATCTGTTTTTAAGCACCAATTCAAAGATTTTTGTCACCGTAAATCCGCCGTTAGGTCCTTCCTAGCATAAACTGCTTTCAACATCTGCATAGTATCCTGTCCGTCAATCATAGAGAGGCGCATAAAGATTTGGTACTACAAATTTGCTAAATGGGAAGAATTCTTTGAAATTTTCGAACTTTTCCTTGGTTAGACGTTTGTTTTAGAACCGACGACCCATCTGACTACGCTAAAGGGAGTTCCGATATCATTTTGGCTGGCATGGAAGCTTACATTACTTTTTTGAAGAAATGCCCTTCCCTCGGCATGCTTTGGTTCGACCGAAAATGCATGGAAGCTGATGCTTCCAAACATGCTACGTTCAACAATAGTGTGAAAATCCTAACAACCTAAATTGTAACATCATGCAAAGAAGTTATCGACGAAACTAAGAAAGTACACAATCAAATTAAAAACGAACTTCTTACCTGTCCCAATAATTCCTGGTCCTTTTGATCGGTCGCTAAGCCCATTAGTCAAAATTTTACATAATCCATCATATCACCACTCACACGGCCAGATATACTATTGCAACAACACCTGTTATAAAAGACGACTTGTTAGCAAAACTCCTCACTTCACATTCTGCTGTCGATTTCCAAGGAAAAACACCACCCATTATTACCAATGTTCAGTCCAGGATGCCTGATATTGGTTTCAGACAGCGTGCCATAAAACGTATTTTAATGAAGCTAGACACCAAAAAAACTTCTAGCGCTGTTGGAATACCTGCCATAGTACTCAAAAAATGCGCAAGCAAACTAACTCCAGTTTTCTTTAGATTTTTCAGCCTATCTTACACAAATATTTCCTTTCTACTGGAAATGCGCTACAGTTCACCCGATACCCAAAAAAACCTTGCTAAATAACTACCGACCAGTCCCACAGCATTAAAAAAATATTGAAAGTTATGGAAAATGCTATCAACATCTTCCACCATATCTCGAAGAATTCATTATTATTAGCATCCATCAAATGGCTTTCGTAACCAATGAAGATCTATTGAACATTGTAGAGAATCTCGAGCGGTTACTCTTGATATATCCAAGGTATCCGGCTGTGTTTGGTATGGCGGATTGTTGTCTAAGCTACACTCTTATGGTACGTCGGAAAGGTTTTGTTTATGGCTCTTATGTTTACTCAGAGAGCATTTTTTACGAGTGGCAGCCGACGGATTTCTTTCTAATACCTTCACTATCAACTTGGGCATGCCTCAGACCTCCATATTGTCTCTTACTCTCCTCTTCATATACATTAACGAACTGCTGGGAAGCACCAGAAATCCAGTCTGTAGCTTTGTAGATGACAGTACGTTTATCCCTTCATTCACTTTAAACTCTTCAACATCGGCTGCTCATGCAAATATCCGTAGACCACAGGAAGTCGTTCAACTTAACAAGGATCTGGAAGAAATTCTAAGATCTGCTGAAAAGGAACAGAAATCCAATCTACAGCTCTGCAGATGACAGTGCGCTTATTTTTTCATTGAATCTGAACGCTTGAACATTAATGCAAATATCCACAGACAGTAGAAAGTTAGAAAAGGCCTCAAGGAATTCCTATCTTGAGGTGATTGCAACCAAATAGAATATAATGGTATAAGAACCGGGATGCAGTTTTTTTCTCAAAAAGTTAACGAAACGGAACCTGACATAGTTATGTCGGGACATTCCATTTCTTTAGCATCGTCATTCAATTGGCTGGGCGCTAACTTTGAAGCAAATATGTCTTGTCATGAATATTTTTCATGCATAGCAAGGAGAGCTTCCCAAAAGCTGGAAACTTTTTTTCAAACTATAAAGCTTCATACTTCACATCAACCATTAATTCTGTCATCATCATCACTTTAGCCACGTAGTCCATTGCCGAACAAAAGTCCCCCTTAGGTACATCCATCATCTTCGATCTTGGGCCTTGTTTATCCAGTTATATCACGCTAGTCTTTTGATATAGTCAAACCATCAGGTTTGTGAGCTCTACTTCTGTATTCATTCCAGGACATCCAGTTGATTATTCTATGGGCCAATCGATTATCGGAGAGTCAAGCTATGTGGCCTGCCCAGCTCCACTTCAGTCTGCTCGCCCTCTCAGCTATATCACTTATCTTGGACCTTCTTCGAATTTCTTCATTAGTCAGCCTATCCCTCTATGATAGACCCAAGATCATCCTTTTCATCGCTTGTTGAGCAACTTGTAGGCAATTTAAAATTTGTCGATTTAGGGTCCACGTTTCCATTCCGTATGTCAACACTGGCAATACGCATTGGTCAAATGTGTTTACTTTTAGTGTATTTGGAACATTGGAAAGGAAGATGTTTCACAGTTGGCCAAACGCTGACCATTGATATTCTCCTTGATAGGTCCGCTCTCATGTTTTCTTTGGATATTACATATTTTGTCCAAGATATTTGTATGAATCCTTTCTGGTGATTTTCGCTTTTTCAAATTTCAGTATGGCCATGAACATGGTTTTGGCGTTTTTTATCTTCACATAAATTTCTCTGGATTTGTTGTTAAATTCGTTCAACATTTGTTCCAATTCTTCTTTACTGGCAAATATAAGCACAATATCATCCGCGAATCGCAAATAATTCAGTTGCTCTCCTCCTATATTTACACCCTTACTTGTCTATGAGAGTTGTTCGAACAGATCTTCTAGCGCCAACGTAAACGATTTCGGAGATATGATGTCTCCCTGACTACACCTCGTTGCATTTCTATCTTTTTGATGTTTTCTTTCAATACAATCTGCAATGTTGCATTTTTATATATATTTTGAATAATCTGCGAATATCTGCTGTCAATTCTACAGTTACTTAAACTATTCAGTATTGCCAGTCAGAGTCAAACGTTTTCTCATAATCCACATACGCCACCGAAATCTTCTTTCGGTGACATATATCAGTTATATTCGTTTGACCTCTCTATTAAAGTTTCTAATACTTAAAGGTGGTCCAATGTACTACAGCTTTTTCTAAATCCAACTTGTTCTCTCTCAGTTATTATGTTCATAAATAACTTGTACATTACGGTTAGCTGACTGACTGGCCTATAGTTGGTTAATTTAGACTTATCTCTTTTTTTCAACAACAGAACCATAACAGCATTATCCCAGTCCTGAGGCACATCACACATATCCGAACTGTTGCAACATTTCTACAATTTATTTAAAGAATCTTATATTTCGTATTTTGGGATGATGGGAATATGTTCAGATCCTTCATTCAGTATTCATATTCAAACTGACTCGCTGGAGATGGTTTCACTTTATTCTCCTAAAAATCTCTCTATAGTCGTTCTTAGTTCATTCGTTTGGATTATTATTTGGTTTTTCTCATTTACTAATTTTGTTATTTGCAGTCGTCCTTCATTCAGTAATCTTTGTAAAAGTTTTATACTCTTCCTGTTGTCCAGTTTCTTCAATTTTCTCATTATTATAGTTTCTTGCATCTCTTCTTAGAGATTTCCTTATATCTTTGTTCAAAGTCTGTAACTTATTTTTATATACTAGTGTATCTTGTTTCATGGATTTTCGTTTTTATATTCAGTTGATCGTTTCTTTTGAGGGTTTTTCTACTTTAATATTTCTTTTGAGAGCTACTTCTTTCGCAGATTCTATGATATATTGAATGATTTTTCTATTAGTTTCGTTTAGGGATGAGATGTCTTTGATTTCATATCGTTCAAGTTTACGTCTGTACTCATTTTTCTTGGGTTTTAGTTGTGTTATATCTATTATTCTCATTTTCTAATTCATCATTAAAAAATTTGAGATTTTTCAATTTAAAATAGTCGAAATGTATAAATTTATTTTGAACACCCTGTAGCATCTAACTAAAATTTCTTTACATATATATTTTTTTCATCTCTATAGAACGCTCGTACCAATTATGATAATTCCACCTACAAAAACAATGGCACTACTGGCAATTTTTTACAAAACTGAAAACTCGTATTTAAAAAAAAAAATTGGAAATATTAGAGAAACTACTAGGTTTAGGTATATAACATTATTAATAAAAAAGTTATAGAATTTTACACAGAATTTAAATAGGATGTTCCATTTAAAAAAACATAAGTTATATCGGCCACACTTTTTTGAAGTACCCTGTATACTCAAATATATATATTTATATATATATATATATATATATATATATATATATATATATATATATATATATATATTTATGGGTCTAGGGCACGTGCTGCAGGGAGGTCCCTAATGCGCTACAAGAGCGGCACGTGTGCGCAAACAGGAACTGTGCACCTTAACATTCTCTAAAAACTATTGTATTTAACATTTTTTCGTCATTCCCGAAACAAATGAGGTAATGAACTTTACTCTATGGTTGACTCACCCTGTACATTATTACAAACCTACGTTCATTTTCATGGAGAAAAACAGTTAACACTAAATGCAAAACATTTTAAAAGTCAATATAATCATACACATTTATAAAATGAGGGCTAGAAAATCTGAAACAAGAATGTAAAAGAGCGTGGCTTGATTGCATTACTGGCAATCCAGCTTTTATAGTGGTAGACGTTATACGTCGCCTGCAGGTGACAACGTGGAAATTATTCACACATTTTCCTATAATAAACAGGAAGAAGATTTTAAAAAAAATGAACGACATGCTGCTGTTATTAAGTCACCTGTACTATATGTTAAAGGCATGATAAATTTATTTAGTTAATTTGGCGATGATACAATAACGTTTTTTAGACCAAAAAGGATATAATTTTATTTCCAGCTAGCATAAGAATATAACATCTTAAATCTAATTTTTCACCCGGCGAAGCAATTCCCACAGTAATCACCGCTTTAATCAATACATGAATATTTTTAAGGGAAAATGGATACCAACTAACTGAGAATCAAGACTCTTATTTAAATGTTGTAAGTAGAACTGATTAATTTTACTTAATTTACCAATAAAGCTTCAACAGATTTCAATTAGAATATTTTTTTACATTTATTATTAAAGTATGAACAGAAGAAATAACATTGTGTACTAATTTTACCAACCTAGGCATAAATTTCCATATAACAGGAATAGATGACAGGAAGAGTAATAAAATAATAAAAAACACGCGAGAAAAACAGTTCGCTGTCTAAATGGTCTGAAATCATGTGATGGAGAAAATGGAAATTTAATATCTATAGACTGGTTAGTAAAAGTGGCCTGATTTATAGTGTGGCCACATGAAGAATAAACATAGGCAAAATAAGAAAACTTAAGCCTGGAGGACTGAATTCGAAATAAGTCAAGTACGACTACAAATTGAAGTGTAGGGTTTTCTAATGACTCAGTAACTAAAATACAGTACAGTAAAGTACTGAATTTGAACAGCCTGACATATGTTAATACATTTTTATAAAATTTTTAATTAAAACAGGATTCTTTTAACTATATAAAAAATAGAGTTATAAAATTATTTTATCGTCCCAGTCTGACCTTAAATAAGAGCTGCCCAATTATCACCTTCCTGATTAAGAAGGTTGAGACCTTAAACGCAAAATATGAAAAACTAATTTGTATAGATTTATTTCGATAGATTAATTAGTTTAGAAATTTTCTATGAAAAATTTAAGGTCTTTAAGAAACATATTTAAATAAAAATCGAAATTAACAATACGTACAGTCTTATGGAGAATACGTCAATTTGATATAAAAATGACACATTTTTTTTTGTAATAACAAATGAAAAAAAAAAAAGCCATCAATAGGAAATTTAACTATGTTAGACACTGAAATTTCGCGACTATTTTAAAAAATTTTCAAACTAAATCAAAAAGCTTTAACTTCATGAAAAATAACAATTATTGGAGGTACTTGTGAATGATTTACCATTTATCTCTGAAATAGCGGCAACGTTGCATTTAGTAGTAATGACGGGAAATTTAAATATTTTAAATTGTATAGTACAAGTTTCTATATATATATATATATATATATATATATATATATATATATATATATATATATATATATATATATATATATATATATATATATATTATAAAACATATGGTGCAAGTAAATAATATTAGGTTTAACTAATAATAAATTTGCAATGGGTATCAGTTTTTATAAATAAAATAAAAATAAATAATTTAAAGCATTTGCTTTAATTATTTAATTAATTTACTTGTTTAACTTATAATTACAGCTTCAATGTTAACATTATAATGTTCCTTATTGCCCTTCGATATACAGTCAGTCAAAGTGAAACTCGTACACTATAAAAATTTTAAATATTTTTATCTCAGTGTAAAATAAACAACAGCAAATACATTTTGTGTGACCTGCGTATTAGTACAAATTCCTCAGCATATAGTGATCTAAAAAAAATTTGGAATGTAAAGAAATTGTTATAAATTTGCATTTAGAACGCCAAAATTAAACTCGTACAGTTAGTATCTAATTGTTGTAAAAATACCTTGAGACAAATTTATTCTAAAATTATAGTGTCTGGTGATAGTTTCAAACATTTACTGTCGTTTAATTTTGTTTTTAAAATATGGGACGGCAACGAGGACAAACTTGCGTTGCCGAAAGGGAATTGATAATCCATCATTTTCAGATGGGTAAGTCCTACCGTCAAATCGGCAAGATTGTGAACCGAAGTCATACAACATTTCAAAGCATTGTAGACCGCTACAAAAATGAAAATAGAATAAAAAATAAAGTTAGGAAAAGTCCCAGAAAAATTTTTAATTATTACGACGAACGATGGATTTTGCGAAAAGTGGAAGAAGATCCAAAAATTTCTGCTCCTAAGCTAGCAAAGGAAGCTGAAAAAATATTTGCATAAAAGTGTTAATCCACAAACAATTAGAAATCTTTTAAAAAAACATAAATTAAATAGCAGGGTTGCTAGAAAAAAGCCATTTATTAGTAAAGTAAATAAAGTTAAAAGACTACAGTTTGCTAAAGAATACCGTGAAAAGGATTTTGAATTCTGGAAAGAAGTTATTTTCACTGATGAGAGTAAGTTTAACATTTGGGGATCGGATGGGCAGCTAAGAGTATGGAGAAGGGCAAATGAAGCACTAAAAGAAAAAAAATCTAAGAGCGACAGTTAAGCATGGAGGAGGATCCGTTATGGTGTGGGGGTGTATGTCTGCCAAAGGCCCAGGAAACTTACATTTTATAGAGGGAATAATGGATCAAAATATGTATTTGGACATATTGAAGCAAAATTTAAAGCAAAGCGCGGAAAAGTTTGGATTGCAGGGATCATTCAAATTTTATCAGGATAATGATCCCAAGCATAAAGCACAACGAGTTAAACAATGGCTCTTATACAACTGTCCAAAAGTACTCGAAACGCCACCACAAAGTCCAGACCTTAATGTAATTGAAAATTTATGGAGCCATTTGAAAATTGCCATCAGAAAACATGAAATTTCTAATAAAAATCAAGTCAAGGCTGTATTACAGGAAGAATGGGAAAAAAATATCGCCAGAATATTGTGAAAAATTGGTGCGGTCGGTCCCCAATCGACTAAGAGATGTGATAGGAAACAAAGGCCTACCAACAAAATATTAGACAGTATAGAAAGCCATTTTTTTACATTTGTACGAGTTTCATTTTGAGGTTTAAAAATGATATTTTTATTTTTCTGTTAAAATATTTGGAATAATTTACTATTCGCATTGTTATTTAGTTATACTAATTGGGAGTTAAATGATAAAATGTTATTCTTTCAGTGTGCTTTTTGTGTTACAAATAAAATTATATTGAAGCTAGTGTACGAGTTTCACTTTGACTGACTGTATGTGTACTGTCTGTTAGACATTTTCACACTTTATGGTTGGTAGTGATGCTAGACCACAACGTTTTTCATTAGTAATATAACATAATGAAAGTGTTTCATTACATGAAGAACATTTTAAGATTTCTCCAAGCGATCGCATGCCAACAATTCGACGATCACTGTCACAGAGGTTAAAAAATACTTAATTTTCTGTTCCGTTTACCAACACTTTGTTGGCTTAATCTTTGATTGTATACAGCCTCAGTAACGCGTTTTTGCTTCCACACAATTTTTTTTACCATTTTTATCAATATTTATTGATTATTTGTTGTTTACCATAGCTGATTACAATAACCACAAAATTCAATATATCTATATTCAAGCAGATCAGTGGAGTCGACAGTAAATTACTTTACACCGTTGCCGCTTTGAGACACCGGAATTTTAAGATTTTTAATTATCATTTTTTATTAATTACCTATTTTTTTAACTATTAAAATATTTTTTTTATTCTTTTATTTTTTTCATATTATTTGCTTTGATAATTTTTATCAAATTATAATTAATTTTTATTTTCCACATTTTTTCTTCTATAAGTTTGTACAAGACATACAAAAGTTAATCCATTCATGTGAAATTATTTAATAAAATTAAATAAACAATATATAAGACTTAAAATCTTTCGATGATGAATTTATTATCATAATAATAACCATCGTTAGTCTTATAAAAATTTTTAATTATTTAATACAAAGCATTTCTAAATTACAACATTCAAAACTTTTGGTTGGGACTATCCTACCTCAACCTCCTTAACCGGTTCTCCGAAGAGCTTCCTAATCAGAGATTAATCCATCTTTTTTTATATATTTTGACATAAAGTATGAAATACTTATCTCAATATACTTAAAATACTTATGTCAAATACTTAAAAAAATAATAATTTTTTTTTCCATGCGAATAGCCCTTTATATTAAATTACCAATAAGTCATTAATCGGTACATATAATAAAATAGTAACTTTGCTTTGACTGTACCATAGTATTACAAGAAAATGCGATTCTTCAACGATAATTGCACATTCCTGATAGTAGTATAAAATTAAAACTTATTCTCGTAGGCATAGTCAAGTGAAATATGTGGATTCCATCATCGGTTTAGAATTATCACACGGTACTGTGGCTAAAAGCCTAGGCATAATGTTTGATAGCAAAATTAACTTTGCGCCTGATATAAAGTTCCTTTTATCCTTTGCCATGAAAATCTTAAACGTCAACTAAAAAAATTTACTAATCCCTAATATACTATCCAAATGCCGAAATTGCCATTCTGGGTGACTTTAATGTACACAACATCAACTGACTTAAATATTCAAACACTACCGACGAGCAAGGTCGTGAAGCCGAATCATTTTCAATCAGTTGTGGTTTAACTCAGCTCATTGACGAACCAACACGGGTCCCTGATCGAGACGGGGAGTCCGCCAGTCTTCTTGATCTGTTTTTAATCACCAATCCGGAGGTCAGCGTAAATCCGCCGTTAGGTTCTTCTGACCATAAACTACTTTCGACATCGAGTATCCTACCAATCAGAGACAGAGAGGCGCCTAAAGCGCGGAAGATTTGGCACTACAAATCTGCTAAATGGGAAGATCTCATGGAATATTTTCTAAGTTTTCCTTGGTTAGACGATTGTTTTCGATCCGACGACCCATCTGACTGCGCCAGGGAGGTTTCCGATGTTTTTTTTTTTGGCCGGTATGGAGGCTTACGTCCCTTTTTCGAAGGTAAATGCCCTTCCAACGACAAGCCTTGGTTTGACCGAAAATGCAAAGAAGCTGTTGCTTCTAAACATCTTGCCTACCGACAATGACGTGAAAATCCTAACACCATAAAGCGTAACACCTTTGTTCGTGCCAGGAACAGATGCAAAAAAATTATCGACGAAACCAAGGAGGCACACAATCAACGAATTAAAAACAAACTTCTCGCTTGTCTCAACAATTCCAAGTCCTTTTGGTCAGTCGCTAAGGCAGTCAGTCAAAATTTCACCAAATCCACTATACCACCACACGGCCAGATAATTCTATTGTAACGACACCTATTGAGAAAGCGAACTTATTGGCTGAACTCTTTGCTTCACATTCTACTGCCTATTTCCAAGGAAAAACACCACCTACTATTCCCATAGTGCAGTCAAGGATGCCCGATATTGTCTTCAAACAGCGTATCATAAAACGTATTTTAATGAAGCTAGACACCAAAAAAGCTTCTGGCGCTGACGGAATACCTGCCATAGTTCTCAAAAACTGTGCGAGGGATCTAACACCAGTTTTCTGTAGACTTTTCAACCTGTCCTACAGAAAGGGAATATTTCCTTCTTGCTGGAAATGTGCCACAGTTCAGCCGATACCTAAAAAAGGCAAGAAGACCTTGCCAAATAACTACCGACCAATCGCACTGCTTTCAATAATATCGAAAATCATGGAAAAGGCTATCAATCAGCATCTTCTAAAATATCTTGAAGGATTCAACATTATTAGCGATCATCAATATGGCTTTCGTAAAAATAGATCAACAGGAGATCTTATGACTTATGTAACACACGTTTGGAACAACGCAATTGAACACTTTGGAGAATCTCGAGCGGTTGCTCTTGACATATCCAAGGCATTCGACCGTGTTTGGCACGATGGGCTGTTGGCTAAGCTACGCTCTTATGGTATGTCTGAAAAGTTCTGTTTGTGGCTTTCATGTCTCTGAGAGCGTTCTTTACGAGTGGCAGTCGATGGATTTCTTTCACTACCAACGCCGGTGTACCTCAAGACTCCATACTGTCTCCTACTCTTTTTCTCATTTACATTAACGATCTGCTGAAAAAAACCTAGAATCCAATCTACAGCTTTGCAGATGACAGTACGCTTATCTCTTGATTCACTTTGAATGCTCGGACATCGGCTACTTAGACGAATATCCGCAGACAGCAGGAAGTCATTCAACTTAACAAAGACCTGGAAGAAATTTTATCTTGGGGTGACAGTAACCAAGTGGAATTTAACGCTACAAAAAACCCAGGCGGCAGTTTTTTCTAAAAAAGTTAACGTTGCTGGACCCGACAGTTATGTATCGTCACTCAATTTGTTGGGCGTTAATTTGGGAGCAAATATGTCCTGGCATGAACATGTTGCAGGCATAGCAAAGAGAGCTTCTCAAAAGTTGGGCGACTTGAGCCTATTCTACAAGTATTTTCGTGGAAAGTGTTCGAAGGATGTGGCCCGCTTAATTCCTCCCAGAGCGGTGCATGTTAGAAGTACACGTCGCGCTAATACTTCACATCCGTATGAGGTTCAGCTTGTTACTCCTCGTACAACGCTTTTTAAGCAGTCCTTTATATGGAGAACATCATCCCTTTGGAATAATTTGCCAAGGACTGTGTTTCCCACAGAGTACAATTTACAGCGATTCAAGAACAACGTGAATCGCTTTTTCCGCACACGTGTCGCTGTTGTAGCGCTTTAGGGACCTCTTTCCTGCAGCACCTGTGCTAGACCCATAAAAAAAAATACACAAAGTTGGCGTGTTGTTTTTTGATCGAGTACCCCATATATAGAAAACATGTTTTGGCCCGTTGTAGAGTTTAGAGAGGTTATTAAAAGTTTTGTCCTTTAAATTAGATGTTTTCTATCTGCAAAAGGGCTCAAACAATGATTTACTTCTATCTAGATTTACTTTTGTATCCCCCAATTTCAAAAAAACGTTAAACTCGTATTATTTTTCTTACTAAGTCAATTCATAACTATGTTGACTCTACACATATTTTTATTTTCACATTGTACATAATAATTCTATACTTTTTTCAATTTTTTTGTCAATTAATTGTCAGTGTTATACAAAAATCAACAATTTATTTATTAACACCAATTTTATGACGCCCTTGTGTGATAAATTATTGGATAACCAATTGGTGTTACTAGGACAGTTTTTTTTTCCCGAACTGATCAATTAACACAGGCTTGCTGTGCAGAAGGTTATTTATAAATTTATTTAAGTATATTTGGCCTAGCCACGTACCTAGGTAGTAGTTGTTTGCAGAAATGCAATAACGTCCGTGGCAGCAATACCGCGTTGTCTAAAAAGGTGCTGTGAAATACAAAAATGTATGTTTCGGCACTTAGACAACGTTGACAGGTATTACGACATTCTCGCCGATATCCTCAGGATACGAAAAAGGGTAAAATCCCTACTCAAGCGGGGAGGTGAACAACAGAAAAAAACACATCCATCTATTTATTTATTTATTTGTTTATTTACCACAAGCCTAACAAAAGTAATTAATAGTGCCGATATCATAGCAATTACACAACATCAATATATAACAATACAATATAGACAGTAACTCAAGACTAAAATTAAGCTTATAGTTTAATAAACACAATGATTAATATCATGTCACACACCATTACAGTTATTAAAATAGGTTCAAACAAGTATGGAAGAAGCCATTTTGAGTCATGGAGATATCACATGCGTGCGACACCTAATTGTAAACAGAACATACCCCGTAAACAGGAGATGCATACAATACATTTGTATGCGCCGTAGGAAGGTAAAAGAAGTTACCAACACGATTTGCAAATCTGGGGACAATAAATTTCAATTCTTTCAGCAGCGATGGACACTGAATCCTACCATTAACTAGCTTATATAGGAACATCACCCTCGGGATATTTCTACGCTTCTTTAAGCTCAGAATATCGAACCTTCCCAACAAGATATCGTTGTCTACACCAACTTGCGGGTATACTCCATCCACTCTTATAGATATATACTTCAAAAACTTCCTCTGAACCCTCTCATCCTCAGGATATGAAAAAGGGTAAAATCCCTACTCAAGCGGAGAGGTAAACAATAAAAAAACACACATCATCTGTTTATTTATTTATTTGTTTATTTACCCCAAGCCCAACAAAAGTAATTAATAGGGCCGATAACATAGCTATTACACAACATCAATATATAACAATACAATACAGACAGTCACTCAACACTAAAATTAAGCTTATAGTTTAATAAACACAATAATTAATATCATGTCACACACCATTACAGTTATTAAAATAGGTTCAAACAAGTATGGAAGAAGCCATTTGAGTCATGGAGATATCACATGCGTGCGACACCTCATTGTAAACAGAACATACCCCGTAAACAGGAGATGCATACAATACATTTGTATGCACCGTAGGAAGGTAAAAGAAGTTACCAACCCAATTTGCTTATCTGGGGACAATAAATTTCAATTCTTTCAGCAGCGATGGACACTGAATCCTACCATTAACTAGCTACTATAGGAACACCCCCCGCTATATTTCTACGCTTCTTCAAGCTCGAAAAATTGAACCTTCCCAACAAGATATCGTTGTCTATATCAACTGGCGGGTATACTCCATCCACTCTTCTAGATATATACTTCAAAAACTTCCTCTGAACCCTCTCCAAAGCGACAATATATTTACTATATAATGATGCCCAGACAACAGAGCCATACTCAAGCCTGCTTCTAACCAATGCATTAAATACTGTAATAAGAGTCGCAATATTCTGAAAAGACTTCACAATTTTTGATTAAAAATCCCATTATCTTCATCGCATCCGAGACCATTGTGTTAATCTGATGACTGAAGTTCAGCCTACAATCAAGAACAACACCCAAGTCCCTGAAAGTTTCCACTCTTTGCAAGTTATTAATACCAATATTATATTTATAGTTTAATGGAGATACCTTCCGACTTCGTTGCATGCATTTTTTGCATTGAGCAAGAGAGCATTGGCGATACACCATCTTTGCACCGCGTCAACCCCACTCTGTACTCGCTCACAGTCGTCGCCGGACTGAATTGAAACATACAATTTCAGATCATCCGCAAATATCTGGTATCCCACGTCAATGACATGCTGGATATCATTTATAAACATAATGAATAACAAAAGCCCCAAGTTCGACCCCTGCGGAACACCAGACGTTGCATGAAACGAATGCGATCTAAAACCATTATGCTGCACAGATTGTCACCTGGCCACCAGATAAGTCTTGAAAAATCTAACAAAATTGGGTGTGAAACCAAAATTCACTACCTTATCCAGAAGCACACCGTGATCTATTCTATCAAATGCCTCTGAAAAATCCGTGAATACCACATCAACCTGGCCTTTCAAATTAAGCACTTTAGAAGTGAAATGCACAAAGCATTACAAGTTGGTGGCGGTCGACCGACCCCTCACGAAGCCGTGCTATCGCACCGACAACATCGGTTCAACCTTGCCGACGATGTGCTCATACAAAAGCATCTCAAAAAGTTTCGAAAATCCACAAATAAGTGAAATCGGCCTATAGTTCTTGACTTCCCCTCTGTTCCCGCTCTTAAAGATTGGAAATATCTTAGCTATTTTCCATCTCAAAGGATATCTTTCACTGGATATCGCCAGGTTAAAAATTTTACTAAGAGAGAGGTCCAATACATTTATGGTATCCCTATCAAAGAAGCTGGGCACAAAAACCGGGCCACTGGACAACTTTGGCTTGAGACGCTTCGACATCCTCACAACATCATCCTTACCAAAGCACGGCGCCACAACCTGAACAGGCCCCCCGCGTACAGAAGTAGAAACACCGATGACATCCCGTGCAGTATTATAATCATTCCGGAAATGAGCAGCAAAAGCATTAACAATGCCACCTGAATTATTAAAATTTGTATTTTGATATGTCATCTCTTCTGGAATAGCACAAATATTTCTCTTTTGCTGGATGTACCTCCAAAAAGCTTTATGATCATTATCAATACCCCTCTCAATATTCCCAATATACAAACTATATGCAGCTTTTATCATCTCACTAGTCTCCCTCCTTAATCTATATTTAAGTAAGGTAATATCTTCATATTTTTGGGTTTAAATTTTTTTATTATGATTTGTTTTCATAGGGATCTGAAAGAAACCACAAAATATTATAATCCAAAAATATATTTTAATTAATTAAACAAAACAACTTTGTCGCTTTATTTTGTCAAATTTATGTCTGTCTAGAAACCTTTCTCATCGTTATTTAAGGCATGCACAACCTGAATGATATTACAAATGGAACTTATATGGTCCGTGTAAATTTGCCATTTCATCGAAGTTAGATTGTAAAAAAAGTTTTCAAATTATTTCCCAAGATTACGAGGACAAAATAATTCAACATAGTTGAAAAACTACATTTCTGGTATTAAAAGAAAATGCACTCTGAAGCAGAAGAGAGAATTGTTATTAATTTAATTTTACTAAATAGATTATGTTGGACAAATAAAATGAAAGTAGAAAATAAAGAAAATAAATAAGTAATATAATTGTTCTGCTCAAAAGAAGCTCCTAAAACTTAGGTTGTTTCAAAAACGGAGTAATCATACAAGAAAGAATCTTCATAGAAGGGTTCGTTTTTAATACTTTGCCTAATTTTTCTAATGTTGGTTAACAATTTTACTAAAGATGTTTTAAATTTAGACGTTAACAAAAAAATTGCGTGATTAAAAAAAATTGATAAAATAGCAGTAAAAATAAACGATCATCAATAAACAGGGTCTTACAAAGATATTGGTATGATAATACCGCATTTTACATCAATTTTTTGATTAAAGCAAATTTTGCACAAACCCGTAAATTTTTACTTCTAGAAACTGTTTAGTTCAAGTTCCTATTAATGATGAATTTTGATTTTGAACTGCTTCTAGCTTCAGTAAAAACTGCCTGTTTTAGGATTGGATTTGTAATATAATAACTCTTTCTTTGCAATTTATCCCACGTCTTTTGAATTCAAAATATTTTGGAGGTGTTTTTGATGAAATAATCGTTTTGACCTAATAATTCAAGCTGATAAAATCAAATATTCCAATGTACCAATGTTAAACTCTTAGAAATTTTTGATACGCTTGATAGGATGGGTACCCACTACCCTAAAAATTTGATCTTGACTTAAAATATTAAAAAAAAACAGTCTACCTGTTTGCCACATCAATAAATATGGTCAATAGTAGGAGGGCTACCTATTAAGTTTTTACAAAAACAATGAGAGAAAAAAAAAATGGTACAAATCTTTTTATTATTTCACAAAATATTCGCCTTTAAGATTTATACACTTTGCATGTGTTCGAACCAATTCTCGAAACATTTTTTCCACTCTAAAGTTGGTATCTCAAAAACAGCTTCTTGAGGTGATGAAACTCGCTGTCTACGCATTTTTTTGATATTTGAGAACACAAAGAAGTTGTTAGGTGATAAATCAGGTAAATACGAGCAATGAATCATTAATTCGATGTTTTTCTCCGTCAAATAATCAACTGTTTGACGCTGTGTGAGAGCTGGCATTGTCATGGTGAAGAATGATGCGTTGTTTGCAGTTGTTTTTCCTGATTTCGTCGATGACTTCTGGCAAACAAATTATTGTAAAATATTCAGCATTAACTGTTCTTCGATCCTCTAAAGCAATGGTTGCAACATGTCCAGTATAACCAAAGAAACAGGCGATCATTTTCTTGGAAGTGTTTCGCAAACTTTTGCTGGATTTGGTTCATCTTCGAACCCCCAAAGAGTCGATTGTGGCTTAGTTTCCGGCTCCTACGAATACATCCAAGTTGCGTCTCAATTGAATTTTGCCTAAGGATACCTCTATCTCACAGTAAGTCACATGTCAATCCTCTTCAATCATGTTGCGAACAACATCGATGTTTTTTAGAACAACAACCGATTTTGGTTGACCTTCACGAAATTCATCGCTGACGGAAGCACGACCATGACGAAATTCTGCAAACCAATACTAAACAGTCTTTTCTGATGGTGATTCATTATCATAAGTTGAACGAAGCGATTCGAGGCATTGTTGTTAAGTTAGGTCTTTACTAAAATCGTAACAAATCATCCAACAAAAACTTTCACGTGAAATTTCCATTTGTTCATAAAACTATTTTTTAGACGCTGACATTAAACAAACTACTCGGCCAGTTTCTGAGATGCCACTGCAACAGTAACAAATGTCAAATATTGGAACAATGGTAATGTCATATCTCAATAGCGACCTCTAGTAGTCGTTTGTAAAAACTTAAAAGGCGGCCCTCGTATCACTAGTTGGTTTGTATTTCTTTAAGAAGTTCTATATAATACAGTTTATTCCTCTTTTTAAGCTTATTGAAAAATCGCCTTTGCCAAAATTTTGCCTGAACAGGGGCCGGTCAATATTAATGAGATAATATATACCACTTTTGGAGATTTACAATAAATAGAATTGACGATATTAGAGTCCGACAAATTTAAAATTAAAACATCAAAAGAATTTATATTCCCCTAGAGTGACGGCTTGGGTCGCAATGTCGTGTCAAGCAATAATCGACTCCGTACTTTCTTGTGGATGGCACTGGCCGCACAACAACCGTTAACTTTTTTTTTGCAAAAACAGCAATTTGAAAGGTTCTTCTCACTTAATATTTTTTTTTACTTTTGGTAAATAACAATAAATTTCTTACTACAAATTAAAAAAATACAAATAACAAAATAATTTCCCAAATTACTAGTTTTTACCCTAGCCATTTTAATCCAGTTTTTTTTTGATATTTCATCGTCAATTCAATTGCGAAACGAAATCAAGTTATTTTCGGAAAACTCGTCTTATCACGCGATCTGTGACCCTTTGCTCTGGAGTTCATGAGTTTAGTAACCGGTCAAGTGACAAAAATAAATATAAAAATATACCGAAACTCTCTTGTACCAACTAATAAATATCAGGCAGTTACAAAAAAAGATATAATATTTTCTTTGCAGTTTCAACCTTGTTTATACCATCGGAGGTTAATTTATGTAGACTTTACTAAAAAACTTTAAGAGCATCTAAACAATTTCTAATATTTTAGTGTTTTAAAAAGTCGAAATTTGTCTTTTAAAGAACTTTTTTTAACTAGCTTAAAGAGGGGTATCTGTTTGTACGTGTATATACAAACAGACTTTCAAGTTGTAACAATAATTCTACCATAGCATTTAGCTACCGTATGTCCTTCGTTCGACCAAGTTTCTTCTAAAAACATATTCGTTTTTTTTCTTCTCTAGCTTTTCGGATGTTTCTTAAGTAATGTCTTCTCCAAGAGACAATATCATTTCTGTCTATTAAAATAGATTTCCTAGAATGCTTTTTTCATTGGAAACCAAGTTGTTTTACAATTTTCCATAGGAAGTCTTCCTAGACCTTAAAAAAAATTTATCTAATATTGAAATTTCTTTGTTAAATAGAAGCATGTTCTTTATGTCTTATTCCTTGTTTCAAATTTCCTTTAATTTAAAATGTTAGTCGACCTGGAGATTTATCGGCGATTTTAGCGGTCCGTTTCTGGATTCTTTTATTATTTTATACACAACTGATTTTGCAACACCCAGCATTATAGCACACTGTTCCACTGTTTCGTCAACACTCGCACTGGAATGATTATGTTTCTATGATTTAAAACAATTAAAAATCATTGTCTTTTCGTTTACTGTCCTAATTTAGGACCTTTAGAAATTGATTGCAAATTCTTCATCTGATCTTACTTCGTAAGCTTGTACTTTGGAAAACACCAAACTATGTCCTGTTAATACCAAAATTTATTATAACCCACATCATCCCCAATAAATTAAACGAAATTACCTGACCCCACTCTTAATGCCTATTCTTTATGCTTATTTACTATATATTTTATATGTATTATCACAATTTCTTAGAAACTCATATTACCTCCAATAGAATAAATTAAATTACCTGACCTCAAAAGCTTTAATGCCTATTATTTCTGCATATTTACTAAATAAAAGTAATAAAGGTGAAAGTAGTAATCTGGTAGTAGGTACGCCTATGGAATTTATCATATTGGGTGATTTATTACTCCACGTCTTTTAAAAATAGAATATAATTAGCTATTTGCAGATATCTGTAGCTTCACGCGTCTATACTAAGCGATTCACACCTTTGAAAAAATAATGGACATAAGACTGAAAACTGCCTTTAACTACTACTTTCATCATCCTAGTAGAAACCACAATCAATATTTTATATTACCCCCCCCTCCCCCCCCCCCTTGCCCTTATTACTGCTTCTAGCCGGTTTTTCATGGAGCAAGTGACCTTTGTCACCACTGTCTGTGGGATTTTTCCCTATACTTTCGCCATCGTAACCTTTAAGTCCCTCAGTGATGCAGGTGGATTTTTGGCTCTAACCCTTCTTTTGAGTGTGCTGGATTGGATTGAGGTTAAGCCAGTCTAATAAGGGTATTCTCACTTCCGCCAGGTATTGACACACCGATACAGCAGTATGTGGCCTCGCATTGTCGTGTATTAACACGAAGCTATCACCAACAAACCCAGCGTAAGGGACGATGTGTTCCTGCACGATCTCCTCGATATAACGGTGAGCAGTTAATGCACTATTATGGGTCTCATCAGTCACGAGAGCCAATCCAACCAATCAGTTTTCGCATCCAGTGAGATGCCTCTCCACACCATAATAGAATCTCCTCCGTAGGCGCTCCCCAGATCTCCTATAGACCTGTCTTCTTCCATCATTGCCATGTAGGCATATTCGGGACTCGTTGGAGAATAAAGTCCAGTCGACATGTTCTCGGGCAAATCTGAATCGCGCTTGTCGATGGACTGCTGTCAATTTGAGTCCGTTAGCTGGTCTCTTTGGAGTTAGATTAGCTTCTTTAAGTCTTCTTCTGACTGTCCAATGACTGACAGCCCGACCACTTGTCGGAGCTCCTGCTGGATCGCAACACCGGTCAAGTGACGATTTCTTAGAGTTGTGTTGATAATGAAGCGGTCGTCTCGCTCCAAGGTACACTTTCTTCTTCTTGATCCTGGTCTTCGTGTAAAGGCGCCAGCGTAAGCCTCTTGGTAACGTCTGTAGACTCTGGAGACAGCTGACTGGCTCAGGTGCATTTGCCCAGCGACTACATGTTGGCTCTGCCATTCTTGCAATAAGGCAATGACTTGTGCCGTTTCTTCCGGGGTGACATCCATTTTTCGATGACGTAATTAGTAATCAAGTACAGCGGAAATGTTGACGATTCAAGTTCCGATAAAGGAATGATAGGAAAATGCAGTTGCATGTGTTTTTATAGGGATGAATAGCGCGCAACTGAGCAAGCAAAAACGGTTCTATTGAGTAAAACCGTTTTAAACAGTAAAAAAACTTTTTGGATATCCAAATGTTTTTGGTATTATTGAAAAGAGTAGAAAATCAGCATTCTAACGATGATGAAGGATATATATATATATTAAAAATGAGCAAATATGATGGTGAATGAAATACTTATCCCAGAAGTTACGGAGCACGATGGTAGGATACAACGAATTGTATAAAGTACGCATACCTATTACTCCATCGAAAGCTGACACAGCAGCTTTCGAACCGACAGAGTGGTTGACACAGTCAACGCTTTGAAAGCAGGTAGCGCTTTTTCGAGGAATCCTTCCTCAAGTATATATAATTATTGTAAAGCAATTGAAAATAGACAGAAGTCCATATTCCATCGTGCTCCGTAACTTCTGGGATAAGTACCACTTGATACCGTTCTCTTGTTTGTCAATCCTAGCCTGACTGACGAGCCGTGATACGGCGAAACGCGTCTCAGGATGGATTTGACCTACAAGAAAACAGCTAGTAAGCTGTTGGAATATGAACTTCTGTCTATTTTCAGTTGCTTTACAATAATTATATATACTTGAGGAAGGATTCCTCGAAAAAGCGCTACCTGCTTTCAAAGCGTTAACTGTGTCAACCACTCTATCGGTTCGAAAGCTGCTGTGTCAGCTTTCGATGGAGTAATAGGTATGCGTTCTTTATACAATTCGTTGTATCCTACCATCGTGCTCCGTAACTTCTGGGATAAGTACCACTTGATACCGTTCTCTTGTTTGTCAATCCTAGCCTGACTGACGAGCCGTGATACGGCGAAACGCGTCTCAGGATGGATTTGACAGACAAGAGAACAGCTAGTAAGCTGCTGGAATATGGACTTCTGTCTATTTTCAGTTGCTTTACAATAATTATAATTTCAAGGTTATCAGTTTTCAGTAAAAATCGGAAAAAAACCTTGTTGAAAACTCATTTGGAGTGTGTTTTGTGAACCCATTGATCATTTTATACCCCCGTATTAAATTTTTGTATTAAAAGCAATCAACGTAAAAAATACTAATTACACAAGTCCAACTTTTACTTGACGGGTTTTATATCTTCTGTATTCACTAAATACAACTGATAAACATTAGGTTATGCTGCTGCTAATTATCTGCCTTTATCCAGCTGCTGTATCCGTCTCGTGCTTAGGCAGCGCACCGGCGACCCTTTAGTGATGCATTACGTATTCTCGAGTTTGGATCCTTTCTACCGTGGAGAGCAACGTGGTCTCTAGGCGATATTACTCTACTAAATGAATATTTTTTTGTCAATATGACTTAAATTAACTTAAAACTTAATTTATTGTATGAGCACTAATAAATGATGGGGAAACTACTACTGGTTTTGGATATAACCTTTTCTGTCAGTCCACCGGCTCTATTAGATAATTGACACAAAAAAAAACGGCCTCACGTGTCCACCACCTGCTCAAATCACATAACTTCGACCGACGTTTTAGGAATCACGCCTCACAGCGCTTAGTAACCCTCTACGATTAGAACTCCTACTAAACAATCAATGGACCACCTATCCACACTTCGGAGCCCCAAACGCCCGAACTTCGCCTTCAAAAGCCCCAACCGGGAAAATGCATCCGCGTGCTTCGAACTGTCGACCGGAAGTCCCAGATTAGGTTATAATATTACGGAGTTTTCTAAATATACCTAGCCATGAAAATGACGTCAGACAAAAAAAATTCTTAGTTGTCGAACTACTGTCACTGTTCTAAGAACTGTGCATAAGTTTCTCACTAAAGAGAGAACTGCACCAGAAATTATTCATGAATTCGATGATGCCGAAACTTAGTTTAGACTCTAGATCTGGAAAATCGGTTGGAGCAAAAACTGAGAAAACCATCAGATGATTTGCTGCTGTCACACCGATGATTAAAGAGTTCAGTGTTTGCCAAAGAAACTTAGGAATGAAAACAGTTTCTACAAGATGCATTCCCAAACTTCTATTAAACCATAACAGAAACTGGCGAAGAAACAAATTTCTTAGGAACATTCCACACTATTTTACAGAACGATGAGCGTTTTCGCAAATTGCTACAAGCAACGATATTTGGGTGTTTTATTGCGATCCTCTCATGAATAGAAGTCGACGCAATAGATTTCTAAGGGCTCTTTACCTCCAAAGAAGGTGACAACTCAGTCGGCCACCGCTTTTTTGGGACTATAAAAGAATTTCAAAAATCAAAACTTTGCTCTTGCGCAACTGCAAGGTACATAAGACTCGCACAGTTTAACCCACTACCGAAAGATGTACATTCACTGAGGTATCATATTCACCCTATAACCCTGATTTAATGCCCTGACATTTTTTTTTTGTTCCGTAGGAAGACCTCAGATATCTAAAATGTTCCGCATGTAATCAGTTGAAAATCGACAGCTTCGTTTTTTATGGCGCTAACAAAATAATTTCTTTTGGATGGAATGAATTACTCGAGAAACGCTCAATGGTCCGTTTTTTTATGAGTCTAGCACACGTGCTGCAGGGAAATCCCTAAAACGCTACAGGGAAGACACATGTGCGGGAAAAACGATTCACGTTGGTCTTGAATCGCTATAAATTGTACTCGGTGGGAAACACGGTCCTGGGTAAATTACGGGATGAGTTTCTCCCATATAAATGACTGCTTGAAACGAGTTGTACGAGGAGTAACAAGCTGAACCTCATTCAAATGTGAAGTATCCACGCGACGTGTATTTCTAGCATGCACGGCTCTGAGAGTAATTAAGCAGACTACATCCATCGAACACTTTTTATGAAAATACTTGTAGAAGAGACTCAAATCGCCAATCGTTCTACGATGTTCCAATGAATTAAGGTTGCTTGCCAGTTCCGGGTCTCCAATCGGGCGAACAAGTCTGCTCTAAATAGAATCCAACAAATGCCCCGTATGTTTGGAAGCAGAGCCCCAAACATGGGAGCAGTATTCCATTTCCATAGTTGGTCAAATTTGAGCTTTGTACAGAATTAACATTTGTTGTGAAATGTAAAGCTTTCTAATTCGAAATAATAGTCCCAGCTTTTGAGAAGCTCCCTTTGCTATGCTGGCAACATGTTCATGCGCTTCCAGCAAATTGAGTGACGATGCTAGAGGAATGGAGTGCCCTGACATAACTATGTCGGGTTCAACAAGGTTAACTTTTTTAGAAAAAAACTGCCGCCTGGGTTTTTGTAGCGTTAAATTCTACTTGGTTAATATCACCTCAAGATAGAATTTCTTCCAGGTCTCTGTTAAGTTGAACGATTTTCCTGCTGTCTGCGGATATTTTCCTGAGTTGCCGATGCGTTACGATTGGAGCGTTCAAATTGAATGAAGAGATAAGCGTACTATCTGCAAAGCTATAAATTGGATTTCTGGTCTTTTCCAGCAGTGATGATGAGAAAGAGAATAGGAGACAGTATGGAGTCCTGGGCGTTGATAGTGAACGTGTTAGAAAGAAATCCGTCGACTGCCACTCGTAAAGAACGCTCTTTGAGGAAACATGAAAGCCAGGTACAGAACTTTTCAGAGATACCAGAAGAGCGCAGCTTAGCCAACAATCCATCGGGCCAAATATGGTCGAATGCCTTGGATATATCAAGAGCAACTGCTAGAGATTCTCCAAAGTGTACAATTGCGTTGTTTCAAACACATGTTACATAAATTAAAAGATCTCCTGTTGATCTATGTTTACGAAAACCATACAGATGGTCGCTAATAATGTTGAATCCTTCAAAATATTTTAGAAGATAACCTTTTCCATAACTTTCGATATTATTGAAAGCAGTGCAACTGTTCGGTAGTTATTTGGTAAGGTCTTGTGCCTTTTTTGAGTACGGCTGAACTGTGGCGCGTTTTCAGCTGGAAGGAAATATTCCCTTTCTGTACGATAGGTTCAACAGTCTACAGAAATCTGGTCTAAGATGTGTCGCACAGATTTTGAGCACTATGGCAGGTAGTCCGAAGCTTTCTTGGTGTCTAGCTTCATTAAAATACGTTTTATGATACGCACTATGGGAATAGTAAGGTGGTGTTTTCCTTGGAAACCGACAGTTTGCTTCTCAACAGGTGGAATTAAGTAAGCCTGGCAACGTGGACGAAAATACTGAAATGAAATTCTTTTACCATTTGTTATTTAAAGAAATAACTAGCCACCACGTCAAAAAGTTTAATTGAGCGCCAAGAAGAATGTATCGGCAAGCTTAGTGTCCTACCAAGAAGAATGTAAACATTTGTTCAAGCTTTTGTTGAAACCTAAATATTTAGTTTGTGCCGAAAATCATTACATATTGTAAAGTGAGATTTAAGTTTAAACATTATTCACATAAAAAACCAACAAATTAAACGAAAATTGATTACTGGACACTTACCTTTATTAAGCTGCTAATTTAAGCATTAATTTCTACTAATTCTTGTTAAATACTTAATATTTAAAACAATATATTTGTGCAAACACATTTAAAACAATATTTTAAATAGTTATATCATGTGTAGTGTGTCTTTTACATACAGAAGAAATGGAACTTTAACCTGAACAAATCCCAGAATTTCAGCAACAAATTTTGCAAATACCATGTAAATGCAACATAAGTGAACTCAAACTGAACGTACCCTTTTTATCGTCACACTTTGCACTTCACCTTTAATTTACGCCTCATTTTTGGCAAAAAATTTAAAAGATGTATGCCTAATTGGTGACACTGTATATAGAGTGGGACTGTACCAAACTACTGAATACTTAAGCTACTAATGTAGCAAAATTTTTAGCGGTTAGCAGCAACAAGCTACTTTTAAAAATAGTAACTTTTACTTTTTTCTTAAAATATTCATGAAGTCACTTTGGACCATAGTTGTTGGCTACTATGATACTTTTATAAAATTGTTCAATAGGGAAAATTATATTAAAAATCAACTACCTGTAGCTAAGCTACGCGCAAAATTATGTAATTTATTTAATAGGTAACTGAATTATTTGAGTTTCTATGTCACTTGTAATTTTTTTAAGTACACTGGTATCAGTTTATTTCTAGTCCAGATCTAATGTTCTTATATCTTATGAAAATACCTCCTTTCTCATTTAAGACATTTTACAGGCACACATATGTGCAGTTTGGCAGAAAACCTTTAAACAATAAATTTCTTTTTTCACAAATATTCTATTTTTATACATCTGAAATGAGAAATCCTGAAAATACAAATGTTTTCACCTGGAAATCCTTTGTCAAACACTTCAAGCCTTTATTGTGTAAATAATATTTTGATTACATAAACATTTATCAAAATTAGGATAAACCCAATTCAAGTTTATAAATGGCAAATAAAGAAAGAAAAAATATTATTGTTTAAAATAAATATTAACATAATTATATATGTATATATATATATATATATATATATATATATATATATATATATATATATATATATATATATATATACTAGCCGTGCCCGCGGCTCCACTCGCGTGGACTTGATTCACTACTATCGTCACTGCTTATTCCTTATGTTACCTTACGTTATAAAATATCTGCCATTATTTCCCTTTATCTCCCATTATTTTTCCTTATCTCCCATTATCTCACCTTATCTTCCATTATCTAGGCTTATCTCGCAATATTTCTTCTTATCTCCCATTATTTCTCCTTATCTCCCATTATCTCACCATAACTCCCATTATATAGACATATCTCTGCTTATCTCCCATTATTTCTCCTTATCTCCCATTATTTATACTATCTCACCTTATCTCCCACTATCTAGGCTTATATCGAATTATATATGTATAAATTTATAAAAACACGTAAATCGAATAAGTGGTTCTCAAGTGATAAGCGCACTAACGGACAGACAGACAAAGAGACGTTGCATTTTATATATATATTATATTCTTTGCAACATGATATTGTTCCATATTTAATGGTTTAGGCAGTGTATTGCAAGAGAACGCGCTAACGGTAACCTTTTTTCCGACTTGATTCACTATTAATCGTCACTGGTTATTCTTTATGTTACCTAATGCAATAAAATATATCCTATAACTTGGCCAGAGAACATATGTGTGTTTTAAAAAAAAGCACGTAACGCACTAACGGACAGAGAGACAGATAGACAGACAGAAAGACGTTGCATTTTTTATATATTATAGATAGATAACCTGGCCAGAGAACATATGTATGTTTTAAAAAAAAGCACGTAAATCGGATAAATGGTTCTCCAGTGATAAGCACACTAACGGACAGATAGACAGGCAGGCAGAGAGACAGGTAAACAGAGAGACAGAGAGACGTTGCATTTTATATGTATTATAGATAACCTGGCCAGAGAACATATGTATGTTTTAAAAAAAAAGTACGTAAATCGGATAAGTTGTTCTCCAGTGATCAGCACACTAACGGACAGACAGACAAACAGAGATACGTTGCATTATATATATATATATATATATATATATATATATATATATATATATATATATATATATATATATATATATATATATATATATATATATATATATATATATATATATATATATATATATATATATATATATATATATATATATATATATATATATATATCATAGATGTAACAAAATATATATCTATAACCTGGTCAGAGAACATATGTATGAATTTAAAAAATTACGTATATCGGATAAGTGGTTCTCGAGAGATAAGCGCACTAACGGACAGACGTTGCATTTTATATATATTATAGATATAGACTATTATTATTATTATATAACCTGGCCGAAGAATATATGTATGAATTTTAAAAAAGACACGTAAATCGGATAAGTGGTTCTCGCGTGATAAACGCACTAATGGACAGACAGACAGACAGGGAGACATTGCATTTTTTCCATATATTATTATACTGCTACATAATATTGTTCCATATTTAATGGTTTAGGCTCTGTATTGCAAAGGAACGCGCATATATATATATATATATATATATATATATATATATATATATATATATATATATATATATATATATATATATATATATAAATAAATGTCACAATAGAGGTTGGATGGTGGAATGTAATACATTAAAATTCCGGGTTTCAATCCGTTCGTCCAACGATGAATTTGCACGACGTTTCGCCAAAATCTCATTTGGCATTTTCAAGTGCTCCCGCTGCTGCTGCTACTCGATACTGTGATTTTACTGCTGCTGCCGCTCGAAGCTAACTCGGCAGTTAGCTTCGAGCAGAGACAATGTTTCGTACGTTAAACAACAAAATATGCTATCACAACCTATAAGTACAACTAAAGGACTAACGTAGCTTATATCCCCTACTTTTTTAACATTTACGTAGAAATAGCACTTAAAAACTAGAAACGAGCACGTGAAGGAATGGGAATTCCAATTAATAGATCTCGCCTTTTTACTTTAAACTTTGCTGACGATCAAGCAGTACTAGCCCAAGATGCGTTTGATATGGAATTTATGTTTCATAGGCTTTACCAAGAATAGAAAAAATGGGGGTTAGAAATAAGTTTGGAAAAAAACAGAGTATGTGGTGGTGAATTCGGATGCACAGTTTGAAATATTAATTAATGATGACACCTGTATACAGCAAGTAGATAAATTCAAGTACTTGGGAAGGATAATGGATAAGGATGATATAGGAAAGCAAGAAATCAAACAAAGAATACAAAATGCACGAAAAATAGTAGGCTTACTCAACTCTGTATGGTGGGATAAAAACATCAGCGGGAACAACAAAAAAAAGAATAAGTCAAACCATGGTGGAGACAGTGTTGTGTTACGAAAGTGAAGTGTGGGTATTGAAGGAAGACGACAAAAGAAGAATAAATGCTGTTGAGATAGACTATCTAAGACGAAGTGCGGGGAAGTCGAGACTAGAACACATAAGGTATGAATATATTAAAAGAACAATGAACGCAACAGAAACAGTACTAGATAGAATTGAAAAGAGAAGTTTAAAGTGGTTTGGAAACTTACGTTTCCACGTAAAAAAGCGTTTTTACGTGGAAACCAGAAGGGAAGAACAAAAAAGGAAAACCCCAACTTTCCTGGAATGATGGAATTCGCGGAGCCATGAGAGATCGACACTTGGAAGAGAACATGGCGTATGAAAGAGACACATGGAGATGGGCATTGGGAAGGCAACCTACGGTTGTATGATGGTATAATCGAACCCAGATGTATATATGTCCTAATATCAAGAGAGTATAACATGCCCTACTAAGTCTGGAACATATATGATCTATTTGTGAATCTCAATTAGTTCTTCAGATAGTTGCTTAAACACTTCACCATTATTGCAGTGTTAGCAAATGGTATATTATTAAAGAACTAAACTAGCACAATTTTCTTCTACTTCAAAATAAGTATGTTTGATAAGAAACATTGATTTTGCTTACCACTGATAATAATTTAATCATAAATATTTGAAACTTAAACAATGCACTAAAAAGATGTCTTTGGCTGATATAAACAACTGACACTGAAAATATAATTCCGTGCAATGACTTCAGTATTTACTTGTTTAAAAAAATGTACTTTTTCCAAATTTCGTTTTCGTTCACAGAGAATATTTTTTAAAACAGAATAATTTTGGATTATTTTCGACTGGACTACTAAAAAATAACAGTAAAGTAAATTTAGGTCTCAGTTTTTTTGCTTTTCTTCTTTCTAAATCATTTAGACAGAGATAGAAACATACCCCAAGTTTCGAACCAAAATGCTTGTCGATTTCTATACTGTTAATTCTTTCAAATTTTGGTTGCTATGTAGTTCCTTTTTTTTCCCCATAATATAAATTAATTCCTTGTCCTCTGAACCCGGACTAAAATTGTTTTAAGAATTAAAGGCCAAATATTGACCTTTCTGTTTCCTAATGTAACGCGATCCCAAGTTATTTGCATACTTCAAGCACGAACAATATGACAGAGAAAAACCCATCGGGTTAAGTACCGAATTTAGTTCCAAATTTACCGTTACATTGTTTCCTAAAAAGATTTTATGGGTCTGGATTAATGGAGTTCAAACCCGCATATTTAATCTAAGCAAGACAAGGAATATATAATAGAAATTTTACTTTATTTGGAATTATACACCTTCCGTCCAAGATGAAACCGAACTATTAATATCAAGTAAGAACATGTACGCGATAGTACATTTTTGGTAGAGGCGGTTCTAGCGATTCAACAAAAAATCAGTAGAGGAAACATTTGTCTACGACACATTTTAGTAAAACTATCAGTCGATTCCGAACTGTCGTCGAAATCACGTAAAATTGTATATCGGTTCGAGGCAGTCTTTCTTTGTTCCCATTCAAAGAGGCCACAGCCGCTAAATATATTAAACAGTCGGTATCGTTTGTAAAGAAGTGGTTAAAACGTTTTAACGAGATGAAAAATATCGACGACTTACCAAAATATTGCTCGGTAGGCAAGGTCACTCCGAAAGTCGAAAAACGAATCGTGTCACGGGACCTGAAATTGACGCTTCGTCAAGAAATGGAGAAATTAAGAAATGATGTATGTGTCCCATGAGATCATTCAACAACATCTTCGTG
This sequence comes from Pachyrhynchus sulphureomaculatus, assembly GCA_019049505.1. Lineage (NCBI taxonomy): Eukaryota > Metazoa > Arthropoda > Insecta > Coleoptera > Curculionidae > Pachyrhynchus > Pachyrhynchus sulphureomaculatus. The sequence continues at coordinate 172,969,587 of CM032447.1, read as the reverse complement.
CTCATGATGTCAAATTCCTAAGCATATTGAATTAACCTTTGCTTGGCGAAAATCACCATCGCGAAGCGGCTAGCTTGGATATATAGATACTAGAGTAGCCTTTACAATCGCCGGACGCCAACCCTATTGAAAACGTTTGGTCTCTTGTAAAGAGAAAGCTCAAAAGAAAGATTCTGAGGACTTTGACTCGGTTGTCTCGCGAGATTCGAAAAATTTGGAGATCATTGCCGCGCGAGTATGCAGAAAATCTCGTCGACAGCATGCCTCGAAGATGCTAGATTATTGATGTAGGAGGCGATTGAATAACTTACTAAGATAATTGCGCCATTGTTAGCACACCAAAGAATACATGGACAGTAAAAATTTTCTCGAAACATATTGTTTTCAAGAATACGAGCGGTCACGTCCTTACTTGACCTACTGTAATATAAAACACAAGCTAATTATAAGTGTTGGCACAATTTTTTTTAATCAATATACCGTCTGCCTGCTTTGGTCTTTGGGAAAGAACTAAAAAGTTTTTAATACCTTTTTAGCTACGCCAAACTTTCGAAAATATTTCATTTTCTTCATCAGGGCTACAATTATAGTAGATTATCAGTAATTTTGAGATTCAAAGCAAAGAAAAACTCGTATTTTATTCATAACATTAAAGTACTTACTGCTAAGTGGTGTGTTCAGGAATCACTATTTGTGAGGGCACATTATTACACTTATTTATCAGAAAAAACCTCGACATAATCCTCTCTGGGAAATATAATATGCTTTTACTCCATTTTGCTAGTATGATACGAAAGAAGTGTGTGGTTCTAAGGTGATTTTAATTAATAAAGGATTTTTTTTAATATGTTTTCTTGTCATTTTGTTAAGGGCAGCGTTCTTCTATCTCATGGTTAGGTTATGGTTAATTTATATTTGAGAGTAGACATTTTGTTTGATTGTTAGAAGATGTTAGTAGAAATCAATGTGATTATTATTACAGAGATATGTCAGATATGTTGTATGAGTTTTCGGTTTGGCTGTACATTTCTAATAGATCAGATAAAACTAAACTCAGATCTTCAATGTAAGTTTTTTTATTAATCGAGTTAGGTTCAAGGTGGAGCTCCACCATCTCTCTAAAGATTCTCCTGTCGAAATTTTTCTCTCTACACAGGATTTTGGTTTCAGCAAAATCAAATTTATGCGAAAATTGGCTACTATGCTGGGCAAGCGCGCAAGAGTTTTTTTTTAATCTGCAATCACTTTTATAGGAAGTGATTCTGTCTTTTAGGATCCTTAATGTTTGTCCTATATAGATTTTTTCACATTGAGAGCAAGGGATGCAGCAAAACTACCTCTGAAACTTTTGTGATTTCATTTTTGTCTTTTAGATAAGTGAAAATATTATTGATTTTTTTTTTGTGCTTAAAATCAATTTTTAGATAAGGTAGTATGTTGAAGAGTTTGGTTGTTTTGGTGGAAATTTATTTTATGCCAGGGAAGGGAAAATAACTTTTGATTCGGTTTTCAGAGAGGAAAGCACTAATATCCGGTGTAAGATTGTTATTTCGTTGTGAAAGAGGTGTGGTTGAGTTAAATAATAATTTGTTTAGTAATTTGATTGGATAGGAGTTGGTGAACAGACTACCCTTCTCCTCATATATATATATATATATATATATATATATATATATATATATATATATATATATATATATATGGGACGATCACGAATCCGAGGTCTGATTTGCCAAATTCAAGATGGCGGATCCAAGATGGCGGATCCAAGATGGCGGATGAAAAATTTTCGAAAATCTATCGATTTGTACCAAATTTTGTTATACGGGGGTTTTTGGGGTCGCCGATTACGAATCAGAAGTTCGATTTTCAAAATCCAAGATGGCGGACCCAATATAGTAGATTGCCTTATTCAGTTTCCACCATATTGGGTCCACCTTCTTGAATTTAAGATTTTTAGAAATTTAACCTCAGATTCGTTATCAGGGACCCCAAAAACCCCCGTATAACATAAGATTTATTTCAGAATTAGATTTAGGATTAAATAAAAATATTCTTTATATAGCTCTCTATTCTGTCTCCACTTCTAAAAGAAAATCCTGGTGCTGAGTAGTAAGTTTGGACGTAATTTTTTTGTGTGATAGATTATTGCACGTGTTTATTCACATCAAGCAACGCATTATTTTTGAAGTAATTTGCGGATGTCTCTTGCTAACATATGAAATTTTTAAATATGTACACCTACAAGGCAGACCATTCGTGTCATTTTATTATTTTAAGGATGTTTCGTGGACGTGCGGAAGTGAAAAAAGCTGCACAAACTAGATGCGTTGAATTGCATTAACAACCAAAGACCTTTATATATGATCACCTCACAACATATTCTGTGTAGAATAATTTCGCTAAAATTTAATCACTTAAAATTCAGTATTAAAATGAATTAATATATTATTTTATTAATGAATACGTTTAGTATTTAATGGAATATTACGTTACTTAATATAATCTATAATAACTACTAAAAATCAACGAAGTCCATATTTATTTATTAGTCTGTCATTTGTCAATCCATCTCGTTTCGCCATATCACATCTTATCAGCTAGCTAGTATCGACAAAAGAGAAAACAATCTGGCGGAATACGACCAACTATATCTCTGGCTTCTGAAAGCCTAAAAACTGAAAAGCATACCTGCCCTTCCTCAGGGAATCTTTAAGGTCATAGACCGACAGAGGAATTGTTACAAGCAATTACCTTTAGGCAGCTCTACGTTAGAATCCTAACCCAGTATTCAAAATCTATATCCACTACTAAAAATAAGCGAAATCTATATTTCAGCAGTGATCACAATTCTCTCATCTATCAATCTATTTCGGAACATATTTCGGCGTATCATGGCTTATCAGCCGAGTTAGGATCGACAAACGAAAGAACAAAGCTTGAAGTACTTATTACAGAACTGGCGGATCGTCGCAGTAAGATTTAGCAAATGTTAGCTCTTGCTTATAAAAGCGATTTGAGGCCTTAAAGAGCCCCTAATGGAGAGCAGTTATGTATTTCAGTTTTAGGCTTTCGCAAATCAGAGATACGATTTGTTGTATCTTACTGCGATGTTACCAAGTACACATTATGAAATTTATTTTTATATGAACTTCTAATATCAGGTAATTACCATGAAAAATTCTAAAAATTTCATCATTTCTTTTTTAACACTCTACCAAACTTTTACCTGATATCTTTTACTCCGAATCCATTCAAAAGAATTAAACAAGTTACACTTTTAAAACTGATATTAATACAAAACTAGAATAGAGAGCCCTCCTGGAAACGGCAAAATTCTTTATCCATCTAATGCTCATTATCAAAATATTGTAAAACAATGTTATATCTTTTTTTTAATATATACCTATATATGAAAGTAGGACTTTGTGCACCATAGACTTCTATAAATCGGCTACTTTTTATTCAACTCGCACCCTGTGAGTTCTTCAAATTGCGTTGGCACGGAAATTCCTAACCTTAGTTTTATCTTATGTCTTAAAGAAGCTTAGTTGTTCATTTAACATATCAATTGTTAATTTCACATATTTTTCTTAATTGCAATTAGAAATACGAAATAAACGATTTGCAGTTTTACCTTAAAGTATAGTTTTTTGTTACCGGTTTGTGATTTTACATAATAATTTTAATAATCTGAAAATTGAAAGAAAACTTGTGCATTTTAATAAGTAAGCATAAGAGGCTTATAAATTATGAAATCTTATTTACAAGAGAATAATAGTTATTTTGAATATGCTCAAGCAAATTCAAGCTCTGAACATTTTTTCCTTCACAGAGGTGATTAATTATAGACAAGATGTTTTTCTTACAACTCCTCAAAATTTTACGATTGAAAAAATAACAAATAACAAATATTGTCTTCAGTAAAAATGCAGATTTTTAAGTTAGTAATTAGAATAAAACTCTTTGTTACTACTACTCAAAAAAATCTTCATAATAGCTGATGTATTATCGTTGATAACACGGGGTAACTTTTATATATATATTATCGTCTTTGAAAATACGTTTCTATAGTAAAAAAAGCGACCAATTTAATACCAATTGACAAAGCTCTGTTTCATAAAAAAAATATCGTGTGTAAAATAGCAATCACAAAAAAAAGTTAGTGTTTACAAATTCGACAAAAACTGTAAAATTGCTAGAAAGTGATGTTGTTTTTTGATATTTTCTATGAAATATTTAAATGGAATAGCCATTAGTTTGTTTCTTTTCCTTAAATTTTATCCCAGACGTCCACAACCAATGTTTGAAGGGTCTTTCGGCATTATCTTAGTGATTCCGAAAATTAATTTAACGATTCCTGGCGTTCCAGCGCTTTTCACTGAACGGAAATATAATTTAATAATTCTCTCATAATTTGTTGGAAAATTATTTTTAATATAAGTACCTTTACGTTGAACATTGATGCGTTATAATGATCTAAAAAACTGAGTGGACATAGCGTAATATGCATCATTATCAAATATAGTGCATCAAAGTTAAAATGTAAAAGAAATTTAGAGGTAGCAACTCTAATTCATCTCAGTATTTGTCTTTCTTCGCCAAGAAAAATTATTGTCCTCAACCCCATAGATTTTTGCACTTTTTTACTAGAGCACAAAGGCATGATTTCTAGTGTTTGTCGGTACCTAGTACTAGTCTGTCGGTTTGTCGCCATAATACCTCCTGTATGAAATGGGATATAAATTTTAAATTTGGAACACATAAAATATTTGTAGGGCAATTTTGTAAGCGGTAACGTTACAGCGAGTTTTCTTGGTTCTTATTTTAAATTAATTTTGAAAAATGTAAGTCAACAACAATCTGTATAACTTTTTTAAAAATTAGAATGTATAAATATATTATAGTTTTCAAGGTTAATTATAAATATTTTTTTATAAAATTAGTTGACGTTATGGAACAGAAAAAAAGACTTAAATTTAATTATGCATACATTCAGCTAACTCAAAAACTAAATTTACACTTCAAAAGAAAAATTTTGTTTTTAATTTTCTTGGAAAACTTGGAAGATTAAGTCAAGTTTTTCCTTTCTCTGCTAAAGGAAAGTATTGTATTTAATAAATCAATAATTTACAAAACTATTTTGATTTCATTACAAAATCAATAAACATCTTAAAGTTTTTTTTATTGTCCCTTATTTTTTAGAGTTACTAAGGTATTTTTTGGTTATCTGTCGAGCCACGAGAATAACATCATACAAAAGAATGCTTGGTTGTCAAATTATTGTCATTTTTTAAGTCCTTTGATAGTTTTATGATTTTTTTTTATTTCAAAAAATGAAGCAATTTCTAGCATCGCTTAGTGCTAAAGTTTTTTACTACAGAGAGAAATTCACTGAACGATATTTATAAAAGAATGTCCAATGTGTACGGCAATGTCGGGTCATCTTATTTTCGAATTAAATTTTGGTCTAAACCGTATCGACTTAATTTAAGGTGACACCAAATAAGGAAGCTCGTTGAGGCAAGAACTGAGGAAACCATCAAGCCTATTGAGGATCTACTTTCATAGGATCGAGAAATAAAGATCGTAGTGTTTGCTTAAGAAGCACGAGGGCTCCCCAAACTTCTTACACCAGGGTAGAAATTGACGCGGAGACAAATTTGGCTGCTTTAGAGAAGAATGATAGTTATTTATCATGAATTATCACAGGTGACGAGACTTGAGTGTACTGTTGAGATCCTTCCATTAAGCCGGAGTCGATGCAAGTTTTTTACCTCCAAAGAAAGCGACAGCTTAATGGTGTTCTAGACAGTTGATTGCGACAGTTTTTGGGACTGCAAAGGAATTGTTGCTTATTGAATATACGGAAAGACGGTCTATAATTAATGGAGAGGTTTATAGGACGATCTAAAACCTGAAGCAGGCCATTAGAAAAAAAAGTCCCAATTTATGGAGACCCAAAACTTAACTGTTGATTCACCGAGTTACTTCATCCAGTCTATACCACTGATTTGTGCCCTTCGAATTCTAATTGTTTTGAACATTTTCCTATGATGTTGAGTAGAAAGCCGCTGTATAGCTTCGTTTTTTTGAAGCGCATACATTTTTTTTTTTTCGGGTAGAATAATACAACTCGTAAAACGCTAGACTAAGAGTATTAGAGAATATATAGTCTGATCAATCGATATTTGCAGTCATGTGATCAACGCGACGTCCAGAATATTCATATGATTCAATCGGCTGTCAATTCAGTGTCAGCGGTCTGAGTTTTAAATGACAATTTCAAAAGTCAAAATAGAATTTAAAATTGTTCATCCGGTAATGGCTTCTAAAACATGAAGCTATACCCAAATTCCAGGTTGTTCGCTGTCTAACCGAGATAGATAATAGAGCGAATGTCGTAAATAACTTCAGATGACAGAAGACCTACGTTTTTAAGTTTTTAAATATACTTAACATGTTGACAAGAAGAATATTATAGACGGATGTTTACACTATATTCAGACATTTATGACGTACATGCGAAAAATCATTGATCGGACACACACACACACACAACCACACACACACACACATATATATATATATATATATATATATATATATATATATATATATATATATATATATATATACATGGGACGTTCCACGTCAACGGGGACACCCATGTAACCAGAATTGAGAGAGATGCACATATATGTGTGATGGCTCAAAATTTTTGTTGAAGTGTCTACTTTGGAATGCTGCCTGGCCTTTTAAAAAATTCAATATGGCAGACGCATAATGTTAAGAGCTGAAAAAAAAACATCTTCCTACTTTTAAGGTTTGTGCTATCGATTACGGATTTTGTTGATGATGAAAGTTTACATATCCGAAACATGTCCAATATAATTTAAGTTACTTATTATCGAGTGTATTGTGTGTTGGCAATGGCGGGGCCCTTGTGCTATGTTTTAATGTTCGTTTATATCCGGGAAAGTGTGTAACGGCGATGAGGTTTTAGTCGTTAGCCCAAGCTCGGCATCTTAAGCTTCTTATGACTGATAAATGTAAAGAAATTAAAGAACTCAATAAATAGCATAACGTTTTTATTGTTTAAAAGAAGATTAATGAAGTAAGTCATAATAACAAAAATCGAATATCAGGAAATATCGTAGATGAGCAAGGAAAATGGGTCCTAAATATTAATAAACAACTCCAAGTGTGGCACAGATATATCTTACGATGACTATCGCCCTAATAAACCAGAACTAGTGCTATTAGATGATCGAGAAATAACTGTACCAAAGGTACAACCAGCCACTAATAAAACCAAAAACGGAAAAGCGCCTGGTCCCGACGATATACTTGTAGAGCTTCTTAAAATTTTTGCCGGGCCCTGCGACAAAGCCGTAACTAAACTGTATAACCTGGTATACAATACCGGCATAATCTTCCACGATTGGCGAATTTCCACCTCTGTTACGCTGCCAAAGAAATCTACGGCTAAGGAATTATTAGCATTATGATTCAAATTTCAAAGAGCTGTCTTGAAATGCGATGCAACGCTCCTTTCCGTTCTTGCTCCGGTGCGCGGGGCATCGCGATCGGTTCTCTATTGGTCGGTAGACTTTTGGACGGTTATATAACGATTAAACCTCGGGCCCACCCTTTAAATTCATATGGTAAAGGGCCCACCGAAGCCTCGGGTAGCTTGTTACAGTGGAGGAGCGGTAACCCATAGGTCCATGCGGATATTAGCTACTAACTGATGGTGTCCTATCTTGGATACGCCCTGAAAAGCAGAAGAGGACGAAAGAAAAGAAATTAAACAAGTGGTTTAAACACTATACAACTACATGAAGATGAGGGGCGTGGAATGAGGAAGGAGGCAGTATGCTTGTATGCGCGAGAATGACCCGTGGAATTTAACGGAGTTCGTATGATAGATAATAAACTTTCCCATTAATTACAACAGATGCGAACCGTGGCCGGAAGGTAGCAACACGACGATCAGATAGACAAACATTACCCAGCAACAATTCGAATCGCACCGAAATGTCTTATCTCGGTCTCGTGGTAAAACTTATCAGGTCCTACTGCCTACACAGATCGATGTGTCGCCACCTGTTGACGCAAAGTGACACGTACGCGGGTAACGCAATACAACTAAATAAAGATGAGGGGTGTAGAGTGAAGAAGAAGGCAGTATGCGTGTATGCACAAAAATAGCACTTGGAATCTAACAGGGTTCGAAAGATGGATAATGGTGACGGTGACGTCATCGAAGCGGTAGCAAACATTCCCGTTGTTTACAACGGATGCGAACCCGAGTCCGCATGATACCTCTAAATGTGCATCAGACAGAAACGGACTGCTAGTCAAAGCGGGTCCACAGATATACTCCTCTTTGCTAACTAGAGAGAAACTGATCCTCCGTCAGTCCACCGTCTCGGCTCCGGTGTTTATCAGAGAGGGAAAGTAAGTATCTTTCTCTCCCTCTCCCTCGGCCAATCTCTTACCTACAAGCGTATACCTTTAATAAAAAGAATATCTAAAAGAAAAATATAATCTGGCAATATCAGATCGTATGATGCGCTTGACTGGACTGCTTGGCTGGGTTTGCTCACCTCTCAGGTTGCTGGTTTGCTTGGCGATTTGTATGATGAGCTGGTGCTGACTATTTCAGTGTGCGTAACGCTATTTTATAGGCACGGCGAGGCCATGTAGATGCCTGTACCGAGTATTCAATGCGTGCTGACGGTGACATTGTACGGTTAACAGCAGATCAGCGTGGGGAAATAATAACGGTCCGAGGCCCAGAAAAATTATGTAATTTCGTTACAGTTGCTTTCTGGACTACACGAAGGCCAATATCAACATGACAAGTTAATAAAGATTCTTAAATGGAAAATATATCAGGATTATAGCCGATCTATATTGGGGCCAGAAGGCTTTTGATGGATAGAGGATCAAAACTTGGAGTCCGCTCGATTCTCTTGGCAGTAGTCATGCGGGACTTTAGGAGCTTCTCACCAGAGTGCAAGAGATAAGCACTAAACATGGCCTCGAATTAAACGCCCAAAAGGCTAAATATAAGGTCATTTCTAAGGACTATATCCAAAATAGATTACGTCTTATCAAAGATGAGCCTCTTGAATAAATCTACATATTTGAGATGTACAATAAAATGATTGGGAACATTCATTGGAATTTAAATGTCAAATAGTGAAGGCTAGGACAACAATTATTAAAATAACGCCACTTCTCTATTCCAGAGACCTTAGTTTACGCATAACCATAAGAATAAGCTATGTTTTTTCAAACCTCTTATACGGCTCAGAATTAAGACATTTGAGATGTGGATCTACCGAAGAACACTAAGAATTCCCTGGAAAAATCATGTTACAAACGCACAGGTTATCCGCAGAATCTGCCACGGGCCTGAACGCATGATAATGATCAAAAAAAAATTAGAGTATCTCAGCTACATCATGGGAAACAAAAAATATCAATTATTACAAAACATCATCCACGAAAAAGTTGCTGACAGAAAAGGCCCTAGCAGAAGAATAATATCTCTGCTGGCAAACTTCAGGAAATGATTTGGAATGAAGTCGATCGTCTTCAGAGTGGAAGTTAATAAAATGCATCGCTTTGATGACCACCAACATCCGGCATTCATCCGAAGAAGAAGAAGAGAGAGACCCGGCCCTTGTAGTTAATTCTGAAGGTCTTACTGATGGTTAGGTTCTCATGCTGTTCTACTTCCTCCACAAGCTTGATCTCCTGGGTTATTTTTACAATGTCTAAATCCCCAGTATACAGTGAGTTGGTCATAACCGACGAACAGTAGCGGATTAGTAATAATCCTAAGAGCTTGACTCTGTAGTGCTTGATCGGCTTCCCTTCGAATTTTACACACGCGAAGCCTACCTCGCATGAGAAAATCGGTTTCGATCTGTCGAAAATTTTATAGATTGGCAGTTTATTCTTTAATGACAGCTTGCTAGTCCCATTCAAAAGTTTAGTGTTAAGGTCGCAAGCTTTGGTGATGGTATTTTTGTCCTAAATACTTACGCAATCCCTCTGTTGGAACGTTATTTCTCCTAAAATTAGAGGCTCACGTGGCACGTATTCTTATACTCTTGAAAAGAGAATGACGTGGCTCTTATGCGAGTTCGTTCTAATTTTTTAGTAGTCAGACCAAGGCGACCAGATGACGTGCCTTTTTCAGTGCAGTTGCACATTTCGACATTGAGGCAAAACTTCTGTGGGATAAAAGGGGCTGGGCTACTATAGTGATGTTCGGCTTGTACCCTTATGAATCTATGACCTGTGAACCTTATAAAATTCAAGACCAGGCCTTGGTGCCATATATCTAACATAGTAGAGTAAAATATTTCTAGATTTCTTTCCTGCTCCTCAAATAAATATTTGACTGAAAAAAAGATGAATGTAAAGTGATTTACCTAGTAGTTCTCTCATAAGCATGGGGTCTCTAGTACACGTAATAAATTTAACTTTCTCTCACTAAAGAATAACTTGGTTTAAGCATTAAAACTCAATACTTTACTTGATAGACACTTTATAGTGAGATATCAATCAGTTCAGAAAAGAAAATTGACCTCCGATTAAAGAGAAATATTGAAAAAAATAATATGATTTTTAGATTCTTCTAGAACTCTAAAAACGGTGTATAACACGAGATATATAAAGCAACCCCTCTAATCCAATCTTTTACCTCTTGATCTTTATATGTTTAACTATAACTAATTACTATTGCAAACAAAAAGGAAGGATCCCCATAATAATTTAAACAACATATGATTTATTTTGCTTAGAAACACGTTACTTGTCTAGTTCAAATGTTATGTGTGTACCAAATTTGAAATCGATATCTCATTTTATACAACAGTTATCGTGCCTACAGAGAGACGGACCGTCGGAAATAGGACGCTATGTTGTTCGCTTACAACTCGATTACAACTCTTCCCCTTAACAGTGGAAGTAATAAAATAAAATGTTTCCATTTTATAAAATTCCATGTTATTAGTATTGCTATACATAACTAGGCCATTAAAAGTGTACTGTATTGGACAAAAATCACCATGCGATTTTACTAGTAATATTATACTGTGTCCATCTTCAGCGAATGAAAATATGAAATATTTCGCTAGGACCAAGTGACAACGTGGTAAATTATCAAAAAAAAACCTAGTATATTTTCTTTTCCCATTGGCCCAGTGGGTCGTCGCCTTACATAATGTACTTCAAATATTCCAAGGTAAATCACTTACAAACTCAAAGCAATTTTTCCCTGCTGCTCGCACAATGTCAATCACCTAAAGTCCCTGGAGATTTGTCGAAAAGTCAACGTTCTTACACCATCGAAAAATATCTAGGCAATGCAGGATGGTAATAAATTTGATTATATTATTTTTATATACGATACGACCTTAAAAATGTACACACAATTAATATGTTAAAATTTGAAACATACGAAAACAATATTTAAAAGTTTACCAAACCTACCTTTCTAATATCAAATTGAAAATAAATAAGTATAAATATATATATATATATATATATATATATATATATATATATATACATGTATATATATGTGTATATATATATATATATATATATATATATATATATATATATATATATATATATTTATATATATATATATATATATATATATATATATATATATATATATATATATATATATATATATACCATATTGACGAAAAAAAAAACTCAAGGGTGTCAATTTTTTCGTTGAAACGTAAGCTTTCAAATGCAACTGGACTCTTTTAAAAAAAAAAAAGATGGCGGTTAGAAACAAAAAAATCATGATTTCTAAGCAGAGTCAACTGAACTGCAAAACTGAAACAAAACGCAATATTGATATAAAAGTTAGAGGTACTAACATAATTTTATGTAATACCAATATGGCGGATCCAATATGGCGCCTAAAACCAAAAATTACTCCAGTCAGAGAAAGTGCAATCCCACTGCGAAATCTCTATAACTGCCTATTTATATATATATATATATATATATATATATATATATATATATATATATATATATAGATATATATATACAGTCGACACTGTTTATAGTGAAACTCTATATAGTGAAAAACTCTATATAGTGCAATTTTTTCAAGACCTAGAATATCTTACATACATAGCAACATATACGGATTTTTTCTTTATATAGTGAAAAAACTCTCTATAGTGAAATTTCGGTCAACATTTTGGTCTTTCACTATATAGACTGTATATATATATATATATATATATATATATATATATATATATATATATATATATATATATATATATATATATATATATATATATATACAGTCGACACTCTATATAGTGAAAGACCAAAATGTTGACCGAAATTTCACTATAGAGAGTTGTTCACTATATAAAGAAAAAATCCGTATATATTGCTATGTATGTAAGATATTCTAGGTCTTGAAAAAATTGCACTATATAGAGTTGTTCACTATCTACGATCGCTCGTAGAAAATTCCTTACACAACTCTTATTACTCATACTTATTGAAATGACGGGTTAGTAGTAAATCGACATGGAAAACTGTTTTTTGAAAATGCCCAAAACTAGGGGCGAAACGTCAAAATAATATAAAAAAAAAATTCAAAAGAACTCCAAGATTTTCATTGGATGAACCAAAACACAAGATACATCAAAAAGATTTATTTACATAAAGGTTCAAGAAATCAAATCTATCTATATATATATATATATATATATATATATATATATATATATATATATATATATATGTATGTATGTATGTATGTATGTATATATATATATATATATATATATATATATATATATATATATATATATATATATATATATATATATATATATAAGAAAGAGGAAGGACAGTAAACAGGGCACTGGCAACAAACAATCCTAAGTTTAACTGCTGGGAAACGCCCTTATAAGGAGAAGAGATGAGCAATCAAAGATCTAAAGGCTCTAGTATCTGCTTTTTATTTTTATTATCGAGCTTTCGCTGCCTAATGGTAGCTTCTTCTGGATTCTAAAAATGCAAACCAGGTACAGAAAATAAACTAAAACGTTCGTTTTTTAAAACGTGATTAAATAAATTGTACGACTGAATGTGAAATTACTTACAAAAATTTAGCAGTTAGTTCATCTCTGGTGAAGACAATGAAATTTGCATTTTTGTTGGCCAGGTGGTATGCATGATTACACAAAACATGATTAAAAGACACTTAGAGAGTTACACAAATATTGAAAATAAAGCTTTGTCAATAAACATCAGTTAAAAACACTTTTAAAGACAGAAACACAACTGCAAGAAACCATGATGTTGAAACGGTACTCCATTTTAAAATTTTTTGACGTCGTGTTTAGTAACTATTTAGTGATATTTGAGTCCGAGCCGGATATTGTTGGTAGTCTATGTCGTCATCAGGTCGACAAAAAAAAAAGGATTAAAGTTAGGAATGTGGTAAATTATTTTCGGTAGATGCTAATTTTAGATAAATTATTTTTATTATTAATGATATCTATTTTTTAGTTTTAATTTTATAAAAAAGGGGGGACTTAAATTTGATGAAATTGACGAGTTATTCATTATTAATTATATTAATTCTTTAATTTTATAATCAAGAGATTCATAGGCTAATTTAAAAATTTAAAAATTTGAAATCGAAAATTAATACTGGACGTTATTTATTATTAGTCATATTTAATTTTTTATTATGTAATTTTAACAAGAAAATATAGAAAACTGGTAATAAATAGCAAAAATGACAAAGAGATCAGAAACGTCAACTTTACTAGAAAATAATTTTTTCATAGAGATCGTTCTTTTTTATTGGTTTGGTATAGTTTTGTGTTAGCAAATAGGTATACATGGAGCTCAATCCTTCTATGTCTTTTTTGTGGTTGAGATTATTTTTACAGGTTTTTATGTAACACATTTCCAAGAAACTTCTTCTGAAATAATTGGTCTCAACATCCAGAATGAAGCTGTTGTTATATTGTACTCTGTGATCTGTATTATTTACGTGTAAGCTCAAACTAGTTGCGTTAGGTTTGTGTTTACTATCACTTTTGTGTAACGCTAATCTCTTAGAGAGCTTTTGTGAAGTTTGTCCAACGTAGACCAAACCACATTGACAGGGAATGCCATAGATTATATTAGATCTTTGTAAAGTATCGGTTTTATCTTTTAAATTGGTATAAAAACAATTCAGTCTTTTTATGTTGTAGTTGGCAATTTTAATGTTGTATTTTTAAAAAGAGAAGACAAGGACTGGGAAAGGCCTTCAATGTATTGTAACTTTCCTACCTTAATATCGACATTAGTGGTGACAGTTGGATTAATTGGAAGGAGGGGTCTTTGAAAATTCTTTTTGATTAGAGCTTTAGGATAGTAATTGTCCAACAAAATGTCTTCCAACAGTTTTACATTTTTTTCCCTAAATGAGGGGTGGCAAATCTTATCTATTCTGTTCTTTAGTCCTCTGATGATGTTCAGTTTCTGTTTCATAGGGTGATAAGAATGGAAGGGGATATATCTACCAGAACTTGATTTTTTCCTATACCAGTCCAGTTTGACTGTATTATTTTCTGAGCGTACAACCCTAGTATCCAGAAACGGAACAGCACAGTCAGTCTCCTCCTCAACAGTAAATACTAACAATTCTTTCAATCATAAGTGTAATGTAATACTTGCGCACAATTTTCTTTGTATTATTTTTAAAAAATTGGGAAAAATGTCTCAAAAAGCAATGTTCAAAAAATTTTGAAAAAATCTAGAATATTCTCCACAGGGTGTAGATTGAACGAAGATTATCACGAGTGCATTACCTTTAATAATTTATCTGGTTTATATAAAAAAAACAAAAATTACAAGGTCATCAGTTTTATCATTTTATATCTCCGTAACAAAATTATTTTATTTCAAAAGCAATCAACGTACGGAACACTAATTACGCAAGTCCAGCTTGCACTTGACCGGTTATTTATTTCCTATATAACTGAAATAATGCCAATCGTGTAACACACGCGGGCAAAGGTACGGGTTTCTACTAGTAGTATATAAACCAAACTCTTTGGTTTTTTTTTTATCTTTATAGACGTTTGTTCATGCATTGTCTTAATATATATATATATATATATATATATATATATATATATATATATATATATATATATATATATATATAAACATATATATACATATATATATATATATATATATATATATATATATATATATATATATATATATATATATATATATATATATATATATATATATATATATATATATATATATATATAAATATATATAATATATATATATATATATATATATATATATATATATATATATATATACAGGGCCGTTTTTTCGAAACTCAACCTGGATTCACTCCAGAAGCAGAGAGCACAAAAAAAAACATTTCAATTAATTTGCATTAAAATTATTAGTTCAGCTTAATTCTTTAACCTTAAACTTAAGGTAAGCGAAAATTTAGCACCAGTTTTGATAAAGAAAGCTGTGCTTTGTGCATTGCAATTTTCCACCTTACCAAAAGCTTCAAAAAAATCTCTTAGTTTTATGTATTTTTTTCGTATCTTCACTTGGTCTACCAAAGATGGAAGCAAACTAACCAATGTAAAACAAAAATAATGATTTTGTCACTTTTTTAAATATTATCTGATTAATTGGGCACTATGACTCGTTTAACAATAGGAGTAATTGGGCCTACTACATATTATATTGGCAGTCATGCGAGAAAACTTAATCTAAATATTATGACATCCCCGCTGATATCCTATAAAATATAAAAAAGGGGAAAATCCCTACCCAGGCGAGGAGGTGAACAATAAAACAAAACTTTAATACAAGTTTTTACTCATTAAAAACCAAAGTGATAATAAAAGAAAATAATAATATTACTTTTCCATGGTAAATTTTCAGAAAATCAATTTATAACTTATTTCGGTTCTTGTTATTTATAAGTTAATTTAAAGGTCAGCTCTCAAAGTTTCTATTGTGTGGTTAGGAACTACAACTTGTACAAAACTCTGGAGACTTTAAAGCGATTCCAAAGTGAAATTAGTTTTAGGGTCTTCCGTGGAAAAATAAAGATTACACAAAACCGATTGTAATTGCACTGATTTTTTTTACGAAGAAGAACATCATTGTGTGAAGTAAAAATATTATATTTTGAAAGGAAATATATTATTTATAAAGGTTTTTAATTCTAGATATGTAAAATTTTAATGCGCTAACTACTTTAATGTATCATTTGCTCTGAGAAATATGGCTTTGTTTACAGTTAATTTTTGAATAAAAATTGTTAGAAGAGTGCCCTTTAACACTCTTGCGCCCTAAATTAAGATAGCAACACGTTGGATTTTTTCTTAATTTCTATTTTTTCTTCCGAAATTTCCGCTGGTTGCTAAACCTACTTGCCCAATATTAAATTTGATATACATTATACAAGGTGTCTTAAAAATAAAAAAAGAAAAACCTAATTTCTAAAATTTTGTTGAATTTTGGCAATATACAAGATAAATTGCTCCTTAAATGAAGAGCCCTTACCTACCACAGAACACATTTTCTCCTCTGAAAAATGAAAATACTTAATATTTAATTTGTTCAATAAATCACATTCCTAATGCCGACTCTAACAAAATTAAGAACGTGCCTAATTTTCTTAAATATATAGAATATTACACTAAAATATAAATTTTAAGAAAACGCCTGGACGTTAATTGAGTACCATAGAACGTCATACTTCTAAATATTTTCCCGGGGCAGGACTAAGAACCATTTTAATTTTTTTAAAGTATTTTTAATATTACGATTTTAATATTACTACATTAAACCATGCCGGGTAGTTATTACGCTACAGTAAAATGGTTGCTGTTACTCAGTGTTATATTAATCCAGTTTACAAGATTATTACGATATATGGCCAATAGTTTGGCAAATTGTCTACAAGATGTTTGAGCATGAATAATAATTCAAAATATTATTTTCTGTAGGTTAGTTTTCCTTTGCATAATACTTTATAAATATAAAATCACATTGATGAGTTTTTTTACATTAATGCAATTTGACAGTATGTAGTGAAGGGCTAGAAAAAAATAAATAGAACAAAACAAAACAAAAATGTAATCGAAAAAACTAGTTACAGTTAGTGAGAAGGATAAGCCTGTTAATCACGGTACATTTATATTTACATAATATTTAAGTTATAATTGGTAAGGATATGACTTTTGTCTATAACCTGGTAAAAGAAAAACCACAACTGGATTGTACCCTATACTGTAAAAAATGGTTACGTGGATAATCCTGGATTCATTTATACTAATCGATTACTCACGTATCTATACACAAATTTATGCAACCTTCCCAGCATTCATGCGAATTGCCATAAGATATGTGAAATATAATAAACAAAAATATGCAATTAAATGCTAATATTTGTGTAAAATTCAATCATAATCAATTAAAATCAAAAATCACATTGAACTTATTTCCTAACATAAAATTCTACACAAACTTAACAGACATACAGAAACTTATGCAAAACTGTCCCTGTGCCTAAAGTAAATATTTTTTTTTAATTTATTATGGAAAATTTCATACAAATTTTGAAATATCATGAGTTTATGTAATTTTATTCAACTTTAAGTAATAATGCTCTAACTTTTTCTCATTATTTTTTAAAATTCTCTTAATAAAAATAAATATTGATATAGAGGTCCAAGAAAAATTATTTACATTATCCCTTGAAGTTTACATACGTTTTTTACAAAGCACGTTGCAACTGAAGTTAGCGACAGGCCTAAAACGACAAAGTCAAAACAATACATTAGAATCGTGTGTGTTAGATTAGTCTACATTTTGTTTCAATTGAATTTCTTCGCGTGATGGATAAAAGGGGAACTTTTCGTACAAAAACTGCTATTTTCAACAGTGATTATACAATATCCGATCATCTAAATCCTCAATACTTTGCGTTAGGGCTCCTAAGAAAATAATATTTAAAAATCAGCCGGACGAATTAAATTTTTAGATCTGATACCACCTGGTTATACTATGTTGTTTTCTCCACTAAATTTTATTACGTATTATTAAATTTGGTTTTAAACGAAACATGTATATGTTAAGTACGTGAAATACTTACATGGATCTTCATACTGAAATAAGTACCGTTCTCATTTAAATTGTTCTTAATTTACAACTAAACAGTTAATAGCAGTATTAGTATCAGATTTGTCTATATATCTTTCTTTTCCCGCCCGAGAGCCTTACTACTGAATTAATATTTAGGAGTAGTATTAGTATTGTGTTTACCTATAGCATAATATCTTCCATGGAAGCGCTACTAATATTTTATTGAGATATAGTTTTTATATCGTTGCTGCTCTCGTGATTATTTTGTAAGATGACGACCCTTGTCATCTTCACCTAGGCTAGGTAACGAGATCTGATATGAAACGAGACATGGATTCTTTCTTTTTACATTTTATAATGTTATTCATTAAGTATTACTTCAAAAAAAAATTTTCTCTATTTCTTATGGCCTCTAGAAAAATGGCGTATTAAAATATTTATTTACCATCAAATGAAACGATGAAATTTAAATTTAAACAATTTGTAAAAGTCAAAAATAAAGTTTATGAAATATTTACACATTCTTGATTTTCAGGTCCGGTCCAGAAGTCTCAACCACCTGGATTCCCTGGAAATGCGCCAAGCTGTCATTTCTACAGACGAATCGACGCTAAAGGATTCTAAATCTGAACCAGATTGTACCAAACCCCTTTTGCCACCTCCTGCAGTGCCAGCGCCTGCCGTAGAAGCCGAAACTCCTGTTCAACCGGTATCACAAACACATGGTCACTCGGCAGCTAGAAAACATATGCTTAGTCGATCCCAGGTAAGTTTTTTTTTTCTAATATTCAAAGAGAAGCACCGATCAAAGTGAGGGGCAACATTAAATATGCCATCCCTCTATACGTACATATATGCGAAACAGTGGCCTACCAATGGGAAGCCCTCTGAGCCCCTCTTCTAGCGGAGGCATTCATGACTAACTTTGAAAAAAAACCTTTTCGCAATGAAAACTATAAAAACGTAACCAGACAGGTCTACTTTTGCGCAAGATATATTGACGATATTCTCTGTATTTGGATAGGAACCGATAGACAATTGTCACAGTTCTTATTAGACAAATCACTTAGATTTTATAATTAAAAATTTCAAATGTAGAGATCAAAATAGAGTTTAATATATTCCGTAAACCAACTGCAACAGACACGATTATACATGCTAAATCAAGCCAATCTTGGCAGATCAAAATGACAACCTTCAACAGTCTAATACACAGATTAACTAACATTCCACTAAGTACGGACAATTATTTAAAAGAACTGAACATAATCAAAAGAATAGCTCAAAACAACGGATATAATCTAATTATTATAGATAAACTGAAAAAAAAAAACATAAAAATATACTTAAACAATTTTACACACGAGACGTAAAACACAAAAGCAGAAAATGGTTTGCTATCAACTATGTCTGTGGTATTAGTAAAAAAATCAACAATAGATTTAATAAGTTAGAAATAAACTGTATAAGTGTTAATAAAAGCATTATACCCGATATCTAGTTAATAACAAAGAAAGATCTAACATATATGGAAAACCGGGTATATATGAACTTAAATGTGATGACTGTGACGCTCTCTATGTGGGACAAACGGGACAGAGTCTACAACAAAGATTAAAAGAACACAGGCACTATATTTTAAATAAAGAAAAATTAACAGGCTTTGATGAAAACTGCATTGACAATAATCACCTTTTTAATAACGAGTTGCTATACAGTGCTGAAAAAGGAAAACATATGGATTATTTAGAAATTCTTAGCATAAAAAAGCCATGAAAAATAATATAAAAATAACGAACACCCAAATAGAATTTGGAAAACCCCCATATTAGACGCCGTGTTAAGATAGACTACCTGTAATTAACCCAATTTTATTACTTCTGAATTTAAATTTAATACCAACTAACCATCTAAATGTAATATCTTTTAGAACTTAAGTTTGGTCTTATCGTAAACCTCTTCGAAAATGGTCGCGAGACCAAAATAGGTGTCAGAGTGATCTGACTAAATTCAGTAAAACAGTTATATTGTATTTTATTTCAAATGTGTAAATATTAAGATGTTTCACCTAGAACCGACCACAACTCCATAAATTAGATATATATATATATATATATATATATATATATATATATATATATATATATATATATATATATATATATATATATATGTATATATATATATATATATATATATATATATATATATATATATATATATATAATACATTAAAATTTCGGGTTTCAATCCGTTCGTCTAACAAGGAATTTGCACGACGTTTCGTTAGCTTCGAGCGGCAGCAGTAACAAGGTCACAGTATCGAGTAGCAGTGGCAGCGGGAGCACTTGCCAAATGAGATTTTGGCGAAAAGTTGTGTAAATTCATTGTTAGACGAACGGATTGAAACCCAGAATTCTAATGTATTACATTCCACCATCCGTGAAAACCTCTAATGTAACATTTAAAATTTCAAAAAAAAATTATATATATACAGGTCGTTATAATAGTAGCTTAATATAATAAAATTGGTATATGAGTATCGATAAATAGCTCTCCTCAATAATAACGCGTAACACTAATTTAGGGAGGTCTCAAAGCTTTAATAGTCGCACCTGTCTGTAGAAGACTTAAACTGACCATATTTGCTGTATCTACTATATTCAGTGACGTACCGCTATTTCGCGATGTCCACTATTTTACAATAAAAATATTTGGCACTAAATTTAAAACTCAAAGCACATATCCCTTTAAAATCATGTTGTCAAATTATGTATTCACACTTTATTATTTTCATAGTTGTTTTGTTTCAAAATACAAATGTAGCTCTATTTAGCCTCCTTCTTAGAATATATATTAAAACGCAATGGTTGGAGAAAAATATTGTTCGTAACTCGTGTGTGAAATCTCTTTGACCACCAAAGCGGTATTTCGTACACTAAACACAAAAATAACTATTAACGTTCACAAAATAAATAGGAAACGCCTTGAACAAGCCAATCTCAAGTGTTACTTACAGAGAAAAATACGAATGATGACTAAGAAACCTATGCGAAGGGCTACATGACTATTCGTGAAGATACTATTTCACATCTACAACTTTCTTAGTATAGAATTTTTCACGGTCTAAGAAAGTGACTTAGCTACCTATACCCATTCAAAATTCAACAAGATTCGAAAGTGATTAATTTATGGCACAAATGTATTAAAACAGTGTACCGTGTCCTGGCGTACATTTGTTACAATTTTAGTTATTAATTAATATCTAGTTCAGTTTCGCTCTCGCTACTATCTTGCAAATCAATAGTAAGTTTTTTTACAGGTTCTAAACTATTTATATTCATGTACATACATCTATATGAGTTTTCAATTTTTTTGACGTGTTGAATACAGTTTTTCCAGTTTTCAACGGTTACATTTTTGACTTCTGTCTTTATCAACTCAGTCAAACTGCTGTTTAAAGTGGGTGTATTATTGTGAGCACGTATATTAGATTTTATTTTATGCCATATCAACTCGATCGCATTAAAGATACAGTAATATGGTAGAAGCCGAATCATTTCGTGTCCTGCTTCCTTTGCAATTTTATCTCAAACATATTCCTTTGAAAAATTGTAACTTTTTAAAACGTCGAACAATTGTTTAACTCTATAACTTTCATGGAAATATATGTCACATTCGCACAAAAAGGCTTGTATTTCCCTTTTTCTACTGGTGGAACTTGGTACCTTATTCATTTGGCGACTAGCATAGGATGCATTGTCCATCACAATACAGCTATTCAGTGGTATATTCGGAATTAATTTGTTTTGAAGCCAATCTTCAAACACTTCAGCGGTTGCATCAGAATGATAATCCAAGCTGGAATCTGAAATATTCTTGGCTGCCAAAAATAGACATTCTGGTATCCATCCTTCTTCTGACCCCGCATGTAAAATAGTTATTATTTTACCTTTATTTGATGGAGCTCTGGTGTGGCATTTTTTGGATTTATCAATCCATCCTTTACTGGGTGTGTCGTGGGTGTCATACCAAGTCTCATCTAGGTAGATTATCGTTCGATTTTCCCATCTAGCTGTATTTATTTTTTCAAGATATTCCATTCTGAGTTGTTGTAAGCGCCGTGATTCCATTATAACTTGCCTTTTGTCTATTTTTTTGAATAAAAACCTCAAACGACGTAGAATACGCCATAAAGTTGTAGGGGAACATTTTATGTCACAACTATCCTCGGACAGCCTCCGTGAAAGTGACAATAACGTAGCAACTTTTTGTTCTACATACATAAATACATAAATTTTGCGGCGGATTAAGTCTTCTTGACAGAAATCAATACATTTCCACACGCCTTTGTCTTTTCGTCTAAGTTGGGAATGTGGAATCTTTGGCACAATGATACTACTCAATATATATCACCACTACACCAAACACTATATTTTTGCACTCGACGCGCGTTTCGCTAACCATGTTAGCTTCATCAGGAGCGATGATTGACTTACTTGTCTTGTCTTTTCGTGTTTTTTAGGCGCTATGGAATTATTTACACTTTTCCAAACTGTACTTTCAGGGATGCTTGTTAAAGCTGGTGTCTCCATCAATGAAAAGTACTTTTCGTGGCCTTGCTCCACTAACTTTAAATAAACACTCTTAACTATCACTTTTGCCTCAACAGGCAAACATTTGCGGCTTCTGATGGAAGGGGCTTCGGCCATTTTAAGACACTATTGAACTTTATAATACACACTATTTCAGTATAATACTGCAGGTAAAATGAAGAATATTCTTTATATTTATAAACACGAAGTAGCCAATAAAATGTTAGATTGAAAGGGGGTTATATATATATATATATATATATATATATATATATATATATATATATATATATATATATATATATATATATATATAATTACTGTTAAGGCCAGGTATGTGCGAAGATCCTAACGGTCGTTTAATGTTTTTATTCCATCAATTTGCCAAATCACTTTCTTAAATCTTGAAAAATACTATATCCAGTTAGATAGAACCGAAGACTGGTCTTTAAGTACAATTGTAGGTCGTTATAATTCATACACTCTTGTTTCGCTTATGAAGGGAAGTAAAACATGAAAGGAAAAACGTTTAGTGGTATATTCGGAAATAAGATAGATAAACTAAAGATAAATATATAAATAGACAAACTGAATTTAAATCATAGCACATTTATCGTTTGAAATATTTGGCTTTTCCTAGAGCGGTGTTTCTAGCAGTTAAAATGTATTTACTAAGTAACAACAATTATTTACCTAATAATTAAGGAAATTACGTTTAAAAATAGCAAATTCTTTAAAGCAGCAACAGGTTTGACCTATATTCGCGAGATAAGTTTAAATGGTCTGCTTTTATATAAAGTGCCCACAAGCGGCTTTTTATATTATATTAGTTTCCTGGGAAATAGAATTTATTACTTAAAATGTCTATTTTAAAAACAGCATACGTACAAAATAAACAATAATAAACTAGATTGTAGCAGAGAACTTCCTCTATTTGTTGGTAAAAGTTGCGTAACTTATATCAAAACACTTGCATAATTAAAGCTCTGAAAGATAAAAGATTATACCATTTTTTACTTTCTAAATATTACGGCTACAAAAAAATAATAAAAAACGGTTATCGTTTTTTCGATAAGTTGAACAATTGTCAGGAAACCAAGTACCATTATTGCATTAAGATTTCTTCCAATTATATTTATATCCGTAAAGTTTATCCACTGCATATTGTGGAGAAACAACAGAACCAAAAATTGTAGTAATAAGAACGTGGAGCAAAATGAAAAGCAAAAAACTGGCGATTAAACTAGAACAATAAAACTAGTGACTAAACCTGGTAATTTAAAACTGGTACTTTAAAACGAAAACTTTAAATATGGGGCTTAAAAAGTGGCATCTTAAACTCTGTAAAGAAGAGAAGGTTGTATCATTTTAATGGATTGGTCTTTTTGAAAATGTTTACCTTCTCTAACCTCCAGACGCATGTGCTGTGACGAGCAATGGTGCTGTAGCATCTCTAAGAAAAACGATAACATTTTAATTTCAGGATCTATAATAAATTAGACAATCAAAATGAAATAGTAAAGTTGCTGAAATTGGTGGAAGTGATTTTTGCCTGCGAGGAAGAAAGGACCATAATAATTCCTGGTGAACAATAAAAAGAACTTACACTTCTTTACAAGACAACGCCCATTGGGGAAATGATCGATGTGTTGTGAGAAGCCAAATAAATATCTAAAAAAATTAGCCAAAAAACCAAGATTGTGGAACCATCTTGAACAGTGTTATTATTTGTTAGTTGGAAATAAATCCAGAGGATGAACACATGTGACTATTATTGTAAAAGGTAGAAGTAGACAAGATAAGATATCCATATGAAGAAAGATTATATTCTGTTTTTAGACAATACTGTTTACATGTTATTCTCGAATTAAATGTACAATCTAGCCCACAAATTTCGGCAGTCTTTCATATTTTTTAAATGTAGGCGCTTTTGAAACTGTCATTTTTTATTATTACAAAGGTTATGACATTTGTTTTTTATCGCTCACCTACTCCGCTCCTATCTCTTTGTATCTAGTGCCTAAACCTACATTTTTTAGACAACACAGAAATATCGTCACAGTCCTTATAGTATTTTTGCATTAACTACTATGTGTCTGTTTTGGTCACTAATTTCCACTTTTTTACACTCTATGCATGACGCATTTTGTTACACAGTAACTTCTTCCAATGTGGTCGATATCTGAATCTATCTAATCTATTTAAACCTTAACTAGTATTCAGTCAGATATCGAACCGATCGAATGAAGTTACTGTGTAACGAAATACGTCATATACAAGTGTGAAAAAGTGGAAATTAGTGACATTACATTCCAATAAATTACCATCAAATAGCAGCCAATAATTCCCCATACACATCTTAACAATAGTACTCTGCTTTCACAGGCAATCACTCATGCTGGTACTATCGGAGGTCAGTGTAGATTAAGCTTGATTATGGTCCATCACTATGCAGAAGTAACCAAACATCGACGCATTATCATACGATAAACATGACAATGACATGACATTTATTGCCAAAAAAATCAAATTCTAATATATGCCAGCATTACGGGTTACGTGTATGCCCAAAAATATTACTTTGGCTTCGTATAAAAAAAATGGTACTTCCCTTGTAAGTATAGTCGTAAAGACGATATGTTTCTGAGTATATATATATAAATATATATATATATATATATATATATATATATATATATATATATATATATATATATATATATATATATATAAATATATATATATATATATATATATATATATATATATATATATATACATACATACATACATACAAGGTGCCCCACATGTATGGAATAACGATTCATCAGTTTATCAAAAAAATGTTTAAATAAAAGTTATAGGGTGTTACACGGCCCACATGCCGACGTTGACAGTAAAATGTTTTGAACTTTCAATTCGAAGAAATTACGCCATCTTTGATTGTAATTAACATAAAAATGGAAAAAAGTGAATTTGGTGCAATTTTAAAACGTTTTTACTTAGAAAAGTAGACGGCTGCGTAGACTAAGGCGGTGTTAATTGAAGTTTATAAGAACTGAAGACACGTTATTTTTAGATAAATTAATTTAAACTATAATTAATGCGCCGCTCTAGATGTCCAATTGAAGTCATTATAATGGACATCATTGAAAAAATCCACAATATCGCTAAGGAAGATCGCTGAATTGCTGACACCGTCGGCATATGATCAGAACAGGTGCATATTATACACGAGAAATTGTAAATTAAAAACTTTGTGCCGCAATTCCTTACCGTAGATGAAACATGAATATCCTACTAAACTTTAAGATACATCAGCAGTCAAAATCGTGGACAGCGTGTAAAAATGGCACCGAAGAATGCGAAGATTATTCTGCCTTCTCGGAAGGTGATGGCTACTGTTCTTTATTACACAGAAGGAACGGGAACGTATTTTTAAACTTTATTGGTCTATTTGAACAAACAGTTGACAAAAAACAGTTCAAGATTGGCACGCTACAAATCGTTGTTCTACCAGGACAATGAGTATATGTCGACAAATGCATTAAAAAAAATTGTATTGTGTGCTTTGAATTCATTCTACATCCACCCAATTTTCCGGGCTTAGTCCCCAGTGATTTTTTCTCAACCCAAACTTGAAAATTTGGCTTGATAAATTAAAGTCTAATGAAGCTATCATCGCATTGTTAGTGAATATTGGGCTTCCCTTGAAAAAATTAACTTTTCTAACAGCTTGGAAAAACTGAATATTGAAAAAATATTTTTCCAATTATCAAACGACCTTTGCACATTTTACGAGATATTTTATTTAGTAACTTTTAAATTACTTTTTACGATTAGTACAAAAAAATTAAATAATTACGTATCGTTAACTTTAAAAATCTCCTTTTTTATCACATAAATACACAAAGTGCATTTCCTTACCTGAAATGTTAAGTGCACACTTAATATTCCTAGACTATTAAAATAACTAAGACTCTGGCATTTTCCTGACTCAAATAGAGACATTTTCATATGACCCAAATACGTTCTTTAAAATTCCATTTCTTCTGGTAATGACATTGATATGAAAACGGTGGAGAATGAAGTATCAAATATTTAAATGTAAAGCTTCCTTTAGTTTTTTTGTGTGTTTATTGTGTTTTAATTTGAATGCCGAAAAAATAAAATTAATAAATAAGAACGTTGCATAGACAAATTTTGCAATTTTATTTACCATTTGTTTCCTACTGTTGGCTTTTATTTTTTAGTTAGGTTTAGTCCTTCATATAGAAAATTATCACTTTTGATCCATTTTTTTTTTAATTTTTCTATATGTATGTTAGAAAAATAGGAAGTCTAACAAATATATAACATAAAATAAAATCCAATTTTGCTTCCCTTTTTTTCCGTTTCCTCACATCTTGCAATCCCTAGAACACACTGACTGCAAGAACAATAGGTCTCCAACGAAATGAGATATTGCTTTGTACTTATATATATATATATATATATATATATATATATATATATATATATATATATATATATATATATGTATATAACACTTCAGGTATGAATCGCTATAATTTATTAGCGATATCGCTTACAAGGAAGGAGTGGGAGTCGATAGATGTTGTATACTAATGGTATAAGGAGAATTGGTCCTTCCCATTTTATTTATATTTAAATATATAACGGTTTAAAGGGAAGGGAGAGGGCTCACTTCAATTAAATTACATTATATGCCCTTTTCAGGGTTCTTGGGGTCGAAGAATCTGACAACTATGTTGTTTTCTCATAATTTCCAATATTATATATATATATATATATATATATATATATATATATATATATATATATATATATATATATATATATATATATATATATATATATATATATATATATATATATATATATATATGTATATATGTATATATATATATATATATATATATATATATATATATATATATATATATATATATATATACAGGATGCCCCATATGTATGGAATAATGATTCCACTGCATTTATTAATCAGTATATCAAAAAAATGTTTAAACAAAAGTTATAGGGTGCTAGACGGCGCATATGTTGACGTTGACAACAAAATGGTTTGAACTGTCAGTTCGCCATCTTAAATGTTTTTAAATCGTGCCTCATATGTATGGAATAACGATTCATCAGTACATCAAAAAAATGTTTAAATAAAAGTTATAAGGTGTTACACGGCCCACATGCCGACGTTGACAGTAAAATGTTTTTAACTTTCAGTTCGAAGAAATTACGCCATCTTTGATTTTTTTAAATAGAAAGCCCTGTATATTATTTTATTTTTGACTCTAACTAAAAATTCTAGTTATTGTTTATCTAACATACCATATGTCTAAATTGAACTATTTTGGAATTATTATCATTTGAAATTTAAAATCAAAAAAAGAGAAAAAAACCTATTAACAAATACTCTAGGTTTATTTTTAAGGTAACAATTGCTCAAAATGTCTACCGTTACCAGCGAGGCAACGACCCAATCTGTCATAAACAGCCTCAACAGAGTTTTGCAGAGACTCTGGGGTGATCTATGCTACTTCATATTGAATTATTTGTTGTAAATCTTCTACAGTTTCAGGTCGACTTCGGTCAACTTTGGTTTTCAAATGACTCCATAAAAAAAATGAGTGGTGTAAGGGCAGGACAGCTTGCAGGCCATTCACAGCACCTCTTCTGCCTATCCATCGATTAGGAAAAATCGCATCCAAATATCTACGAATATTGATTTTATAGTGAGGAGGTGCTCCGTCCTGTTGATATTACAGATTCCTGTTAGGGTTATCCAGATTATTTTCATCGGGAAAAAGACCTGCACAAGTTGGAATAACTTGATCTTGGAGTAACCGTAAATATCGCTGTCCTGTAAGACTTCCATTGATAAAAGAGAGACCAATGATATGATGTCCACAAATCCTTACCCAAACGTTTATCTTTTGTGGTCTTTGAGAATGACCAATTATTCAGTGGGAATTCTCAGTAGACCAGTACCGGCACAATTGATTCATTCCATCATGACCTCGCAAAATTCAACGCGTTTATCGTACTCATCTTTCGTTAATTCTTGCAAAATAATGACTTTGTATGGATACAATTTTTCTTCATTCAGTGTACGACTTAAGGTACCTTTACTTATGTTGTGGTCTAGGCAAAGCTGACAAGTGGCTGTATGGGGATTTTCTGTAATTTCCAGTAAAACATCTAAGCTTTTATCATCGCTTGTTTTAACTATTGGAGGTCCAGATTTAGAACGATTATTAACATAACCTTATTGTCTAAATCGTTTTAATATTTTACTAACTACGGATTGGGTAATAGGTTCTCGATTCGGATATTCTGCGTTAAAAAATTCAATCACCTCCTGTTGTGTTCTCCTACGGTCTCCGTAACCAACCATCATTAATAAAGTGATTCTTTTGGTTTCTGTTGAATGTACCATTATGATATTACGCTCAAATTGCAGTTTCACAAAATGCAGCAACAAACTTTTTCGTCAATAAATCATTTTTTAACCCTTTAAGTCGTTACCTAACAGCCAACCAGCTTAAAAAAAATTAATTCAATCTATTTAATTTCAAATAAAACAGTTTAATGTAGACATATGGTATATTAGACAAATAATATTTAGAATTTTTAGTATGACTCAAAAATAAAATAAAATATAAGGCTTCTCATTTAAAAAAATTAAGATGGCGTATTTTCTTCGAACTGACAGTTCAAAACATTTTGTTGTCAATGTCAACATATGCACCGTATAACACCCTATAACTTTTGTTTAAACATTTTTTTGATACACCGATTAATAAATGCAGTGGAATCATTATTTCATACATATGGGGCACCCTGTATGTATGTATGTATGTATGTATATATACATATATATATATATATATATATATATATATATATATATATATATATATATATATATATATAATATTGGAAATTATGAGAAAAGAACATAGTTGTCAGATTCTTTGACTCCAAGAACCCTGAAAAGGGCATATAATGTAATATAATCGAAGTGAGCTCTCTCCCTTCCCTTTAAACCGTTATATATTTAATATAAATAACATGGGAAGGAGCAATTCTCTTTATACCATTAGTATACAACATTTATCGACTCCCACTCCTTCCTCCTAAGCGATATCACTTATAAATTATAGCGATTATTACCTGAAGTGTTATATATAAGTACAAAGCAATATCTCATTTCGTTGGAGAGCTATCGTGCTTACAGTCAGAAAGACCGACTAACTAACCTACAGAACGGAGAAATTATGTTTTTTGTGTTCTAGGAATTGCAAGATGTGAGGAAACGGAAAAAAGGAAAGCAAAAATGGATTTTATTTTATATTATATATTTGTTAGACTTCCTATTTTTCTAACATACATGTAGAAAAATGAAGAAGGAAATAGATCAAAAGTGATAACTTTCTATATGAAAGACTAAACCTAACTAACAAATAAAAGCCAACAGTAGGAAACAAATGGTAAATAAAATTGCTAAATTTGCCTATGCAACGTTCTTATTTATTAATTTTATTTTTACGGCATTCAAATTAAAACACGATAAACACACAGAAAAATTAGAGGGAGCTTTACATTTAAATATTTGATACTTCATTCTCCACCGTTTTCATATCAATGTCTTTACCAGAAGAAATGGAATTTTAAAGAACGTATTTAGGGTCACATGAAAATGTCTCTATTTGAGTCAGGAAAATGCCAAAGTCTCAGTTATTTTAATAGTCTAGGAATATTAAGTATGCCCTTAACATTTCAGGTAAGGAAATGCACTTTGTGTATTTGTGTCATAAAAAAGGAGATTTTTAAAGTTAACGATACGTGGTTATTTAATTTTTTTGTACTAATCGTAAAAAGTAATTTAAAAGTTACTAAATAATATACCTCGTAAAATGTGCAAAGGCCGTTTGATAATTAGATAAAACAGCACACAATACAGATTTTTTTTAGAAAAATATTATTTTTTCAATATTCAATTTTTCCAACCTGCAAGATAAGTTACTTTTTTCAAGGGAAGCCCAATACTTACTAACAGTGGCGATGATAGCTTCATTAGACTTTAATTTATCAAGCCAAATTTTCAAGTTTGGGTGGAGAAAAAAATCACTCGGGACTAAGCCCGGAAAATTGGGTGGATGTAGAATGAATTCAAAGCACACAATAAAAAATTTTTTTAATGCATTTGTCGACATATGCTCATTGTTCTGGTAGAACAACGATTTTTAGCGTGCCATCTTGAACTGTTTTCTTTCAGCTCTTTGTTCAAATATACCAATAAAGTTTCAAAATACGTTCCGTTCCTTCTGTGTAATAAAGAACAGTAACCATCACCTTCCCAGAAGACAGAATAATCTTCACATTCTTCGGCGCCATTTCTACACACTGTCCACTATTTTGTTTGCTGATGTATCTTAAGGTTTAGTAGCACTCATCGCGCACAAAGTTTTTAATATACAATTTCTCGTGTATAATATTCACCTATTCCGATCATATGCCCACGGTATCAGCAATTCGGCGATCTTCCTTAGCGATATTGTGAATTTTTTCAATGATGTCCATCATAATGACTTCAACTGGGCGTCTAGAGCGGCGAATTCGATATAGTTTAAATTAATTTATCTAAAAATAACCTGTCTTCAGTTCTTCTAAACTTCACTTAACAGCCGTCTGAATTTTTAAATCGTATTAAAATTGCACGAAATTCATTTTTTTCCATTTTTATGTTAATTACAGAACAAAAATTAAGTGTTTGGAACAAAATGTGTGGGTTTTTTTTTCAAATTTGGCATTCTGTAATGTCACCAAGCAGATAATTGCACCATCTCATAAAAGTTTACCTAAATTATTATTAAACGATCCCCGTATACACGGTCATCTTTGTTATACTGCTGCTTTCGATATTCTATTTCATTTTCATTGTTCCCCAGAAAATAACTTTTAATGATACCATAAAAAATGCAGTAAACACTAATTAAATCAGATTTAAGCTTATATTGCAGAAAAATAAAACACAAAATAGACTAAAGCAATTTTTGATTAGACACCATATACAAAAGAGGTTCAAATGTTACCCTTTCTGTTTCAATTGCAAAGGTGAAAAAACCGGTCAAGTGCAAGTTGAACCTGCGCAATTAGTATTCAGGACGTTGATTATTTTAAAATATTTTTTTTTTATTACGGAGGTATAAAATGAGCAGTGACTTCACAAAACACACCCCACGTGTTTTCAACAACAAAGTTTGTTTCCGATCTTTACTAAAAACTGATTACCTTGCATTTTTTTTATATACCAGATAAATTATTAAAGGTAATGCACTCGTGATAATTTTCGTTTAATCTACACTCTGTGGAGAATATTCCATTTCCCAAGGGGGGGGGGGGGCAGTGATTTATCGCAATTTTTTAAAAATGATACAAAGAAAAGTATGTGCAAGTATTACATTATATATATTTTTGAAGCCGTGTTTTTACAAGCTTTCATTTGACATCCCACTCGATAACCTGATAATTTTTTTTTCACTGCCGATTTTACCCTCCAAAACTAACTCCTTAAGTCAAAACTTAACTTTCGAAACTGCACGGCTCTGATGAGGCCACCAATTCCTATATTAGTACCAAATTTCAACTTTCTATATCAAATAGTTTCGAAGAAAATCCGGTGTGACAGACGGACGGACGGCCGGACGGACACCGAAGTGATCTTATAAGTGTACGTAATACTAAAAAAATCATCTTTTGTCTTAAATTTTTTTATCATTTAATGAAAAAGCTCGAAGTTTAGATTTTATTGTATACCGAATCAATGCAAAATATTAGTAGATTTCGATACAAGATAAATATTTCGAACTACTTGGGACCCTTCTGTTCGATTAAAATACTAAATTATTTTGATACATGTTTCTATGCATATTAATTAAAACGTGAAATGTTGAAAAAGCATTTGAAAGTGCACAGTTTAGATAAAGCATTATTGTGATTTTATCCTCTCTGGGGTATTACCACGAGTTTTATCCTGAGTTTTGGACCTCAAAAGGTCTTTTGTTTATAAATAATTTAAGTTTTCAAAACGCGTTTTTTGAGTGATTAACTCCGGTCATATAAGTCGGATCAAGACAAAAGAAAACTAAGGTAGGGGACAGCGATATTTCGCGACTTTTTAAATATAATACAAAGAAAAGTGAGTCCAAGTACTACATTATATATATATATATATATATATATATATATATATATATATATATATATATATATATATATATTTTACTCGTGTTTTCACAAGCTTTCATTTGACACTACACTCGATGACCTATTAAAAAAAAAATTTTTTTCACTTCCGATTTCACCCCCCAAGTCAAAATTTAACTTTCAAAACTACACGGCTTTGATGAGGCCATCAATTCCTATATTATTACCAAATCTCAACTTTCTACGACAAATAGTTTCGGAGAAAATCGGGTGTGAAAGACAGACAGATAGACGGACAGACAGACAGACACCGTCATCTTATAAGTGTTCCGTACGGAACACTAAGAATGTAGCGGGATCGACTTACAAATTGGAGAAAAATATCTATGTGATCAGGTTTACTTTGCGGACGATATGGATGTTTAGAAAACTTATAGCAAAATATAGGAGCTGGCGTTTAGAAATAAAAATAGCAAAGACACAGCATATAGCAGTTGGACGTAAAGGAAAAGATATGACACTGAATGATAAAACTATTAAAACAATAACAGAATATAAGCACCTAGGAAACACCATTACTAGTAACGATAGGGATGAAATAGATATCCTGAGTAAGGTAGAAACGTGTTATTACTGAAGAATCAAAGTTACGTCACCTGTGAATCAGAAATGTGAACAGTAATGTAAATCAGTGAAAAATAGAAAAGGAGCACTAGAAAATGGCCACTGGCTAAGATGATACAAATTAACTTTCAAAGAATATTTGAGGAACGAATATATTAAAATACAAATAAAAATACAACGTACTTTAATAGACACTATGAAAAAAGGTAACAATTTTCTTGGTATGGACATATGACAGGAATGAAAAATGAATATTTGAATGAGTTTCGACAAGAAAAAACACTATAGAAAAGTAATAAAAAAAAAGGCAAAGACGTTTATTATGCGATGTACGGCTACAGACTATAAATTACTCTTTTGTAGGATATTTTTGATTAAAAGCCCATGATTTATATTTTTGTGTACTACATATAATATTTTTTTGTCAAAATTGAAGCGATATGAACAATTCTTCATACTTACTATCTATTCATGTCACTAACTTCATGTCCATCAAGTTTAAACATAACATTTAAAAGCGAGGTAGCAAACAAGTAACTTTGGCCCATATACGAGTATGTTATACTCGGATTTTAGGCAAGCCGTTAAATTCTTATTAAGCCAAGTGTAATGTAGTGTAACTGGTAAGTCTCAGATATGTTGGATTAAACTAGAATTTATGTTACATTTTGTTACATCATGATCCCTCATAACATGTTTGTGTAGGCGTATAAATGAGCGTGTCCTGAATTCATAGTAAATTAAGTGAGTTTTAATAATCTAGGCACGACATTGAGATATTATTGAAATAGAAATTCAAAAATATAATGGTAACATTAGGAAGTAGTGTTTTCTTATCAATTTGGCTGCTGAATTCAGAATTGTTAGTTATTATCTCTAGAAATTAACGTTAAATCCATAATTCGGGAGGACGTTTTCACACGTTAGATGCTTATTGACTACGGTACTATAATGTTATATATCTACTTCGACATTTTTATTAAATTTTCTATGATATAATATTCAAACGTCAACGTATGAAACTAATTAAACTGAATCTAACGATTTTAAAGATAAAAACTTAGTGACTGACTAAGATTACCCTTAACTTATCTACTATAATATTTATGGAGACATCCAAAATAATGGCTCTCTCCCGGCTCATTCATTACCCACATGCAAAACAAGAACGCGTTCTGGTCTAACAGAATTCATCGGCTCGATACTAAGAAGGCATGGAAATCCTAAAGGTCTATATTTTAAGACACTGTAAGCCAATCGCGAACGTACAGTCACTTCCAGTACAGTAGGCAAAAACCATAAAGGTAAAAATTTACGTAAATATTACATGAAATAGAAATACAGAAGCAAAGCACTTCCAGGTTAAAGGTCGACCCCAGCACCTGATCACCATCTTAACACTTTTGCGCAAATAACAAACCCAGTAATATATACAGGTTGCCCCATATGTATGGAATAATGATTCTACAGCACTTTGTACTCAGTGTATCAAAAAAATGTTTAAATAAAAGTTATAGAGTGTCATACGGCGCACATGCTGACGTTGACAACAATATGTTTTGAACTGTTAGTTCGAAGAAATTACTCCATCTTAAATTTTTTAAATGGAAAGCCCTGTATATTATTTTATTTTTGAGACCTACTAAAAATTCTAGGTATTATTTTTCTAACATACCATAGGACTAAATTGAACTGTTTTGGAATTATTGATATTTGAAATTAAGGAGATCAATTTTAAAAAAAAAATTAAGCTGGCTTGTGTCAAACATTTACTGTCAGATAACGCGTAATATCATAATAGTACATTTAACAGAAACTGAAAGAATCACTCTGATAATGATGGTTGGTTACGGAGACCATAGGAGAACACAACAGGAGATGTGTGATCTTTTTAACGCAGAATATCTGAATCGAGAACCTATTACCCAATCCGTAGCTAGCAAAACATTAAAACGATTTAGACAATCAGGTCATGTTAAGGATCGTTCTAAATCTGGACCTTCAAAAGTTAAAACAAGCGATGATAAAATGTTAGATGTTTTATTGGAAATTGCAGACAATCCCTATACAGCTACTCGTCAGCTTTGCCTAGACCACAACATAAGTAAAGGTATCTTAAATCGCATACTGAATGAAGAGAAATTGCATCCATACAAACCCAATTTATTGTAAGAATTATCTGAAGATGACTACGATAGAGGCGTTGAATTTTGCGAGGTCATGATGGAACGAATCAATAATGATCCTAACCTAATTCATAATATTGTGTTTCTTCGAGCTGACAGTTCAAAACATTTTACTGTCAACGTCAGTATGTGCGCCGTATAACACCCTATAACTTTTATTTAAACATTTTTTTCATACGCTGATTAATAAATGCTGTGGAATCATTATTCCATGCATAGAGCACTCTGTATAGTGAAATGGAAAAATATCGTAAATCGATTAAAAGAAAATAAACTTAGATGCTTAACAACGATAAGTATCGGTTAGATCTTTTACTGTATTAAAAGTCTGTACTTTTGGCGGCAAAAAATAAAGAAAAACTGGCATTACGCTTTAAAATTGTTACTGTTGCTACCATGACAGACACGGACGACTTATGTACACTAACATCCTACTACATATTAGAACATACGACTTTAGCGTTGCCGCATACCGAAAAAGAAACGAAATAAGAGTCATGAGTTTTCTACAGAAAAATGTGCAGAAAGTTTGCGTCCCCCGATACCAATGATACTATTAGCAACAGCTCGGGTTATAAAAGGCTGATGATAAAGGCACCGCCCCTCAATATAAGTGGGACAGATATCTGAAATCGACCTTCAGGCATTGGAAGTCTACTCCAGAAAGCCGAAGAATAGGAAAACAGCCGACGGCATGTTGTTGACGTACGATCGATTGAACTGAAAAATAGACTGAGTAGATAGCTCTCCCTTAAATAAGACGCAGGACTGATGTCGAGCTGGAAGGTTCGAACGCCGTCGCCAATGAACTTACTTCGTTGCAATGCCTCGAAAACGTTCATAGAGGTATTAATGGTTTTGGCAGCCCGTCGAGGTTCATGACGAGCGGAGTATAAAAAAGAACAAAACCGTACAAAGAGTGTACAGAGAGATTACTATCTACCAAATATGTGATTCGGATGCAACGTTAAAATGTAGTTTTTGCCTTGTTGACATTGCCCAAGCATTAATTGAGATTGAGAAAAGTATCTCTCTAGCCTGCTATTACTACTTCTACTAGCTATGAGAGGGAGAATTCAACTCATATTAAAAAAAAAAAACTGAAAATACTATGTCAAACAACTATTGATCAGTCGCATAACTTTTAATAATATCCATGTCAACATCGTTTAAAACTTAAAGTATCTAAAAAATTTAATGTTATTAGCTACCACCGATATGGCAACAAAGATCAACCAGAAATTCCTAACCGATGCCAAACATCATTGAAATAATGCAATTGAATATCATAAAATGTCTCGATTGGTTGCACTGAGTACATCCAAGGTATTCGACTGGGTTGGACATGTATGATTGTTGGCGAAGCTGTGCCACGATGGTATGTCTGGAATGGCTTGTTTATGATACATTCACCTGTCAGCCCGTATACTGAGTTATGAAGAAGATATTCCATATATAATTTCAAATCGTTAGCAATATAGGAGAAAGGAACTATACGAGTA
This sequence comes from Pachyrhynchus sulphureomaculatus, assembly GCA_019049505.1. Lineage (NCBI taxonomy): Eukaryota > Metazoa > Arthropoda > Insecta > Coleoptera > Curculionidae > Pachyrhynchus > Pachyrhynchus sulphureomaculatus. The sequence goes on along the minus strand of CM032447.1, from coordinate 172,932,213 downwards.
CACAAAATGGCGATCCAATCGTGGAGAGAAACAGGTATATTATTAGATCAAGAATGGTTGAAATAAACAGTCTGTAAATGTCCCATCAAATAATTTCCCAGCTTGTTAGGCATCAGTTCATCAATATTCAGACTCCTTAGCTTAAATAAAAGAATTATTCTGTCGAAAGCAGACAATGAGAGATTTTGGAACGCTTATTTTGGTAGGCCACTGTCTTTATCTTTATTTGAAGCATGCGCCGACCTTTTGGAGGTTGCCCAGTAGTAAAGAGAACAAATTAAATATAAGGACTCAGTTGTTATCGTTATTTGAAGCATGCGCCCACCATTTGGAGCTTGTGCAGTATTGAAACAAAATAACGATTTCCTTTATTTAGGAATTTATAAGAGAGGTTATTTGAAATTCGTTATTCTTATCGCTATTATTATAGGGCCTGTTTTTTTTTCTAGTTAAGTATACAAATCACTAAGAAAATACAGTAAAATTGAAATAATAATCTTTTATTGCAAATAACAGTGACAACAGTTAATTGGTGTTCAGATTATGTTGGGATTTTGCAATCTTTGTCACAATGGCATTACAGTGTGTGTAGGGCTAATTTCAAATGAAATTTTATTTATCACACATTCGTATTACCTTGGAAATGTTGAAGGAAGTGACCTGCTAGACACAGTTTTCATTTAGAATCTTGTATTGACTCATCTAATGCTAATAATCGGTGTACTTAACCACGAAATGAATGAAAAAATCCCCTAAGTTTGTAAAAGATGAATACTAACCTAACCTTCAAATTCCTTCCCGTTAATACTGAAATAAGGATAAGGACAAAGGCATGTGAAAAATAAGCTTCGCAAAATCTCTCCGTTATGTTTTTCTCAGCGATTCTTTAAAATTTTATGAAAAACTCAGCTGATAATCCAGTAACTAACGCCTAGTAATGGATATTAATAGTAGTGTTTATTTTCGATGGTATTAATTTTTGTGACTCGATACTCCGACGACCGACGCCTTTCTCGTTCGTAAGATCACGAACGTAGTACCGATGCAATCCGAACCAAAAGAACAATTCTAGAGTTACACCATTAAGGAGAAGGTTGTAATTATTAAAAGGTATATGACAAAAAGGGATATAATATTATTGGTTTTATATATCCAGCTTCGGGGTCATACCTACAATATATAAACATATTAGAGCTAAATATCAAGCAATAATATGTGTACATACATGAATACATTATGTCTGCATAGTAAGTATGCTGTTAAATTTACATTCAGCTTGATTTAATGCAGTAGAATTGTTGACTCACGTATCTTGGATTAAATTCGAATTATATTTTGTTATATAGTTTGATATCAAATGTTAGTATAGACAGATAAGGGTATCTTGAAGTAAGTCATATAAAACTGAGATTACTTTTAAGACATAAAGTTCAAAAAGCTTGTCAGACTATGCTGGGGAAAGTTTTGTCAAGTAAATAATTAATTAATAGGCATTTTGGGTGACACTAGACGATAATACAGATTATAATACTTGATAACGTTTTTTCTGCCAATATATAACGAACTTTGTCAACCTTGAATGTTATAAGAAAATGAAAGAGACAACGCACTGACCCTAGATATGTTTTGAGAAACCTCTTTTCCATTCATTGTTTTTTCAGGTAAGAGGATGTTTCTTCTGCCATCAAATTTCCTTAGGGTTTGAAGGAAGCTTTAAGTTTTTCTGGTCCCCCGGTTACTGCTCTTTTTTTTGCCGTATTGCGATGAGCTCAAGTTTAAAGTTTCACAGTAAGAACGGATCTTTTTTAAGAGATTTTCCAAGATCGCTCACTTCTAGTTTTTTTTTACAAAATAATAAATGTACCTTCGAAGTAAGTTCCTGAAGAACATCCTAGAACCGCCGCTATTGTATATTTTGATTGCCAAAAGTAGCAATCGTCAATAGTAGGTGGCGGCTCGTTTCTCAGTACCTTGCTTACTGTACAGAAGGTCGAGGGTTCAATCCCGCAGGTCGATATACTTATTTATTAAATTATTTAGGTATAATTGGCCTGGCCACGTACATAGGAAGTAGTTGTTCGCAGAAATGCAATAACGTCCGAGGCAGCACCACCGCGTTGTTTAAAAGGTGCTGTGAAATACAGAAATGTATGTTTCGTTAACGGGTATTACGACATCCTCGCCGATATCCTTAGGATACTAAAAAGGGTAAAATCCCTACTCAGGCGGAGAGGTGAACGATAAAAAAAAAGTATTGTCAGCTGTTTCTATCTATTTTTTCATTTATGCCTAGTTGTAATGCTAAGGATAACAAAGTTATTGGCTTATCAAAACTCCGTTAACTAGACTGAGCCAAGTTAACTTTCAAAAACTGTGCGATTTTATCCAAGAATGCCCGAAATCGTCCCTGAGATTGAATGAACATGAGTTAGCGATTCCAAAATCAACTCTGCACAACATTCTGACTGCGCACAGTGGGCCAGGAAACTGATTTTTCGTTCAAAATTAACTAGAGCTCTCAATTATTTACAAGATCAGACAATTTGTTTTTTAATACTCGTAAGCGAATTCCGGACAAACGTAAGGAAGCTGATTTGCAAAATATAACCTCAAAATTCAGCACGGAACCGGGAGGTGAATTTTCAAAGTTCACGTGATTTCAAATTTACGGATTCAAAAACTGGTTCATCGAGAGTTTTTGAATCTATTTTTTTCGGGGTCATTTTGATCATGTGCACCCTTTTAAGGGGTGAAAATGGGAGTTGGAATGGAAGAGATTACGATATTCACCTGAATTGGAGTTTCGCGTTCAAAACTGATTCTTCGGGGATTTCTGGGGTAGCTGCATGTATTTTTGGGGTCGTTTGAATCATATGCATCCTTCTGAGTGGTGAAAATGGGGGTTGGAGGGGGAGAAATTACGATATTTTCCTAAATTAGAGTCTCGCGTTCAAAATTGATTCCTCGGGGGTTTTTGGGGCCGCGAACCTATTTTCCAACCCCCAATTTCACCCCTCAAAAGCGTGCATATGATCGAAATGACCCCGAACATATATTCAGCTATCCCAGAAACCGCCGATGGACCAGTTTTGAACGCGTAAACTTGAAATCACGTGAACTTCGAAATTTCACCTCCCGGTTCCGTGCTGCTTTTCGCAATTTTAAAAAATTTTGAGGTTATATTTTGCAAATCGGCTTCCTTACGTTTATCTGGAAATTGCTTGCTAGTATCTAAAAAAAAAGTTACCTGATTTTGTTAATAATTGAGGGCTCTAGACAATTTTGAACAAAAAATCAGATTCTTGGCCCACAGTGCGGCGTAAGGATTGAAACTTCGTTAAAACTCCCTTATGATGACACATGTTTTGTTCGGTCATTGTGTTATTGTTTCTGAGCAAAAACCAAGTTTTTGTGGTGTATTATTCGCCCTATTCCCTTAGTTTAGCCCGCTTTGGCCTCTTTTTCTTTGTCCGGCTTCATTTGCCAATAAAAGAAATGTTATTCGACACCGTTTAAAATGTTTGAGCGGCAATAACCACTACTCTCAATGGTATCCCAAAACCCTGTATAAGAGCTTATTTAGGGAATTAGTTGAACGTGCCAAACCCTATATCGCAGCTAAGGTAAAATATGTCAATTCAAAGAAATAATTTGTATAATTATTACTGGCCTGTACTTTAACTTCATTTTTTGGCCATTTATTTATATCTATAACACAGGGCAACAAAAAAATATTTTTGTTTTGGTGCCTGGGATTTTAGAGCTGATTTTAACTATATTTGGGACGCTAAATCTATACATGCAATCCGTTTTTCTCTATCAGCTCTACTTTTTTAGATAACATACATCAACTTATCTCCCAATGTGGTTTTTATTCAGTATATTCATTTATGAGAGTTCTAAAATTATTATATATTCATTAATGTAGGTACAATGGTTTTATTGTCAGTCTGTAATTGAGTAAATTCCAGGTAAATCTATAAATAGTGGAACCATTGCCTATCAGGTACCTGAACTGACCCTTTTAATCACCTAACTCGGGTAAGTCTCGTCAGTTTGTGCGTTCTTACTAATGAGAGTAGATCGAATTCGGCGTGTTATTTTATGTTAAGAAAAGAGTGTTTTTGTGTTATTGAACAGAATTAAAATGAGTTCAGGTTCCAGTTCAAGAAGAAGTTGTGTAAATCAACCTGATGTGTTTTGCTATATATGCGGAGAATACATGTTTCAACAAAACAGACAAACTATTACTGACTTTGTAAAGCGAGCGTATCTTGGATACTTTGGAGTTAAGCTTGGTGATCAGGACAAAACGTGGGCCCCGCATCTCGTATGTAAAACTTGTACAGAGCATTTACGGCAGTGGACTACCGGGAAAAGAAAATGTCTAAAATTCGGCGTACCAATGGTTTGGAGAGAACCAAAAAATCACTTCAATGATTGTTATTTCTGTTTAGTAAATACTAATGGAATCAATCGAAATAACCGCAGTAAGTGGACTTATCCCAATTTAGACTCGGCAATACGCCCTATCCCGCACTCAGATGAAATACCGATTCCAACATTTCATCAGCTACCACATATCTCTGATGACGAATATTTTCCCTCTGATCGCTCTTCTGATGCTAATAAAAGTTCTGAAATGAAACTAACAGTGACTATGAGGGGACGTCATCAGTTGCTCAACGCTTCAATCAAAATGAATTAAATGATCTCACCAGGGATCTCAATTTATCGAAAAAAGCTTCTGAAGTACTGGCTTCTAGGTTGAACGACAAAAATTTACTGGAACAAGGAACCAAAATTACCTTTTACCGTACAAGAGAAAAAGATCTGCTACCATTCTTTTCTCAAGAAGACAATCTTGTATTTTGTCACGAAATTAGGGGACTCATGAAAGAAATGGGACTTTCTGAATATATTCCAGATGATTGACGCCTATTTATTGACAGTTCAAAGCGAAGTTTAAAATGTGTCCTTCTACATAATGGGAATAAATATGGTTCAATACCACTAGCTCACTCAACGAAACTGAAAGAAGAATATAATACCATAGCTTTGGTCTTGCAGAAGATAAGGTATTACGAACATCAATGGATGATTTGTGTAGGCTTAAAAATGGTAAACTTTCTTCTTGGGCAGCAAAGTGGTTACACGAAATATCCGTGTTTCTTGTGCCTCTGGGATAGTAGGGACAAAACACACCACTGGGTTAGAAAAGATTGGCCTCAGAGAGAAAACATGGACGTTGGGGAAAAGAATGTCATTAACGACGCTTTGGTTGAAAGAGAAAAAATCATACTTCCTCCGTTACATATAAAGTTGGGCTTAATGAAGCAATTTGTAAAGGCTCTTGATAAGAATGGGTCTTGTTTTGCATATATAGGGGTAAAAATGCATCAGTTGAGCACAGAAAAACACAAAGCAGGGATATTTGACGGCCCACAAATAAGACAATTAATTAAGGATCCTGCCTTCATAAATTCAATGAATCAAGTTGAACGAGAAGCTTGGACATCATTTGTTGCAGTTGTAGAAAATTTTCTAGGCAAACATAAAGCTCAAAACTATGTTGAAATGGTTAACAAGATGCTTAATAGTTTCAAATCCTTAGGGTGCAATATGAGTATTAAAATACACTATTTACACAGCCACTTAGACCGTTTTCCAGAAAATTTAGGAGACATGAGTGAGGAACAAGGTGAAAGATTTCACCAAGATATTAAAGTTATGGAGGACCGCTACCAAGGAAGATGGGACATGCACATGATGGCAGATTACTGCTGGAGTTTAAAAAGGGACTGTTTAAAAAAACATTCAAGAATGTCGCGGAAAAGAAGCTTTCCAAGTGTTGAGTGACTATTTCATTTCTTCAATGTTTTTTTTTTGTTTGTAAGTACGACATAATATTGTATTTTGTATAACTAAAATAAAAATTTCGTATCTACTTTTGTTTACTACACTTACGGATTTGAGTTACAATAATGTAACTTATATTTCTCTAAAATTGTATATCTTAAAAATTTGAGCTCCTAGGTACAAATGAATACGTTATTTGAATTCAGGACATCAAATTGATATAGAATCAGCTCAAAAAACCTCGACACCAAAACAGCTGTTCCCCTGTGTAATATATAAAATGCAATGTCTCTCTATCTGTCTGTTTGTCTCTCTGTCTATCTGTCTGTCAGTCCCTTAGTGCGCTTATCCACAAGTGAAAAACCACTTATCCCATCTTCGTGCTTTTTTTTAAACATACATATGTTCTCTGGCAGGTTATAGGATATACTTTATTACGTTAGGTAACATAAGGAATAAACAGTGACGATAATAGTGAGTCAAGTCGGAAAAAAGTTTGCCGCTAGCGCGTTCCCTTGCAATACGCTGCCTAAACCATTAACTATGGAACAATATCATGTAGCAAAGAATATAATATATATAAAATGCAACCTCTCTCTGTCTGCCCGTCTGTCCGTTAGTGCGCTTATGACTCAAGAACCACTTATCTGATTTACGAGTTTTTTTTTTTTTTTTTATTCATACATGTGTTCTCTGGTCAGCTTATAGGATATATTTTATTACGTTAGGTAATATAAGGAAGTGACGATAATAGTGCATGAAGTCCATGCGAACGGAGCCGCTGGCACGGCTAGCATTTAATATTTGTCGACATGAAACTTATACCCGACACATTTTTACAAATTAATAAAGACTACATTATTTGCAATTTAAATAGTTAATTAAATTAAGGAAAGTTTAGTTTTGCTAAATAAGGCAAATAAATATTTTCCGGGCATGACACTACATAGCTCATTGTGAATATTGGAATGTGAAGTTAACACTAATTCCAAGATAATCTCCGTTACAACACCAATCATCCGTAATTTTGACAATGTTGATAATATAATTTCAAGATAAGCTTTAACTCTCCCTTTTTTTAAAAAAAATTATTTATTATACTATATTTCAAACTTGACGCCCATTAAAAGTATATTACAGGCACCAAACTTCGACAAAGTTAAAACCATTATTTATTTAAATTACAGTTCGCATATAATATTTAATTAAATATCAAATTTAAAAGCTGTTACAAACATTTATGTATGTTGATCGAATTAGTTAGAAATACTGAGCTTAAAAAAGATTTGCTGTTTGTTTATAGTTTCAGCTGGTAAAATAAGCTTAAACTCGGTATTTAGTGGAGGCAATACCGTAAAATTTTCATTGTATTTATATAATGTATTGTAAAATAGGTAGTATTTGTTTTAAAATCACTTTTTCATGTTATATTTAAGATCAAATATTGAATAGAAATAAAGATAATGAATCAGACCTTTTCTAAAGCAAAAGCGAAAAGAATCGAATTTTTCGTAGCGAAAAAGTTTAAAAATAAGATAGTTTTTTGTATTTATTTTTCCTTCCAACCATCTTAAAGAGCATAAAATTTCGTATATATTTTTCTAACGAACTTTTGCCCACAAGAAAAATCTATAATAAGATTTGGTCTAAAATGCGAATTTTGACCAATTCTATTAGTACTTTTTAAAAAAATCTGGCAGACTTTTTTGCTAATATAAAAGCTATTATCATCATCATCATTAGCTTATTCCATCCATAGTCGGATGTAAGCCTCCCCAAGTTGTCTCCAAGGAGCTTTGTTATTTGCTTTTTTACATCCAGTCGTGTCCTGCTAATTTTTTATGTCGTCCGTCCTCTGCATCTTTTGTGTTCGCTAAGCTTCAACTATACAGCATGTCTATCTATTATCATTCAGTCTTGCGATATGCCCCGCCCATCTGTCACTATTGATTTTTTTCGTATCTCGATGTTAGGAATACGATCTTAGAGTCCAATATTTAGCATTCTCCTCTCAATTGCTCTTTGGGTTACCTGGAGTTTATTTATTATTCTTTTATTTAAAACCCACGTTTCAGTGCCATATGTTCATACCGGCAGTACATACTGATCGAATACTCTGGCTTTTATTGTATTTGGAATGTCCAATTTGAATGTAGATTGTAACCTTCCGAAGGCAAACAAGCTAACGAGACTCTTCTATCCAAGTCAGCCTTTAAATTATTCAAGAAGAGTTGTGTACCTTTCATCGATTCTGCTGTTACTTAAGGCATTAAGGACTGCCCATATCTCTATCGAATCAAATGCTTTTTCGTAGTCAACCATTGCTATCCACAAGGTGACCTTATATTTGCATTTGCATTTTCCACTAGTAATCTAATTGTTTGAAGATGGTCCAAAGTGCTGTATCTCCGTCTAAATCCCGCTTGTTCACGTGGTTGATAACTGTCTAATTTGTTCGTTAATCTATACGTTATGATTCTAGTGAGGATTTTATTTAGAATCGATAACAGGCTGATGAGTCTGTAATTCACCAATTTAAATTTGGTCCTCTTTTTAAATTTAAGCACAATTAAGACATTTACCCAAGGTGTTGGTATTTTACTTTCTATGAAGCACTTGTTAAATATAGGTTGAAGAGATTATATTATCGATACCATACTTTATCATTTCTATAGTTATCTGATCGTCCCCTGGTTCTTTGTTGTCGTGCATATGTTGTAGGGCGTTCATTATTTCATCCGTTGTTACATCGGGAATTTCTTCAGATCCCACATTTCTTACTATCACTCTATTTCCTTCTTCTTTTCCGGGCGGTGGCGGTATTTTCGTGCCATATAGTGTTTGATAATATTTTTCTGTAGCTTCCTTTATCTCTTTGATTTGTGCGATCTCTTGTTTATCGTTATTTATAAGTTTTATTATTTGATGTCTCTCTTCTTTCATTTGTTTGTCTAGGTGTTTTAAACTTTTTCCCTCCTTCAAAGTTTCTTCTCTATTTTCGAGTTTCTGTACTATCTGAAGTCTTTTTTGATCTTTTTCTTTATTTTGTTGTCTATTTCTACCAATTTTAATCTGCAGTTTGTAGAATCATTTCTTAATAGTCGTCTCTATTTCATGAGATTTTGTGTCTCTTTACTTAATTTTTGTGTTTTTCCTTTTTTCAATGTTGCTATTTGTTTTTTAGTCATGAGTAGGCTGTTGGTTAGTTGTGCGTTTAGTTCATCAAGTTCTGTTTAGTAGTTTATGTGTTTTATATGATTTTCCAGTGCTTGTCAATATTCGTCTGTGTTTTGCATTATTATTTTGTTGGTGTCTTTATCTTTGTATGCGTTATCAATCTACGTCTCTCATGCTTCAGATTTATTCTTATTTTTGCTCTGAGCATCCAGTTCTTATTGTGTTCAGGACTGTCGTCTATGTTCTGGCATTTGGAAAAATGTGTTCATAACGTAGAAGTTATTTTCGTTTACAGAATTTGATAACATTTCTCCTCTGCTGTTCCTCGTATCCAAACCAAACTTCCCGACACTCTTCTTATTTGTATTCATCGGTTTCCCTATTTTGGCATGAAAGTCGCCGATTATTATAATTTATCTTGTTTTATGGTGCAGCAATGCTTTGTTTATATCTTCTTAGAATTGGTCAATTTCTTCTTCCTCGCTGTCTGATGTCGGTGCATATATCTGAATCATCTTGCATTTGCATCTTCTGTTCATCTGTATGTCTGCTTTAATCACTCTTTCCGATATAGCTTTGAACTCAATAACTGCTATTCTTTTAAGTATAAGTAGACCGACTCCTCCAATTTTCTTACTTTCATTGCCTTTATAGAAAAATTTATGGCCACTTTTTAAGGTGATACAAGACTCCCCTGTTCTTCTTACTTCCGCTAAGCCCAACACTGTTCATTTATATATATATATATATATATATATATATATATATATATATATATATATATATATATATATATATATATATATATATATACCAGGTGTACAAGTATGAAATGCGGATTTCAAACAACAGATGGTGCATCAATGCAGTTTGTGCTATAAAGATTTGACACTGCGCCATTTTATTGTGTCAACAACAAGTGTCAGACCCGCACGAGTGATAAATTGGAAAAGTGTGTGCATAGTGTTGTGTTGTTGTGTTCAATATGTCGAAATTTATACCGAACAAAGAGCATTCGCGGACAGTATTCATTTTTTATTTTCATTTGAAGAAAACTGCTGTTGAATCATACCGATTATTTCGAGAAGCTTATGGTGAACATGCTCCATCGCAAAATACTTGTGAACGATGGTTTCGGCGTTTCAAAAGTGGTGACTTCGATGTTGTAGAGAAGGAACGTGGAAAAACGCCAAAAAAATACGAAGATGTAGAATTGCAAGCATTGTTGGACGAAGATGATTCGCAAACACAAAAACAACTTGCCGAGCAATTGGGCGTTAGTCAACAAGCTGTTTCCAATCGGCTACGAGAGATGGGAAAGATTCAGAAGACCGGTAGATGAGTACCACATGACTTGAACGACAGGCAAATGAAAAAGCGCAAAAACACGTGGACATTTTGCTCGCTCGGTACAAAAGGAAGTCGTTTTTGCATCGTATAGTTACAGGGGATGAAAAGTAGATTTATTTTGAGAATCCGAAGTACAAAAAACCATGGGTAGACCCAGGCGCACCATCCACATCGACCACAAGACCAAATCGCTTTGGCAGAAAGACGATGCTCTGTGTTTGGTGAGACCGGAGGGGCGTGATCTATTATGAGCTGTTAAAACCTGGGGAAACCGTTAATACTAAACTTTACCAACAACATTTGACCGATTTGAACCGTTCGCTGATTGAAAAAAGGCCAAAATACTGAAAGAGGCAACACAAAGTCATTTTTCTTCATGACAATGCTCCATCACATACCCTAAAACCAATTCGCGACACGTTGGAAGCACTCACCTTGGAAGTTCTACCCCATGCGGCTTACTCACCAGACTTGGCTCCTTCCGATTACCACTTATTTGCATCGATGGGTCACGCCTTTGCTGAGCAGCGCTTTGGTTCGTACGAAGATGTGAAAAAATGGCTCGATGAATGGTTCGCAGCAAAAGGGGAAGATTTTTACTGGCGTGGTATCCACAAATTGCCCAAAAGCCCAACAAGCGATGGAGGATACTTTGAATAAAGCACTTTTTATCATTCTTCCAAATTTAACATGTTTTTTTAAAAAACAAAAAAAAAAAAAAATATATATATATATATATATATATATATATATATATATATATATATATATATATATATATATATATATATATATATATATATATATATATATATATATATATATATATATATATATATATATATATATATATATATATATATATATATATATATATATATATATATATATATATATATATATATATATATATATATATATATATATATATATATATATATATATATATATATATATATATATATATATATATATATATATATATATATATATATATATATCTTCCTATAATTTGTAGCTATAATATCAAATTGAACGGAAGTTACCCGTAAAAAAACATTTTTCAATTTGCCGCAGTAAATACTTTTTTTTGGTTATATACTTAATATTTTTTAATGCAATCTACGCAGTTTTTTAGATAATTTTATGACAAGTAAAATGAATTTTGGTCTGTCGCATAACAACGAACAGAAGCTGAGATATTTAAGAAATAGTGAACCAAAAGCGTAAAAATGTGAAAAAATGCACTAAAACAGAAGAAAAGTGGCCTTGCGGTCAAAATTAGCCTGAAAAAACTTGTTTACATTATGTTGGCACTGTTTCAAAGTAGTCAAGTCAATTCCCAAGCCGTCCAAAAATCATGAAAATTCTACATTTGCGTCCACTAATTAGGAAATAACCGTTATTATCTTCAACATAAAAACCTTCTTTGAAAATCGGCTCGTGGGCATGGTTTTATAATTTTTGAACACATCTTACATGTGCATGTACATGATTTGCTGTATTGAAGTAGTAAAGAAAGTAAAAAAGTCCCAAAAATTGACTTATCCACACAGTAAGAGGTGCATTAGCAAATTTCTACAATCTAGCCGGATCCGTTTTGTATTTGCTATAAACGTTGCACTGGATGTTAGTCTTTCGATGTCACTGAACCAACATGAGAGATGACTGGATAGAAATTGTATTATTCCTTCTCCAGTTGTACTCGGATATACATACAAACAGAGTGACGAAAAATTCGATTAGAATTTGGGAAATATCAGTTAGGACCTAAAAAACCAATATTAAGAGAATCGAAAGAAAAATATACCACCACAGACCTTTCAGAAAAAAGGCAATATCTAATAAAGTTAGTAAAAGAGACACTATGCAGTATATAAAGAACAGACAGAGCACAATATAACAGAAAAACAAACTCTTCGAAGATTGGGAACAATATATCTTTAAAAGAAATATAACTGCAAATAAAGGCATGCATAATTTTAAAAATAATTAATCGAGTTATTCTATACTGATTTATATAAAATATATCTCTATTAAAATATACCCAAGGAATAATAAAAATAAGAAAAACAGATCACCAACGTCAACTTGGCAAAACTAAGAAATAACAGTTAAATAACTTTAGCGCTAAAATAAATAAAAAACGGAAAACCAGGAGGCGATGATCACATAATTCCCAATATACTGAAGGAACGTGACGAGATGGCAAAGAAAGGACCACAAAAATGATATGTCTACTCTATAGATAAACACCAACTAAATAGATAACTTTATGATTCTAAATATACAGAGTGCCCCATATGTATGGAATAATGATACCACAGCATTTATTAATTAGGATATCAAAAAAAATGTTTAAATAAAAGTTATAGGGTGTTATACGGCGCCGATACTAACGTTGACAATAAAATGTTTTGAACTGTCAGTTCGAAGAAATTACGCCATCTTAATTTTTTGTTAAATAAAACGCTCTGCATATTATTTTATTTTTGAGTCCTACTAAAAATTCTAGATATTATTTGTCTAACATACCAATTGTCTAAATTTAACTGTTTTGGAATTATTGATATTTGAATTAACGGAGATCAAATTATTATTTTTTTTAAGCTGGCTTGTGTCAAACATTTACTGTCAGGTAACGACTTAACGCGTCACAAAATGATTTATTGACGAAAACGTTTATTGCTGCATTTTGTGAAACTGCAATTTGAGCGTAATATCATAATGGTACATTTAACAGAAACTGAAAGAATCACTTTGTTAATGGTGGTTGGTTACAGAGACCGTAGGAGAATACAACAGGAGGTGTGTATTACCCAATCCGTAGTTAGCAAAACATTAAAACGATTTAGACAATCAGGTCATGTTAAGGATCGTTCTAAATCTGGACCTCCAAAAGTTAAAACAAGCGATGATAAAAAGTTAGATGTTTTATTGGAAATTACAGAAAATCTCCATACAGCCACTTGTCAGCTTTGCCTAGAGCACAACATAAGGGGGTAATAGGTTCTCGATTCGGATATTCTGCGTTAAAAAGATCACACACCTCATGTTGTATTCTCCTACAGTCTCCGTAACCAACCATCATTAACAAAGTGATTCTTTCAGTTTCTGTTAAATGTACCATTATGATATTACGCTCAAATTGCAGTTTCACAAAATGCAGCAATAAACGTTTTCGTCAATAAATCATTTTTTGACGCGTTAAGTCGTTACCTGACAGTCAATGTTTGACACAAGCCAGCTTAATTTTTTTTTTTAATTTAATCTTAATTTTAAATATCAATAATTCCAAAACAGTTTAATTTAAACATATGCTATGTTGGACAAATAATATAATTTTAGTAGGACCCAAAAATAAAATAATATACAGGGCTTTCCATTTAAAAAAAAAATCAAGATGGCGTAATTTCTTCGATCTGACAGTTCAAAACATTTTATTGTCAACGTCAGCATGTGCGCCGTATAACACCCTATAACTTTTATTTAAACATATTTTTGATACACTGATTAATAAAGACTGTGGAATCATTATTCCATACATATGGGGCACCCTGTATAGATATATTTTTCACAACAGAGAACCCCCAATAAAAAAAAGTCCGCTTCTAAGGGGAGTATTTTCTATATTCTTAGGCTCCCTGGCCCTGCCCTGGCACAGGATACAACAGAATACTCTCTTCCTGTTAGACAACTCACAGAGAAAAACATAGAACACAGCTTAGATACTCAGATCGCTCTTATAAATTTTAAAGAAGCATTGACACAATTAAAGCGCCGGTATTCAAATTTTGAGAACCAATTTTAAAAAAAATCTGACTTCACAGAAAATTTTAAAAAGTATTACCTTTGTGAACACAGATAGCATCGAACCAATATCTGATATATTAAAAGAATTTTTATTAAATAACGATGTGTCAACAAAACTTTAAAGCATATTGAAATTTTACAGGTTAAATTGAAAATAAAAAAATAAAAAACTTAAAAGGGCATATTTACCTCCTTATTTAACTTTTGTGTAGGAGACATATAAAGTAATTTATTTAGTAAAATCTGCAACCCAAGAGAAAAACATTTTCTATATTGTTGTATTTCAATGCCACATTACTAAATTAATGTTTTTTTATTCAGTTTAGCTCAATTTCTGGAATAAAGAAAGGAAAAATATCACTCTCATTGCTAAAGAAATGAATTACATTCGTGAAAAAAATAATCCAGCGTAATTTCTTTATTTCTTTATGTTTGAGAATCCCTAGATCCCTAAAAACATAGTTTTCCTGTTTCCATCGATTTGTCGCTCTCTTTGCTACACATTATTACTTGAAGTAAAAAATGAATTCGTAGTTTTTGAGCGATATTACTTTAGGGAGTTGAGTTTCGGATCGCGACGGGTGTGCATGTGAATCGAACGCCCGGCAATGGTCAACTCGTTCAACGAGCATCATTACGGTAGTGTTTCGATATATTTAATTATTTTGTCGATTGCAAACGAGAGTGGCTAGAAACAAAGCGGAGTGTAGTGTTAGAATTAAGACAATAAATAAAAACTTTAGAGGTTTATAAGAATAATTCTGTAAAATTGTATGAAGCTAACGAAACGATAAGCGACGACATTGACCGTTTTACTGCTTATAAGGTGAGCGAACCACCGGAGAACGGTGATAAGAAGTATAAACAACAATTTTTTTTCTTTTTCTTCCGTGTTTGAAAATAGAATATACGAGGAGCACACGTAAAGTTTTTATAACAGAAAAAAAAAGGATAGCTATGATTATATATCAAGAAACTCGAAAAAAGAAAGAGTCGAAGAAAAAGAAGAGCCAATGTGATTATTCAAGAAGAGTAAAAAGCTGATAAGAACACCACAGAAAGAGAAAAACGAAAGAGTAGATATAAACAATTTGATAGAAACGATCAGAGAGTTAATGTCAAATATAAAGGAAATAAAACAAGATTAGAAGAGATACCAACAAAAGTTGAAGAAACTAAGAAAGGAGAATGAAGTATTGAAAGAGGAAAATAAGATTATTAGAGAAAACATGAGAAGTATGGATTTGAAGATGAGAAGGCTAGAAAAAGACAACGTAAGGGATATTATTGTAATATCGGGAATGAGATTTAAAGCGAATAGCCAACCAGATCTGAAAATGGGTGTAGAACATTTTATGGAGAGGAGTATGGACACAAAAGTACAGACTAAAGATGTGATAAAAATAGGAGCGACTATATACGAGACAGAACTTGAAAACACGGGAGATAAAAAAAGCTGTGATGAAAAATAAAAACAAACTGAGAAATCTAAGAGATAGAGTTTACATAAACAACGATTTAACAAAAGATGAACGGAAAATTCAAAAGAAATTGAAGCATATAGCAGAGAACGCGAGAAAGAATGGAAAAAGAGTGAAAATAGGATATCAAAAAATCATAATCGAAGGAAGAGAATATAAATGGAACATTGAGGAAGAAAAACTGAAAGAACAAACAAAGAACATTACGACCATCAAGTCAAAAAACTAAGAAAAAGGAGAGAAATAGGTAGATTGACGCCGACGCTGGCAAAGATAAAGGATAGGGAAGAGAAGACTAATGAAAGGAATACAAATAAGAAGATAATCAAAGAAATAGATAGGAAGAAAGAGAGGGGAAATAATTATCTAGTTATTAGATTGAGAACACGGAATAATAGGGGTATAAATGGAAAAGAGGAGGAACTAACAGAAGAACAACAATGTAGGAATCACAGAAACAGAAAGGAAAGGAAATGGATGCAAAAAAGGAAAGGTCATAAAAGAAGAAGACAAAATTATGGAAAGATGGAGGGAATACTATAAAGAACTATCAGATGGAAATGGCATAGCATACAAAAATCAACATAGAGACATAATACTGGAACAAGATAGAGAACTCATACAAACAGAAGAAACTAATACAGAAGAAGCAAAAGAGGCAGTCGGCAATTTAAACAGGATGGAAGGATATAGAAGGAAACATGGAAAAGACAAATATAGAATAACTCAACTCCACGGGCCTTACACTCCTAAATAAGGGGTAGAAAGGTATAAGGATTAAGTAAATAAGATTACTTTAGGCGAAGAGGGTGAAAAGTGAGAAGATTGGTAAAATGTGCTGCCGGGAAACCTCAATAGCACTACAGTACTGACACCTGTGTGAAATAAGCGATTTGCTGGTCTTTTAATCCTGCAAATTATACTCAGTGAAAAGCACAGTTCTAGGGGATGAAGTTCTGCATAAAAAATATTGCTTAGAAAGGGTTGTACGAGGAGTGACAAGCTGGACCTCATTCGGATGCGTTGTATTAGCACGACGTGTTTTTTTGTCGTATTTCAGGGAAATTCCTAAAGCGCTACAGAATCGTGTGCGGAAAAAGCGATTTACGTTGGTCTTGAATCGATGCAAATTGTACTCGGTCGGAAACACTGTCCTGGGCAAATTATTCCAAAAGGACGAGGTTCTCCATATAAAAGACTGCTTGAAAAGGGTTGTACGAGTAACGTGTATTTCAAGTATGCATCGACCTGGGAGGAATTCAGCCGACTACATCCATCGAACACTTTCCATGAAAATATTTGTAGAATAGACTCAAGTCGCCAACCGTTCTTCGATGTTCCAACGAATTAAGGTTGCTGGCCAGTCCCGGGTTTCCAATCAGGCGAGCGGCTATCTTCTGAATAGAATCCAACAAATGCAGTGTATGTTTGGGAGCAGAGCTCCAAACATGGGTGCAATACTCCATCGTTGGCAGAATTTGAGCTTTGTTCAGAATTAACAGTTGTTGTGGAGTGTAAAGCTAAATAATATTACCAGCTTTCGAGAAGCTCTCTTTGCTATACTTGCCACATGTTCACGCCAAGACATATTTGAGGAATGGAGTGCCTCGACATAATCACGTCGAATTCAGCAACGTTAACGTTTTTAGAAAAAATTGCCGCCTGCGGTTTTGTAGCGTTAAATTCTACTTCTTTACTGTCACCCCAAGATAGAATTTCTTCCAGATTTGCATGAGTCTTTGTTAAGTTGAACGACCTCCTGCTGTTTGCGGATATTTGCATGAGTAGCCGACGTTCGAGCATTCAGGTCAAGTGAATGATGAAATAAGCATACCGTCATCTGCGAAGCTGTATTATCACGGATTCCTGGTTTTTTTCAGTAGATCGTTAATGTAAATGAGAAAGAGAGTAGGAGACAGTATGGAGCCCTGAGGCACACTGACGTCGTTAGTGAAAGTGTTAGAAAGATACCCAGCGATTGCCACTCGTAAAGAACGTTCCTTGAGGAAACTGACAGCCATAAACAGAACTTTTCAGACATATCAGAAGAGCGTAGCTTAGCCAACAATCCATCGTGCCACGTAGATTCTCCACAGTGTTCAGTTGCGTTGTTCCAAATATGTGTTACGTAAGTTAGAAGATCTCCTGTTGATCTATGTTTACGAAAGCCATATTAATGGTCGCTAATTATATTCAATCCTTCAAGATATCATGACTTTCGATATTATTGAAAGCAGCGAGACTAGTCGGTAGTTGTTTGGTAAGGTCTTCTTGCATTTTTGGGCAGACTACATCCATTAAACACTTTCCATGTTCTAATGAATCAAGGTTGCTGGTGAGTTCTTGGTCTCCAATCAGACGAGTAGGTATCTTCTGAATAGAAACCAATAAAATTTGGGAGCAAAATCCCAAACATGGGAGCGGTATTTCATCGTTGGTAGAATTTAAGCTTTGTACAGGAATAAAAGTTCTTGTGGAGTGTAATGCTTTCTACGAAATAATATTCACAGCTTTTGAGAAGCTCTCTTTGCTATACCTGCAATATATTCGTGCCAAGACATATTTGCTCTCAAATTAAGGCCCAAGTTAAGTGACAATGCTAGAGGAATTGAGCCTGGATTTTTGTTGCATTCAATTCTACTTAATTACTATCACCGCAAGATAAAGATTCCTTCAGATCTTGGTTAAGTTGAACGTCTTCCTGTTGTCTGTCAATATTTGTATGATTAGCTGATGTTCGAGCATTTAAAGTAAACTACTCAGTATATATCATCACAACACCAAACACTTTATTTTTGTGCTCGACGCGCGTTTCGCTAACCATGTTAGCTTCATCAGGACTGATGATTGACCAAAGCTAAACTACAAATCTACCCTATGTATATTTAGCCTTACCCTTGAATTACTCAAGCGGAACTAATCTCATAGGCGAGGCCATCAGTTCCGGTCAAGTAACCAGTAGAGGGGACTATAAGGAATAGGCCCTCTGTCTTTATTTAAACTACTTTTACATTTTATAATTTCCATACTTTCGTATGCGTTCAACAATCTCCTATCAGATACATTTTTAATTAATCTTAGATTATCTAATGTTACAATACGATCAGCTTTAAGGGCATGTTCGGCAATGCTAGACTTTGCTGTTCTACTGCATTTTAAGTGTGCTAAATGTTCTTTAAATCGTGTTTTAATTGACCTTTTAGTTTGCCCAACATACTTTTTGTCACAATCATTAGAACTAATTTCATAAATTCCACTTTTCTCACAATTAGGAACCTTATTTTTGGGATTTCCTAAGATATTCCTCAGATAGTCTGATGACTTATAGACTAAGGTGAGGCCTACCTTATTAAATACTTTATTGAGTCCCCTGCTATATTTCGGATTATATGGTATGGAAACATTCTTGGACTTATTTTCTTCGTGTGTAAAAAAGGTGGAATTCTGAATATTTAACTTGAACTTATGTCTATTTATTAGCTTGTTTACTAAGTCATCGTCATAACCATTAACTTTAGTTATATTTATAATACGATTCCTTTCATTATTGAAGTTTACTCTGTTCAGAGGAAAGTGACCAAACGATCAACTAAAAAATGTAATGCGGCTAATTTGTGTTGTTTGCAATGAAATGAATCATTAGGAATATATCTATCTGTTACTGTATCTTTCCTATAGATATCAAATTCTATTCTATTATTATTTTTTTAATAATTAAAATATCTAGAAAAGGCAGTTGTCCTTTGTTCTCAACTTCGTAAGTAAATTTAATGGAATCATACCGGCTATTTAATTTGGAAACAAAATCATCATCATTTGCTTTCTTTGTATCAAAAATCGCGAAAATATCATCCACATACCTATACCATACCCTTGGGAAATATTCAAATTCTTGACTGGCTTCGGTTTCAAATTACTCATGAATAAATTGGCTATGAAAGGTGATAAGCAATTACCCAGAGCTGTTCCTTCTTTCTGAACATAAAATTGACTGTTATATAGAAAATAATTTTGTTCCATACAAAGTTTTGATAATGTTAAGTATTCATGAATACCAACTTAATTTAAAGTAAATAAAAAAACAAGCGTACTGATATCGTCAAAGTTGTATATTGGATTTCTGGACCTTTCCACCAGATTGTTAATGTAAAAGAGAAAGACTCTAGGAGACAGTAAGGAGCCTTGTGGCGCACAGGCTGCTAGTGAAGGTATTAGAAAGAAACTCCTTAACTCCCACTTATAAGGAACGCTCTCTGAGAAAACCCGAGACCCATAAACAAAACCTTTCGGACATACCATAAGGGTGTAGTTTAGCCAAAAATCGGTCGTGCCAAACACCCTCGAGTGGGTTGGCTATATCAAGGGCAACTGCTCGAGATTGTCGAAAATGTTCATTTGCGTTGTTCCAAATATGTGTGACATAACACGTAGGCTGAAAAGTTTTTGGTCTGACACATAGTTGTCGCCATTTGATTTTTGGGAGGTACCAACCTTCAAACGATACGTGTCAAAATTTCATGACATTTTCGACGATTAGTTTTTAAGTTCAAGTGGTTTTAGTGACGCTACTTTTGATATTTTCAAACAATGGAAAAAATCGAATTTCGTGTGTTGATTAAACATTGTTTTTTGATGGGAAAAATACCGTTCAAGCAAAGCAATGGCTTGATAAGTGTTACGGGGACTCTGCCCTTGGAAAATTACTCATCATTTACTGGTATGCTGAATTTAAACGCGGTTATACAGGTACAAATGATGCTGAATGCTCAAATGAGGTGGTTATACCGGAAAACATCAAAAAAATCCACAAGATTTTTTTTGGATGACCGTAAAGGGAAATTGCGTGAGCTAGCTGACACCCTATAGATATCAAAAAAACATATTTTGCATGAACATTTGGGCATGAGAAAGCTCTGTTCAAAATGAGTACCGCGTTTGCTCACAGTGGACCAAAAACAATAATGTGTTGATGATTCTGAGCGCTGTTTGAATCTGTTTAAGCGCAATAAAAAGAATTTTTTCATGCGATATATGACAATGGATGAAACATGGATCCACCACTACACACCGGAATTAAGTTGGCAGTCAGCTGAGTGGACAGCAGCCGGTGAAAGCCGCCCGAAGCGATCAAAGACACAACAGTCAGCTGGGAAGATTTTGGCCTCAGTATTTTGAGATGATGGAATAATTTTCATCGACTATGCTGAGAAGGGAAAAACCATCAATAACGAATATAATATAAGGTTATTGGTGCGTTTGAGACAGAAATCGCAAAGAAAAACGGCCCCAAATGAACAAGAAAAAAGTGCTCTTTCATCAAGACAATGCACCGTGTCACCAGACAATGGTTACGATGGCAAAATTGCATGAATTAAAGTTCGAATTGTTACCTCATCCACCATATTTTCCAGATTTGCCCCCCAGCGACTATTATCTATTCGCAGACCTCAAAAAAATGCTTACGGGAAAGAGATTTGGCTCCAATGAAGAAGTTATCGCCGAAACTGAGACCTATTTTGAAGGCAAAGACAAATCCTCCTACAAGAAAAGTATAGAAATGTTAGAAAGGCGTTGGACTGATTGTATCGCTCGTGAAGGAGACTATATTGATAAATAAAGTCGAATCTTGCAAAAAAATGTGTTTTAAGTAGCTAGACCAAGAACTTTTCAGCCTACATGTTATGTCAAAAGATCTGCTTTTCTTTCTAAAGCCATATTGATGGTTGTCTTTTTTGTCTACTGAACTGTAGCGCTTTTCCAGGAGGATGAAAATATTCATTTTCTGTAAGATAGATTAAATTCTACAAAAAACTGGTGTTGGTTCGCTTCGAATATTTTTAGGTGATATGCCACGTATTCCACGAACGCCGGAACCTATTCTAGTATCTAGCTTTTTTAAAATACCTTAGCATTCTCAACACGTGTTGTTGCAATAGTATTATCTGTCCGTATAAGCGACCGACCAAAATAAGCTGCAATTTTTGGGGCAGGCAAGGAGGTTGTTTTCTTTCTTTGATTATGTGTGAAGCTCAAATGATTGCCATTTTAAATAGTTTCGCTATTACATCTTAAAAAAATTCACATACCCCTAGGTTGCAAAGCCGATGTGCTATTTTTGTCGAGGAAATATTAGAGGCTTGGGCAGTAAGTAAAATGTGACTGTATAATGCTTTGATAAGCAAGATGTCTTGAATTAAGAGAAAGATAACTGGTTATTCTTCAAAATAAGAAAACGCAATTTTCTTACAAAATATATAGAAAGTGGTTTTTAAATGTTAAGCAGGAATCTATGACGAAGTCTAACTATTTTATTTCTAAATCAACGTCCATATTTTGGTTTAGTTAAATGAAAAGATTTACATTATTTAAATTAATCTGTGAAAGTCTACATTAAGTAGTTAGAATCATTACTTTTGTTTTAACAACGTTCAGTTTTAATTTATTAATATTTAAGTAAGATACTATTGTTTTTAGTTGCAAATTCCGTTTCCAGTTGTTTATCGATAGAGGAAATTAAGGTATCATCTACGAAAAAGTTTATGAATTTAAAATCAATAAAGTTAATAATATCATTAAGATAATTTACAAAGAGCAGCAGCCCAGGAACTCTGTCCTGAGTAACACCACTGTTAGTACCTATTTTCGTTGATTTACCATCACCAATTTTAGTTATTTGACTACGGTTTTCTAAATAATGTATAACCGATTGTAGAACGGTACCTCGTACACAGTAGTATTTCAGTTTATTGATTAAAATCTGGTGGTCGCTAGTCTCAATTTTAATAACAAAACGTCAAAGTTTATGGTCTTCAGTGCCCCCTCCGTTGGCAAGAGAAACCGCTTCTGACAAAAAGACACATTCCAAAGTTACTTTTAAACCAAGAATAAAGGTTGTGCTCAGGATAGAGAAAGTTGACTGTGCTTAGTTTAAGCCAAAAAAATTGCAAAAATCTATTAAAAAATCGTTGTGAGGCCCCCGAACCGATATAGTGTTTTAGGAATTTTTCCTGGTTTTTGGTCAACAAGGAAAAAATCTTTATGCATAATTATCGATAGGTAAAAATATAGGAGGGTGAAGGAGTGAGTGAGGGGTTAGAGTTGTTGCTCCAAGTATATCGCCTTATATATCCTTTATAGGAGAAACCTGAAAATATTGTTTATTATTTAATTATTTTTAATTGCAACCAAAATAATATAGATAGCTATGATTACAGAGTGATCTGAATAGAGAATATATTTACTTTAAAACTGATATTTGCAATTAGTGCAATAAAAAAAGCATATAAAATTGCACAATATTATAATTTTATTCTCTCTGGGGTATCACTAGGAGTATTGTCCTGAGTTTTGTTTATATACAAAATATACAAATGAAATGAAATATATATATATATATATATATATATATATATATATATATATATATATATATATATATGTATATATATATATATGTATATATATATATATATATATATATATATATATATATATATATATATATATATATATATATTTATATTTGAGCTTAAAATGCGAAGAACTCCGGTTATATACAGTGACTCACAGCTTAAATAATGCAGTCGCTATAAGAAAAGACTAACTGGTCTCAGTGCCTCTTTATTTATTTGGAAAAAACAACTTATTGAAATTAAATTAGTAAAGAGTCTTCTAGTATGAATCTTCTAAATAAAGTATGAATTACTTTTTTTTGTTTTAAATATGCCTTACTTAATTAACAATAAATAATTAATTAAATTATATGCGATTTTAACGTCACAGCTTAAATGATGCAAAATTTAATATACCAAAATTATTAGAGAAAACAAACTGTAGAATTTGAAATAAGCCTGCTAATATTTGGTCGGGCCTCCCTCATTATCAATAACGGCTTGTAATCTTCTGGACGTTGATTCAACTAACTTTCTAGTATACTCCGGGGAAATAGTGTTCCATGCTTCAGTAATTTTTACTTTTAATTCAGTTTTATTTGCTATTGGGGCACTATTTACTTTATTTTTTAATGTCAGCCACAAATTTTCAATTACATTTAAATCTGGTGACTGGGCTGGTGTTTTAATAACATTTGGACAGTTATAAAGCAACCAACTGCGGACTCGAAATGACGTGTGCTTTGGATCATTGTCGTGATAGAACCGATAATTGTTTTCAATATCTAATTTTTGGGCACTAGCGACGAGATGCTGCCTTAGTATATCCAAGTACACATATTGGTTCATATTCCCTTCGACGAAATGCATGTTACCTACTCCTGCAGATGACATACAGCCCCATAACATCACTCCACCTCCACCGTGCTTTACCGTAACTTTCATATTTTTCAATTTTAATTCTTCGTTAGGCTTTCTCCATACTGATATTTTTCCATCGGACCCAAATAAGTTTATTTTGGTCTCATCAGCAAATATTACTAAATTCCAGAAGTTCAAGTCTTTATTGATATGCTCTCTGGCAAATTCCAATCTCACGCGTCTATTTCTTTGGCTAATGAAAGGCTTATTTCTAGCAGTTCAATCATGTAAATTATTATTTCGCAAGATCCGTCGAACTGTTTCGGGGTTACACCTTTTTCCAAACTGTCTTTCCACCTCGGCGCACAACTTTGGCGCTCTTTTTTTGGATTATTTGATACCTCTCTTAAAATACATCTTTCTTCACGTTTATTGAAGATCTTATTTGGAGCCAACCTTGACTTATTCTCGACTCTATTTTCATTCCGGTAACGTTCAATGATATGCTGAACAGTTGACGGACATTTATTTACCATTTTGGCTATGTCTCTTTGGCTGTATCCATTCCTGTAATGAGTAATAATTAAATTTCTCTCAGAAATTGTAGTTCGACAACCCATTCTTAAACAATTTCGTTTTATTGAATGAAAAAATGTCAAACTAAACAAAAAACAATTGCACTAAGAAATCAAAGCAACGCCGCCTTCGTAAATTTCAAAATGCGATAAGTTTTGACCCCTGTTGTTATTTTGCATCGTTTAAGCTGTGACGTTAAAATTGCATATGATTTGATTAATTATTTATTGTTAATTAAGGCATATTTAAGACAAAAAGTAATTCATACTTTTTTAGAAGATTCTTTACTAATTTAATTTCAATAAGTTGTTTTTTCCAAGTAAATAAAGGGGCACTGAGACCAGTTAGTCTTTTCTTATAGCGACTGCATCATTTAAGCTGTGAGTCACTGTATGTCAGATCGTGACAAAAAAAAGCCAAACTCTTCGTAATGAAATTTCCAACAAATCCTCGTGAGTTTTAAGTCGCTCAGATGTGTACATAACCTACAAAATTGAAAAAACGGAGAAAAAACTGTTTTTTTTTTTTAAATTTTATTGTACAGGCCGACTAAGTGAACCGCGATCGGTTTGAAACTTCCAGAAAATACGCCATTTGTTATAGCAAAAATACCAAACATTTGGGTTCAAAAATGTTAAACCCAGTGGACACAACTGAATTTGCTATTTAAAATTTGAATTGCTCCCCATGTTATGCCATTTGGTCCAAAATGTTTTTTTTTTCAAATTTTAGTTCTAGACGCGAGCTTTCCGATGCCAAAAAAAAAATTCTCGTGGAGTCACTTTAACTGTTTTTTTTTACATATGTTTAATAATTAAATAAAAACAAATGCGTTTTTGCGGTTATTAAAAAAAAGAAATGCAATTTTTTTATCACATCTGGTAGAGAATCGAGAGACCTTTATTTAAAAAAAATTCATTTTCGTTAACAATTTTTTTTTTCAAAATGTCAATTTTTATTTGATTAATAAACAAATGTAAAAAAAAATGACTCCGAAAAAATTTCTTGTTAATGACATCGGAAAACTGACGTCGAGACTTAAATTTTGAAAAAAAAAATCCATTTTGGACTAAATGGCATAAAATGGTGGGCAATTCAAATTTTAAATAATAAATTCCACTGGGTTCAATATTTTTGTACCAAAATTTCAGGGTATTTTTGCTATAACAAAAGGAATATTTTCTGAAAGTTTCAAGTCGACCTGTACGATAAAATAAAAAAAAAAAAAAAACAGATTTTTGCCTGTTTTTCAATTTTGTAGGTTATGTACACATTTGAGCGATATAAACGAGGACTTGATGGAAATTTG
This sequence comes from Pachyrhynchus sulphureomaculatus, assembly GCA_019049505.1. NCBI lineage: Eukaryota > Metazoa > Arthropoda > Insecta > Coleoptera > Curculionidae > Pachyrhynchus > Pachyrhynchus sulphureomaculatus. The sequence goes on along the minus strand of CM032447.1, from coordinate 172,906,396 downwards.
ATTACGAGAGTTTAGTTTTTTTGACTGTCTCAATCCGACAGATATAACGGAGTTATTCACATTTTAAGTTCAAAAAACGCGTTTTGAAAACTTCAATTGTTTATAAACAAAAGAGCACAAGTTTTTCATAGTCCAAGACTCAAGATAATAATCCTGACGATACCCCAGAGAGGATAAAATCGTAATATTGCTACATCTAAACTATGCCTATCTCATCATTATTTTGACTTTTTTTTATCTGTACTAAATGAAAGTATTGAATAATTAATTTTGTATTTATCAATTTTTCGGTAAAAAAATCGTTAATAATCCCATATTGGACACTACGTAACTCAGTTTAAAAAATTACCTATTAAAGGAACTTGAAAGTTCAAAATTACCTAATTTATTGATAGTAAGCACCATTTAACATATAAGGTAGCATGCTGTTTCCCCAATCAATATCCAAAACATATTTTCCTTTAATAAACTTACCATGACGATAATATACACTCTACATCGAATCAATTTGTGGCGAAAGCAAAAACAAGGATAATGAATGGTGTAGGTCTATACTGACCCGGTCCTAAGTGTGTGGTTTACGCAACATTATTTTACCGCCCCTGGTTTTTTTTTGTTGCAGAAATTTTCAGACTAATTAGATTTGTATGAATAATGTTCATTAAAGTATATCAAATATAGAGTGATTGTCAAGTTTAATACTTATGAACAATAATTATTAATGTTTCAAATTCGCAAAAAAATTAAAATTTTCTAATAAATCGATGGTTATTTACGTGGTAAGTTCTAAAAATGGTATTTTGTAGTATGTGTGCCCCAAGCTCTATACTGTCTCCTACTCTCTTTCTCATTTACATTAACGATCTGCTGGAAAAGACCGGGGAGAGTCCAATCTACAGCTTTGCAGATGACAGTACGCTTATCTTTTCATTCACTTTGAACCCTCGGACATCGGCTACTCAGGCGAATATCCGCAGACAGCAGGAGGTCGTTCAACTTAACAAAACCTGTAAGAAATTCTATCTTGGGTGACAGTAACGAAGTGGAATTTAACGCTACAAACGCACAGGCAACAGTTAACGTTGCTGAACCCTACATAGTTATGCCGGGGCACTCCATTCCCCTAGCATCGTCACTCAATTTGTTGGGCGTTAATTTGGGAGCAAATATGTCCTGGCATGAATATGTTGCAGGCATAGCAAGGAGAACTTCTCAAAAGTTGAGTATATTATTTCGGACCAGAAAGCTTTACACTCCACAACAACTGTTAATTTTTTACAAAGCTGCTCCCATGTTTGGGGCTCTGCTCCCATGTTTGGGGCTCCGCTCCCAAACATACACTGCATTTGTTCAATTCTGTTCAGAGAAGGGCTGTTCGTCTGATTGGAGACCCGGAACTGATCGGTGACCTTGATTCGCTGGAACATCGAAGAACGGTTGGCGACTTAAGTCTGTTCTACAAGTATTTTCATGGAGAGTGTTCGAAGGATGTAGCCCGCTTAATTCCTCCCAGAGCAGTGCATGTTAGAAATACACGTCGCCCTAATATTTCACATCCGTATGAGGTTCAGCTTGTTAGTCCTCGCTTTTCAAGCAGTCTTTTATATGAAGAACATCATCCCCCAGTGTTTCCCACCGAGTACAATTCACAGCGATTCAAGAACAACGTGAATCGCTTTTTTTCCGCATACGTGCCGCTCCTGGAGCGCTTTAGGGACTTCCCTGCAGCACGTGTGCTAGATCCATAAAAAATATGTATATATATATATATATATATATATATATATATATATATATATATATATATATATATATATATACATATATATATATATATATATATATATATATATATATATATATATATATACATATACATACATATATATATATATATATATATATATATATATATATATATATAAGCAGCGTTTATGTCCTGCAACTCTGCCACTCTCCGAATTTTGGATGTACCAAATTTTTTATGTTACATAACTTTATTTGGATAGTATGGGTGTTTTAAATGGCGAAATATCTATTCTAAAATGTAGATATAATCTTCCAGATTTCAGTTTTTCCGAAAATCTCGTTTTACTAATGCTGCACCGTGATAGCCGGTGCAAACTTATACCTCTCACCATCAGTTTCCCATCAGACGCCGCTCTTATAAAATCGCGTGATAGTGCCTTGTGCGACGTATTCGCAGTTTTAAATTAATATTAAAGGGTTGCAAATAAATAATTGCTTATTTATCAACATTAGGACAACAGATACGCAATATTCATCTTTGCCTTGATGAGATTTTGCAAAAATTACTATTTTAATTCCTACTTTATCTCTTTTTGAAGTCATACAAAAAAATGTATTTTATCTATTATTTTCGGTTTAAAAAATTGTCAAGCTCATGACGGGTTTCCCTAACGAATGCACAAGAGAAAAAATTAACGTTTCAAAGTACACAGTTTATTTTCAATTACACAACAGTGGTCTTAAATAAAGAACAACTCATTGCTCCTTAAGTTTTCAAATTCAAGATAATAAGTACTCAGAGGAGTTTCTACTTAAGAGAAATGCGGTATAATTGGCGTTTACATGACATCATGTTTTATGAGATACGGCGAATTGTTTTTAAATGCTGTGATATATTTTTTTAATATTGAATTTACCTCCATTCAAGATTTAATGAAGTCCGCAAATGGAGACGCTAGACCATCAATTGCATAATGATTTAGCTATAAGATTTTAGAGCATTTGAAAACTGATCTTCAATTTAATCAAGAAGTCGTGTTTAGTGATGGATCTCACTTTTGAATGAACGGCTTTATCAACAAGTAAAATTGGTAGATTTAGAGCAACAGCATATTAAAATTGATTTACCAAAGTTCACTGCATCCAAAGAAAATTACATTATACGCTTTACAAAATGGATGAAACTAAACTAAAAATTATGATGCGTATATATTACTTAAAATTGATTCAAATAATACAAATTCCATATACGAGGCTGGTTTGAAAAGTCCGTGCAAAGTCCGAGAGATGGCACCACCGGCGCGTATCGAGGTCATGTTTAGTTAGTAGCATCTCTTGAATGAACGCACACCAAGTTTCAGCCATATTGGTATATTTCTTTGTGTTTGGTATTCGTGTGAATCAAGGAAGTCGAGTGATTTTCAAGAAATGGACGAAAAAGAATTTCGTGTGGTGATTAAACATTACTTTATGAAAGGCAAAACGCCTCAGGAGACTAAAAGAGAAGCTTGATAAACATTATAGTGACTCTGCACCTTCGATTAGAACAGTTTATAAGTGGTTTCAAAAATTTTCGGACTGGCCATACGGGTACAAGTGACGCTGAACGTTCTGGACGGCCTGTGGAGGTTACGACTCCAGAAATCATTGATCAAATCCATGATATGGTGATGGATGACAGAAGAGTTAAGGTGCGTGAGATTGCTAGTGCTGTGAGTATCTCGACTGAATGGGTACATAATATTTTGCATAAACATTTGGACATGAGAAAGCTATCCGCAAGATGGGTGCCGCGATTGCTCACGCTTGACCAAAAACGGAACCGTGTGAAGTGTTGCAAGGATGGTTTGCAGCTGTTCCAGAAGAATCCGGAGGACTTTAAGCGTCGTTTCGACACTGTGGATGAAACATGGATACATTACTATACTCCTGAGACCAAACAACAATCTAAACGATGGATTACCAAGGGGGAAATCTGCACCAAAAAAGGCGAAGACCGTTCCTTCGGCCGGAAAGGTTATAGCGACTGTCTTTTGGGATTCGCAAGAGATAATCCTCATCGACTATCTGGAAAAGGGTAAAACTATTACAGGTGAATATTATTTATCGTTATTGGACCGTTTGAAAACCGAGCTGCAAGAAAAACGCCCGCGATTGGCCCACAAGAAAGTCCTTTTCCATCACGACAACGCACTAGCACACACCTCAGCAGTTGTGGTCGCAAAATTAATGTAAATAGGATTCCAACTCGTTTCACATCCCCCCTATTCTCCAGACTTGGCTCCCTCGGACTACTATTTGTTTCCCAATTTGAAGAAATGGCTAGCGGGACAAAGATTTTATTCAAACGAGGAGGTGATTGCAGACACTAATGGATATTTTGCAGAGTTGGACAAATCCTATTATTCGGAAGGGATCAACAAACTAGAACATCGTTGGACGAAGTGTATAAGCTTAAAAGGAGACTATGTCGAAAAATAAAAAAGGTTTACCCCAAACACATAAGTAGTTTTTTATTTTTGCACGGACTTTTCAAACCAGCCTCGTATTTCAATGTTTTCGTTTAACTTACCGCAATATTTACACTATAAAATATATGAATCAGTCAATAATCCGTTGCATCCGTTTAAGGCCTTCGCCCATTCATTAGTCTTGTTGATGCTATTGAAGTATGTTGGCGTCTCAAAAATTTATACACACACACACACACACACATACATAAACACGCGCGCACACACGCGCACACACGCGCACGCACCCCGCACACGCGCCCACGCGCCCACACGCACACATGCACACATGCACACACGCACACACGCACACACGCGCACACGCATACACGCCTACATGCACACATGCACACAAGCACACACGCACACACACACAACACACTCACATACACACACACACAAACCCACTCACACGTTTACACACTCATACATACATACATACACACACACACACCACGTATTTATACCTTAAGGGTTGAATACTTTTCTTATCTACTAATTATTATTTGATTTAAATTATTAGGTTTGCTTTATGGAGTTATATCTGCCATAAAAATGGTGAGGTTTTTCTGCCAAAACACTATTTTCAAAATTATTTGTCAGGTTTAGTTATCTATATTTTTATCTTCTATTGAAAATAGATTTAGTTGAGCGCCATGTATGCGTTTTTAGGTTAGTTTTGTATAAATTGGTATGGTTCTTGTAATTGTGTGTTAATAAAGAACACCATTCCTCTGGTTTATTATAATTTTCTCATTTATTTTGATACACACATCACATAATAAAATATAATTTACATATTTTAAACATAAAATGTTCCTGTGAATAATGGAATTTAATATAAATATATGGATTTCGTTAAATATTTTTGTATTGTATGTAATCTTATTTGTAGAATTTTATGGCAATTTGGATTAACACTTGGTTGGCTACAGGCTATGATCAAATGAATAACTGATATTTATAAATTAACCCAATATTATTCACGTAATTGTTTTTTACAGCGTAGAGGAAAACACAAAATGTCTTATGAAGATTAGAAAATAATGTTTTCACTGTATATTTACTATCAAATGATCAGATTTTTTTTACAAATTAGGAAAATTTTAAAAAAATGTTTCCATATAATGCGGCCTTACTGTATCTATTCCCCGTTGTACTTTTAATTCACCCTTTTACTCAGATTGTAATTTTTATCATGTTTATCTCGTATCTTAAATAAACTCACTAAAACTAAGCACTTTTAGACAATAAAGAGATTTATTACATTTTCATAGCGTCAGTGTGTTTATGATTTACTCCTTAAGCTATTAAAATCAAGATATTATATTAAATTGGTAACTTTTGTATGGAAAAGCGCAATGTAGTCAGATCATATTTATGGTTGTGGAAAGAAAAGGGTGAGACAAGCCAAATATACTCTTACTTAAATAAATTAATAAATAAGTACACCGATCTTCCGGGACTGCACCCCGGGACCCTAGATGTCGTATGCCGAAACTATAACACAAACTAGTGTCACTACACACAAGTTGCGTATTGCTTCTATATAGGACACCTCCATATAATAGTATTGTTTTGATTTTGGAATTTGAATCAGCTACGTAAGTTACAACCTTACTCAACTGACACGAACCGACAGAATAACATGTAAGACGATCCTCTTCCACCTTGATGGTCTTATACATAAAAGAAGAGACCTAACTTTTTTTGGTTTTCTCTCCAAAATAACATATATTACCACTATGATTTATTTATAGATAATTAATAAAAATGACTTAACTTGTAAACATTGATCTTCTCTGTAAAACACTTTCAAATTAATACTCTATATTTTGCTTTAGTTTGACGTATTTTATTGTAAATTTAAGTCTAAACTTATCAAACAAAAAATAAAAATATTTGAATATACACTGATTCATAAAATCTAGAATGGTGGAAACACCTGCGTAACTATCCCTATTCCTTTAGAAGCTCCATTTTTAAAGAACAGTCGTTGTCCTACAGTTACATACTCTGGACGACATTTAAATTTAAATAGGATTGAGTCAGTATCATTAGTTCGAATGCATTCGGAAGAAAAGATTCCAATTATGACAGCTGTTTGTCGGATATTTCCTATATAAACCATACTTTCGAAACCTGGATAAATGGCTCTTGCGTGAAAGAGAACAGAAATCTTCGCTTGAAAATATAAACAACCATTAGGCTTTTTGTTGCGCGAAACTAAAACCATTCCATTTCGAAGATTCGAAACGTGGGTGTTTAAACAGATAGCTGCACTATGATCAGCATGAATCATTCTACATGGAAGCCTATTCCTATGTATTGATTTAACAACAGTATCTTGAAAGGAGCCATCCTTCATTGGACCAATACACATTGGTGTACCTTCGGTAATGACTCCTTGTGTCAATAAACCTCCCAAAACTTGCCCTGTATCATCGACTTTAAAGTGCTCGTCAATATGGAATTCAGGAGACTCCTGCTCTAATTTTTTATTTTCTTTAGCGGTATTGGCGGTTGATAAAACATACAAGAATTTAGTTAACAATTCAAGACCATCACCGGTAACACTTGAAACGCAGAATATGGGTATCGTATTTTCAGTTAGTTGATTTGCACATGCAGCCATAACATCATCTATTGTTTTAATAGTAAGTAATGACACTATTCGATTATCAACCTGTTGTAAAAAAGACTCAAGTTTTCGCAAAATATTTGATGGATCCATCAAATCAATTTTAGTTATTACAATGGAATAGGGTACTTTTAAAGCTAGTCCTATGGCAAGATGTTCACTGGTCATTCCAACAGCACCAGCAATGCTAGAAATAACCAGAATGGCATGGTGAGGGGAATAACCACACAATCCATGTATAGTTGTTTTAAGATACCTCTTATGTCCGGCCATGTCTAAAAAGGTGACAAATTTAGTAGAACTATTACAAATATTGCTTGGAGTTATAAGTTCGCTACTAGCATAGTGGATAGGCTGACCTTTAGAGTCAAAACTCAAAACTTCATGTGAAATTGAAGATGTTCGACCACTATGAATTTCATGTAAATGACGTAACATGTTAAGTCTTGCAGATCCATGTCCATTATCTAAATTTCCTTGAGTCAGAACACCTAATAAAGTACTTTTTCCTGCGTTTGCATGACCTAGAACAGCCACTCTCATCTCAGTATAGTTTGGATTATCAGGTACTTTACGAACAATTACTTCTGCGATACTACGTTTGTTACTAAGAGTTCTTTTTCCTAAAAGGGTTGTAGTAGCTCCTAGTTTTATAGCCATTTGTTCAAGGGTACATAAACTTATTGACATATCTCTTTTGATAGACCAGTAAAAATTCCATCATCTTCTACACCAATTTCATATATTGCTTCTCCATTGCCTTCATTTAATCGCCATTTCAACTGCGTTACTAAATGTTCAAACCGCTTTTTTGTAGGAGCAACAATTTTTAACTTATATTCTACATTACCAAATTGGGATTCAGGAGGAAAATAATTTTGATTGTATGTACAATTTTCTTTAATGGGGCTGTCATTTTCATTGCTACAGTTCAACCGGCTAAAGGATGTATTCATTGTCTTCATATGTTTTTTAAACGACGGTCTTAAAGTCCTCCGGATTCTTCTGGAACAGCTGCAAACCATCCTTACAACACTTCACACGATTCCGTTTTTGGTCAAGCGTGAGCAATCGCGGCACCCATCTTGCGGATAGCTTTCTCATGTCCAAATGTTTATGCAAAATATTATGTACCCGTTCAGTCGAGATGCCCGCAGCACTAGCAATCTCACGCACCTTAACTCTTCTGTCATCCATCACCATATCATGGATTTGATCAATGATTTCTGGAGTCGTAACCTCCACAGGCCGTCCAGAACGTTCAGCGTCACTTGTGCCCATATGGCCAGTCCGAAAATTTTGAAACCACTTATAAACTGTTCTAATCGAAGGTGCAGAGTCACCATAATGTTTATCAAGCTTCTCTTTAGTCTCCTGAGGCGTTTTGCCTTTCATAAAGTAATGTTTAATCACCACACGAAATTCTTTTTCGTCCATTTCTTGAAAATCACTCGACTTCCTTGATTCACACGAATGCCAAACACAAAGAAATAGACCAATATGGCTGAAACTGGGTGTGCGTTCATTCAAGAGATGCTACTAACTAAACATGACCTCGATACGCGCCGGTGGTGCCATTTCTCGGACTTTGCACGGACTTTTCAAACCAGCCTCGTACACTGGTCTACAAAATCTAATCTTTTATTTTGTCACACAGAAATTTGTACCATATTTTCGTAGTACTAAGTGAAAAATAATTTAAACAAGATTTTAGCATACAATATTTTTTGTAACATATTTTTTTTTTTATTTAAAGCTAAAGAAATTAAATTTGGACTAAGCCAGAGTATAAAATAACAAATACTTAATATTTTACGATTTTCGTAAGTACTTAACCGTAGGTAGGTATCATTTAAATGTCCAACAATAGTCTCTCAACAACCTAGAGCTCCAGTTCCCTTCATATTGCTTCTCCATGCTGAAAGTTTTCGCATTGTTCGTGGCTAACAGCATCTACATTTTTGGGAAAGAGTTTCAAACGCTGATTCAAGAGAGATATTTTTAACAACAGGATACATTCTAACATTTTGTAAGATGTTAAAATTTCATTAACTAAATCTTTGTACTTTTCTGTCTTATGATGTCCAATTTCCAAAATAGTTCTAAGCACCGTTCTCGAGAGAATTTACATTTTACTTAAAGATGTTATCGGTAAAAAGTTCCTATATTGAAGGACTTATATCCTTTCTTTATTTTTTGCGTCACTAACTTTGTCCCACCCGAAAAAACTATACATATAACTTGCCGACCTCGATAGCGTAGCGAGTACCTCCCTAGCCACGTGAGGTCGAGCGTTATCTTGCATAAACAGGAAATTGGGCCCCACAAAATGACCGAAAGGCATCACATGTTCTATTACAATATTCTCAAGATAGTAGTCAGCATTCATGGATCTCGTACGGATAGGAACTAACTCTGTGCGAGCATCAAAGCAGATGCCACCCCAGAACATAACAGAGCCATCGCCGAATGGAATCCTTGCAGAGATATTGCAAGGAGCAAACCTCTCTCCTGGTCTTCGCCATACTCGCTCACGACCATCTGGATGTTTTAGACTAACCCTAGTTTCATCTGTGAAGAAAACTTGTTTCCAATCATCCACAGACCAGTTTTCGTGAGTTCGAGCAAAACGTAACCTGGCAACTCTGTTCTCTCTAGTAAGCAAAGGCGCAGTGGCTGATCTACTGTTTAATCCAGCTTCATTTAACCGTCTTCTAACTGTTTTAGAAGAAATTGTGACATTGCGAACAGCTTCGAGTTCGTTTCTTATTATAGAACTAGTGACAGTCCTTTTTCTTAAAGCATATTGTGTTATAAAACGTTCATTTAGGTCGCTAGTGCATCGTTTTCGCCCTTGCCCTAGCCTTCTAGAATAAGTTTCTACTTCATTCAAGCGTCTTACCATACGACTTATTGTGGAACGATGTTTGCCTAACAGATTGGCAACATAACTCTGACAATATCCCTCGTCCAATAAAACTGAGGCTTGCACTACCTCGTGCTCAGTTAAATTCCTTGTTCGATTCATTTTTCTAATTCTTCGGGGTCAAAAATAAAACAGTTTACCACAAAAACGTATTACTTTGAAAAAGGGAACAATTTATAAGCTTACTTTTAAAGAAAATCTATCGCATTATTACAGAAAATTTTTAACTTCTAAAAAATTCTTTAAAACTGTAAATCTAAACGAATTGTTTTGATTTCTGTCATGAACAACGAAAGAAAATATGCATAGCCTACTATTCAAATACTCGATAAACTTTAAAACTGACATAAGAAAAAGATAAATTAATTTTCAGATTGTTGCGTTAATTTTGTCCAGGAGTTTATATATATTTCGAAAAATTAAAAAAAGGGGTAAAACTCCCTTTTACCAAATTATTTATAAATTTAACCCGCCTATGACAGACTGAGATTATAGGCACATGCCTGTGTTGCCAAATATACGATTTTTTTAACAATTAGAGATTTTAAAATTTTAGGTACAATTAATCTAGTAACAAATCGGCCTTTCCCAACGAATTTAATAAAAAAAATAGATATAAAAATTATTACCTTTTAAAATAGCTGACCGACCAATTAATTACACTTATTTCAACTGTACACTAAAATAAAGGTCACTTTCACTTATTCAAAAAACTTTAATCCGTTTATTTTTGGTTTGGCCCGTTTCTTCATAGTAGATTTAAGTTAATTTTTTTTTAATGACACTAGTCGTTTAAAAAACTACTTTAAAATTAGTTTATAGAGCTTAATTTATAGCAAAACTATTAAAAAAAGCCGAGAGGAGCAGCCATTTATTCATCAGTTTAGATAGGCAACTCAGTACACTCCCCCAAAGATAAGTTTTTTGTTCAATTGCTTAACTTACTAAAAATTTTAACTCATTTATCCTGCACTGGTTTAGTTTACCATGAACAACTGTACACCAAAATCAAGGCTTTATAACCTACACTTATTCAAAAAACTTCAAACCGTTTACTTTTGGTTTGGCCCGTTTCTCCGTAGTAGATTTAAATTAATTAATTTTTTAATGACACTGGTCTTTTAATTAACTTTTAAAAAACTACTTTAAAATCACTTTAGAATCCTAGTTTATAAAAAAACGTTTAAACCTGCCGAGATAAACCGTTTATTACGTCAGTTACGATAGGCAACTCAGTACACTCCTTTGACGTTATCAACTAACTTCACTATTTGCGGAAAGTAATATTGACTGAAAAAAATTGTAAACAATTTTATTATAACAAATCTAAAATCAAAATTATATATACATAAAAAAATTACTTTTCTATCGTTTGTTAAAATATGACAGCAGTTTACCACCTGGTTGTTGCAAAAATATTGGATAAATATTACTTTTTATTGAATTTCGTGAGGTGAAATTTCGCTATGGCAACGTAGCTTGAATAAAATTGCTCGCGCAGACGCGGGCGTTCTTTCAAATTTTGAATCATATGTAGTCCAGGAGCTCATAACCAAGATTTTGGATTTATCGAAGAGCGACAGATAAATATATCATCACTTATTAAATGTGACAAACTGAACCAGAAAATACAACTTATACATCCAATTTCCGGTTCCTGTCGTGGTTATGGAGGGGGGAAATTGCAAAAAATTGAGAGTAGGTGAACACATCGCAGAGTGGCAGTTTTATATGTTGTGAGGATACTATAGCCTTAATATCTGCCACGGAGACCGATTCCTGTGGGAGTAGACCTGTTTTTTTTGAAAAATATGGGCTCAAAAAATTAACTCATCGCTGAGTGGCAGATATTCGAGATATAGTTAGTTTGGGGCCCAAAAAGAAATGAAAAAATATTTGCCATAAATCCTGGTTCTTTGAATTTCTATGAATTTTTGAACCTGTAGAGTTTTTGGACCCCCTGAACTCATTCGAGAGCGGCAGATAAATGAAACAGTGTTCGAATACTATAATACGACGTGAAATCCCGAATATGTGCCATGAAGTCCAAATGATTTTTTTTCTATAATTTAATATAATATTATTTAACTCGCTAAATTTAAATTCTCTGTGCATCTTTTAACACAAATTTTTATTATACAATTTACATAATAAATAAACTGGTTAGCTCTTAATTTTATATAAATTGGAAAAATGGATTAGAAATTCAGGCAGCAGTCAAAGTTCATCTAAAATACTTGGGTAGAGCTCATAAAAAGCTTAGCTTGCTGTTATAGAGATAAATTGTATGAAATTCTGTATATTAGCATAATTCTTTGTAATAAATTTTTAAGTTAATAAGAATAAAAAGGTTAATTTTTTGCAAAAATAGACTTTGAATTCGTATTCAGTGGGTCGAAATACGTCTAAAAAAATTTGGGTGGAGCGCTAAATAAATTTAGATCTCCCTAGTATAAAAATAAATTATATCAAATTCCTTTTTTTAGGTAATTGCTTAAAAAATTGTTAATAGCAATTAATGCAGATCAGATTCTGCAACCCAAAAAAACATATGTTAAGGTACACTAGAATGGAGCCGCAACGCTCAAAGTTTAAAAAAAAAACACAGTTAAACCCGCGGTGGCTGATAAAGTATTCAGTCATTGTTGTATTGGCATTAACCGAAGGCGGCAAAAATTATTGTACGTTTTAAATGTTTAAAATTTTAAATCTTGTGGTTTTTGAATATATTGGAGATGATTTTAGTGAAAAGTTTATAAATGTGAGAAGCTTGTCGGGCGGTAATTGTCTAACTATCTGATATCTCCCTTTTTGAGTAGAAGTATTACTTATATATGCCATAATATTGGTATTTTGCCAGTTTCTAAATACATGTTGCAAAGTTTGGCCAATTCTTGTTGTAAGTCCTCTCCTGCTTCCAAGAGCATTTCCGATAAAATATCATCAGGGCCTGCTGCTTTGTTACGCTCCATTTCCTGCAATACATTATTGACCTCCTCTACAGTAGTTCGTCTACTGTATTGTATTTTTTGTATTTTCTTTCTAGTCTGTTTTCTTTGTTCTTCATTGGGTGTATTCATTATAATAGGTGTTTATTTCTGAGCTTACTTTGACCGTATTCGTTATTGTCCCTCACTATTTTGCAAGTTAATAATCTCTTTTCTTCCGTTACTCAGTTCCTCGCTTATTACTTTCAAGCCTTTATTTCCTTCAATGGTTTCCAAAATCACTTTATACCTGTGCGTTCTTATATCTTTTCTGATCTCTTTTCTGATTAACTTGTTAAGCTGCTCCATCCACTCTATTTTGTGCTCATCTCTGTTCATATTTCTTCTTCTTTCCATGAGTTGTTTCGTGTTGTCACTTACCCAGGTCAACATTTGATCTATGGTCCTTATGGGGTTTTTTGGGGTCGCTGATTACAATGAGCGGGTTGGTTAACCTTCATCACATCAGATTCAAGGTCATTTGAAGGTCAAATAGAGAAAAAACCGTAGGAAAAATCTGAAAAATTTCATGCGTATGTTTTTGAGGTCCCTGAGTCCGAATCCGTAGTTTGTTTAACCTTACGCCTTTTCCCAGAGGTCATTTGAAGGTCATTTGAAGGTCAAATGGAGAAAAAACCGTAGGAAAAATCTGAAAAAATGTATGCGTATGTTTTTGAGGTCCCTAAGTCCGAATCCGTAGTTTGTTTGACTTTACGCCTTTTCCCAGAGGTCATTTGAAGGTCAAATAGAGAAAAAAATCGTGGAAAAAATCTGAAAAAATTCATGCGTATGTTTTTGAGGTCCCTGAGTCCGAACCCGTAGTTTGTTTGACTCAGCCGCCTTTCAGAGGTCATTATAGGTCATTTCATCATCAGTTTATGTTTATTTGAAAAATATGTATGGTCATTTTGCGTTGTTAAATTTAATTTTGTTTTTATCGTACACTTGCGAAACATACAGAGGTTAATTTACGGTACATTTTTATTGATTATATCTTATACATATCATTTTACATTTACGTTAATACATCACAATCAAAAATGTCTTTTATGCTGCTCGGTCATTACAAGGGAATTAATATGTGAAATATAAGCTAAATAATGGCAGGTAGACTGATGCAAGCAAATGTTTTAATATTGTTTAAAGGTACTTATTAGTAAAACTTAAAATATTGTTCATATCAAAAATAGACTATACAAATATTTTGACTAGTTTTGTGACTGTGAAATAGACTTTTCAAAATCTAAAAAAAAAATTTGACCTAATTTTTGTACTCTCGATGTTCGTTCCATATATCTAGTAAATTTAAAGTCCAGCCCGACTGTGTTTCTTGAGGTATAAATGAAACATTGTGGGCTATGTTATGTTTAAATTTCGTTTTATAACTCAATTCCTAATACATTTCAAATTAATAATTCTAATGTCGAACAACCTTGTTATCAAGTAACCCTTAATCTGTATACTTCAATACTTAATCGTTGTCGACAAAGAAACTCTAATACCCAATACCTTTGAACCCAATAACTTACTTGTACAGTAATCCTTATATCTACTTATACCCTCATATTGTCTTATATAATACCTCAAGGCGTAAGTTAACTACTACAAATGATTCGGCTCATACTTCGTAAAGAGTCTCGAGTGTCCAAGTAGATTTTCGAAATCGCGCAGTCAGTATTTAATATGAATTAAGCATAAGAGTTTGCTTCTTTTAGTATTTATCCCCTAAACACCTTGATACCTTTTTTCAAATTCACTCAAGTCTTGGTGCATCCTTTCTCCATGTTCTTCACTAAAATCTCCGAGACTTTCAGGGAACCAATCAAGGTGTGAATGGAGAAAATGCAGTTTCAGACTCATTAAACACCCCATTTCTTTATAATTTTGTACTAAATTTCCAACAATATTTTTGTAATTGGGGTCTTTATGATAGCTTTTAAGCTTCTTTTTGAAGAATCTATAAACAGTCGCCAATCACTTGCTGTGTATTCTATACCGTATTCTTGCACTAACCCTTCAATATTATGGTAATTGACTAGATTATTCATTTTAGTAAAATATTTTCTGAATGGACGTTCTCTCGAACGATAGACAGAAATTTTTGTTCCTGTGGATAGACAATTTTTTTCTTTTAGCCTAGATGCTAAAAGCTCTGATCTATCTTTCGAGAGTCCCAAGTCTCTGCACAGATCACTTAATTCGTTTTGATTAAATGTTTCGGCTTCCGATATATAATTTTCCTCAACATCTGATTCTTCTGTGCTGAAATTTTCTCTCTTCTTCGTGTTCGAATGTTTCATCTGGCATATCTTCATCAGTTACCACTTCTTGTCCCAATTCATTAATTTCCATGATATGATCAGAATTTGTTTCAATAAGAACTGGTAAAGTCACAGATGTTACACGTGCATATGAAATAGAATCCTTATCCTTTCGGTTGTACCCTTTCAATTTTCTTAAGCAGAAGTAACAGTCGGTGGTATGGTCTGTTGGGGGTCTCCATATCACTGGCCGAGAAAATACCTGGTTGTTAATTCTATATAGAACATTGCGGCATTTATGACATATAGATTTTGGTGTGTAAGAGTTATCCAATGAGCTTGTATCAATATGATAAATTTGGTGATATTTTACTTTTAACGAATCTGAAACATGAATTTCTTTTGTGGAATATACTCCCCACAAACAACACAAAAATTGTCGAGTTTAATGGAACATGACGAATTTCTTGTAGCATTTGACTCTACAGAGGCCAAGTTTCCCACCAATGTAGAGCTACGGTCGCATGATGACAACGCCTGCGGGCCCGCTTTCCCACCCTGACCAGCCGCCGATTCTGGGTTTCCGGGACCCTGTCTCGTAATTTTTTTAGGAGTAGTTGCCATGACGGCATAAACGCCGTAACCCAGGGACTTCGCCGGATAGTGAGACAACTCCGTTGCCCACCGTCACCACGTGCAGGTACCTGGGTGCAACTACACCTTAATACTGGAGTTTAAAGCGAGACTGAGCTAAATTTATAAAAAAAGAAGAGAATAAATAATTTCGCGAGGAATGAAAAAGCATTTTATTGTCAAAGTAAAACTCCAAATATATATACAAAGATACTTAAAATGACCACCGTATATCTTTTGAGTATAAGATCATGCAGGATTTGAACTGAATGATCTGAAAAAAATAATAGATGAATTTTTTCAGATTTTTTCCACGATTTTTTCTCTATTTGACCTTCAAATGACCTTCAAATGACCTCTGGGAAAAGGCGTAAGGTCAAACAAACTACGGAATTCAAACTCAGGGACCTCAAAAACATACGCATGAAATTTTTCAGATTTTTCCTACGGTTTTTCCTCTATTTGATTTTCAAATGACCTTGAATCTGATGTGATGAAGGTTAGCCAACCCGCTCATCGTAATCAGCGACCCCAAAAACCCCATAAGGACCATACCGCTCCAAGTGTTTTTTTTTAGATCAAATGTTGACCTGTGTTATTTTGTCCTTTTGTTTTCCAGTTATTGTAGCTACTGCACCGGAACCTGCTTTAATTACGGATGTTAGTTCTTCAGCTTTTGTATTTATTGTTTCTATGATTGTATTATCCTTAATATCTTTTAATAGTTCTATTATTTTTACCTGGTACTCTCTTCTCTTTTTTGATAACTTGATGGTGTCAACTGGTTTCGATCTATTGTTAAATGCTTTTGCTCTTAGATTTTTCAAATTTATCTTTCTCTGCTCTAACCCGCACAAGTCTCTCTCTCTCTTTCTCTCTCTCTCTCTCTCTCTCTCTCTCTCTCTCTCTCTATATATATATATATATATATATATATATATATATATATATATATATATATATATATATTTAAAGGGCTTTAAACAGAAGTATAATAAATAAGCTCCAGGTAACCCAAAGAGCAACGGAGAGAAAAATGCTAAATATTCGACTCCAAGGTCGTATTCCTAACATCGAGATACGAAGAAGATCAAAAGTGACAGATGTAATACAACGAATATGTATATTAAGGTGGAATTGGGCGGGACATGTCGCAAGGATGAATGATAACAGATGGACACGCCGTATAGTTGAATGGAGGCCTAGAGAACACAAAAGATGCAGAGGTAGACCGCAGACAAGATGGACGGACGACATAAAAAGATTAGCAGGACACGATTGGATGCAAAAAGCAAACAACAAAGCTGATTGGAGACAACTTGGGGAGGCTTACATCGGACAATGAATGGAATAAGCAAATGATGATGATGATGATGATTATATATATATATATATATATATATATATATATATATATATATATATATATAAATATAAATATGTGGCAAGATCCAGACTAACGCTATAAAATCTAAATTAGTTACTTTTAGGCTTCGTGACTCCCATCTCCTTCGAAGTAATTCCCCTGTACCTAAATGCACCAGTCTCACCGTTTTTTTCCACTAATTGAATATTGTATAAAATGTTGTAGCCTATGAAAAAGTGTTTAATTGCGCCCCACGTACACTGCGTCATTTTGTAAGATGTGAAAAAGTGTTCTCAGTTTGAGGCATCTTTTTTTTTGTACCCTGTGAGAAGTTGTTTGTCCCACGCTTGAGCGCAATTTTGTAACATTGGAACTTACCCGCTTTAATTTCTGCTACTGAATTGAGTGAACCCTGATTTTAAAAGAACTAAAGAAATTAAACACACACTAGCTCAGTTTTCCTTGGTGGAGAGATATGGGTAAGAGATAATTTTCTTACGTCTTTTTGGAATTAATTTCTATTTTTTAAAAGGCTTTAGCTGTACAAAATTTTGGGCACCATCCATTTTAAAATAGAAAGGATCTAACTTCAGCTAATAAAATGGAAAAAATGCTGAAGGGTTTTATGGGTATTACAAAAAAGAATTAGTCTAGTACAACTTATCCTGAAAAGAAAAATAAGTATTCAGTGAGACACTAGCTTTAATCAACTAAAAGAAAATTTATTCATGTTTTTAAAATAAAAAGTTCTAACCTTACAGTTTTACCAAAAAATTCTAGCCTAACTAGTAGTTGTTACATTTAAATTTTAAACTATTATAACCCCCGAAGACGAAAAGTCGTGCTTTACACTTCACTTTTTAGTCTGTTTTAAATTGTAGTTAAGGCACTACTCCGGGATAAGTCTATTGAAGGAAGTTTTGTTGACTTACTGTTCTTATTCCTGTTTTGATGGACTACGCCCGATTTCACACTTTTTCTTAGCAAACACTTAGAAAGCCCACTACGGCTTTTATTTAAGAAACTGGTACTTTTATTTAGCTCGCATGATGGTTGTTAGCCTGTCGGCTAGATGGAAAATAGCCCGGCAGCGGCTTGATGGTACTGCCTGGTTGCGGCTAGATGGAAAACAACCTCGATTCAAGCTCTGCGGAGCCTTAAATAATCGTGCGACTTTTGCCTGTAATATCGCGACGCCGGAACCAAAACCGGCGGATACAAATTTTCACCAATCGCGGCGCAGCGTAGGTTCGGTCAGGAACCCGCACAACACACACTATACCGAACGTCTTGGAATCTCTGTTTAATATACCGTTCGGTACAAAAATGAAAATAAGTACAATTTGAAGTGAAAAAAATCAGTAACATTACATGGTCTTAAAATCTAGGAAAAAATGAATGTTACAATGTGATGCTGTCACTGCCTCCAGCGCCACTTGTCTCGTCTGCTATCTCAAAGTTCTTGCTAAATTTATCTTCATATCAACGAACAGCTCAAAGTCAAGAGTCAAATTAGACGAATAAAGCAGCTGGGAAATATAACAGTCGTAGAATTCTTCGTTAAAAATTGTGGCATACAGAACGAACTGCGGACTGGTGAATTGTCGCGCTCCTCGTCCATATTCTAAACAGTAGATAGTTCATCAGAGATGCTCAGAATTATCCGTTGATGGTGTTCATGAATGATTTCTTAAACTTTGGCTATGATTTTAGTCGTGTTTCGGCCAGCCTTAAATTGCGAAGACCACTTAAAAATTTGCTTACGGCTCAGGGCTTTGTCCCTACATGCTTTTCAGATCATTTCGTATATTTCACTAGCATTTTTATGAAGATGAAACAAAGTTTCACACTGACGCCTTTACACAAACTTACATAAGGAACAAATTGAACGAACAAAAAAGTTGAAACTTGTCACGCAGCGTTATTATGAATGTATTTACAGCTGCCTATCGCCGCGAGTTAATACTAGTTTACGTTTTTGTTATAACCGTTAGCCGGAGCCGTTAGCGTCCTGGATCACACCACGTATACTTTCCCTTTTGATCTGCTCTCTGGTCTAGTCTTATATCTAGTCTGGGCTGCTAGCGGATCAAATTAGCGAGAAGTAACGACTTGACTTATAACCAGAAGGTTTGTAATCTATAAGCTTATAGGTACTTAAGAAGAGCAAACTTGCAGAATGCCTCATATTAAATTATGTAACTTCGTTATAATATAAAAGACAAACTTGCTTTTTCTTATAAAACTTTTAGTTGAACGTAAATTACCGCTATGACGTAATTATAGAAAAAATGAAAAAGTAGCACGGGTATTAACAATACGCTCCTCTTAGAGATATTCTTCTCTTTACCTTACTATAATGCCATAATAATCATAATTTCTCAGAAAAAAAGTATTCTGGATACTGTTTAATAAAGGATATTTATTAGTGCAGGGCAAACACCCTTATTTACAATCTTTGTTAAGAGATTTATAATTTTAATAATTACTGTTTTCCTTGAATATCAGTGAGTAATAATATTGTAACTTTTTCTTAGGTATTTATATCCAACGTAATAAACACTCTATTGTTTATTCGACAAAAATTAATTATCATTGTGCCTACGTAACTTTCTTTTAATAAAACCTTCGCTTTGTGTACGACACAAACAGAACTAAAGAGACCTAATTTATCTCCAGACACGCAAAAGGTCGAAAACAAAAAATGTAAGAGTGCGTTAAAGTTAGTGACCTATTATGGAAAACATAAACACTTTCAAGGCCTAATCTATAATATTTTCATAAGCAAAATTATTTAATAGTTAGTTTAAAAACTTACTTAGAGCGTAATTACAACATAATTTAAAATAACCGGTCAAGTCCAAGTTGAACTTGCGCAATTAGTGTTCCGTAGTTGATTGCTTCTAAAATAAATTAAAAAAAATGTAGCGGAAGTGTAAAATGATCAATGACTTCAGAAAACACACCCCAAATGAGTTTTCAAGAAAGTTTGTTCCCGATCTTTAATGAAAACTGATGACCTTGAAATTTTTGTTTTTTTTTATATACCAAATAAATTGTGATAATTTTCGTTCAATCTACACTCCGTAGAGAATATTCCAGAATCTTTTCAAAATTTTTTGATCACTACTTTTCGAGATAAAGGGGGAACAGCGATTTTTCGCGATTATTTAAAAAATAATACAAATAAAAGTGCCCGCATTATATATATATATATATATATATATATATATATATATATATATATATATATATATATGAACTCGTGTTTTTACAAGCTTTCATTTGACACCCCACTCAATGACCTAGTAAAAAAAAAAAATTTTTGACTTCCGGTTTCACCCCCCAAAACTAACCCCATAAGTCCAAATTTAACTTTCAAAACTACGCGACAAACGGACAGACAGACGGATAGACACCGAAGTTATCTTATAAGTGTTCCGTATGGAACACTAATTAAAGTTTACAAGCGAAGCGCACTTACATAAGAACTGAACTTCTGAAGATTGACAAGTCAAAGTGACTAATTTAAGTACATAACTTAAGATTACCCTACATCATGCCCTTTAACTCATCAAGAGCACAAGGCCATCTATTATCGAAAACGTTGAGAGTAAATGGAAATGTGTATTCTAGGTATGAGTATGTCCTTGTTGTTGTTAATACTTGTTATTATTTAATGGCTTTTTCTTAGAGACAGGAGCAAATCACTATTTTTGAATAATTTAAATTAGTTAGTCTGAAGATATCCCTAAAACTTGTGGCGGCGCTGGCTCCATGGCATAGTTCCGGCTTGTCGTCCGGTATTGATTGCCGCCAGGATACCTACAACAGGCATCGACGAACTATCAAAAGCAAAACATTACTCTAAGAGGCATGTTGGTAATGAAGGTTGCAGGCACCGGACAAATTGACGATGAAGGGTGGGGCGCATATCTGAAGTCGGACTTGAAACGTCTAAGAACCGAACTCTCACGGAAATTACCGACCGCATATTGTTTGTTGAAGCGCCACTTAAACCAGGAGACTAACGAGGAGACGGTGGTCTAGGCATGTCCATTCATTCAAAAAATAATCGATCTTCGATTCGATTCGAATGGAACGCACTAGAATCGATTCTCCATTAAACCATTAAAAGATCAATTCTCTAATAATCAAATCGTAAGTCGATGTTTTTGAATGTGCTTACTAGACAGAAAAAATATAAAGTTATGTGGGGTAATAGACTCCACAACAACTGTTAATTCTTTACAAAGCTCAAATTCGACCAACTATGGAATACTGCTCCCATGTTTGGGGCTGTGCTCTCAAACACTCTCTGTTCAGAGAAGAACTGTTCGTCTGATTGGAGACCCAGAATTGACTGGCGGCCTTGATTCGCTGGAACATCGAAGAACGGTTGGCGACTTGAGTCTGTTCTACAAGTATTTTCATGGAAAGTGTTCGAAGGATGTAGCCCGCTTATTTCCTCCCAGAGCGGTGCATGTTAGAAATACACGTCGCGCTAATACTTGACATCCGTATGAGGTTCAGCTTGTTACTCCGCGTACAACGCTTTTCAAACAGTCTTTTATATGAAGAACATGATCCCCTTAGAATAATTTGCCCAGGGCTGTGTTTCCCACCGAGTACAATTTACAGCGATTCAAGAACAACGTGAATCGCTTTTTCCGCACACATGCCGCTCCTGGAGCACTTTAGGTACTTCCTTGCAGCACGTGTGCTAGATCCATAAAAAAAAGTTTATTTTACAAACTTGCAATCAAGAAATAAAACAATAGATAAATTATATGCGTTTATTGGATCAAATGAATAAACTATTATATTTCCCAATATTTCAAATCAAGTGATTTAGGCGACTTCTTTCATCAGTCGCAAAACTTCCTGCAACGGAAAAAAAGTCTCTCACAAGGAACAGATGTTCCAACTATACGAAAATATTTATAAGCAATCGACCTTATTGAGCTATACAGAGAATTTTTTTGATGATACCAATAGGTGATGGGATTCGTTGTTTTGAAGTCGACGACGGGCTGTGTCAAATAATGCTTCAACTCGTCTTGAAACCTTCTCCTGGACTCTCTTTGCCACATTTCTGGATGCGTTCAATTTAAAGATTAACAATTACAGACTTTTAAAAAATCATAGAAAATACGTATGTATTTTTAACGTACACAACTTAAATAAGTCATATTGTGGATTACCACTTTTTATTATTATAACTTGAATCGCTCCGATTCGAGGGGTCTTTGAATCGATTCACTAAATCGATTCAGTGTTTTAGATCAATCTAAAAAAAAACGATTATTTCACTCGAAAAAATCGATTTTTGGATTAATCGATTTTAAATCGACATGCCTACGGTGTTCTTGTCGTTCTCAAACAGTATACATATCTGAATTCATACTATAAGGTTTGTGGGCCGACGCCGACAAAACATAGTAGGCAGTAATGCGACGAAGTCGACTATAAAGGGAAGTAAGAGATTGAGTCATCGAGGTTCATAGCAAAAGACTGCAAGACAAAATTGAAAAAAGGTGGGCGTGAGAGTACCATTTATCGTTCATGTAATACCACATTAAACTGAAGGTCCAGTCTGACTGACATTACCTAGATGTTAATAATATGAGCAAAAAGGATCTCTCTGGTCTGTTTGTTTGTCTATGATCCTCCCAATTCATATTGACCATTTAAGTGCTAGTGAACCGTCTGTCAAAAATATTTGCTATTTGCTTCCTTCTAAGGGTTGTGATTAATTTGAAAAATGGCATCCGTAATAGAAAATCCATTCAAAGATAATCTGCGAAATACTGTTTAATTTTGTTGCCGCCGAAGGACATCAGCCAATTAAACTTTCCGCGAGAATTAAAGCTGTATACGATGACTTTATTTATTCTTATTGGACCGTGGCGTGGGTAAATAGAGTAATAAATGTCAACCAGAAAGAAAAACCACTAAGATACCTGGCTTGTCCAGGATATACTCATGTTACACCATCAGATCGAACTGTAATACTGTTGGAAATTGCTTTAGGCCCAAAAAGACGCTTTAAAGTGCGGGAAGTTTCTCAACGTGTTAATTGTTCATTCCATTATTTCCTTGACTTTCACAAAATTGCTGTTCAGTGGATCCACGACTTCTTATTGACTAGCAGGTGAAGAGGAAGAAACCTCTATGCCTATATGAATGTCCGATTTTAAGCAGAGAGAAACTGTTCGTTCGGAGATCTACATCGTGACTATAAATTATCACATGAAGGGCTTGGAAGGGAGCCAATAAACCTTCTTAAAGGGACGACACATATTAACCCAAGAAAGGAGAACACAGTGCAGCAAGAGGCACAATAACCCACTAACCATTAGCAGAAAAATTTACTGTCGGCCTTATCGCTACAAGATTTATTCCTTTATTGACAATAAAGCAATGTATTTTTGCACCAGATTGTTTCCCATACTGAGGCTTGGTGTTACCACTACGAACCAGACCAAACCCAAATATGTGCAACGGAAGCACACAGAATTTTTGGAAGATAAAGAGATGTGCTCTCAACCTTCTGCAGGAAAAGTAATGGTGGCTGTATCTTTTTATTATCGAGGTGTACTACTCTTAGATTTTTAAGAACCTTATGTCAACACCAATGCCGAACGATATGACAACATCTAAACATATGTATATATCGCAATCGTTTTGGCAATCTGACCAACGGCGTCACCCTTCTACATGATCATCCTTGCTCCCACATAAACTGTACAGTTGAAAAGAAAAAGAAGACACTAAGGAAATGGGCCAAACAGTGGTTTATTGATAGGGAGAAGTACACTCACGAAAAATTATTCAATGAACTCAGAATGTGTGAACCGAATGATTTTCGCAACTTTTTACGTATGGACGGTGAATTATTCGATGAACTTCTTACTTTTGCAGCTATTTTATCGTAGTCATCTGGTGGTTGCTCAAGGCGCTTGCAAGCGAGTTTCACCAGCTCCTCATGCAGATCCCCTTTTTTGTCCTTTTTCTTGGAAGGTCCATTTTGAGCCTGGAAAAAAAGAAAATCATGAAATTTTCCTTCGCCTTGAATTATTTTTATTTTCTGTTTTGCAGATACCAAAGTCAGAAGAAGAATGGAAAGAAATTACGCGAGATTTAAATGATCAGTGGAATTTTTCAAACAACCTGGGAGCGATTGATGGCATATTGCAATAAAGAAACCCTACAAATCAAAAGCACGTTACTTCAACTATAAAAAATTCTTTAGTATTGTGATGATGGCAGTAGCAAATGCGAATTATGAGTTCATCATGGTTGATGTGGGTATCAATGGGCGAATATCAGACGGCGGTGTACTTAGTTACACGAAATTCGGGAAAGCACTTTCACATAATACAATTGGAATTCCGGAACCTGCACAACTGCCGAATAGTCAAAAAGTATTGTCATTCGCTTTCTTGGGTGATAACGCTTTTACAATGACAGGAAATTTAATGAAACCCTACCCTCAAGCAGGATTAAATTTGGAGAGGAAAATTCTCAACACTCGATTACGTCGTGTGGTCAAAAATACCTTTGGCATTTTGGTCAGCAGATTTCGTGTACTACAGAATACTATACGATTGTCTCCAGAAAACACTCGAACAATTGTCGTGACGTGTTGTTATTTACACAACTTTTTACGAAAACGCCAGCCGCGAGCTTACGTTACTAGGAATTATGTAGATAGTGAGGATTTGCAGGCCGGCGTTGTCACAAGGGATGTTGTCAATGAGACAACACCGTTTCACCCAATTACCTTCAGAAATGCTTCAAAGAGTGGTTAGGTGGTTAGAGATACCTAGTGTAATTTCTTCAACAATGAAGGCGAGGTTTCATGGCAATGGAAGATAGTAGACTCAACTACCTCTACCAACAATTAAAAATTATATTTTTAAAAAAGTGAAATAAAATAGTAAAAATGTAAACTGAAAAAGTTGTGTCATCATAATTATGTTGTAATTGCAGTAAAAATGATTTAGCATAAATGATGAACATAAAATAATTAGTTAACGAAATAGAAATAAATAAAAAAAAATTGTTCGATGAAAATGTAGTTATAATCTGTCTACCATATACTGGTATAATAATTGCGGTAATATGTATGTATGTATGTACGTATGTGTGTATCTTGTGAATATAATAAACTACTTACTGCGCCTTCGCCGGTTTCAATTGCATTGCCACTATCCATGTCCAGAGTCGTTGATCCAGTGTCCTAAGCTATGTTCATCGTGCTGATTGACGCGGTTGGTGTTTCTTGAGATTAAAGAAACCTTATTTCTTCAAAGTACCATAATGAAGGTTCAACATCCTCTGCACCTGTACCACTCTTTTCAGCATCACGAATTCGCTTGAGTTATTTCCGGAAGTTTGTCCGCAAAGAATTTACTTTTGTGACATCTTGCTTCTCGGCATCCGGGTATTTTACGCGATATTTCTCTACCAGCACGTCATATTGCTCACCTTTTTTAACGTGATTAGTATAATCTTTGCATTTAACATCCCATAGAGCCGGAAGTCCATGGTAAACTTCGATAAGTTCCAAAATGAACTGTTTATTCAATTTTTTATCCGCCATCACGACGCGTTGGCTACCACCTGTTGTTGATACCGACAGACGGGATATTGCACAATCCTGCCCACAGACGGCACAGTATTTTCCAATACTGTCTACACACGTTCAATTATATTGCACAATAATATTGACCGTCTATGGGCCGCTTAAGATCCGACCTATCTTTGTGTGATTTCCATAGATTTGACCCATTAAAATAAGCGTTAAAAGAGCATTGAGATAGGGTATGTTGTTAGAGAATGGCTCCAAACACATGCCCTCAAGGACATTTCTTTTAAATTCATTTAATGAAAACTGTTTTACAGCCTCTAAAACGTATTTCTAGTGAACAATATATATATATATATATATATATATATATATATATATATATATATATATATATATATATATATATATATATATATGTATATATATATATATATATATATATATATATATATATATATATATATATATATATATATATATATATATATATATTATATATATATATATATATATATATATATATATATATATATATATATATATATATACATATATATATATATATATATATATATATATATGTATATATATATATATATATATATATACATATATATATATATATATATATATATATATATGCGTATATATATATATATATATATATATATATATATATATATTATATATATATATATATACGCAAATGGCTGCCATCAGAACTGCTTAAATGATTTCGTAAAGTAAAAGGGCGCCAATTTTAGCTTTTTTTTTTATGTAGAATTGAATGCCGTGTGGTACTTTTTGAAATTCTCAATTCTTTAACAGTGACAGTGTCAAATACAAGTGAAGCTCGAAAAATTTTTCAAATATTTTTTAATTTTAAGACCATATTAAATGAAAAAATACTTCTAAATACATAAGTAGGTGTTTTTCAGGAAGCTGAATACGATTTTGATACAAAAAAAATTAAGTAATTGACAACTCTCAAACGAGCTGTCAATTTACTTAAAATGCCATTTAATCACTATTTCATCATACTAAAACACTATTCCAACATTGACCATTATATTTTCGAGGTAGCTGAATACGATCCCGATGCAAAAAAAAATATTTTGGTAGTTGACAGCTGTCAAACGAGCTGTCAATTTACTCAAAATGGATTTTAATCATTATTTCATCACATTAAAATACTATTCAAACATTGGCCCTTCTGTTTTCGAGGTCGCTGAATACGATCGTGATGCAAAAAAAATATTTTAGTGGTTGAGAGCTCTCAAACGAGCTGTCAATTTACTCAAAATGCAATTTAATCATTATTTCATCACATCAAAATACTACTAAAACATTGGCCCTTATGTTTTGGACGTCGCTGAATACGATCCTCATGCAAAAAAAATATTTTAGTAGTTGAAAGATGCCAAACGAGCTTTCGATTTACCCAAAATGCCATTTAATCATTATTTCATCTCATTAAAACACTATTCAAACATTGATTCTTATGTTTTCGAGGTCGCTGAATACGATCCTGATGCAAAAAAAAATTTAGTTGTTTTACAGCTGTCAAACGAGCTGTCAATTTACCAAAAATGCTATTTAATCATTATTTCATCACATTAAAATACTATACCTTGAAAACATAAGAGTCAATGTTTAGATAATGTTTTAATGTCATGAAATAATGATTAAATGGCATTTTGAGTAAAATGACTTTTGACAGCTGTCAACTACTAAAATATTTTTTTTGTATCAGAATCGTATTCAGCAACCTCGAAAATATAAGGGCCAATGTTTGAATAGTGTTTTACCATAATGTGATGAAATAATGATTAAATAGCATTTTGAGTAAATTGACAGCTCGTTTGACAGCTGTCAATTACTTAAATATTTTTTTATCAGAATCGTATTCAGCAACCTCAAAAACCCCTACTTACGTATTTAGAAGTATTTTTTCATATATCATGATCTTAAAATTGAAAAATATTTGAAAAAATTTTCAAGCTTCATTTGTATTTGACACTGTCAGTGTCAAAGAATTGAGAATTTTAAAAAGTACCACACGGCATTTGATTCTACATAAAAAAAAACTAAAATTTAAGCCGTTATACTTTCCGAAATCATTTAACCAGTTCTGACGGCAGCCATTTGCGTTTTCGTATGGAAGGACCCATATATATATATATATATATATATATATATATATATATATATATATATATATATATATATATATATATATATATATATATATATATATATATATATATGTATATATATATATATATATATATATATATATATATATATATATATATATATATATATATATGTATATATATATATATATATATATATATATATATATATTATATATATATATATATATATATATATATATATATATATATATATATATATATATATATATATATATATATATATATATATATATATATATATGTATGTATATATTAAAAGTTACTAGTCAAGTAATTACGAGTGGAGCTATTAGGGACTCGGGGTCTCAGATCTATCGAAAGGTAGTTTTTTTTTAATAAGGCTAAGTAGCTTATGAAGGAAGCATGTTTCCTAAACTCACCCCAGCTACCCAACTTCTTCATATTCCAAAAGACAAAAGAGTCTTCAAATTTTATATTTGTTATTTTCTTTGTAACTTGAAAAATGACAGTACCACACTTACCGACAAAAGTGGGTGAGATTTTGATTAATAATTAATTATTATTTCAAGCCAACACCGCAATGGGAGTATTTTTCGAGGTTATGTTTATATTGGAGATTTTTATTAGTGCCTAAATAATGACTTCGCAATTAAAGATTTGTTAAAAAAACTGCTGGAAAAATAGATTGCAAATATGTCTGATGCGAAAAAAAAACAAAAATTCAAACAACAATCAATGAAATAGTTCAATCTAAAATTCCTGATGAGAATAATATAGTTTCGTTGAGAGAGTTAGCTAGAAATCTGAAATGCACCGGCTGCAGAAGTCTTTTAGATATAGAAAAATTGAGTGATTTCAAAAGGAAAGGGCTTCATTCAAAGTTCAAAATAAAATGTGACAACTGTACTAAATGTAATTTAGTAAATACTGGAGTAATAAGAAACCAAGTCTCTGATATTAATTAATATACTTATAAATACTTGGTTTGTTATAAATATTGACTTTTTATTTTCGATAACCCGTATTTTTTCTATATATGTGAGCTATACGCATTTATAAAAATCAGCTGTGCGTTGACGGTATTTCAAATGTACCGCGCAGTATTACGTTGCCAAGTGATGAACTTTTATTTATCAAGTTATGCGAGGAAAACAGAAAACGATCAAAAGTAGCTCGCTTTCAACATTTTTTATAAAAAAAAACACTAATAAATGTGTATATGCAAATTTTCTAGATAATCGTAAGACAATTTATTTTCTTGGGAATGTCCTTAAATGCTAGGTTTCTTGTTATACAGAGGGTGCATATAATATAAGAAAAGTGTTTAAACTCTGTAAATTATTGAAAATCAGAGAAATTAAGAGATTAGCGGATTACGCTTATCTTCAAAATGAACAAATTTTATGTTAAGCTACTCTACTGTATAAACATTAAAATGTTTTATTTTGTTTCAGAAATCAAGCAGTGAGTGTTTCAGCGTAAATTTTGAGGTCGGAGACGAATCTACTTGGGATAATGAATTATTTTTTCCAGCCCAGAGGGGAATTACTCTACAGTAAGTAATTTTTTCACTTTAAATATTTGACAAGCTCGAGGTAATCTGGACTCGTCTTTTTTCAAAGGCGATTTAATTATTTCATCTGTACCGCTTTGTTTATTTATGTGGCCTTTTTGTTAATGGGTTGGATAAAATAATATTAACGGGGGCTTTTAGAATTAATGGACACAGAAATTTATTTTATCCTAAAACCATTTTAATTACAATTAACAAAAACAAGTTTCTCATCAAAAAAGAAAAAGAAAAAGTACGCATTTAACACTATATTTTTAATTACTTGAACTTTGAAAATAGCCTGATCGATGTTAATGAACTTCTCAAATTTAATAAAATTGAGTTTTCTAGATTATTAAAGGTAAAATTCCAAAACTTTGGACTAATGTGGATAGTGACAGGGGAAATAATGTAAAATTTGTAAAGATACCATAACCTCACTACATTCATAAATCTAATAACGAATGTCACACATTTTTGAAGTAAAGCAAATAAGCATTACAGAGCAGTTGTACTGGATTTATGCAAGGCATTCGACTTAGTTGAGCATGACATGTTGCTGGCTAGGCTGTGATCTTTTAGTATAGTTTACAAAAATTGTTTACGTTTCCCGAGTTTCCTTAGATATCGTTCGTAGTAGCGGTTAAAGAATTTCTTCATTACCAACGCTGGCGTGTCTCAGAGCTCCATAATGTATCCCATTTTCTTTCGTTTCTATAATAAATGATCTGCTGGAAAGGACCAAAATTCTAATTTATGGTTTCGCAGATGACAGCATTTTTAAATTTCTAAATGAAATGAAAAGAATTATTTTGTTATTTGTCTCTTTTTTAATTTATCTGCTACTGCGGTTTCGTAAGTATTCTACATTGTCAATCGCAATACGTAGTAGTAATAGTAATACGTAATACTCTTGACAATGTAGAAAACCTACGAAACTGCAGTAGCAGATAAATAAAAAATAAGTGACAAATAACAAAATAATTCGTTTCAGTTCATTTAGAAATTTAAAATGTACTGTCACAAAGTAACGGACACCTCAGTTATACAATTGACAGCATTTTTGTTCCTTCATTTACGTTAAACGGTCAAATAGTAGTTGCTCATGTAAACATCCATGGATAACTTAACCAAGACCTCTAGGTCTTTGTTAAGTTAGAAATTCAGCCTTATGATGACAGTAACCAACCAGAATTTATTGCTACAAGAAGAAAACAGTATTTTTCAAAAAAAGTTAACATTACGTCACACTTATCATATAGCTCAAATTCGATCATACTACTCTCATTTTTAGGGACTTGCTCCCAAACCTACACTGTATTTAATAGGTCTTATTCAGAATATGTTAATTGTAAAACCGAAACTTACCAGAAGTACAAGTAGATAAATAGAGTCTATTCTACAGATACTTCTATGGGAAGTATTAGATCAATGTAGCCTGCTTGATTCCTATCAGAGCACTAAGACAATACATTCGTGTATAGTTCAGGTTATCACTCCTACCGCCACACTCTTAAAGAGCTCTAGAAAACCTAATCTCTTTGACATGAACTACTTAAGACTGTGCTTTTCAACTTACAGCGGCTCACAACCTACGTAAATCGGTAGTTCCATGCAGACACCGTTCTTGTAGTAATTTCGGGATTTTCCTGTAGTGCGTGTCTGATGCCTATGAAATATATTTACGATACATTAAGCTACACACAATAAAAGTAACTTGTATAAAACTCACTGTAATAGTAACAACTAATAACATATATATATATATATATATATATATATATATATATATATATATATATATATATATATATATATATATATATATATATATATATATGTATTATACCGCGTTGCGCCAATTTACGCAATTATAAACATAATTAAAACATTTAAACATAATAAAAATCATAAACATACACAGAAATCAACATTAAAAGACCTTTAAAACTCGTTTCACAGCAAGCAAATATCACAACTTTTTAACAATTAATTTAAAACTATCAATGTAGCTAAAAATCTTGAGATGGAACTGATTGTGCCTCATTATTCTGGACATGGGTCCATAATAGCCATAATTAGTCGCATGAAAGGGAATACCAAACAGGTCTCTGCTTCTAGTGCGACGAGAAACATTAAATGTTAACTTGTCCAAGAGGTAGGGACAATCAACCAGCCCATTTATTATCTTAAAAGCCAGAAGCAAGTCACAATGGAGTCTTCTAGTCTCCAGGGTCGAAATACCCAAAATGCCCCTAAGGTTGTGATGGTCTATATCGTAACCAACTAGGGGTATGGCCAATTTAAAAGCACAAGTCCGCGGAAATCGGCGCTGCACCACCCCAACCGCTTCTATATATCCATTGTAATGAGGAGACCATATCACGGCGGCATACTCAAGCCCCGATCTCACAATTGAATAATACAACAGTTTAAATGTAGAGTAGGAAAAGTCCCTACATATATATATATATATATATATATATATATATATATATATATATATATATATATATATATATATATATATATATATATATATATATATATATATATGTATATATATATATATTATATATATATATATATATATATATATATATATGTATATATATATATATATATATATATATATATATATATATATATATATATATATATATATATATATATATATATATATATTATAATAGTGGAACTTCTACAGAAATAATTAATTAATTAATAATTAATTTTTGTATAATAGCAGAAATAATCCTACTTTTGAAAACAGTGGACAAAATAGCAATAAACTAAAGTAATTGCTACTGAAAAGCATGAATCACGTATGTGAAATAAAATAATATTTAGTTCTAAAATGTTACTAAATATAAAATTGTATAGGAAGACCGAGTGGGTTTGAAATATTAAACTGAAGGAATTTGAGAAACATAAAAAAATGAAAGACACGTTTCTTTCGAATTGGACAGCAAACTTAATGGTTAGGCCGTTAAGTTTGCTGTCAGTTCCAAGATCATAATCCCGATTTTTACTTTAAATGATTTCATAAAAATGTCTCTTTGGTGGCATTTACTATATGAAATGAAAAAGTCCCTAGTAAAGTAGAAAAAGCAACTGGTCTAAGACTGAGTCTAAATTGTAGGCCCTGTTAGTGAATCTAGCTCTTAAAGTTCAAGATATGTTAGTATTCTGCAATTCATTCCACTAGAATCAACTCTACTAAAAAGTAAAAAGAAAGGACTCTGAATAATTCCTGTCTACTCAAAATTTCGTTTTATTTTTTCTCTCTACTCTATAGTCAAAGGATATATTTTTTTTCATTTAATCACTTTAAAATTATTTCGAACCATTTATTAATTATTAGGACTGTTAACCAATAATCACTATCATTATCACTATAACCCTAGTTCTATCCAATGCTGGATGTAGGCCTTCCCCCTGAATTTCCATCTCAATCTATCTGTAGCTGTTGTCATTCATCCAATGCCCGCAACCCTCTGTATATCATCCCGCCATCTTGTTTTGGGACGTCTTATGCTCCTTTTCTGTTCTCGTGGTCTCCATTCTAATGTACGCTTGGTCCATCGATCATCGGTCGTGTATACTACATATCCAGTCCATTGTCCCTTTCTTTCTGCTACATGCTCTATAATATCCTTTAATTTCGTTTGTTCACAAATCCACTTGTTTCTTTTTCTATCTTTAAGTTTTATCCCGATCATCTGTCTTTCGTGTGCTCTCTGGGTCCGAGCTAGTTTTTGTATATTGGCTTTATTATTCAGTGTTCAAGTTTCAGCGCAATACGTAATTAGTAGTAGGATGCACTGATCATAAACTTTGGCCGATAACTTATTTGGGATGGCGTTATCTTTTAATATATAACTTAATTTCCCGAGTGCGCACCATCCAAGCCTGATTTAAAATTTGTCTCTCATAGTAATTTTTTGCCGCAGATACACATAATTCTTAACAATCTCGAGAGCTGCTCCTTCTAAATTTATAACTATGTTGTTATTAGTGTTGGTTAATATTTTAGTGTTACTTTTAGTCACCTTAAGACCAATTGTGTTTAAGTGGTAATTTAACTCATATATATATATATATATATATATATATATATATATATATATATATATATATATATATATATATATATATACAGCCTAACCCCGTTTTTTACATTCGTATTATATTTATTGATTAAAAAAAACAAAGGATAAGTAATAAAAAAGATGCAGCAATAGCTAATTAATCAAAATGTTTATTATAAATAATCCAGTTTTTAATCTTAGGTTGGTGAATCGCACGTCGACTGCGTAAATAAAGTGTTTGGTGTAATGGAAATAACTGTTCCACGGTGTCACTAGGCCAAGAGATGTATAATATTCGATTGGGCTAAATACTGTATAAACTAATATACTGTTAAATTCTTACTGAGTATTCTGGTAAATAACAAATATTTAAGTAGGTAAGACATCGAATATACAGATGTATTGTTAAAGCTTTCCTGAATATTTTTTAACGTATATTCGGTAAGACTAACAGTATATCGATTTTTCTATTATCCAACCGAACACCGGATATTCAGATTATGTCAATCATTAAAATGTCCACAAGCTGGGGACCTACATATGACTTCTGGGGAATTACATAAGTCACCCCCGCACAGTCCGATTTTACACCACTAACAGCAAAATATCGTACACAATCACTCAATTAACTTGTGAATTAAATGGGATAACACGAACTGACATAGTATAAAAAAATACTACTAAAATCCGAGGATATGGTAAAAAGTTCTCAACACTCTGTATCAACATAATCCGCAGGGTTTACGATAACATGACATTGTTTCACCATTGCTTATTGTCTTTTTGGCATTCCCTAAATATATTTTAGTTTATCAATTTCGTGTGATATTTGAGCACCATTTGTGTTCCAATATTTATGACACGTGGTCCGTAGAGTATTGGAGGAAATTGAGTTACAAAATGTTTTGGTTTTTAATAAATAAAACGCCGACAAA
Organism: Pachyrhynchus sulphureomaculatus; assembly: GCA_019049505.1. Lineage (NCBI taxonomy): Eukaryota > Metazoa > Arthropoda > Insecta > Coleoptera > Curculionidae > Pachyrhynchus > Pachyrhynchus sulphureomaculatus. The sequence continues at coordinate 172,871,969 of CM032447.1, read as the reverse complement.
AAGTACATTGTGCCTCGGTAATTTTTAGTATGCATGGAATATTGAATATATATAGCTTTTTAGAAATCAGTTTATTTTTTGATGTGTATATAGGTATAATGCAAAATTCACTAATCTAGTGCATAAATGTCACATATGACAGTGTGAGTGTTTTGTGGAAAAATATTCAGATTTTTGTTTTATTATTTTTATTTTTGAAAGTGTTTCCGGCACTTTCAGTTAGGAAATATCGGGTAGAATAATATACGCGTATTTTATGATAAAAGGAACATAATATTAAATACACAGGTTATCGATAGGATCAAAATGGAAAGTGATCACCGAATAGTTCGGGCAAAAATAAATTTTAGCACAAGGATGGAACGAAGAAAAATGATGAATTAAAAAATGAAAATGATAAAACGAAGAACATGAAATCAAAGAGAACACTTCATCCCTTAACGAAATTAATAGAAAAATTGTTCATTGTTGCATCGTAGAATCTGCGAAAGAAGTAGCTCTCACGAGAAATAACAAAGAGGAAAAGCTTTCCAAAGAAACGGTAAACCTAATAGAAAAACGAAAATTCACGAAACAAGACACGGTAGCATGTGAAAATAAGTTAAAACTTTGAATAACTATATAAGGAAATGTATGAGAAGAGATGTAAGAAACTATAACAGTGAGAAAATTAAAGAAACTCTGGAGAACAAGAAGAGTATATAACGTTTACAAAGATCATTAAATTAATGACGACTACAAGTAACAAAATTAGTAGATGAGAACAACCAAATAATAACTCAAACGAATGAACTATTCGTAAGAATGAATATAGAGATATTCTACAAGGACCTTTATGAGAGTAAAGTAGAACCACCACCAGACAAAAGCAAGTCAGTTCAAATACGAGTAATGAATGGAGGATCTGAAGATATTTCATATTCATATCATAAAATACGAAATACAAGATTCTTTAAATAAAGTAGCAAGAGAAACAGCAGCAGATGAAGACGGCATACTTGTCGAAATGTTGCAACAGGGCGGAGAGCCTATATTACGAATGCTAAATATATTGAATAATAAGTGTCTCGATATATGCGATCCACCTCAAGACTGAAATACTGCTGTGGTGGTCCTGCTCTTCAAAAAGGATGATAAGTCTAAATTAACCAACTATAGACCAATCAGCATACTATCCATAATGTACAAGTTATTTATGAAAATAATAACTGCGAGACTCACAAAGAAATTCGACTCTTACCAACCTAGAGAATAAGTTGGATTTAGAAAAGGTTTTAGCACACTGGACCATCTTCAAGTATTAAGAACCTCAACAGGAGTCACACGAGTAAAATTTTAAGATTTGGGTGACCTTTGTGGATTACAAGAAAGCGTTTGACTTCCTTGAAATCTGGGCAACATTAAATAGTCTAAGTAACTGTAGAATTGACAGCAGATACCCGCAAATTATTCAAAATATATATAAAACGCAACATTTTAGATAGTATTGAAAAAAAAAACACAAATAAGATAGAATTGAAAAAAAGGGTGCGTCAAGGGGACACCATCTCGACGAAATTATCTTTTCAAACAACTTCCATTATCAAGTAAGGGTATAAATATAGGAGGAGAGCAACTCAATCATCTGCGATTCGTGGATGATATTGTGTTTATATTTAACAACAAAGAAAAATTGAAAGAAATGCTGAACCAACTTAACAACAAGTCCAGAGAGATTGGTCTGAAGATAAACATCGCCCAAACCATGTTCATGACAAATGACGACTGTGATAAAGAAGCAGTACTAAACATTAAAAACGCGAAAATTACAAGAACGGATTCATACGTATGTCTTGGACAAAAGATAGTAATATTCAAAGAAAACATCAAGGAAAATATCACTGGCTTAGTCGGCGTTTTGCAGATTGTGGAACAGCTTCCTTTTCAATGTCCCAAATACGCTAAAAGCGAATACATTTGATTAATGCGTTGCCAGTATTAACATACGTAACGGAAAGGTGGACTTTGAATCAAGAAATTATAAATCGCCTACAAGTAGCTTAACGAGCCATGGAAAGGAGGATTTTGGGAATATCGTTGAAGGATAGGCTGACTAATGAAAAAATTCAAGGAGGATCCAAGATAACTAATGTAGCTGAGAGGGTAAACAGGTTGAAGTAGAGCTTGGCGGTCATATCGCAAGACTCTCTGATAATATGGAGCCATAAAGTAATTAACTGGAAGCCCTGGAATGAGAAAACAAGTAGAAGATGCTCGCAAACCCTATGGTCTGACGACATCAAAAGACTAGCGGGATACAACTGATTAAACAAGGCCCAAAACCGAAGAAGATGGACGTACTTAGGGGAGACTTATGTTCGACGACGGACTGTATAGCTGATGATGATGATCATGCTGTTAATTTTTACTAAATATTTCTATGCTAAAATAGTATTAAGGAGAAGAGCTCCCGCTTCAAAACAGAGTAACAATAGTCACGATAATTATCAGGTCAAGGCTATTGTAGTGTACCAGGGTACTACAGTGTACCAGGCATATATTAACGCGGGAAAAATTATTCTCAAGTGGTATAGAATAAGACCCCAGGGCTAATTGCCTCTCTTAATTTGTTAGAGATGATCAAATACAATCGGGATCTAGTTTTTTCTTATTTTTTTTTTATGAGTCTAGCACACGTTCTGCATGAAAGTCCCTAAAGCGCTACAGAAGCGACACGTGCGGAAAAAGCGATTCACGTTGTTCTTGAATCGCTGTAATTGTAGTTATTCAAATAGTGCCGAAATACAACAATTCTTGGAGAAGGTAGCCAAACATGCCAATTCAAAGATTTGCGAAGTGTTCCGGTTGGATCTAAATGCCAAAGAAGATACCTGAAACCTGCTGGCCCCATACTAGCTAGCCAAGTAAGTGAGTGGCCGTAGACTGCTTGATGCAGTCAAATCTCTACTTGAATAAGATAGATTGCAAGGATAGTTAGAGATCATTGTTCCAGGTAAAAAGTCATTTAGGCACAATTAAGTTATTTTAAGTTTGCTAGTAACTAAGTAAGCTAAAATCGGTTCTTTTATTGTTTGAAGTGCAATTTAAAAACTTTCCGTGATACTAACGTATAGTTGTTCAGAGTGCAGATGAAAAACAATCCGGCTTTTAACTTGACAAAATTGACAGGAAAACACAAATATTACAATTGTTTCACTACGATGAATCATCTGCATATTATGACTTAATAGTTAGGTTAACTTCATCCACCGATTCCCAAAAAAACTCAAAACACACATAATATGACATGGTGGGTAAGAACCTAAATTTTCTGCCACATGAAAAAATCAATGTATTTATGTTGGAAGATGTAAACCTACGACGAACAGATAACCTGAGGTAAAGTAACTTAAATCCACTCGAACAAGCACATTATTGCCAGTTTGCGAGGATAATTTGTTCTAAGATATAAACCTTCAAACCCTCAGATAGAGAACAGGAAGGCTTTTGACGAAATCCAGCTCTACGAAAACAGTGTTTAATTGAAAAAATAACATTTAAATCTGCCATATTAATAACCAAATCTAAAAACTAATGCACATCAGTTATTGGTTCTTCTGAGTTTAGTAGACTATCCCAAAGTTGCCTGTATTAGTTAGTTAGATTTGATGTTGAAGAAATTAACGTAATGGCAGTAAAGTGATATATAGTCTGTCAAGTAAGAACGTGACCGCTCGTATTCTTGAAAAAATGTGTTTCGAGAACATTTTTTTGCCATCAATGTATTCTTTGGTGTGCTAACAACGGCACAATTACTTCAGTAAGTTGTCCAATCGCCTCCTTCATCAATAATCGCATGGCATCTTCGAGGCAAGCTGTCGACACTATTTTCTGCATACTACAGCAATGATCTCCAAATTTTTCGAATCTCGCGAGACAACTAAATCAAAGTCCTCAGAGTATTTCCTCTGAACTTTCTCTTTACAAGGAACCAAACATTTTCAATAGGGTTGGCGTCCGACGATTGTGAGGGCCACTCTAGTATCTTATCGTGGGCCCAAACGAGCCGCTTCGCGACGCAGTATCAATTTCAGGTCCCGTGAAAACAAAGACACGATTCGTTTTTCGACTTTCCAAGTGACTGCCTACCGAGCCACCTTTTGGCAAGTCGTCGACATTTTTCGTCTCGTGAAATACCCACTTCTTCACAAACGATACCGACTTTTAATATATTTAACGGCTGCAGAATATGTCATTTTAAGCTCCTTTGGATGGGTACAAAGAAAGACTACCTCGAACCGACCGACGCGCAAACAAGTGACTTATTTTGGATTTTACGTGATTTAGACGAAAATTCGGAATCAATGATATTTTTACTAAAATGCGTCATAGAGAAACGTTCCCTCTACCGATTTTTTCTTAAATCGCTAGAATCGCATCTACAAAAATAAATTATCACGGACACGTTCTTACTTGACAGACTGTACGTATGTCTGTGTACATTCACGAATATTGTAAATCTTTATTTTCCAAAATGATCTAGAATTTGCTTGAGTCAAATTTCATTAACAGCCTTTTTGATCACATTATCATTAAGTGAGGGATAGAAAATGCATGTAAATTTACTTTTTAACGAAGTTCGTATATTTTGTTCATCGATATCAAATCATATTTTAAATCAGAAATCCCTTTTGTGGTCCCACTAGCAAGTGTGCTCCATATGGAAAAATGTTTGTGGTGTTTTTTTTCAGTTTTAGATTTTCAAAATAGCAAAATATGTTTGTGAAAAAATCATAAATTTTAAATTTTTAAATTATTAACAAAAATTCCTCTTCTAAAATGTATGGTTGCACAATAAAACGGAAAACTTTTATTTCTCTTTGTTTTCGGTTAATTATGATAACGGTATATTTTAGAGAAATAATTGGTCAAGTGCAAGTTGAACTTGCGCAATTAGTGTTCCGTACGTTGATTGCTTCTGAGATAAAAATTTTTGTTACGGAGGTATAAAATGATCAGTGACTTCACAAAACACACCCCAAATGAGTTTTCAACAAAGTTTGTTTCCGATCTTTACTGAAAACGGATGACCTTGAAATTTTGTTTTTTTTAATATATCAAATATATTATTAAAGGTAATGCACTCGTGATAATTTTTGTTCAATCTACACCCCGTGGAGAATAGTCCAGAATTTTTTCAAAATTTTTGGAACAGTACTTCTCGAGATAAAGGGAGGACAGTGATTTTTCGTGATTTTTTCAAAATAATACAAAGAAAAGTGGTCGCATGTAAGACATTATATATATTTGTGAATTTGTGTTTTTACAAGCTTTCATTTGACACTCCACTCGATGACCTATTAAAAAAATTTTTTGTTCACTTCCGATTTCACCCCCTACACGGCTCTGATGAGGCCATCAATTCCTATATTAGTACCAAATTTCAACTTTCTACGTCAAATAGTTTCGGAGAAAATCGGCTGTGACAGACGAACAGACATACAGACGGACAGACACCGGAGTGAACTTATAAGTGTTCTGTACGGAACACTAAAAACACTGTTTTTTGTTTAAGATGTACTTTTTGTATTTACATGTAGAAAGTAAGAGAACTATTAGGCACGTAAAACTGAAGAAACCAGTGGTCTGTGAGAATTTGGAATAATACAAGTCGGCGACCTTTTTAACATTATATACAACATAAAACCAAATGATACCAACGTTTGTCGCTATTCCGATAAAGACTAAGGCAAAGCAATGGACTATTGAACCAATGAGCCTCTCTATATGCTACGATTGCAAAAAAGGTTACGACAGAAGACGCCACGACAATCTGATTCAGCTTCCTAAGATGGTATGAGTATTCTAATTCAGCTTCTTAGGATGACGTTCGAAATTTCTAATCATTAATTAATCAAAATACTATTCTAAAAATAGAAGAAATTCCTGTAGAAATTGAAATTTGAAGAGGAATTCGACAAGAACTTGTGCTAGCACTGGTACATTTTTAGCTATACTCCGAAGAAATCAAAACAAGAACATTATCAGAAGACAAAAAAGAAGAAAAAGTCACTCTGGTGCCTATTAATAACATAAGATGAGCAGACGTCACCATTCTATTAGTAACGAACCCAGTCGACCTGCAAGCACTAATTAATAACTGCAATGAATGCAGAGTATGGAACGTAACAAAGACAGAATATATGTTAATTATAAAATCAACACAAAATCTACTATCCTATGTAAAAAATTGACAAACGCGATTATGTAGGCAGAATTATGAACGAAAAACTGCTTCTCTGAGAAAATACACTATGTAGCGCTAATTTCAGAAAAAGTTAAGGTTAGTGAGTTGTACTGTGGTGTGGAATCATTAAAGAAATTGTATATGCTAAAACTGAAGTATTTTACACTATAGTTGTTCCGAAAATCACTGCAACTTGAATGGGTAGAGAAAATATTAGAAGAAACGAAAAAAATGAAAAATAAAAAGAACTTATGATTCCAGCGGACTACCGAAAGCTGTAGTACTAGGAACACGTTATAAAGAAATATAAGTACCATTTGATACAGGAGATCATTCAAAGACAAACAAGTGTAGCAAAAAAGCGACATTCTTGGTTGCCGAACTCATAAGATTAGTTTAACCGCAGAACACATCATTTCTCTTGTCACTCACCAGGCTATGCATTAACTTGAAAGCAAATATATTTTGGCATGGATAGATTGCATGCATAGCAAAGATATCTTAAAGCAATCAAAACAAGTCCAATTCCCAACCTCCAGTGTCTAGCCTCCATCCCTCCCTTATACCTAGACAGACAACTTTCATTATTGAAATATTACACTTCACTCATACAAACAAAGTATCTAAAAGCATCTCTAAATCTAACCAACGTGCATCAATCCAATCTAACATTCCCGCCCAAGTCCATCCCTGACCGAATCAATAAATACCTCACTTTACACAGTCTCTCTCCTCCCATTTTCAACTACCCGTTTTGGAACTCTTTCCCTCCATAGCTCTCTCCAAACCCACCAGTTGATTTCTCTCTACACATCCCAAATATAAGTCAGTCACACTAAAATAAAACAAAATTTTCTGGAAAGATTACACTCTCACTACCCCAACTTTACAATTATTTATACAGATGACTCTAAAAGTGAAAATGGAGTTGCAGCTCCTATAGTTCTTAAAAATATCTCAAAATCCTTCAAACTCTCACAGCACAATACAGCATATACTGCAGAACTCTTAGCAATTAAGGAGGCAACCAAACTTGCCATTACAAACAGCGAAGAAAGCAAATTCTTGATAGTTCCGACTCATTAAATGCACTAAAGTCCTTATCTAATCTAATAACTCTAATCAATCATTCCTAAGACAGCTCTCACACATAGCCAAAATAAGAAATAAAAAAATTGCATACATATGGATCCCAGGTAATGTTAACATTTAGAAATTCCCAAATAATAATTTTCGGCAAAGTATCTTACTTTTTTTCTTAAGAAACTAACCTCTGTTCAATTTAATAAATTTGCACCATGATTATTGTTTTACATGCATATTTTTAAATATTTGAATCCATAGTCAATTCTGATCATATTTTATAGATATAATCTCTACCTAAGTTTACAAAAAGTCTTATATGTATTTTAATGTTTACTTTCTGTAAGCGTTTTTAATGACCTTGTGCCAAACAGCCATTCATATATTTTTTATGACATTTATATTATTTCTGCACTAATTTTAAAAAAATATAGTAGAAAACCTCGGCAAGTAAATTATCTATACGTGAAAATACGTACATACGGATACGCGTTAAAGATTTTTCTTTCTTTAACTAATCAGTGGTACTATTAAAAAAGTATCCTAAATTTTCCATTTACTTATGCTTTAACAATTCATATTTAGTTTATTTCCTGTTAGAAAGCCTATATTATATTTTGTGATATCACTCCTCTCAAAGGATACGGTCCGTTCTAACCACGTTTTATTTTAACATACTTAAATTAGGAAATTTAAAAAACAGTATCATCTAAAAGTCATGTTTTTTAAGCTTTGCTGTTTTTTCCCTTGCCAAAAATGTCAACTCTTATTTCAACCAAAACAGTACATTTTTCTGGTTTCCTGTTACTTTTGGTCAAAAAATTAAAACTTTTGATTGAGCTAAAAGTTGTTTGTATTATTTAAACAGCAAAAATAGAAACATCTAACGCGTGTTGTTCTAAAATGCAAATTTACAGTAAAGGAAGAATTTTTTGTTCAAAATATTCCACTGTGCATAATATTATACGAGATATCATGAAATACCCTGTAAATAAATATTGACACAATAGCATTCAAACTATGAAATATCAAAAAAATCTGGACAAAAGCCTTTTAATAAAGATTTATCCAGTCTCGGGACTTAGGGTTTTAAGAATGAATGTGTTTGGCTTACATTCAACTGGGGTAGTTTTTATTACACTAGCCAATCTGCTCTCTCAGAAATATTTTCTTTTATAGTTTTTTGTGTGAATTTATGTGAGTATTTTTCAGCAGCTGACCATTTATTAATAAAATATAGGCGATAAAAATGAACTTACTGGATAAAGCAACTGCTTTAAAAAAATTTTTCGTAAACGTCAAGACGATACTGACTATAAAATTTTATTATATATTTATATATATATATATATATATATATATATATATATATATATATATATATAGATATATACAGTCCCTGGCCAAATTATTAGACGCACTGTATTTTTTTTAGTAATTTTATGTTTCTTAAGAGTTTTTATGCAATAATGGTATATTTAAACTACAATATTATTGATTTTTATTTAAAAGAATTGTTGTCGACTACATATTTGTATTTATTTTTAACATATGGCAACACTGTGTTGACAAAGTGATACATGAACGTAAACAAGTACAAACCTGTATCAGTCGCGATCGGAATCGAGTCAGGTACGGACGTGTTTCTGTGGCTTTATGGACTGTGATTGTTTGTTTAACAGTTTTATACTACTCAGTTATTAGTTTATTTTGTATGCAGTGTTTTAAAAAAGTAATTGGACTATTTTCATTATGGGTAGAAAAGGCGATCTTTCACCACGTAAAAAAGCTGAAGTGAAGGCCCTTGTGATTGCGAAAACATTTACAAACCGAGAAATATCACGAAGATTGGAGGTTTCTGAAGCTAGTGTACGACGCATAAAAAAAGAAAATTGAGTCAGGGAAGGAATTAAGCCCGAAAAGAAAGAAAAGATGCGGTAGAAAACCAATTTTCACTCCACGGTCAGAGAGATGTTTGAAGAAAATTTGTGTAGAAAACAGATTTGCTACCACAAAGGTAATAAAATCACAACTCCAGGATGCTAGCGTAAATGCTTCTGAACGCACTGTTCGAAGAAAATTGAAAGAATTAGATTTTAAGGCCTGTCGCCCCGCCAGGAAGCCCAAGTTAACAGCTGCAATGAAAGCAAAGCGCCTGAAGTGTGTGAAGAACAATGGCAAGACAAAGATGTGGACTTCTGGAGATCGGTAAGATACAGCAATTTAATCAATAATTGATACATTATTATCATTTTCAGTTAAATAAAGCAAATAAACATGGAAGTTTATATATTTTTCCTATTTTTGACAGGTCTGCTTCAGTGACGAAAGCACATTCGAAATTTTGCAGAATAAAGCTCAGTATGTGCGTCGTCGTCATCCTGATTGTGTCGTCCCGACGGTTTTTAAACATCCTACCAAAGTGATGATTTGGTCAGTCATCAGCGGCAAGGGCACTGGACGTCTGTACGTCGTCAAAGGAATAATGAGGCAAGATCAGTACAAAGAAGTATTACAAAATCGGTTGATTCCGCAGCTCAGAGAATGGTTTCCAAATGGGGAACCATTCACTTTCATGCAAGATGGAGCTCCCTGCCACACTGCTCGGTCTGTTAAAGCTTTTTTGGCAGAAAAAAATATCCCTCTGTTGGATTGGCCGGGTAATAGCCCCATTGAAAATGTGTGGAAGCTGATGAAAAGAGAAGGGGCTAAAGATGTGATTACCAACAAAACTCAGCTCCTAGAAAAGATTATTCATGTGTGGAATCATCATCCTCAAATGCAGGAGACAGTACAATCTTGCATTGATAGCATGCCGCGCAGAATTAAAGCTTTGATAGCGGCTAAAGGTGGCTCAACTAAATATTGACTTTTACTAACATTAATTTCACTTTTCTTTAAAACTTAATAAACTTATGCTTTTCTAAATTAATGCTGTTTTATTTATGTCAAATAAATAGGTAATTGATTGGATAATATAAAAATAAAAAACAAATCAATTTAAAATAATAAAACAGTACAATATCACTCGGTAATTAATATTTTACATGAAATCTTGCAGTGCGTCTAATAATTTGGCCAGGGACTGTATATATATATATATATATATATATATATATATATATATATATATATATATATATATATACATATATATATATATATATATATATATATATATATATATATATATATATATAAATATATATATATATATATATATATATATATATATATATATATATAAATATATATATATATATATATATATATATATATATATATATATATATATATATATATACACATATACATATACATATACAGTCGACACTGTTTATAGTGAAAAACTATTTATAGTGCAATTTTTTCAAGACCTAGAATATTTTAATGAAATTTCATGCATATACGAGTAGTGAATCTGTAAAATAGTAACACTCTATATAATAAAATTTTTACCGGAATTTTATGTATAAATTTTTATGCATTTATTGAGATCTTGGCCATTTCGGGTTTCCCATTTTTATCTAACATTAGCACGAATTCCATTTTTATGACGCATTCTTTTAAAAAGGTTCTTGACGCGTTTATAACGCCTAATGGTTGGCAATAAATCAGGTAGATTTCTGTGAGAAACCCGGGGAATAACCCATTTTATAGAAACCCGGGGAAAAACCCATTTTATAGTCGAGGCCTAGTAATTCGCAAATTCAGGTTCAGTTTCTTTTTGTTTAGGAATCAAGTAAGATGTCCAAGCGAGTGTGGTTAAGTTTAGCTGAGAAAATTAAAGTTTTGGAGGAAGTTGATAAAGGCTGCAAAAAAATTGATGTTGCTGCAAAATTGGTGTTTCTCCAAGTTGCGTCTCTCTGATAATAAAAAGTCGCGAC
>CM032447.1:172723273-172855773 GCA_019049505.1 Pachyrhynchus sulphureomaculatus | reverse complement strand
GAAACACAGTCCGGGGCAAATTATTCCAAAGGGATGATGTTCTCCATATAAAAGACTGCTTGAAAAACGTTGTACGAGGAGTAACAAGCTGAACCTCATATGGATGTGAAGTATTAGCGCGAAGTGTATTTCTAACATGCAACGCTCTGGGAGTAATTAAATGGGCCACATCCTCATCCTCGTTAACATTAACGATCTGCTGATAAAACAGTAATTTAATCAATAGTTTTACTTATGAGAGCATGCTTGTTCCTTCATTCGCCTTGAATACTTGATCACCAGCTGGTCATGCAAATATTCATAGATAATAGAGAGTTGTGAAACTTAACAAAAGCCTGGAAAAAGTTCTGTCTGGAGGTTACAGTAGCTGAATAGATCTTACATCTACAAAAACCCACTCAGGAGCTTTTTCTAACAAAATCAACCTTCTGTTACCATAGTCATTCAATTTGCTATGCTGCAATAATATTTACTCCTGATATAGATTCAGAAATATTGCTCATTCATCAATTTAGTTAAATTACATTTCGTAACGTGATATATTGAATTGTAAAGATAATTACTTTTAACTTTGAATAACAGCTCAGCCATATTCCTTAGTAATATCCAGGTTTATTTAAAAGCAAAAAAATCGTGATGTATAGGAAAATTTCTTTTTTTCTTGTCGAACAGACTATCTTAGAATATGAATGACGTAGTTATGTATACCACGGATACAATCATTTAACACTAACTATGCCACTCCATACTTAAAGTATATTTTAATGTACATAAACTCACACTGTAAATAGCTGTTACTATAATACGTCAAGTCTCAAATTCAAGCAAGACTTCATTAATTTACATTAGTGGCAGGTCGTGATATCCTACGTTCTTCAAGAAGTCCTGTTACAGTATCATATAATTATATCTATGTTATGGTATTAATATTTCAATGTTATTGAGATCGCAAATAAAATATCAACTTATGTGTTTGCCTTTTGGTTACAACAACATTGAATGTTACTACTTTTTCAACTTAAAGTCATACATAAAAGTAATGGTTAAAAATCAAATAAATTAACTGCAGTTCAAGTACAGTTTAAAAATGCTTCACAATTATAAATTATATTGGATTAAGCAATTAGATTAGGTGAAATATTTAGATACGTTTTTTTTGTTTATTGTTCATTAAGTCAGTAATAGATAGAAACTTACATAACGTGTTTGCATGTTCGTTAGAGATACCGACCAAAGCGAGTATTATATCAACCCAAACATTTGTTAAAACGCATGGTGATATCTAAACCATTTTAGGATGTGCAAAAATCAGTAACAAAGTGATATTGGCAGTACTTCCCTCCTAACCAAAAATGAAGCTCTAAAATAAATACTGAATTTTACTTTCTTACGCTGACGTTACACCACGATATACCATATATGTATGAAATAATGATTTCACAGCATTTATTAATCAGTGTATCAAAAAAATGTGTAAATAAAAGTTATAGGGTGTTATACAGCGCACATGATGATGTTGACAATAAAATGTTTTGAACTGTTAGTTAGAAGAAATTATATCATCATGATTTTTTTGAAATGGTAAGCCCTGTATATTATTTTATTTTTGAATCCTACTAAAAAGTGTAGATATTTGTCTAACATACTATATGTCTAAATTGAACTGTTTTGGAATTATTGTCATCTGAAATTTAAAATAAAAAAAAAAAACAAAGAAAACTATTAATAAATACTCTAGGTTTACTTTTAAGGTAACAATTGCTCAAAATGTCTACCGTTAACAGCGAGGCAATGACTCAATCTGTCATAAACAGCCTGAACAGCGTTTAACAAAGAATCCGGGGTGATCTGTGCTACTTCATATTGAATTCTTTGTTGTAAATCTTCTACAGTTTCAGGTCGATTTCGGTAAATTTTTGTTTTCAAATGACTCCCTAAAAAAATCGAGTGGCGGAAAGTCGAGACTCCTTGCGGGCCATTCTACAGCACCTCTTCTACCTATCCATCGATTAGGAAAAATAGCATCTAAATATCTACGAACATTGACTTCATAGTGAGGAGGTGCTCCGTCCTGTTGATACCACAGATTCCTGTTAGGAATATCCAAATTATTTTTATCAGGAAAAATACCTGCACAAGTTGGAATAACTTGCTCTTGGAGTAACTGTAAATATCGCTGTTCTGTAAGATTCTCATCGATAAAAAAGGGAACAATGATATGACGTCCACAAATCCCTGGCCACACGTTTATCCTTTATGGTCTTTGAGAATGGCTGTCGCTTATCCAGTGGGGATTCGCAGTAGACCAGTACCGGCAGTTATGCCTGTTAAGTCTTCCGTTAAGACAAAATGTGGCCTCGTCAGAAAAACAATATTATGAATTAGGTTAGGATCATTATTGATTCATTCCATCATGACCTCGCAAAATTCAACACGTCTATGGTATTCATCTTCAGAGAATTCTTGCAATAGAATGGGTTTGTATGGATGCAATTTTTCTTCATTCAGTATACGACTTAAAGTACCTATACTTATGTTATGGTCTAGGCAAAGCTGACGAGTGGCTGTATAGGCATTTTCTGTAATTTCCAATAAAATATCTAACTTTTTAGCGCTTGTTTTAACTTTTGGAGGTTCAGATTTAGATCCTTAACATGACCTGCGTAAATGATTTAATGTTTTGCTAACTACGGATTGGGTAATAGGTTCTCGATTCGGATATTCTGCGTTAAAAAGATCACACATCTCCTGTTGTATTCTCCTACAATCTCCGTAACCCACCATCATTAACGAAGTGATTTTTTCAGTTTCTGTTAAATGTACCATTATATTACGCTCAAATTGCAGCTTCACAAAATACCACAATAAACGTTTTCGTCAATAAATCATTTTTTGACGCGTTAAGTCGTTACCTGAGAGTAAATGTTTGACACAAGCCAGCTTAATTTTTTTTTTTAATTTGATCTTAATTTCAAATATCAATAATTCCAAAACAGTTCAATTTAGACATATGACATGTTAGAAAAATAATATATAGAATTTTTAGAACTCAAAATAATATATAGGGCTTTCCATTTAAAAAAAAATTAAGATGGCGTAATTTCCTCGAACTGACAGTTCAAAACATTTTATTTTCAACGTGGGCATCTGCGCCGTATAAGACCCTATAACTTTCATTTAAACATTTTTTGATACACTGATTAATAAATGCTGTGAAATCATTATTCCATACATATGGGGCACCCTGTATATTATTATAATAGCATAACTTATAGGCAAAGACTCCTCGATTCCAAGATTTTTGAAAAGTACCTATAACATAATATATTCATGGCATTACCTTCTACTCCCGCCCCTGGAACTTCCTACAGGTTTAAGTATATAAAGTATGCTAAAAGGCTAAAATTTAAAAAATTTCATAATACTATTAAAGCTATATGCATTTCACCTTCTTCTGAAGCAATATAATCTACGTTTATGCTTCCCGTATTAAAGGTGCACCAAATTTAAAATCGGCATCTCTTTCAATTCGAAAGAAATAGACGGGTCGAAATGAGAAAAACTAGATTTTCCGTGATGGAGGTACCCTAAAACGTGATGAAATGCAAGAAACTCAAGGAATAATTTTTTTCACGAATACAATTCTACCATGAGAACTGAAGTTATAGATAACTGATAAATTAGTATTTAGTCATATTTTATTATAATATAATATGGCGAATTTAAAAAGCACAAAAATCATCGTCGTTATGCGCATCCCAAGACTTAAAACGAAGGAATGAAACAGAGTCAATATTGAAAAAAACAAATTGGTGTTTTCAGGGAATCCGAGCAGTAAGTAGCCGCGAATTTTTAACCTGGCAAAGTTTTGAAAAAAATTACTTTTTAGTTTTGCGTACGGAACACATATAAGATTACTTATGTTTGTGTCCCTTAAGCGGGTCTCTACCGGTTTTTTTCCCCAGGTGGTACTCCCCTGAACTTAAGCACTGCATAATAATAAAGAAGAGGGCTCATAAAAAATATAAAGCGACTGGTCTGCAAAGTGCTTACCGTGAGTTTTCTTCATTACGACAAAAATGCAAAAGGTTATCTACAGAATCTTACAACCACTATGTCTCATTCACTGAGAGTTTGATGCTCACAAACCCTAAGCAGTTTTGGAGGTTTGTGAATTCTAAAAGGAAGAACGGTGACTTTCGAAATGTGTTTTATTACAACGATGTTACTGGTGATTCGAGTCCTGAGATAGCTAATATGTTTGCTGCTCACTTCCTCCAGGTGTACAGTGATAGATCTTGTTCTGGTGATCACAACGATGACCTTTCCTTTTGTGGTGTCAATTTGTTTCAACATAGCATTTCATTTTCTGATGTGTATTCCCATTTGTGTTCTTTGGACATTAATAAGGGTCCTGGTCCTGATGGCTTACCTCCAGCGTTACTTAAGCACTGCAGTTTTGTTCTCGCTCGCCCACTGCACAGTATTTTTAATGAATCTTTAACTACTGGGGTTTTTCCCGAATTTTGGAAGCTGGGTTACATAACACCAATTCACAAATCAAGCAGCTGTGATCAGATAATTAATTATCGACCAATTACCATATTAAGTATCATCCCTAAGGTTTTCGAACACATAATAACTGAATTCTTGACTACTCAGCTAAGTCCCAATATTAGTACCCGTCAGTTTGGGTTTCAGGGTGGCAAAAGTGCGGATCTGAATCTGCTGTCATATGTCGACTTTGTGTCTGGCGCTTTGGAGAGGGGAACTCAGGTGCATTCGATCTATACTGAATTTTCCAAGGCGTTTGGCAGGGTAAACCATGTTGTTCTTCTGTCCAGGTTAAGGAAGGCGGGTGTTGGAGGAGTGATGTTGGATTGGCTTGCCTGCTATTTGACTGGACGTACACAGACTGTCCGCTTTAATAACTACTTATCAGATAGTATACATGTCCCCTCTGGAGTTCCTCAGGGATCGCACTTGGGTCCTCTTTTGTTTAACTTATTTATTAATGACTTGACTCATCGTTTTGCACATAGTGAGGTCCTCCTTTTTACCGATGATTTAAAGTTGTATATTGAGGTGTCTGTATTTGATGATTGTTACAAACTTCAAACAGATTTGAATCAGCTTGTAGCTTGGTGCAAGGACAATAGTATCGAGCTAAATGCAACTAAGTGCCATTCTATCGTTTTCAGTAAGTCCCGGACTTAGTTAGATTATCCATACAAGATCGAGGATGCTGTTCTTGAACGAGTGTCTGAAGTCAGGGATTTGGGGCTTGTTATTGACTCAAAATTAACTTTTATACCTCATATACAGAATATCGTTTCCAAGTCTCTTCAGCTTTTGGGATTTATTAAGCGTATTACACTGGGCTTTAATAGTATAGCTGCAATCAAGCAGCTGTACTGTTCACTGATTAGAGCTCGTTTAGAGTATTCCTCCAGTGTATGGAATCCTTGCTATGGTACTCACGTTCAATGCATTGAGAGGGTGCAGCACAAATTTCTGAGATACATTGCCTTTAAGATCAATAGGCCTGAGCTTACCTACCCTCAGATAGAATCTGAGCTTCACATTCAAACTTTACAAGATCGCAGAGTTGCTATCGATCTCAAAATGCTTTATAATATTCTCTATAGTAACTACCATTGTCCCTTTCTGCTGGACAAAATTGGTCTGCATGTACCTTCCAGGGTGACCCGTTCGAGGCACACTTTTTTTGTGCCGTCCCACAGGACAAACTACGCATGCAATAATTTTGTATCTAGGTCATGTCACTTTGCCAATGAGCATCCCAGTCTGGACTTTTTCTTAGGAAGATCTGTGTTTTATAGACAGTTGTGTAGGGTATGATGTTCATTTTGTTACTTATTGTTACAGTCATTATTTCCCTTTCTATTTTTTATTGTTATTATTATTATTTTCTCTTTTCTCTTTCCCTCATTCTTATTCTAAAATTTTCTTTTCTACTTTATTGTCGTCTTAAGATATTTTATTGTATTGTTTTAAAATTGGGCATTGCCCGTTAATTAAATTAATAAATAAAAATAAATAAATACTTCGGTGTCTGTCCGTCTGTCTGTTACACCCGATTTTCTCCGAAACTATTTGACATAGAAAGTTAAATTTTGGCACTAATATAGGAATTGCTGACCTCATCAGAGGTATATAGTTTTGAAAGTTAAATTTTGACTTAAAGGGTTAGTTTTAGGGAGTGAAATCGAGAGTGAAAAAAAAAATTTTTACGAAGTGATCGAGTGGGGTGTCAAATGAAAGCTTGTAAAAACATTAATTCAAAAATATATATAATGTAATACTTGCACATAATTTTCTTTGTATTATTTTTGAAAAATCGCTGTCCCCCCCCCTGTAGATTGAACGAAAAACTTTGTTGAAAATTCATTTGGGGTTTGTGTATGTGTGATTGATCATTTTACACCTCCGTAACACAATTTTTTATTTTAAAATTAATCAACGTAACACTAATTGCACAAGTCCAACTTGCACTTGACCGGTTATTTAATTTGAACTAAGTGTCGTATTATTTGCAGATAGAAAGTAAAATTTATCATTTTTCAATTTTTGTTGTTTTCTGTACGATAAAGTCACATTTGAAAGAAACGAAATTTTTCTATGTCATTGCGTCCTATATAGACCAAAGGAAGTTTTGCCCTTTGCAGCATTGGTAAGTATTTATCTGTCAAATGATATTTGAATGCCGTTGATAGACGCTTTGTAACATCCAATACATGCGGTCGTTTGCGCACATCAAAGGATGAAATATATACCACACGCATCCTTTGGAAATTATATCTTGGGATATTGTTAAAAACTGTCATTTTCTTTAACATAAAAATAAAAATTATCTCAGATAAATACAGTGAGGTTAAAAGTTCTGTTTTGCCTTACCAGTGTTTTAATTTGTATAAAAGCCTCTTTAGCGTAACGAAGCTTTTTTTTCTGGAGCAGTATGCATGTCGGGTCTATCTTTCTCATTATGCATAGAACAAGATTTATTCTTACTTTATTAATAACAGGAACATATAGGTGTTAATCCGTCCAATCAATCTTGCGCTAGAAACACGAAAAATCGACTTTCCCATTGTCGATTGTGCATCTAACTGACCACACCGCATCTACAAAATCGGGCTGCGCCAGCTTGACGAGTCAATACTGATCACCTTCCGAACAAGAGCAACCAAGCAGTACCAATCGACCTTCCGAACATAAACAGTCCAGCGTACCAGGAAATGAACCGCCATCGCAAGCAGCAACTCAATCCAACGTTAGAGGCCATTATATCCTTTTCTTATTAGATATATATGCTTCTTGCATACACTGACCGGTAGGAAATTACTTCCTTTCTCCCTCTGACAAAAATACCGGCACCGATAGAGGGAGCCCATTACGACCAGCAGTCGGCCTCTCTCTAGTGCCTAATGAGCAGAGTGTTGCGGACTCGTTATGACCAGCATCTTCCTCGTTGGGGAATCCACCAGAGATAGACACACATACCTGGCAGATGAGACAAGTTGACTGCGAAACCCTTATGACCAGCAGCCCACCTCTGTCTAACATGTTCCTAGAAGTATACTGCAGACTTCTTTCTACAAACCACCATACATATACTGTGGCAAACTAACTGCGGATCCGTTATAACTAGTGACCCGTCTTTGTCTAACACGCACGTAGGTATGCCGCGAACCCGGTCTACCGGAATGCACCTTTCTTTAAACCACCACCACGCCCATTCACTGCCGCTTCTAGGGCGAACTGTTGCCGGCTGGTATAAACAACAGTACTTCTCCGTCTCCACATCTAAAGGTATACTGCGGACCCGTTCGACCAGTATGCTTCTTCTTGTGATATACACAAAGACCCTCCTCACAAACAAGCTGACGTCCCTACGTTCTACAAACATATTAGGTACCAAACCTAATTGGCCATGCACGCGCACTGATGACACCGTGCTTAATCGAAATCGGCGTTGGATTGGAGTTGGACCAAAGCCGACTAGCTGCCAGTCCAACGAAGCTTTCCACACCCACTAAAAGAGCGAACCACAGCCGCTGCCTACCGACCGATCCGCAGAGCTGTCATTCACCTTATCCGCGCGATTGCCGCCTACCGTCGTTACGGGACATTACATCGACCAGAGATTCGTGACAAGACCCGATAACTACTCAGTATATATCACCACTACACCAAACACTTTATTTTTGCACTCGACGCGCGTTTCGCTAACCATGTTAGCTTCATCAAGAGCGATGATTGACTAAAGCTAAACTACAAATCTACCCTATTTATACCTAGCCTAACACCTGAATTACTCAAGCGGAACCAATGGCATAGGCGAGGTCAACAGTTCCGGTCATGTAACCAGTAGAGGGGACTATAAGGAATGGGCTCTCTGTCTTTATTTAAACTATTTTTACATTTTATAATTTCTATACTTTCGTATGCGTTCAACATTCTCATATCAGATTCATTTTTAATTAATCTTAGATTATCTAATGTTAGAGTATGATCAGCTTCAAGGGCATGTTGGACAATGCTGAACTTTTCTGTTCTACTGTATTTTAAATGTGCTAAATATTCTTTAAATCGTGTTTTAATTGACCTTTTAGTTTGCCCAACATACTTTTTGTCACAATCATTACAACCGATTTCATAAATTCCACTTTTCTCACAATTCAGAATCTTGTCTTTGAAATTTCCTAAGATATTCCTCAAATTGTCTGAAGGCTTTATAGACTAAGGTAAGGCATACCTACCCATAAATATCTTATTGAGTCCCCTGCTACATTTCGGATTATATGGTATGGAGACATACTTCGTCTTATTTACTTCGCGTGTAAAAAAGGTGGAATTCTGAATATTCAACCTGAACTTATGTCTATTTATTAACTTGTTTTTTTAAGTCATCGTCATAACCATTATCTCTAGTTATATTCCTAATTCGATTCCTTTCATTATTGAAGTTTACTCTATTCAGAGGAAAAGTAACTAATCGATGAACTAAAAAATGTAATGAGGCTAATTTGTGTTGTTTGAAATGAAATGAATCATCAGGAAAATATCTATCTGTTACTGTGTCTTTTCTATAGATATCAAATTCTAACCTATTATCATTTTTAATAATTAAAATATCTAGAAATGGAAGTTGTCCTTTGTTCTCAATTTCGTAGGTAAATTTAATGGAATCATCTCGGCTATTTAATTTGGAAACAAAATCATCTATATTTGCTTTCTTTGTATCAAAAATCGAGAAAAACATCATCTACATACCTATACCATACCCTTGGGAAATACTCAAATTCTTGACTGGCTTCAGTTTCAAACTTACTCATAAATAAATTGGCTATAAAAGGTGATAAGCAATTACCCATAGCTGTTTCTTCTTTCTGAACATAAAATTGACTGTTATATTGAAAATAATTTTGTTCCATACAAAGTTTAGATAATGTTAATTATTCATGAATAATTTCGTCCTCAAAATCATTCATCCTAAGTAATTCTTGGAGATATTGTAAAGTTTGTGGTATTGGCACACTTGAAAAACAAGTGACATCAAAAGAAATTAATATTTCACCTTCATTAGGAACTAAATCTTTTGTTTTGTTAATGAATTCCAAAGAATTCTTCACCGCGGATATCAAATATGTGGGTGATCCGACCGATGAAACAATGGGTCGCATTGCGAATTCGAACATATCAAAGTTGTATTTCTTGCACCAAATTCACAAACCTATAAAAGCCACGCGCCAAATTGTTTCATCGGTCGGATTACCCACATATTTGATATCCAAATGATTATCGAAAGAACTTGAGAATTTACTATTAAATACCTTCGCAGTGAAGAATGAGAATTCATGAAGGTGAAATCTTAATTTCTTTTGATATCAGTTCTCTGTTTCCAAGTGTGCCAATACCACAAACTTCATAATATCTCCAAGAATTACTTAGATGAATGACTTTGCGGACGAAATTATTCATGATTACTTAACATTATCTAAACTTTGTATGGAACAAAATTATTTTCAATATAACATTCAATTTTATGTTCAGAAAGAAGGAACAGCTATAGGTAATTGCTTATCACCTTTCATAGCCAATTTATTCATGAGTAAATTTGAAACCGAAGCCAGTCAAGAATTTGAGTATTTCCCAAGGGTATGGTATAGTTATGTGGATGATGTTTTCGCGATTTTTATTACAAAGAGAACAAGTATAGATGATTTTGTTTCCAAATTAAATAGCCGATATGATGTCATTAAATTTACTTACGAAATTGAGAACAAAAGACAACTGCCATTTTTACATATTTTAATTATTAAAAATAATAATAGGTTAGAATTTGATATCTATAGAAAAGACACAGTAACAGATAAACCTATTTCTAATGATTCATTTCATTGCAAAAAACATAAATTAGCCGCATTATGTTTTTTAGTTCATCGTTTGGTCATTTTCCCTCTGAACAGAGTAAAACTTAAATACTGAAAGGAATCGTATTAGGAATATAACTAGAGTTAATGATTATGACGATGACTTAATAAACAAGTTAATAAATAGACATAAGTTCAGGTTCACCTTTTTTACACGCGAAGCAAACAAGAACAGTATGTCTTTATACCATACAATCCGAAATATAGCAGGGGACTCAATAAAGTATTTAATAAGGTAGGCCTCACCTTAGTTTATAAGTCATCAGACTATCTGAGGAATATCTTAGGAAATCCCAAAAATAAGGTTCCTAATTGTGAGAAAAGTGGAATTTATGAAATTAGTTCTAATGATTGTGACAAAAAGTATGTTGGGCAAACTAAAAGGTCAATTAAAACACGATTTAAAGAACATTTAGCACACTTAAAATACAGTAGAACAGCAAAGTCTAGCATTGCCGAACATGCCCTTAAAGCTGATCATATTGTAACATTAGATAATCTAAGATTAATTAAAAATGTATTTGATAGGAGATTGTTGAACGCATACGAAAGTATGGAAATTATAAAATGTAAAAGTAGTTTAAATAAAGACAGAGGGCCTATTCCTTATAGTCCCCTCTACTGATTACTTGATCGGAACTGTTGGCCGCGCCTATACCATTAGTTCCGCCTTAGTAATTCAGATGTTAGGCTAGGTATAAATAGGGTAGATTTGTAGTTTAGCTTTAGTCAATCATCGCTCCTGAAAAAGCTATTGTGATGATATATACCGATAAGTTTTGCCATGAGACTCGAGTGGTGCCGAAAGAGAATCCTTTAGCTAATGAGACATTCTGGCATTACCGTGAAAACCGCAAAAGAATATCTTGCAAAAGTACAAGCCAAAATAAGGTATTCTGATCTATTGGTTCGTCGTGCAGCTACCTACCGGCAAAAATTTGCCTCTCTGCTGACCAGCGGATCATTTGCTCACATTTTGATGAAGGCACTGTACGTACCACTATCCATCGTACGAATTTTCACGCATACTGCCTTCACCCTTCATGCTGCCGCACACCTCACTCTAGTATTATTTCTCTTTCCTATCCCTTCTATTTTTCAGGGCCTACCTAGGATAGACCATCAATAGATACTACCTAAAATGCTCTCTGGTTTACCGTTCTTCCACTGTCATAGGTTACCCGGGCCCCGGAGGCCCGTTCACTACGTAACTGCAAAGGGGAAAGCCCGAGAATTAACCATTGGGCAACCGAACCAAAAATCTACCGACCAATGTCGTCGCACACCAAAGCGCAAAAACCAAAAAGATAGTTTTTCAGTTGATTAATCTCCTTGAAATTCATTGTTTTCTGCCTTTTGGGTATCTATTATGTATTATATTGTTTATTTTTATTTTAACATCATAACAAAAAAAAATCTTTACAAATATAATAGAAAAGGAAAGTTGGTAGGTTTGTTTGTCAGAGGTAATCTCTGAAACTACCAATCCGTTTTAAAAAAAAAATCTTTTACAGGTACGTAGCTTGGCCTTTTGGGTTGGACATAGGCTATACTTGAGGGGGTAGGATAACAAAGAACTGACTCGGGAGGAAAAGCGAGCGAACGCCCGCACTGTTTGCTGGTGACAGAAAACGGCATGGCGCGCCAGCAAATACGCTGGCGGGGTCTATTTTACAGTAGTTTTTAAACTTAATTTTGTCGAGAGTTAGTAACGTGATTTTCTTGATATTATATTTTTGAAGACGAAACGGTTTTCTTGTTTTCTTATTCGTTGTTTTAAGATTCTAGGATGTAGTTGCTTTTGTTGGTGTCAATAGGTACCAAATAACAACAAAAACGTTTATTTACATTTATTATTTTTATTAGTGTATTTTTGTTCAATAAGTACCTAATAGTGTGAGATTCATTGAGGCAACAAATATTATTTTAGTAATCTTCCTTAATTTAGGTATACCTACCTACTTACCAGTTTTGAGTTCTCTGCTATTTAGTAAGGATGTTCTGAAATATCTACGAAAAATTGTGTGCCATTATTCTTTTCACAATTATTAGGTAATTTCAGTTTGAGGTGTACGATGCATATGCTTAATTTTTATTAGTGTTCTGTACTGAACACTTATGAAATCACTTCTGTGTATACATATATCTGTCTGTCCGTCTGTGCCGCCAGATTTTCCCCGAAAATATTTGACATAGAAAGCTGAAATTTAACACAAATATAAGAATTGACAGCCCAATCAAAACCGTGTAGTTTTGAAAGTTAAATTTTGACTCGAGGGGTTTTGAAGGTGAAATTGGAAGTAAAAAAAAATTACCAGGTCATCGAGTGAGGATGTATAATGTAATACTCACGCAAACTTTTCTTTATATTATTTAAAAAAAAAACGCTAAAAATCAAGTTATCTCTAATAGTACTAATCAAGAAATTTCGAAAAAATTCTAGGATATTCTTCATGCAGGTGTAGAATCAATGAAAATTATCACGACTGCATTACCTTTGATAATTTATCTGGTATATAAAAAACAAATTTTTCAAGGTCATCAGTTTTCAACAAAGATCGGAAACAAACTTTGTTCTAAAATTCATTTGAGGTGTGTTTTATGAACTAACTAATCATTTTTTACCTTCGTAACAAAATTCAATCACCGTACGGAACACTAATTGCGCCAGTCCGACTTGCTCTTGTTTTTTTTAAGTAGTTTTTTTACTTTTAGGAAACTGCGCATGTGTGTTGCTATTAAAGACTTTCTAGAAAAATGTCTGAGGCGAGAGCGACTAGAATACGTCGAATTGACGAGTCTACCGCTTACCTGCCAATCTATAAGAACACTAGCGTATCTTCGGCGTATTCCTATCATCCCAACGGATCTGCCGATTGCTTTCAAGCAGTTGCAGTTTCCGGTTAAAGTATCAATTGCTCTCACAATAAGCAAGTCCCAGGGACAAACTCTCAAATTCGTGGGAATCGATGTTTTTCTCATGGCCAATTATATGTCGGGTTATCAAGAGTCAGATCTCCAGAGAACCAATATATTTTACTGCTAGGAAATAATAAAACATCAGACATAGCATACAGAGAAGCTCTAAACAATTAACATAGGTATAGCCCGTCCCAAAATATAAGATCCGGATTTTTGTCGTTTTAACTGGGCAATATAAAAATTCTGACCTTTTGTTTATGATAGGTTGCAGAGATGGACTTATTATTGCAAATAAATACAATTATAACTGTTTATATATAGATGCATGTAAAAGCAAATAGATAAGAAGTACAAATATACAGTTCAAATGAATGTCTAATTCGGTTTCACTATCACTGTCATCAGCTGAGGTAATTATCAGTGGTTTTATATTATTTACATAAATATATGAATTTTCAACTTTAACAACGTGCCGAATCGAATTCTTCCAGCTTTCACAAGGTATATCATTTATAACTTTTTTTACTAATTCAACCACTGACACGCTTAAAGTAGGAGAAACATTTTGTGCCCTTATTTTTGATTTAACTTGATGCCAGATATGTTCAATTCGATTAAACCCACAATAATACGGAGGAAGACGCAAAACAGTGTGTCCCATTTTCTCAGCCATACTATCACAAACATATTTCTTTTTCAATTTATAGTCTTTTAAAACTTCCAAAAGATTACTTTTTATAACTAAAGTATAACTAAAGTCAAAATAAATGTCATTTTCTAACATATATTCCTGTATTTCCGATTTGGTGTTGGCTGTATTAGGAACCTTATTTAGTAGGCGACTTGCATTGTCCATAATTATAACACTCTGTTCGGGAATATTTGACAAAAGGGAATTTTGAAACCAATTTTCAAAAAGTTCTGCGGTCGTGTCTTCGTGATAGTCTAAACTAGAATCTTTTATGTTTTTTGCAGGTAATAGTAGACAATTTGAAACCCAGCCTTTTTCAGATCCAGCATGCAAAATGGTTATTTGTTTACCTTTATTTGACGGTGCGTTATTCTGACATTTTGTACTACTGTCAACCCACCCTTTTTGCACAGTGTCATGGGTATCGAACCATGTTTCGTCAAGGTAAATTATTGGCCAATTCTCTGATCGATACTTTTTAATTTTTTGTAAATAAGTATGTCGCAAGATTCGTAATCTTTGTGACTCCATCACTACTTGCCTTTTGTTGATTTTTCGGAACGTGAATCCCATTCTTAAGAGAATTCTGTGAAGGGTTGATCGGCCACAATATGTATTTTGTCTAGTATCGGCACCAACTGCTCTTCATACATAAGACATATTTTTCTCATGATGACGTCTTTTTCACAATCGTCTACATGATGTATTTGAAAATCTTTCCGTTTCTTCCTTTTCCTGAGTGATGGTTTTCCTACAATACCCTTAATCGTAGAAATTGGAGTTTTTGTTAGTTCACTGGTTTCTTAAAAAGCACTTTGTTTATTCAAATTTCTTTTTACCAAACTGTCGTAAACATTTTTCACTATTTGTTTAGCGTCAAGTGATAAGTGTTTTCTTTTGCGATAGCCACTATTGCAATTTTTCCACGGACGCCACATAACTAAAATAGAACCGTTACATTGTAAGTTGTAAGTAAAACTAAAAATAAAAATAATAAAAAATATCTTTCGAATCTTAATGGGGACCTGTGGTCATTAGGCCTATATTATCAAATACTTAAAGAGCTCCAAACCGGGTTGCCAGATAGTAAATATATAGGTAAAAATAGATCCAATATGATTGCAGGTGCAAGTGAGGGCAGTATACAAAGCAGGTAAAACAAAAATACGTTTATCGTAAGACCTGGCAACTATGCACAAAACCTTAATAGGGTCGTTTATTGCACCATTGAAAAAGCAAAAAGACAGGATCTTATATCTTGGGATTTACTATACCTAAATTTAACCTTTGAAAATAATAACACTTCCACCCGAATTAAGTCGCGTGCGATTGGTAGTGGAAAACAAAGAGAGAGAGAGAGAGAGAGAGAAAGAGAGAGAGAGACGACGTAGGCAGCCTTTGCCCCGAAGCGGTTACCGAGTTAAAATACGAGACGACAAGGAGATGTGGTTTTAGTGAATATGGTTCCCTTCGGATGGAGAAGCGAGTCCCACACTCCGTGCATAAATGCATTTCCACATCTCTATAATAATAAAAAAAATGTTGTCTATCTACAAAAGTTAACCCAAATTATTAATCAGTAAAGATTAAGAGTATAGGTGTTAAAGTACTTCAACTAAAGAGAGTAATTTAGGTAGGAAAGTATAAATCATTTTTTTGTGTCGTAACATTGATGAATAGTTTAGATCTGACAAGGGTGTTTATGAACTGATTCTAAAATAGTGTTTCCTATAGTATTGCTGCGTAATTTAAATCCACCAAAATATGCAACGGCGCTAGATTATAAATAAAGGCCCATAAAAATGTTTTGGTTGAATTCTGACAGGCTGTGGCGCTGGAGAAACTGTGTTGATTCCGAGAATCCCAATGATACCAACCGACTTACTGTCTAAATTTAAACTCCAGTTTCCTGTAAATCTATATTTGTCGATAACAATCAATAAAGCTCACAGTTCATCAGGTGGGCTAGGATCGTCAGTATTGGCTAGAGTACCAGAAAATTCTGTTCTCTTTTTTTATCGATCTTAGCCCGACTGCCGTGATATAGTGAAACACGTCTCGAGATGGATTTGACGAATAAGACAACAGTGGGTAGACTGCTGAAATATGGACCTTAGTCCGTTTTCAGTTGTTTTACATTGAACCACATATGGCTTAGAGGGGATCCCTCAAAAAATCGTGCTACCTGAGATGAAGTCTTGGCGGTCTGCTAACCACTCTGTCAGCATATACGGCTGCAGCGAGTCAGCCTCCGATGGAGTACCAAATATGAGGTATGCGTTATATCTTACCATATATATATATATATATATATATATATATATATATATATATATATATATATATATATATATATATATATATATATATATATATATATACATATATATATATACATATATATATATATATATATATATATATATATATATATATATATATATATATATATATATATATATATATATATATATATATATATATATATAGATATATATATATATATATATATATATATATATATATATATATATATATCTAGTATATATATATATATATATATATATATATATATATATATATATATATATATATATATATATATATATATATATCAAACAGTTGACAACAAAAACAATGAGCTTTTCTTTAAGTTTACTGGCCCTACCCTGTGAAATATTCATCTGTAAATAATAATAGTCGGAGACTCAAATCATTATTAACGTTCTTTGGTACTAAACTGGGTGTATTTTATAGACTTTCATTTTTTATCCTTTATGCGTATTTGTAAAAAAGTAAATAATCTTTTGTTTATAATTGGCACACATTTTTTAATTTAATATGAGCCCTTAAACCTGACTTACTAGAGTGTACTATACTATAATACTTTTTTTCAAACAATTTGTATTTTGTATTGTACCTTTTTAAACAAAATTTTAGAGATGTAGTAAGTGTATTTTGCTTTAATCATCTAGACATATGTCATACGCCAAATTTCCTAAATAAATCAAAAAGTTATCTCCTTTGTTTCGCCTATTTTATAAACTTGTGTTTGATGTAAACATTGTCGACGGTATGCAAATAAATCGTCCATTTAATACAAGGAAAATGAACGCGACGTAATAAACACAGACAGAATAAACATTCCGTCTTTTTCTCGTGTGGAAAATTAATCACGGTATTTTTCTGTGGCGCAATATTAAAAACAGTGAAAAAGTAAAACGTATATTTTCATCCGCGTCCGCACATGCCGCGCAATCAGGCACACCGAGAAAAACGATACCGCACCGACAAATCAAGGAGCGGCCTTAGTGTGTAAGATTTGTATCCAAGGTCCTTTTTGACAATTCAATAGCTTACACCCACAACCTAGACATTAAAAATCACAGTATGTATAAGGAGTAAAGAGTTACCCAAGCTCACAAGGAGTTTTAGTGGGTATGCCAACCCTTCAGGTTGGAACACCCCATATAACCGGAGCACTTTAGGGCAACCTTAAGATGACGCAGACTGCTCCATAATCTATAAGGCGGATTTCTCCCTGTACAAAAAAAAAAGCCACAGTCGAAGCCAATTTTCGAAACAGTTATCCTGGATTCTCCATAATCAGACATTGAGCCCTCTTGATGACTGCAGGGGCCCTAGCAGTGTATTCTTTCTAGTGATTTTGCCCCGCTGGCATACAAGGACCTTCGTTAAACAGTTTTGAAGCCGTATATTTTATTACAGCCTCATAAACGGTTGATCTCGAATAACCAAAAAACCCAATTATTTCCATTACTGAGCACCCTTATGAAGGCCCTCGATGATCGCAGCTCTTAGATTATGTTCTGAACTTAGTTTCAGTCATTTCGAGATTATGACTGTTCGCTAGAAACATAAGGCTCTTTTGGACTCCAGCAACAGAACCTCTGATGGAGATTCAATATGGCAGGAATTTTAAATTGAAAGTTGTCTCTATTTTGGTGACGCATCCTGTATATATTAAACTTAACATAATAAATAAATCATTTTATCTCTATTTCCTTTTAAACTTCTACTTCCTGTTAACTTTACATGTCAACCGCTCTTACTTCTATTCTATTCTGTCTTTAACGAGCTTACCTTACCACAATGTCTCCTACCCTTACCCTCTATCGCTTATCCTTTGTAGGCTAACGTCAATTCTCCACTCGGTTTTCTATATACCTACATTAAAATATCTTACATACGTTAAGGTAAGAGACTGATTTTATTGTGGTTTGTACTATTCCTTATAGTATCTCTCGAAATAAAATTTGTTGTAAACCACATAATTATATACTCAACATCTTTCGTGTAAGAGCAGTAAGGTCGATACATAGAGTCAAAAAAACATTGTATTTAGTTGCTCGACAGTCAATAACAGATTTTAAATGTTCGTTTCTTTTGTTGATGTTTTTATTTGTTTAATTAATTTTGAAATAATTAATTGAAGTGTCCGTTAATTTATGACTGTACATTATAAATAAATGAAAGAACTTATTTACTTTGGTAAACAAATCATTATCTAAATATAGTGATTTGTTTAACAAAGTAAATAAGTTCTTTCATTTGTTTAATTAATTTTGTGTTAAAAAAAAGAAAATTGCCGTCATACTTATTGAAACATACCCTATAGCCTACTACTTTTGTAAACCTCTCTATTTAAAGGTCTCATGTTTATTTTGGTAAAGACTTAGTTAATCTTAAAAAATTTTTGAATGCTCTCATTTAGTCCCATTGCCTGTCACTGAAAGTAAATAATTCAAAACAGTCTCAAG
The DNA here is from genome assembly GCA_019049505.1 of Pachyrhynchus sulphureomaculatus. NCBI lineage: Eukaryota > Metazoa > Arthropoda > Insecta > Coleoptera > Curculionidae > Pachyrhynchus > Pachyrhynchus sulphureomaculatus. Next base: position 172,836,922 of record CM032447.1, on the reverse strand, counting down.
AGTCACCATTCCTATTTAAACGTGCTAAATCAGACCGACAAAAAGTTTTTAATTGATCATTTGTAATCTATGCTCTCTCCTAATAATAATAATAATATTAAGAGCTGTACTAAAGATATATTTTTTTATTCTATATACCATTTGAATAAAACTATTTCATTAATTCCTATACTAGTATCATTCTTCAATATCCTGAATCCCTGACTAACAATACTCCATATTATTATATTTTCAGTTGCATTGCAAACACAATCATTGGAAATGTTATTTTGCCTTAGAGTAAATTGACTGTAAGCAATATTGTCTCTAAAAGTAGTTATAATACTGTATATAGCAATTTTGCAGATGCATACAGTACACAACAAGAGTATTGGGTTTATATTTAAATGCATTAAAGCTTTACTAATCCAGAAAAGAAAAAAAGTCTTATTTCATAAACATACCTTTTTTGTAGTATAACAACATTTAGAGTGAATTTTTGAAGTTATGATTGACAAAAATTCTGAATTTTCTTAAATCGAATCGAAAGTTCCATTTTTTGAAAGGACTCTCAGCTAAAAAAAATTACGACGACATACTTAATGCATTATAAGAACAACGTTCTTTCTACGTCTTTATCAAAAATTTGGTTGCGGATTTCAAAAGAAAAAGAACTGAATAGACGAACACTGCAAGGAGTAGAAATATGCTAGCTCACCTCGCCCGAAGAAGTTTAACTTACAAAAATTAGCAGGAAAAATTCTTGCTTTCGTTTTTTTGTACAAGAATGAGATACTTAGAACACCGCAAAACAGTGAGTGGAGAATATTAACTAAACTTCACGAACAATACGCCCTCGTATGTGTAATAAATATTTTTCTTAATATCTGTCTTTAGGCTGACGGGATCGCTCATAGGCTAAAACTCAAATCAAATAATCATTAATAAGAAATAAAAAACTTACTTCTTTAAGATGTGGATGTGTATATGTATATGTGTGTTTTGTACTAACTAGGTTTGTATAGTTTAGTTAAGTATGTCACTGACTATAGTTAAATATATCATATTAATTATACGATGGTTGTCTAGTTCATAGAAGAATATATGAAATGATTAAATTCTTACAGCAAGATGGTAGCCGTCCGATGATTAATGATAAATTTCAATACTGAATTTAATTATCTCACTTGTTTTTATGTCATCTGTCAACAAACACAGATATGTTACTGCTTAAGTAGTTAACTGTTTGTTACAATAATAACTAAATAACAAGATTAAAGAGAAAATATATATATATATATATATATATATATATATATATATATATATATATATATATATATATATATATACATATATATATATATATATATATATATATATATATATATATATATATATATATATATACATATATATATATATATATATATATATATATATATGTATATATATATATATATATATATATATATATATATATATATATATATATATTGTAACATTCATTTTTTCCTAGATTTTAAGAGTATGTAATGTTACTGATTTTTCGCTTTATATTGTACTTCTTTTCATCTTTGTATCGAGCAGTGTATTACACTGGAACGTCTAGCCGCTCATGGTACAGGTGCAGTGCGGGTTTCCGACCGAATCTATCGAATTCATAGTACGCCGGGATTGGTCAAATGTTTGTTTCCGGAGTTTGGTTCCGGCGTCGCCATTTTAGAGACGTAATTCTCACGGCTTATTTAAGGGTCCGGAGACCGCAGATCTAGGCTTACTTCCACCAAGCCGCCGTGAAGGCTTATTTCCACCGAGCCGCAGTAGAGGCTTATTTCCAACTAGCCGCCGAGAGGCTTTTTACGACGAAGCCGCAGCCAGGCTTTATCCATCAAGCCGCAGTAGAGGCTTCTGACAATATTTACGAGAGCCAAATTAAGTACGAGTTTTTAACGTAAAGCCGTAGTGGGCTTTGTGTGTTTTTTCTACATGGAGTAGCCGAAGTAGGCTCTTCTCATCGTGAAGTCATACTGAAAATAAGTGATGGAATGTGTGAAATCGGTTTTAGTGTTCCATTGAAGGCCTAGAAGCCCGTAGGAAAACCGTAAGTCACCAGAACATACATCAGTAGATCTATTTCCCGCAAATAAGTGTTTTAACAGCAATTTGAACTGATAAATCGTGAAGTGAATATCACGACTCTTCGATTTCGGGTGTAGTAAAGTTTTAGAAGTAAAATGTCTGATTTAGGAACTCTAATTTTAATAACTACTGTTTAGGCTAGAATTTTTGTAATTCTTAAAACTGCAAGGGTTGGAACTTTTATTTTAAAATCATGAATAAATTTTCTTTTTGTTGGTTAAAGCTAGTGTTTCACTGTACATCTATCTTTCTTTTCAGGATAAGAAGGGTTGTACTAGACTAATTCTTTTATACCAACTGTATAAACACTTCAGTGTTTTTTCATTTTTTTAGCTGAAGTTAGATCCTTTCTATTTTAAAATGAATGGTGCCCAAAAAAAAAAAATAGTACAAATAAAGTTTTTAACCATAAAAAAAAATAATTCCAAAAAGACGTACAACAATTATCTCTTACCCATATTTCTCTACCAAGGAAAACTGAGCTAGTGTTTGTTTAATTTCTTTAGTTCTTTTAAAACCATTATTCACTCAATACCTTCTCAGAAATTAAAGCGGGGCTGCAAGAAAATTGCGCTCAAGCGTGGGACAAACAACTTTTCACAGGGTACAAAAAAAGACGCCACAAAGTGAGGGCAAGTTCCCAAGTTACAATATATATATATATATATATATATATATATATATATATATATATATATATATATATATATATATATATATATATATATATATATATATATATATATATATATATATATATATATATATATATATATATATATATATATATATATATATATATATATATATATATATATATATATATATATATATATATATATATATATGGTAAGATATAACGCATATCTCATATTTGGTACTCCATCGGAGGCTGACTCGCTGCAGCCATATATGCTGACAGCCCTCCGTCATCCAATGTTGGACATAGGCCTCCCCTGTGTGCCTCCAGCGTTCTCTGTTCTGTGCCTCTCTTGCCCAACAGAGTCCTGCTACCAGTTTCATGTCGTCTCTCTACCGTGTCTGCGGGCGACCCCTCTCTCTTTTTCCCAACCAGGGTCTCCAGTGTTGAATCCGCTTGTTTCATCTATCGTCTGTCTGCCTCAATGTGTGCCCGGCCCATCTCCACTTCAGTGAAGCTACGTGTTGCTTCACGTCTATTAATTTAGTTCTCTGACGGATATCTTCATTTCTCACTCGGTCTTTTAATTTAATGTTCAACATTATTCTTTCCATCGCTCTTTGTGTCTTAGCTAGTTTATCCATCAGACCTTTTGTTATAAACTATGTTTGTGCTGCATATGTAAGGACAGGCATCACACACTGGTTGAAAACTGTTCTTCTCAGTATTCATCGGTGCGCTTTATTACAGAGTCCTCGATAATAATTTCCATATTCTCGTTCTGGTTGGTCATGTATATATATATATATATATATATATATATATATATATATATATATATATATATATATATATATATATATATATATATATACGTAAATATATATATATATATATATATATATATATATATATATATATATATACATATATATATATATATATATATATATATATATATATATATATATACATATATATATATATATAGGGTGCCCCAAATATATGGAATAATGATTCCACAATATTTATTAATCAATTAATTTCTTAGAACTGACAGTTCAAAACATTTTATTGTCAACATCCGCATGTGCGCCGTATCACACCCTATAACTTTTATTTAAACCTTTTTTTGATACACTGATTAATAAATGTTGTGGAATCATTATTCCATACTTATGGTGCACCCTATATATATATATATATATATATATATATATATATATATATATATATATATATATATATGTATATCACACATCAAAATGTGTGATATACGCAAACTTTTTATTTACAGCAATATTTTACATTTAAAACAAAAAATAAAGGAATAGGAAAATTAAAATAAACCATATATAACTGGTATATTTCTCATTAACATAAAATTATTCATAATATTTGAAATCACACACAACCTTATTAAAATTTACTCTTTACTTTAATAATACATGGCGCTTCCCAAATTTTAATACTGTAATTTTCAAAATAAAAGAAACTAATAGGAAGGTAAAAATGTGGACAACTAATCTTAATCTGATTAACTACTTTGGAAATATTTTCTTAGGTGTACAGAGTGAGTCAATGATAGAGTAAAGTTCATTATCTCATTTGTTTCGGGAATGACGAAAAAATATTAAATACAATAATTTTAGAGAATCTTAAGGTGCGCAGTTTAAAATTATTTTTGAGTATACTTCAAAAAAGTGTGACCGATGTAACATATGTTTTTTTTAAATAGAACATCCTATTTTCTAATTTATTTTTAAATTCTGCGTAAAATTTTATAACTCTTTTATTTATAATGTTATATACCTAAACCTAGTAGTTTTTCTAATATTTCAATTTTTTAAATAATAGTATTTTTCAGTTTTGTAAAAAATTACCAGTAGCGCCATTGTTTCTGAAAGTGAAATACTTATAATTGGTACGAGCATTCTATGGAGAGAAAAAAATATATATATGTAAATAAATTTGAGTTAGAGGCTACAGGGTGTTCAAAATAAATTTATACATTTCGACTATTTTAAATTGAAAAATCTCAAATTTGGCACACTCTGTATATTCTTATTTTTTTTTGATAGATTTTACAAAACCCTCCAACTTTTATTAAGTATCATAATATACCTATTTCTAATAGTTTTCGATTTATTTTGAATTTTCCAATTTTTACCCTTGTTTTTAATACACTTACGCTATAACATGATAATTGCCAAGACAAAACAAAAATGTAGGCATTGTCATATTTTGACATGTCTATTAAGCAAGTAAAAATAGTTGAATTTGTTGTAGTAAGTGACTTATAAACGTAATAGTTATGGGTTTTCCTAAAAATGAATTAATTGATATGGTTTATATATTAGGCGAGGCGGGAAAAAATTGTCTTTTGGCAGTAAGGCTTTACGGAGCGAAGTACCCTAATAGACGTATATCATCTACAAAATCTTTTCAGTTCTTAATGGAACGGTTTGATGGTAGTGGTAGCGTTGAGTATACGAAACGGAAAGTAGTAAACCAGAATGCTACCAATGAGGAAAAAGGAATTGAGATTTTACTTCACGTTGAATATAATCCCTAGGTCAGCAGCCGTCAACTAGCTTACTTATCTAACACAACCCAATTTACGGCTAATCGCACCACGAGAAAATACAAATATCATCCCTTTCACATTGAACTACACCAAGAACTTCAAGACCGTGATTTTGAACAACGAGTAAACTTTTGTACCACCAAGAATGGAGCAATAGAGGCCGATCCAAGTTTTTTATCCAAAATAATGTAAACGCGTAAACGATCGTTACCCACAAAAATGGATCGGTAGGGATTGATTCATTCAGTGGCCCCCTCGACCAAGTGACTTAACACCTTTAGACTTTCTGTGGGGCTACATTAAAGATCAGTTTATGTGAATCCCCCTACAACACCAGTAAATATGGAAAATAAGATACGGAATGCGTGCAGGACAATAACGCCCTTTATGCTAAGGACAGTGAAGGAAAATATAGTAAAACGACTAAATATGTATATTCAAGTAGACGGGCATATTTTTGAACGTTTATTACGTCATAATAATTAAACATTAGATAAGTTAAATTATATTAAAATTATTATTAACTATTTGTTTATATTTTCACAATACCGTAAGCGTATTAAAAACAAGCGTAAAAATTGCAAAATTCAAAATAAATCGAAAAGTATTAGAAATACGTATATGACATACTTACTAAAAGTTGGAGGGTTTCGTAAAATTTATCAGAAAAAATAATAATATACAGGATGTGCTATTTAAAAAATTAGAGATTTTTCAATTTAAAATAGTCAAAATGCATAAATTTATTTTGAACTTCTTGTAGCATCTAACTCAAATTTCTTTACATATATCTTTTTTTTATCTCCATAGAACTCTCTATCAATTACAAATATTCCACCTTCAGAAACAATGGCGCTACTGGAAATTTTTTACAGAACTGAAAACTAGTATTTTTTTTTTTAAATTTAAATATTAAAAAACCTACTAGGTTTAGGTATATAACATTATTAATACAAAAGTTATAAAATTTGACGCAGAATTTAAAATAAATTAGAAAATAGAATGTTTCATTTAAAAAAAAAACATATTATATCGACCACACTTTTTTGAAGTACCCTGTATACTCAAAAATAATTTTAAACTGTGCACCTTAACATTCCCTAAAACTATTGTATTTAACATTTTTTCGTCATTCCCGAAACAAATGAGATAATGAACTTTACTCTATCGTTGACTCACCCTGTACAGTACAATATGTATGGCAGACATATAACATCATAAAGCACAAATAATAGTATAAATCAAATATATTTAGTATGAAATAAAAAAGATTGTCTTTTTAGGGCGTAAATTTATGTGTGCAGATATTTAGAAACACGTCCTTCAACTCTCAACAGCACCAATAAGACTGAAAGGTCGTCGCAGGTCTTGCGACCCAAATGTAATGAACTATAGGATAATTTATACATTTTATAATGTAAATATTACATACTATTAGGGATAGTTGCACAAAAACCACTGAGATATCATAAATTTATCCAACTTTAAGCAATAATACATTGGCATACTACGAGTACGTTAGGATTTTGAAATCGTTGGCTCAATGACACCACACAATAGTTATCAGTACTACACCGAACACTTTATTTTTTCGCGCGAAGCATGTTTTGCTAACCATGTTAACGACATCAGGAACTATAAGTGACTTAGTTAATTTGGGTATAGTTTTTTTACTTATACTTTTTAAAGTGTATGTAAGTAACAACTAATTTTTATTTCAGTGACTCACTGGCTAAGTTATGTGAACTTCGGAACATTGATCTGTCCGTGTGCGATGCTCGATTACAGGACAAGGAAAATCAAACAGAAGCTTTCATTCTTTTTACGCAGGATACGGCCAGTCTAGTGGGAAGACATGTTAGGATTACAGGTAAGGGGAAATAAAATTGCGAAATTCTTCATTTTGAGACTGATTAGGTTATTTAAACTTTATTTTATTTCCGGTTTTGGATCATGGTTATTAGATTAACAGAGCAAGCTGCACATATCGTATACAAGAAGTAAATATGTTTTAGCCCTTATTGCTTAGCCACAGAAACTACTCAACTTGTTTTTTAAACAAAAGTGATAAACAACTCATTAAATAAAAACCACATTGAATAAAATAAAATAAAAACCTCCTGTTACTCCTTTATTGCTAATTTACATTTCTTAAAAGTCTCTCAAGAAACATAATAGTATTATAAAGGATCAGATTTGCTACAATATGATTTTAGTAAACTTAAACGTAAAATATCCGCAAGGACAAAAACCCATACCGTATACCTAGTGCTATTTAAAAACTGTCCCTCGGTATATGTCAGTCAAATTAGCAAATATCTATAAAGCAGAGTAAACGGTCATATATATATATATATATATATATATATATATATATATATATATATATATATATATATATATATATATATTATATTATATATATATGTATATATATATATATATATATATATATATATATATATATATATATTATATATATATATATATATATATATATATATATATATATATATATATATATATATATATATATATATATATATATATATATATATATATATTGTATATATATATATATATATATATATATATATATATATATATATATATATATAGCTACTTAAAACACATTGTTTTTGCAAAATTCGACTTTATCCGTCAATAAAGCTTCCTTCAAGAGCGATACAATCAGTCCAACGCTTTTCAAACATTTCTATACTTTTCTTATAGGAGGATTTGTCTTTGCCTTCAAAATAGGCCCAAGTTTCAACGATAACTTGTTCATTGGAGCCAAATCTCTTTCCCGCGAACAATTTTTTGAGGTCTACGAATAGATAATAGTCGCTGGAGGCCAAATCTGGAGAATACGGTGGATGAGGAAGCAATTCGAACTTCAATTCATGCAATTTTGCTATCGTATCTTGTTCATTCCGTTTCTTTCCGATTTCTGCCTTAAAACGCACCAATAACTTTATATAATATTTGCTATTGATGGTTTTTCCCTTCTCAGCATAGTCAATGAAAATTATTCCATGCGCATCCCAAAATACAGATACCTTCCCAGAGATACCTTCCCAGCCGACTGTTATATCTTTGGTCGCTTCGGACGGTTTTCACCGGCTGCTGTCCACTCAGGTGACTGCAAATTTGATTCCGGTGTGTATTGGTGGATCCATGTTTTATCCATTGCCATATATATGAAAAATTCCTTTTACGCTTAAACAGGTCCAAACAGCGCTCAGAATCATCAACACGTTGTTGTTTTTGGTCCACTGTAAGCAAACGGGGTACCCATTTCAAACAGAGCTTTCTCATGCCCAAATGTTCATGCAAAATATGACCAACACGTTCTTTTGACATCTTTAGGGTATCAGCAATTTCACTTTAGGGTCATCCAAAACAATTTGTGGATTTTTCTGATGTTTTCCGGTATAACCACCTCATTTGGACGTCCAGAGCCAACAGCATCATTTGTATCTGTACGACCGCGTTTGAATTTAGCATACCAGTAAATGATGAGTGATTTTTCAGGGGCAGAGTCTCCCTAACAGTGTTTAATCAACACACGAAATTCAATTTTTTCCATTGTTTTGAAAATATCAAAAGTAGCGTCACTAGAACTACTGTAGTTGTAAAATAATCGTTGAAATGTCATGAAATTTTGACACGTATCGTTTGGAGGTTGGTACTTCGTAAAAATCATATGGATTTCTTGAATAGGGCGACATCTATGTGTCAGACCAAAAACTTTTCAGTCTATATATATATATATATATATATATATATATATATATATATATATATATATATATTTATATATATATATATATATATATATATATATATAATCGTTTAATATCTTGAATCTTTATACAACAAGGGATTAGACAAAAATATTAATGAATAGCGGTTCTGTTTCATAACTGAAAAAATGGTCCCAAAGAAATAATGAAATGACTGAAATCAAAAAATGGTTTTCACTCTGCCACTGATAAATAAAACAAATATACGGTATTGCCGTGGTTTAACCAGAACCATAACAAATTTTATAAAACACAATTAACATTGTTACCTTTGTAATATAAAAAAAATTGTTAACTTTCCGGGAGTCAGTTGCGCTTGAAGTTTTTTGTTTTAAATTATATTAACTCTAAAATTCTACCCAAAAAGTAAACCATTAACAGAATTCACTATACTAAACTAAGAATTTCACATTTTGAAAATAACTTAATAATACCGTAAACAGTCGAAAATAAGTCAGGAAAAAATGCACTACCCAAACGAGTAGTGAAGAAACCATTTATTCAGATGTCGGCCACAATATACAAACTGTTGATTTTATTTGTTTATTGTTTTCCTAAATCAACAGCGACTTTTTAAAAATATAAGACTTCGTACTTTTCCCATACTAATATAATTTACAAATATTGTTAAACGAGTAATAATACTCGTAAACAATAACTGTCAAAAACTGAAGCTGAACAGGTAAAAGCTTGTATGTTAAAATTAGCAATGAAATAATTCGATATGCCAACGAGTTTCTATTTTATAGAAGCTACACATTATAAGTTAAGTTCACAGCTTGATGCTTAATCACTATTTGATTCAAATTTTACAAGCAGAAGGATTTTGATTTGGGAAATTTAGTTATGAATTTTCGTTGACCCTTGATAAACAGGTAAGAGACGAAGGAAGCAAAGTTTAAATAAGAAATATAAAATAAAAAATTTACGCAGAGATTTTATCTCCTCTTAAGCTTAATACACTGTAGGCTTCCTGAGGTACTTAAACTAGCACTTAAACAACTTAGCGTCTTGAACCCTTCATAAGGATGTCAACCATCCCCATTCTAAAATTATTAAAGAATTTAAAAATTTGACAGAGAATTAGTTCCATCTTTAATTTGATATAGGCTACACTTCTTGAGACATTTTATTTAGTGATTATACAGTTTCACGTTTTGAAACACTGGTAAGGGTGAAAGCGACCCTTATTGGAAAATCATTATTAAATTTGAAAACATGCTCAGAGAATTTGTTTCACCTTGAGTTTGACAAATGTGATACCTCTAGAGATAGTTCTGTGAATAGAAACATACTTACATACATATTTTTTGAAAACATTTTAAACAAGGGTAGTGTACAACCTTACAAAGAGTTCAACACGCGAAACTGTCTAATCACTAGCTAAAGTTTCTCAAGGATTATAGCCTACATCAGTCTTAAAGTGGAACACGTATTTTGTTTCATTTTTTAATGATTTTAGAATAAGGGAAGTTGACACCTTATCAAGGAGTCAAGAGCCTAAGTTGTATAACTTCTAGCTAACATATCTGAGAAAGTTTAAAATGTATGAAGTTCAAGGTCGGAGGAATTCTCTGTGTATATTTTTAATTTTTTATTTCATATTTAACCTTTGCTTTATGAGTGCCTTTCACCCTATCAAGGGTCAACAAGACTTCTTCCTAAATTTCTCAAATTAAACCCCTTCAAATAGTGACTAAGTCTCAATAGTGAATAAGTATGCCGGTGAGCCTATTATATGTAGCCTCTATAAAATAGAATCTCATTGGGACTTCGTTGCTAGCTTCATGTTTACCTAGACCAGAGATTTCCAAAATTAATCTTTGTAAACCTCTAGGTGGAAACAAAACTTAAAATTAATAGAATTTACATTTAATGACAATAAACAAATAATACAATTTTTATATAAATAATTAAAATATAAAAAAAATTGTACGGGCATGCCAACAAATAATAATTAGTTTCGTTTTTTCCAAATTTAACGGATTTGGTCCTATTTTATACGAAATAATAATTTTAAATAACTAAAAGCTGAAACTAAGGTTTTAAATGGTATGTTGTTAATACTTGATCATGGAGCTATTAGTTCGAGAGCACCATCAACTATAGTAAGTAATTAGTAATAAATTATCTCCACCCCTCGAGTTAATGTTACCAGAGATATCTCTCACATTTTTTCTCTTATTAAAAAAACCTTGGATTTGTCACAAAAAAATTGTTTACCATTTCGGCATACCTCCTAGAATTGTTACTAGCATTTCTAATATTCTGGTTCCATTTTGCTTAAACATGTAAGGCGAACTGTCACTTCAACCTCAACTGTTAAGGGACGTGGAAGCCCACATCTTATCGCGCCTTATCAAGGGATGAATACTAAATAAGGAATCTTTTTTAGCATGATTAAATATTATTTTTTCTAGGTATTATTATTTTAATTACACAGGTCAACATTTTATCTAGGCTTGTACTCGGTAAACCAACTAGGTATCTTAGGGTTTTTGGGGTCGCTGATCACGATGAAGGGGTCGGTTAACCTTCATCAGGTCAGGTTCAAGGTCATTTGAAGGTCAAATTGAGCCAATGCAGCCAAAAAATCTGAAAAAAATTCATACGTATGTTTTTTGGGTCACTGAATCCGAATTCGGTGTTATTTTTTTCATATAAGGTCTCCTGAAGGTCACTAGAGGTTACTTCAAGGTCATTCTGAGGTTATTTGGAATAAAACAGTTATGAGCAGGCCAAAAAATCTGAAAAAAATGGAGTATACGTTTTTTTAGGTCTCTGGTTCAGAATTAGAGGTCGGTTACCCTTCATCAGGTCGGTATTAAGGTCATTTGGAAGTCAAATCATTGGATAGCCGCCAAAATAAACCGTTGCACGTGTTTGTTGGAATTCTGAATCGGAATATTTGTCTTCTCCTCACTCGTGTCTCCAAGAATACACCGGAAGTTATGTCTACTTTAATACTTTGTAAGATTCTGGAACTTCATCGGAACGTTTCTGGCAATATTCTCATTTTGATTTGTGCCAGTAAGGTCCTCCACATTTCCCGTTATGTGCATCTGTACTTGAGGAGGGAGTGACTTTATAGCATACCATCTACTATATATAAAAACAACGAAACGGAATTGTTTAAAAATCCAAGAGTCACCCTATTTTCAAAAAAGGTAAAAAATATCACACTGTAAAGACAGTGAAATCGTTTTTCTTGTGAAATATTAAAATATTATTCTGATCATCCAAGAATTTTCTCTCTTCGCTTCACCCTTCTGATCGCTCCGTTGACCAATCCTCCATCTCAAGTTTGAAGTTTATGGAGAATTGTAAAAAACGTTGCCAATTAAATTTACAAGAGCCCTAGCGTGTTCCCAGAATTCTTAGAATTTGCTGACTTATACACACGAAATAAAACACACAGACATACACAGTAATACACACACACACTCATACACACGAAATAAAACACACAGACATACACAGTAATACACACACACACACACACACACTCATACACACGAAATAAAACACACAGACATACACACATAATCACACACAGTGATCCACACACGCACAGGCACACACACATGCACACAAAGGCACACACATCCACACGAACTCAACAATACACACAGGCACACCCATATAAATAAAACATACACACACAAACTCTGTGACACACACACAGTAATATATACACAGACACATACAAACACGGAGTAATACATACGGAGTCGCACAGATACAGTAATACAAACACACACACACACGCACACACCATAAGACACAGTAATACACACAGAAGCACAACAGTTACGTACCCACGTAGGCACACACATCAATACACAAACATACGCACACAGACACCCACATATAAATTCAGTAATTCACACCCATACACACGCAGGCACTCACGGATTCATTTGTGAAGAGGGATTCACTTTTGGAGGGTCATTAACTTTTGGAGGGGGCTACTGTCAGCGGCGGCGGAGGCGACAACAAAAATGATTTTAATGTATAGTCAGAAATTAAAAATTTACATAAAAAATTAATGTCCTAATCTTTGGTATAACTAAATATACTAAGCTAATCATCAATTCGAGAACGTTTGCGTTGGGATTCAAATGACCTCCGAATTGGTTTTCTTTTATGGTTTACATTTGTGTCTCTTTGAAGGCTCCAACAGTAGTCAGCTAACATATTCGTACCCCAAACTCCTTGATATCTTTGTTCAAATACTTTCAGATCTTGATGCATACGTTCTCCTTGCTCTTCACTGAAGTCTCCTAGGTTCTCGGGAAAGTAGTCAATGTGAGAATCTAGGAAATGAACCTTGAGATTCATCAGACATCCTAGTTCCCTGAAGTTATTTACCATTTTCGCAACGATTTCTTTATAATTTGGATCTTTATTGTTTCCCAAAAAACGTTTTCGTCACTTCTTTGAAACTTCTCCAAGCTGCCTTTTCTTTGTCAGTCATCTTTCTTTCGAATTCTACATTTTTGAAAACTTCTCTTATATCAGGTCCGGTAAAGACACCTTCATTTATTTTCGCCTCCGAAAGTTTTGGCAATACTTCAAAGATATGCATGAAAGCATCGCTCTGGTTTCTACTCATTACTTTAACAATTTGTTTTGCCAGACCTAACTTTATGTGCAATGGTGGTAATAGAACTTTATGAGGAGGTACCAAACTTTCTGCTAAAACATTTTTCTCACCTGGGATTAGATTTTTTCTTGGTGGCCAAACTTTTACTACGTAATGTTTATCTCTAGCACGACTGTTCCACTCACAAAGGAAGCATGGATATGATAGAAACCCTGATTGCAAACCGAGCATGATCGTTATGATTTTTAAATCACCGCAAAGTTCCCACTTATGAGAATCATATTTCAGTTTTTCTAGTACGAGTTCTAAATTGAAATATTCTTCTTTTAAAATGACCGAATAAGCAAGAGGCAAAGGGGCATACGTATTCCCATTGAAGAGCAAGATCGCTTTCAAACTTCTTTTCGATGAATCGATAAAAAGGCGCCAATGACTAGCTGTATATTCGATACCATATTCTTTGACTAATCCACTAACATCATTGCAATAAATTAAATTACCAGATTTTGTAAAATACTTTTTGAATGGTTTTTCTCTTGAACGGTAATATGTTACTTTTGTCCCTGGTGCTAAACAATTTTTTCCTTTTAATCTCGATGCTAAAAGTTCAGAACCTTCTTTTGAAAGTCCTAAGTCTCTACAGAGATCACTCAGGTCACCTTGGTTCAAATGTGTTTGTTCTGACATACCTTCATCTTCCGAGCCTGAAGATACATTGAAGGCTTCACTTTCACTATCTTGCGATGTATCTAATGATTCATCATGCATTTCTATATCATCAGAAACTTCAAAATGCTCTGCATTGCTATGCCTGCTGTCATCATTATCAGGTGCAGTTTCTATATATATGGGCAATATTACAGATTCTACGCACGGATAAGTTACAGAGTTTTTATTATTACGATTATATCCTTTGAGATTCGTTAAGCAGAAATAACAATTAGACGTATGGTCTGATGGATTTCTCCATTTCATCGGTGCAGAAAATATTTGTGCCCTTGTTCCAAACAAAATATTGCGGCATGTACTACAGATGACATTCGGAGTATAAGAGTTGTTCAAGGAACTCGTGTCGATATTAAACAAACTTTTATATTTTGTTTTCAAAGTCTCAGAAAATTTAAATTTATTTTTGGGAGTATACAGCCCACAAACGATACAAAAACAGTTCACATTATTCTTACAAAATCCTTGACTTGTAGCATTAAACTCTTCAAAAGCCAAGTTTCCCACCGTTGAAGAGTTACGGTCGCTGGATGACGACGGCTGCGGGCCCGCTTTCCCACCCTGACCAACCGCCGATTCTGGGGTTCCGAGCCCCTGTCTCGTAGAAATTTTATTTGTGGTTGCCATGACGGCATGGAAGCCATAACCCAGGGACTTCGCCGGATAGTGGAACAACTCCGTTGCCCACCGTCACCGCGTGGAGGTGCCCTGGGTGCAACTACAAGTATTAGTTCATTAGCCCACATTTATTAAATATGCATATCAAATAACTTTATAGAAATGTTAGTGGAGTTTTAAGATCGAGACAAAAACTTTCTGTATAAAATAAACCGACCTCGAAGCAAGTATAATGCTGAAATATACTAGTAGCACTTGATCATAACCTTTTCCTCTACCCATGTTCTTGTATTCCTGCTTGAAACGATCTATGGAAGAAATGGTAGGGAAGAAAAGAACACAGATTAGGAATTAGTGACCCAAAAAAGTTGGGTATCTTTTTTTTTAGATTTTTCAGCCGCTATCAATTAAATTGACCTTCAAATGACTTTGAACCAGATTTGATGGAGGTTAACCGACCTCTAATTCTGAACCAGAGACCTAAAAAACGTATACACCATTTTTTTCAGATTTTTTGGCCAGCTCATAACTGTTTTATTCCAAATAACCTCAGAATGACCTTGAAGTAACCTCTAGTGACCTTCAGGAGACCTTATATGAAAAAAAATAACACCGGATTCGGATTCAGTGACCCAAAAAACATACGTATGAATTTTTTCAGATTTTTTGGCTGCATTGGCTCAATTTGACCTTCTAATGACCTTGAACCTGAACTGTTGGAAGTTAACCGACCTCTAATTCTGAACCAGAGATCTAAAAAACGTAAACACCATTTTTTTCAGATTTTTTGGCCTGCTCATAACTGTTTTATTCCAAATAACCTCAGAATGACCTTGAAGTAACCTCTAGTGACCTTCAGGAGACCTTATATGAAAAAAATAACACCGGATTCGGATTCAGTGACCCAAAAAACATACGTATGAATTTTTTCAGATTTTTTGGCTGCATTGGCTCAATTTGACCTTCTAATGACCTTGAACCTGAACTGTTGGAAGTTAACCGACCTCTAATTCTGAACTAGAGACCTAAAAAACGTAAACACCATTTTTTTCAGATTTTTTGGCCTGCTCATAACTGTTTTATTCCAAATAACCTCAGAATGACCTTGAAGTAACCTCTAGTGACCTTCAGGAGACCTTATATGAAAAAAATAACACCGGATTCGGATTCAGTGACCCAAAAAACATACGTATGAATTTTTTCAGATTTTTTGGCTGCATTGGCTCAATTTGACCTTCAAATGACCTTGAACCTGACCTGATGAAGGTTAACCGACCCCTTCATCGTGATCAGCGACCCCAAAAACCCTAAGATACCTAGTTGGTTTACCGAGTACAAGCCTAGATAAAATGTTGACCTGTGTTATTATTAGGGGAACTCTTTTGTAAATATAGAAATTTACAATTATTGAATACAATTGTATTTGGACATCTCGTCTTCTTTGGTCAAATGACAGTCATTGATCAGATACCAGGTGCGGATTGGTTTGGAGGTTTGTAAATTTTTCATAACACCGTATATATATATATATATATATATATATATATATATATATATATATATATATATATATATATATATATATATATATATATATATATATATATATATATATATATATATATATATATATATATATATATATATATATTATATATTATACAATTTCAAGGATTAACTTGCATTTTCGTACATTGTTTTATTTATTTATTCGTTTGTTCATATTTATCTGTTTCATAGTTCAACATTTTAATACCTTGACGAAAAAGAACGTTGGTTTTTAATGTATCTGTTCCGTGTATTAATATTGTAGTTACTCCTGAAGAAGTTATCACACGATAACGAATTATTGAGTATTAAAGAAGAGTAAATAAATAATAACAATAAAAAGAGAATTTTTCTTTTTATTGAACTTTTGACTGTTATAAACTTATGTATATATATTTTCTTGAGTATTAGGTTCTTCTCAAAATTTTTAACCACTTAATTAACGTTTCGCCCTATTATTTCGAGCATTTTCAAAAATTTTTTTACTAACATCTAAAAACATAACGAAATTTTTATAATACAACACATGTGATTATTTTGCAAACGTCACACTACATAATATATTTATTTAAGACCCTTAAAATTGATTACAAATATAATAAAATAATAACAGTACCTTGAAATTTTCGTTGTTGATGCACTATAAAATAAAATAAAATTCATTGGTCAGTGGCCAGTCTAAGTGAAGAGACATATCCCAAACACCCAGTATCAACAGAAGAGATTTAAAACGCATGCATAAGTGTCAGTAGCCGACAAACCTTAGTGCCATTTGGTGTTAAACACCCAAAACTTTTAATTCAAAAGCAAAACGTAGAGGTAGAATGAGTTTAAGAACCTTTGGTACTATAAGCGAATAAGGTAATAATAATGATATTATATGAATAGCAACTATTATATGAATAGCAACAATAGTAACTGCATAAATAGAGTACTAATACCACTAATGGATGTTTAGCAGTAACCCTAAAAAATAAAGATGAATATAAAAGGGAACACTGCTGACCCCGGTGTAAAGAACTCTTTAATACTTCACTATTCTTTTAATGGTGTTATTTGTACCCTATAGCCTTTAATAACAAAGGTACTTAATCTTATTTTGCATATACGTCTTGCTCTTGAATTAAAAGTTTGGCAGTTTCAATCAATCATGCATGTCCTATTTAGTGATTCATATGTGGCACACTCTCTTAAATCATATCTTTGACCGACCGTACTTTTGATTCAAAAGTAAAGAGCATGGTTTTTGTCAGCTAAAGCTGGTATATATATATATATATATATATATATATATATATATATATATATATATATATATATATATATATATATATATATATATATATATATATATATATATATATATATATATATATATATATATATATATATATATATATATATATATATATATATATATATATATATATATATATATATATATATATATATATATATATATATATATATATATATATATATATATATATATATATATATATATATATATATATATATATATATATATATATATATGAGCTGTTACTATATACTATTATTTTTATAACACTTTACCATCTGGTGTAAAACACATCAGTAATTTAAAGTAGTTTAAAAAAAAGCTATTTCAAAACATAAATCAGCCTAATATAATTTAGGAATATCTTTATGCAGGAATCATAACAATATTTAAAATAACCGGTCAAGTGCAAGTTGAACTTGCGCAATTAGTGTTCCGGACGTTGATTGCTTTTAAAATAAAAATTTTGTTACAGATGTATATAAATGATCAAAGACTTCACAAAACACAGCCCAATGATATAGTTTTCAACAAAGTTTGTTTCCAATCTTTACTGAAATCTGATGACCTTGAAATTTTTGTTTTTTTTTAAATACCAAAAAAATTATTAAAGGTAATGCACTCCTGATAATTTTCGTTCAATCTACACCCTGTGGAGAATATTCTGGAATTTTTTTCAAAATTTTTTGATAAGTACTTTTCGAGATAAGGCGGAGGACAGCCATTTTTTTTCGCGATTTTTTTAAAAATAATACAAAGAAAAGTGCGCGCAAGTATTACATTATATATACATTTTTTACTAGTGTTTTCACAAGCTTTCATTTGACACCACACTCGATGACCTAGTAAAAAAATTCTTTTTTCACTTCCGATTTCACCCCCGAAAAATAACCCCTAAAGTCAAAATTTAACTCTCAAAACTACATGGCTCTGATGAGGCCATCAATTCCTATATTATTACCAAATTTCAACTTTCTGTGTCAAATAGTTTCGGAGAAAATCGGGTGTGACAGACAGACAGACTGACAGACAGACAGACAGACACCGAAGTGATCTTATAAGTGTTCTGTACGGAACACTAATAAATGTACACTATTTTGTGGATATATAGCCTCTGGCTCAGGACAGGTATGCTTTTAAACTTTAGGCTTTCATCAGCCACAGAAAAAATAAAACGGCGACTTTTTTTATGGATATAGCACACGTGTGCGGAAATAGCGATTCACATTGGTCTCGAATCGTGCTCAAGTTTTGTTCTCTTATTTCTAGATCCTGACTCGATTGATGAGCCGTAATATGGTGAAACTGGTCCCGAGATGTGTTACTGTCGAAGTATGAACTTTGTTTATTTTTAGCAGTTCATACTGATTCTTTTATTTAAGAAAAAAATAAATTTAAAATATACTGCCATTAAGAGATTAAACACGTTTCTCTGAAATTCCTCTTATAATTTAATGAATTCACTTTGCAGCCGTTCAGTGTTCGGCGGCGAAATTTTAACAAAGAGCGGCAGTCTTAGTTATAGAAAAAAGGGATCACATTAAATATTCGAATATATAAGAATTTTCAACGAAATCTACAAGCGAGTTTAAAGAATTGAGGAGATTTAATAAAATTTTGCTCTTCTTCTAAGCTGGTTAAAGTCTAATGTGGTGTAGCTAATGACATAATGAAACGTGGTGTGTATATTTACACAAACTTGTTTTCGTTGGTATCGTAGGCTATATCATAGAAGAGCTATTAATTCTAACCATGTGGGCTATGCAATTTAACTGTAGTTCGTAGGAGAGCAAAAGCAGCCAGACAGAAAAATCTTCAGTCAGCTGCTAAACTTACAGGTTTAAGTTTAAGCATTCTTAATCTGGGATCTTATGTTTAGAGGATTTATTTCTAAAATCTTCAAAAACAAATTCGTAAGTGTCCATTGTCTTGTGAAAATTCACTTCTAGCAAAATGTTTGAAAACACTATCAGTCTCATGTATAAAATCATTAATGTCAGCTATTCTTGTACTGTCGGTTTGTCGATCTGTTAAGCATCATCTCATCTCATCGAAATGAGATATCAACTTCAAATTTGGCAGATATATCTATAATATACATAAAATGCAACGTCTCTCTGTCTGTCTGTCTGTCCGTTAGTGCGCCTATCACTGGAGAACCACTTATCCGATTTACGTACTTTTTTTTTTTAAAACATACATATATTCTCTGGCCAGGTTATAGGCTATATTTTATTACGATAGTTAGCATAGGGAATGAGTAGTGATGATAATAGTGAATGAAGTCGGAAAAAAGTTTGCCGCGCGTTCCCTTGCAAAACACAGCATAAACCATTAAATTTGGAACAATATTATGTAGTAGAGAATATCTATAATCTATAGTCTATAATATATATAAAATGCAATGTCTCTCTGTCTGTCTGTCTGTCCATTAGTGCGTTTATCACGCGAGAACCACTTATTCGATTTACGTGTCTTTTTTTAAATTCATACTTATATTTTTTGGCCAGGTTATATAGTAATAATAATAATTTATATCTATAATATATGTAAAATGCAACGTCTCTCTGTCTATTTGTCTGCCCGTTAGTGCGCTTATCCCTCGAGAACCACTTATTCGACTTACGTGATTTTTTAAATTCATATATATGTTCTCTGACCAGGTTATAGATATATATTTTATTACATCTATAATATATATAAAATGCAACGTCTCTCCGTCTGTCCGTCCGTTAGTGCGCTTATCACGGGAGAACCACTTATCCGAATTAATGTTCTTTTTTTTTAATTCATACATATGTTCTCTGGCCAGGTTATATAATAATAATAATAATCTATTCATAATATACCATATATAAAACGCGACGTCTCTCTGTCTGTCCGTTAGTGTGTTATCCCTCGAGAACCACTCATCTGATTTACGTGATTTTTTTTTAATTCTTAATTTAATATATGTCAAAAAAAATCTATAATATATATAAAAAACGTAAAGTCTCTCTGTCTGTCTGTCTATCCATTACTGTGCTTAGCACTCAAGAACCACTTTACGATTTACGTGTTTTTTTTTTATAAAATACAAAGGGAATAAACGGAGACAAAATGCTAATATGTAGGAAAAAAGATGAAAGTTTAGCAGTAAGCTTGGTAGAAAGACTGAATAGATGGGGGGAATACTTTAAAGAAACACTAAATGGAGATGAAAATGAGTCGAATGAGAAATAGGAAGCAAAATTAACTGAAGGGCAGGAGGGGACAAACAAACCCTGCAAAGAAGAAATAAGAAAAATACTCAGAACCCAAAAAAAAAAAGGCCCCGGGTGGAAATTGTATAACAGCAGAACTGATCAAAGCTGGAGGAGTAGATCTGGAAAATGAAATATGCCGGTTGGTGCAAGAAATATGGGAAACAGAAAAGATGCCAGTGAGCTGGAGAGAGTCGCTCATTTGTCCAATATACAAAAAAGGAGAAAAAAACTATATGTGCTAATTATAGACCAATAGCCTTACTGGATGTCGAGCACAAGATAGTAGTGTTGACTATCAAAAACAGACTAGCAGAGAAAGCCGAGTCTATTCTGGGAGAGTACCAGTGTGGATTCAGGAAAACTAGATCGGTTACAGACCAGATATTTTCGATTAAGCAAACCCAAGATAATAGCTTAAAACAAAATTTGGCACTACACTTGGTCTTTGTGGATTTCAGAGAAGCATATGACTCTAAAAATAGAGAAGGACTCTACAAGATAATGGAAGAACTAAAAATTCCAAGTAAATTGATTCGCATGGTGAGAATGATCCTGAATGACACAGAAAATAGAGTGTTGGTTGAGGGCAAAGTATCAGACAAGTTTAAGGTGAAGAGAGGATTAAGACAGGGGGATCCAGTGTCGACATGTCTATTTAATTTGGTAACAGAGAAGATAATCCGAGAGTCAGAAATAAAAACAAATGGAACGATATACCAACAAACCTGCCAATGCTTGGCCTATGTGGATGATATAGCAGTAATTGCAAGAGCAAAAAGAACCTCAAAAAAGCCATAAGTAGGATAGAAGAAAGGGGAAGGATGAGAGGACTAAAGATAAATAAGGAAAAAACAAAATACATCGAAATTACAAGGAAGAAGGATAATAAAAACAACAAAAGTTTAGATATAATAAACAACTTAGGGAGAAGATATACGTTTGCAAAAGTAGACAAATTTAATTATCTGGGAGTAACAATAACAGAGAGTGGACAAGAAAGGACAGAGATACAAGAAAGAATAGCGAAAGGACAGAGATGTTTGGGGGCAATGAATCCAATATTGAAATCAAAGAATGTATCAAGAAAAGCAAAAGAAGAATAAATACGACAGTTGTCAGACCCACGGTGACATATAGATGCGATACGTGGAAACTGAATGCAAGAGAAAAGGAGACGTTGGAGGTGTGGGAAAGGAAAGCTTTGAGAAGAATCTACGGAGGAAGAGAAAAAAGAGGGACTGTGGAGAAGAAAAACAAATTACGAATTAAAATGCCTATATACGAAACCCCTTATAAGCCAAATCATAAGAAGCCAGCGATTAAGATGGTTGGGACACCTGGCAAGGATGAAGGAAGAAAGACAGGCAAAGCAAGCCGTAATAAGAGGAGTGGTTGGAAGAAAAGGCAAGGGTAGACCTCGATCTACATGGATTCAGGCAGTAAAGCAAGATCCGGAGTTGATGGGAATCCCGCACTGGGAAAAGCTAAAAGAAGATAAAAAGAAGTGGAGACAAGAATGCAACCAAGCCATGGGCCTCTAAGGCCCCTTGAACTATATAATAATAATATAAAACGAATAAGCAGAATAAGCCGCGGCGGACAGCTAGTAATATATATAATATATATATATATATATATATATATATATATATATATATATATATATATATATATATATATATATATATATATATATATACAGTTTCTAAGCGATGTCTCTTTAGAAGAAGGGAGTGATAGGGTTGGCGGTCAATAAATTTTGTATTTTTTTAAATTCCATAATTTTTCTTGTTTTTTTTTGGAAAGATTGAAAAAATGTTAAGCATATTTTCTTATAGTTAAATATAAGGGATTATAGGTATGGGGGAGGGTGTCAGGTTAGGTCTTGAAATTGATTTTTCAATTATTTATGGTCAAACATATATAAAATTAATAGTGACGAAAGGGGTCCATCCTTCTTAAATGTTGTGTTATATATCCGTGTTGGGGTTCTGGGAGTCGAAGAATTTCGAAATTGTAGCTATTTTTCCATTATTTTCAATCATTTATAGTTAAATTTATACGGTGCTAAAAGAGTGTGGAAAAGTGTTAGAGGCGTTGCTTGATATCTACCCTGTAACACGTCTTTCCTAAGATTGTGGTAGTCGAGAAATCACAAAACTGTTATTTTTTATTATTTTCGAGTTAAAGCAAAATCGTATGTAGAGAGGAATTTTCTGTTTCATGTGTAAATATGTCTATATGTAAGTATGTCTTCCTCTGGTAAACTACGTTACGTTATTCTTGAATGTGAAAAAGTCTAACGTGATATTAGAACTACACACGTAAGGGAAGTATTGGGTAAATCCATTTAACGATTTTTTCCACCGTATAAAAGGAAAGCTCCAGCATCGAGCGAGGTTTCACCAGCCGGTTGTCGTTTAAAATACCCCTGTTTGTCAATTGGAGCCTCTTCTATAAGCAACTCTATGTTCTTTTTCTTTCATTAAAGTGTGCAAAATTTCAACATAGAGTTTTTAATTATAATTATTTTAATTTGATATGTTCATTTGACATTTTTACTAGATAATTAACTGTTTTTATACTTACCAACTAAATTCTCATCACCGTGTATATTTTGTAATACAATAAAATACTCTAACTATTTAATGCCCAGATTTCTTCAGCCCAAGTCTTAAATCAGTACGAAACAAAAAATTACGACGGTTTTTCGTTTCACACCTGCAAAGCATCCCATTAAAGGATTATCTTTAAATATATTGGGGATTTTAAAAAGCAAGGGCTGCTTAGCACCCTAGATGGCTATTTGACCAAAAGTAGAATAAAATATTTATTCGTCTAAGAATATATATGGTTACAGGAAATACAGCTACCTCTACAGAAAGACAAACGGGTGGAACGAAAAGTTGACGTACAACGAAACCGGTTGGCTGTCGCCGGATGGGCAAAATGTGCCTCGTCGAGTTTTTCAGAAATATCGCCCAAGTAGAAGTTGTACTATACGTGATAATAAAGAAAAATATGCGAGTTATCTCTAAGACTCCACAAAACACATTTCCACCATCCTGCAGTAGCCAGCCGGCTTCATTCTGTGGCGAAGTTTTATTTCACGTGTTGGTCTTTCTGTGATTTAGCGTTCCAACTTGCAACTCGGTCGGTCGATTTTTTTCTCTTGATTTGCCGTTTAAATCACATGCTTTTTTAACTTAAAATTATAATTTAAAACAGTTGTTAAGATTTAATCCACTATTGAATACATAGCGGATCGCCACACAGCGAGAAGAGAGAAATAAAAATTATATATATACATATATATGTATAACGGTGGTCACAAAAAATCAATGTTTGAATTTTTTTGAGGGGACCCCCTAAAAGTTGCCAATTGACTAGGAAATGAGATTGATAAAGTTTCAGCTCAATTGGATAACGTTAACCCGTGCCTCATCAAGCTTGAAGTTTTGACTTTTTATGAAAATTGATTTTTCGTGAAAATGTCTAAAAACATTGCAAGATTCAGTTACATCGGCTCTCTAGATTTTACTTTTTTTTATTTTTTCAAAATGTACATAAAAAAAGGTTTAGTTAAAACTGTTTTCAAAAGTAAATAGGACAAATTCCAAATTGAAAATTGAGGATGTAGGAGAAGAGAAAAGCAAAAAAGTATACAGAAATAATGTTCAAATGCATTTTATTATTTAAAGTTTAGTTATAAAAAAGGAAGCAATATAAAGGAAAGAAGTTATTATTATTAGTTACATTTACGATTTATTGTCAGATCAAGGTGGTAATGGTTTAGATAAGGTGGCCTTTGAAGAGTTAGGAAAATTTTTCCTACATTCAGACACAACTAATAACAGAAACAGCCGTTGTTCTTCGTCTTTCGTCAAACAGGAATTGAAGTCTTGAATTAATTTTACACCTCTTTCAGTTCTGTCATTAACAACCTTAAAACTGTTTATTATTTTGTCAGTTTTTAAATAATGTAAATTGTCACACCATTCATCGGGGTCAATATTTGAAAAGTTTGTATCAGTTTCAAATTAAAATTAGAGTTTGATGAGAAACAAAATAATCATTTTTTTTGTCCAATAAATCATCCACCTGTTCGAGATTGAGCCTTGCTTTTACATCCCTATCATCGTAACTTTTTTCTTCAACGGAAATTAATTTTAGACTTTTGCAACCATGCTTGTTTTGACATTTTTTTCTAAAGTTTCATCAAAAAATTAAAATGCGACTAGCTCCGAATTGAGATACCACAGATGATTCATTATTTTAGACAGTGCCCTATCTGCAAGTTCTTTATCAATTTGTTTGTATTTCACAAAAAAATTTAACAACTGTATGTCTTGGTTGGGGGTCAAAGTGGGTTTGGGCGGTGTTGGACCACGCTTTTACATGAATACTGATTATAAATGAACAAATGTCTGTGGCTTGAAAGCTTCTACTTTTTTATTTTGCGCCGTGCTTTTAGATTTTTTGGCGTTTTTTTTTTTGCAGTTTTCTCCACTCTTCGTACAGTTTTTCTAATTTTGCAACACAATCTTTCAGGTGTCTGGTTGGTATCTTAGCTTTCTCCCAAAAAACTAAAACTTCCTGTATTGTAAATCTTGCAGCTTCTCTGGTGTTTTATTTCGCTTGCCGTATATTATAAAATAAACTGGATAATACTTGACAATTAGATGGTAATTTACCGCCACTGATTTGATGAAACATGATGCCGATTAAATACACTATTTCTTTCTGCCTGGAACTCGAACCCGAACAAGCATGGCTCGTTGATACTATAGAAGACATTGTCCCGCAAACCTCACAGAAAAGTTACTAAATGAACATTGTTGAAATGTTCACTGCTTGAAAGGCAAACGTAAACTAAAACTCTCTGACTTCTCCCCGGGCATCCTAGACAAGGAACAAAAAAGAAAAGGTGTGGTTTATGACACTCCAGATAGAATTCTCTGATAAAAGGGTCCTTAGCAATAGCTTTTTTGTAACAAAAACAAACCTTTTAAAGAATAGAACTAAACATCAGGTAGGTACCCACTACCTTGCAATTCGTAAAATTATTTATAAAGTTAAAACAAATGACAATTTTATATCTTAATATATAGTGTATAATAATATATTTGTATATAATACAAAGGAAACAAAAAACGGTCAAAAGTATTTAGGTTAGGTATCTTTGTTGCCATTTTTCACTTTCATTTTCTAAACAGATCGAAGGTCTAATTTGAGGATTCGAATCATGACCGGTCTTGGTGGTAGGAGTAAAACTTTAGGACAACAACATTTCCTGTGAAATGAAACAAGAGTCAGGTTTCATGTTATGAGGAAAAAACCACGATTTTTTTGCAAAAAATCGAATTTTACAGCTTTAAAAACCTCGATGAAGCATGTGCAAAAATGTGCAATTCTCATTTTTTATACAAATATATATATATATATATATATATATATATATATATATATATATATATATATATATATATGGATCACATACGCAAAGTATTTAAAAAAATAGGGCGTCAACCTATCCTTGCAATCAATTTTTTTACTACTAAGCAGTTAATTATAGACTTTAATTCCACGATAGTAGAGAAACCTCTTAAAAAAATTTAGTAATGGAGAGGTATGATAAAACCAGCATGCTTTGCTATGATTGTCAAAGTATTAGACTTAAAGGTTGAATAAACACCCAATTAATGATTTGTTGTTGACGAATATTTTCAAAACCAGACGATGAAAATGTTATTTACAAGAAGACTGTAAGTATAATTTAAGTATAAATGTTTTGATACATCTTAAAAGTACTTTATATAAATTATAATTAGTATAAAATACCTTCGATGAAATTTAAAAATATAACACCCGACTAACAATATGTTCGTCAAAACTTGTAAATTGTGAATCCGGGTTCTTTATGTGTACATACATGAAAGTGCAATTTGATAGATTTCAGTTCTTGAATTCAAATCCGAAGCAGATTTTACTTTCGTAGCTTAGAATTTTGTGATTACCTAACCTAATAATTGCAGAAGTATAGTTTTTAATATATTTACGTAAAAATTATAATACATTTCAAGAACTACACAGTTAAACAGAAGTACGAATTAATTTAATACGAAAAAAATTATAAAGTATATATGTCCTTTATTATTAGTATAAAATGTGTATCACGTACAGCAATTTCCAACAAAATGTAATCATATCCTAAATTGGTATCTCAAAAAGATTTTACTTTATTAGTTCGGAATTTTGAGCCAACCTAATTTAAAATGATAAAAGAGCAATTTTTACTCTGGTCACGTGGGCATTATAATTTGTAATAATTATGGATGGCATTTATTCCATTCCTAAAGAGAGGTAGATTATTCCATGAGGAGCAGGGGATTTACTTGGTGTAAATAACGTCGCATTTATATGTCTATTCTCTTAATATCCATTAATAAAACATTCGATGGGATAGCGCACTCGCTACCATACCAAAGAGATGGGGTTCACCACATAGGATAGTAACAAGCGGAACCTCGTACGAATATCATGTTTTAGCACGATATGGGTTCCACAGCTATCTTAAATTGACTTTAATTTAAAGCTCTTGGCAATTGCAATATTATTGGTGGAAAAGGTGTATGAAAGTATATAAAATAAAAAAAAAATATTTTGAAATCTTTCATCGAGCTATTTTTGATATAGCTCACCTAAAGTGCCCCACATCTGCAATTTCTCACAATAACTTGCGCTACCGTATAATTACTTACACATACAGAATTTATACGTAGATGTTACTTACTTACTTACTTAATCCTTAAGTCTTTCTACCCCCCTTTTTTAGGGGCGTAAGGCCCGTGGAGTTGAGTTATTCTATATTTGTCTTTTCCGTATTTCCTTCTATATCTTTCTATCCTGTTTAAATTGCCGATTGCCTCTTTTGCTTCTTCTGTATTAGTTTCTTCTGTTTGTGTGAGTTCTGTATCTTGTTCCGGTATTATGTCTCTATGTTGATTCTTGTATGCTATGTCATTCCCATCTGATAGTTCTTTATAGTATTCCCTTCATCTTTCCATAATTTTGTCTTCTTCTTTTATGATATTTCCTTCTAATTTTTTGTTTCTATTTCCTTTCCTTTCTATTTCTGTGATTCCTACATAGTACATTTGTTGTTCTTCTGTCAGTTCATCCTCTTTTCCGTTTATATTCCTATTATTCCGTGTTCTCAATCTAATAACTCCATAATTATTTCCCATTTCTTTCTTCCTATCTATTTCTTTGTTTATCTTCTTATTTGTATTCCTTTCGTTAGTCCTCTCTTCCGTATCTTTTATCTTTGCCAGAGTCGTCGTCAATCTACCTATCTCTCTCCTTTTTCTCAGTTTTTTGACTTGATGGTCGTAGTGTTTTTTGTTTGTTGTTTCAGTTTTTCTTCCTCAATGTCCCATTTATATTCTCTTCTTTCGATTATGTTTTTTTGATATACTATTTTCACTCTTTTTCCATTCTTTCTCTCGTTCTCTGCTAAATGCTTCAATTTCGTTTGAATTTCCCTTTCATCTTTTGTTAAATCGTTGTTTATGTAAACTCTCCGTGTTTCCAAGTTCTATCTTGTATATAGTAGCTCCTATTTTTATTACATCTTTAATCTGTACTTTTGTGTTCATACTCCTCTCCATAAAATGTTCTACACCCATTTTCAGATCTGGTTGGTTATTCGCTGGAAATCTCATTCCCGTTATTACAATATTATTCCTTACGTTGTCTTTTTCTAGCCCACTCATCTTCAAATCCATACTTCTCATGTTTTTTCTAATTATCTTATTTTCCTCATTCAATACTTCATTCTCCTTTCTTAGTTCCTTTAACTCTTGTCGGTATCCATTCTGATCTTGTTTCATTTCCTTTATATCTGACATTAGCTCTCTAATAATTTCTATCAAATTGTCTATCTTATCTACTCTTTCGTTTTTCTCTTTCTGTGGTGTTCTTATCAGCTTTTTACTCTTCTTGTGTAATCCCATTGGTTCTTCTTCTTCTTCGACTCTTCCTCTTTTCGAGTCGCCTGATGTATAATCATCGCTATCCATTGTTCTTTCTGTTATAAACACTTTACGTGTGGTCCTCGTAAATTCCATTTTGAAACAATGGAGAAAAAGAAAAAAAACTGTTGTTTATACATACTTCTTATCACCGTTCTCCGGTGGTTCGCTCACTTAAACGCGGTAAAATGGTCAAGGTCGTCGCTTATCGTTTCGTTAGCTTCATACAATTTCACAGAATTATTCTCATAAACCTCCAAATTTTTTACTGATTGTCTTAATTCTAACACTACACTCTGCTTTATTTCTAGTCCCTCTCGTTTGCAATCGACAAAATAATTAAATAGCTCGAAACACTACCGTAATAATGCTCGTTGAACGAGTTGACTATTGCCGGGTGTTCGATTAATATGCACACACTTCGCGATCCGAAACTCAATTCCCCATACGTACATCGATGTTATTTTAGAAAAATTCTGCGAATTCACTAATTTATATGTAATGACCAATATCGCCTATTACATATAAATGTTTAAAAAAATATAATAATTATAATAATAACCCTGAGGGTCTAGTACGGGCATTGACAATCCCAAAGTACCTGAGTCATGGTGTGCTGGGTGGCGATATCTTCTCAAAACAAGGAGGAACAATAATAACTTTTAAAAGCAGACCAACAATAATAAGCACAAAAAAACACACCAGTTGTTTACCTTCTACTAACAGGCAACCCAATGTCGGGACACTTTGAGCTTCTGACACCACAGAACACTGAAAACATCCCAAATAACAGTAAACCAACAAAAAAAAGCATCGAGCGAGCGACGTAACGGTAGAAGACGTCGCGGGAAATGGCAGCTCGACCAGATCTATGAAGACAGAGCAAAAGAAAATGGACCTACCCAAAGTGTTGTGCCGGCTAGTAAGCCGACACCCACCAAGGCGGGAAAATCAAAGCAACGCATGAGTAGCACAATAGAAATCAACGAACACGTCATGCGTTGCTATTATAAAATCACAAAACCTGACCAAGAAATCACTAAGAAAAAAATTACTCGCCGGCTGGACCCACCGAAATCAATCCCAAAAACAACTGACACAGATGCGGGACAAACACAACCACCAGAGCCAAATCAAGCCACGTAAAAAAGGCTATGAAAACAAGAAAAATCATCATTGTCCCCCTCATCATATCAGCCACAGACCTTACACCAACAACATTCACACCACACTATACAGTACAATTAGGACTCAACACAAACATACACAAAAATATTCAGAAGTCAGTGATTTTAAAAACATGTAACATTGTCAGGTCATTCCTTAATACACAATGGTAATAGTGTTTGTGCTGACTTGGCTTAGGCCCATCAGTCAAACATGGAGCCACATTGACCAAATGTGAGAAAGAAGAACAAAAGTACCAAATAATAATAAAATCATAATAATAAAAAAAAATGTAATAAAAAGAATTGCGATTCTTGACCTCACAAAAATTATAAACAAAAAATCTGAATTTTTTTAATACACTGATTAATAAATGCTGTGAAATCATTATTCTATACACATGGGGCACCCTGTATGTATAAACAAGTATACGGTAGCGCAAGTTATCTTGCGAAATTGCAGAAGTGGGGCACTTTAGGTAAGAAAAAAAAAAAAAAAAAAAAAAATATATATATATATATATATATATATATATATATATATATATATATATATATATATATATATATATATAACATACACAAATATGCAAGCTCATCTAAACATTATTAATTTTCGGTTTTACTCATTTTAAGCTTAATTAAATATTTAAATAATACTTTGCATTTTCCAATACACTTGTACGCGCACGCATACATATACAGACACACGCACAGACTACATAGACTACACGACGCACGCAGATACGCGCATACACACGCATTATTTTATTTTAAATAGTTAATATAATCAATTAAATTTAAAAAAAAACTTAAAAAAAAAATTTTTCGCGCTATTCCAAAAATAACATTTTTTTTTTGTTTATTTTATATACTTTCATAAACCTTTTTCCACCAATAAGATTGCAGTTGACAAGAACTTTAAATTAAAGTCAGTTCAAGATAGCCGTAGTTTCTTGTGGACCACTTTTGGAGGAATCAAGCAGGTTGCATCAATGGAACACTTGTAAGTACGTAAGTATTTATAGAAAGCCTGCAAGCATTATTCCAAAGAATCTTAGTAACTTTCAGGCGAATTCCCTTCCTGTGGAGTGAATCTGCCACAGGTATAGTATATTTGGGAGTAGAATTCCGAATAGAGTATCACTATTCCATCGGTGACCAATTTGAAGCTCTGAACAGAATTAAAATTGGCTGAGAAGTATAGACTTTTTTAGTACGAGGTAATATTACGAGCTTTCAAGAACGTTTCTTTACAATGCGTGTTAGACGTCTATTCTATTAGGCTTTGCAAGTTAAATAACAATGCTTGTAAAATAGAGTGTCCCGAGATAACTATATCGGTTTTTGCGACGTTACTTTTTTTAGAAAAACTACTGCTAGACTTTTTATATGATAAAGTTCAACCTGGTTACCGCCACCTTTAAGACACGATCCCTGATGAGATCGAAAGTGTAATCCTTTCTGAAATCGAAATAACAATAACAACAGTGTTTCCGTTCGCATTCCTCTTTTTCTTTTCACTATCATCAATAAACATTTATTTGCGGTATTAGTACCCATTTGCCTATGAAGACAACAGCACGAATATTTATTTTCGAGACCAGGCCAGACATCCAGAGGCATTTGCTCTTGGTTTAAAATTTTGACAGTTCACATCCCATGGCACTAAGGTGTATTGGCTCTTAATATCTCTATAGCAATGCTTGTCAAATCTTTGCTGCTGTTATGATTGTCTTGCGATTGCCTCTTAACCTAGCCTAGCTGCTGAACTGTGGAATGGAGCAAAACATAGCATATCATAATTTAATGATTAATAGATAGCACTCCGAGGCTCTCCATTGTCATTGGATCGATATGCTTTTAAATCTTTTTTCTGCGTTAATAATAATATTATTGTGAATTGTTAAAACATTATTGTAGAACTCAAACAAAATTGCAAACATGATGATAAAATAATAATCAAAGAAACACTATTTATAAATTTTTTTTCTATTTCAAAGAGTAGAAAATGATTAAACGAACAAAGCCATAATTTCTTTTCCCGTCTAACATGTAAATAAGCTCTTTTCAAGTGATGAGTAATTATACTCAAGGCTTCGGTTTTATTTAGCAGTTAATTTAGAATATTCCGTGGCTTCTTTGCAATTTTCAAATTTAATTATCTCCTTTTCCCTTGCTTACTTTTAATAAATACGACAGAAATACTGTCGAGTGGTTTTTTAGAAAAAAATAGAAATATTTGAGTATTTTGCCGAACAAATATGTAAAATGGTATATCTACGGAAGTAACAATGATCAAAGAGAAAAAATGAATAAGTGTCACTTCGCAGAACAAGTAGGATATAAAATAGTTTCTATTTTATAATAATAAAAATAAAACTAAAACTTTAAAGTTACTTTAAAAATTCGTGTTTAGTAACGGATCAATTTTATATGCAATATAATCAATGGATTGCTTTATAAAAATTTGAATAGTTGTAACCTGTTTGTTTCTTTACTCATTTAATAAATTCCTTGAGGGTGATGTACGTAAGTGCCTTGAGTACCTGTTACTAAAGTAGTCTTCAAAGTGGCCAATTTTCACTTACAGCTCAAAGCCTGAGATTTTAATATATTATTAATATTAATTTACATTAGATGATGTATATTACGAAATATTGATTAATTTCTTCTATTAGTCCATTACACTATCATAAATATATTTAAAGAAATTAATATCAACATTAACTATTCTGTCTGAAAGAGCCTTTAAGTCTCTATAAACTAAGTCCTATCTATCAAGCTTCTTTAAGGATTCTCCTGATACTTTATAACTCTGCCTTTATAGTCTCTAAACGGAATTCAGAAAGTAAAAACATAGGTCAACTTTAGAGTAGAAATCTAACATTTTATAGTTCGCAATGAAATCTCCTAAAAAATTTTTTTGAGGAATAGGTTAAGGCATCTTAACCAACTTCATAATTTATCTTTGGGTTTGTACAAGGCCGTGGATATACTTGAAATAGTATATATTCCAAACCAGAACATCATGGTCCAGAACTGGCAAAATATAAGCCTTATAGATGTTTCCTAACAATGTTGATGTCCATTTAAATACATGAGTCACCAAATTCACTTTTCATAATATATCCCATACTAGCTGTATCCGCGGCTCCACTCGCGTAGACTACGGAATTATCGTTTAGTTTTTTTGCGAAACAGCCACCACTATGGCAAATTCGTCTCTATTCTGTGCTATATGTATCAGGACGTTCCCGTCGATGTTCGTCCAGTCTCTTATGTTCCTTAGCCATGATTTCTTCTTTCTACCCAAGCCTCGTCTTCCGTCCATTTTTCCTTCCAGTATAAGTTGAAGTTGTTCCTATTCGGTGTGACGCATTATGTCTCCGAGGTAGGCTATTTTTCTGATCTTAATTGTCTGGACTATCCATTGTGGATCAATCATCTTGCTTGCATTGGTCGTTCTGCTAGTTTAGCCGATTCTTAGCCTTCGCCTGTACAGCCACATTTCGAACGCTTGAAGCTTTTTTATATCCTCCTGTTAAAGAGTCCATGCTTCGCACCCGTAGGGTAGTAGTGGCCAGATGTAGCACTTTAATGTTCATAATCTTGTATGGATAGATAACTTCGGGTGACACAAGAACTTCCGCTTGCCGATGAAGCCGGCTCTGGCTATCTCAATGCGCCTCCTAATCCTTTTTGAATGATCTAACTGGGTGTTGACTTCTCTACCTAGGTATATGTAACTATAAACGTTTTGGATGATATCATCGTCGATGGTTATTTGAGCACTGTTCTACTCATCTTCGCCTTGGCCAAAAATAAGAGTTTTGGTTTTCGTAGACTTTTTTCTAATCTCAACCGAGCACTTGATTCTGACAGGACATTTATCAGCGTTTGTAAATCTTCCTCAGACTCTGCCAGAACCACGGTGTCATCTGCGTATCTTAGATTGTTGACTACACTTCCATTGATTTTGGCGCCTTTTGAGCATTCTTCTATCGATGACTTAACTATATATTCCGCATACACGTTAAAAAGGAGTGAAGATAAAAGGCATCCTTGACGGACTCCCCTTTTTATGTTGATACAATTTGTATTGCCATTTTCTATGCGAACACATCCTTTATGGTTCGATAATTAATCTAGCAAACTATAAATATATTTTTATATTGGCGTTACTACAAAAAAGAAGGTCTATGAAATTTCTTGCAAGTGATGCTTCTATATATATATATATATATATATATATATATATATATATATATATATATATATATATATATATATATATATATATAGAAAGAGGCAGGACAGTAACAGGCACTGGCAACAAACAATCGTAAGTTTAACTACTGGGAAACGCCCTTATAAGGAGAAGAGATAAGCAATCAAAGATCTAAAAGCTCTAGTATCTGCTCTAGTATCTGCTCAGCTTGGTCTTATAATTTATCGAATTACATTTCAAAAACAAACGTTCAGTTTATTTTTCTGTACCTGGTTTGCATTTTTAGAATCCAGAAGAAGCTACCATTAAGCTCGATAACAAAAATAAAAGCAGATACTAGAGCGTTTAGATCTTTGATTGCTGATCCCTTCTCCTAATAAGGGCGTTTCCCAGTAGTTAAACTTACGATTTTTTGTTGCCAGTGCCCTATTACTGTCCTTCCTCTTTCTTATTATAGTGTTTTGAATAATGGGAACCTTCTACAGACGAATATCTGAGACGTTCGGGCCAAATGTGGTAAAAAGTATGAAATTATTTGCTAATATTAATAGAAAACTGGCATCTCAGAGAAACAGACGAATATTTCTATTAGAATGTCGTCGTACAAAAGTAACACCCCGTTTTCTTGAAGATAACATAAAGAGACTCTGGAGAATTCCACAAACTATATCAAACAACAATATAACCAGGCTGGAAAACATAACACAACAAGTAAGTTATGTATCTCTGACACTAACGGTACATAGAAAGACTCGAGAGATCATTGGATGAGCTATTACAAGACCTTAGGTTTCAATTACCATTTCATATTTTTGATGATTTCATTTTTATTCAACATAATAAATATAAATTTTTATTTAATAAAATTTAAAAAAGTAATATCAAAAAAATAGAATTTTTAAAAAAGAAATTTCATGAATTTAATATGGGCAGACAAGTGGATAAAAAATATTTCCGATATAGAAATACCACCTAATGTAAAAGGGTTTCTAGCTCTTGGTCCCAAGTTTACTCTTACTATATCTAACAAAGATATAAACATGTTTAGTCTACTGTCTGAGGTAGAGGAATTAATTCACTATGTCCCCCCACAAAAACAAGACTACATTGGTGCGAGGGCTGTAAACTTAATTACTAACTATGTAATATCACATAGAGAAATTCTATCACTCATAAATTAGAAAAGGAAACAAAAAATTTCTTAAAATATCATCCCGATATACTGATTACTAGGTCTGATAAAGGCAATGTTACTGTTGCTATGTCAAAAACTTCCTATCTTGAGAAATCACACTCCCTACTCCAAGATTATAATACCTATGAAATAATACATCATGATCCCACTTCAAAAGTAGAAATTAAATGCAATAAATTAATTAAATCATTAAAAGATGGTAAGTTTTTAGATGAAGCAACTGCTCGCACATTGATAACTTATAATGGGATTTGTCCCAAATATTATGGTCTACCATAAATACATAAACCGGATATACCTCTAAGATCAATAGTTTCCTGTGTAGAAGGATCTACACAACTACTTGCTAAATATATAGCCTCTATTTTAGAAACAGCTTTTTCTACTTTCAACAAATTCAGAATTAAGAATACCTTCGAATTTGCAGAGAAGGTTAACGGCTTCATTTTACTAGAGGGTTTTGTACTTGCTTCTTTCGATGTTTACTAACAGTTCTCTAGACCTTATATCGATTATAAATGAACATTTCACACTAATAGAAGAGATATGTAATATTCCTAAAGAACAGTTTCTACTAATCATTACTTTTTTATATGAACACACATTTTTCTCCTTCAATAGTACATTCTACAGACAAAAAATTGGCGTCCCAATGGGAAGTGCTATTTCTCCAATTCCGGCCAAAATCGGTATTTATTTTGTCATTTCAAAGGTGGAATTTGAATTCCCCCTTCTGTTTCAATATGTAGATGACTTGCTAGTAGCTTTACCTGCCGGAAGTGTACAGAACACTCTTAATATTTACAATTCTTTCAATCATAAATTAGTATTTACTGTTGAGGAGGAGATATATCCCATTCCATTCTTATCACCATATGAAACAGAAACTGAACATCATCAGAGGTTTAAAAAATAGAATAGATAAGATTTGCCACCACACTTTTAAAGAAAAAAATGTAAAACTATTAGAAAACATCTTGTTGGACAATTACTATCCTAAAGCTCTAATTAAAACGAATTTTCAAAGCCTTTCCTTCAAATCAATCCAACTGTTTCCACTAATGTCAACTTTAAAGTAGGAACGTTACAATACATAGAAGGTCTCTCCCAGTCCTTGTTTTATCTTTTTAAAAATACGAACATTAAGATTGCTAATTACAATATAAAATGAATGAATTGTTTTTATACTCATTTAAAAGATATAACCGATACTTTACAAAGATCTAATATAATCTACGGCATTCTCTGTCAATGTGGTTTGGTCCACGATGGACAAACTTCACAAAAGCTCTCTAAGAGATTAGCGTTACACAAAAATGATAGCAAGCACAAACCTAACGCCACTAGCTTGAGCTTACACGTAAATAATACAGATCACAGAGTACAATATAGCAACAGCTTCATTCTGGATGTTGAGACTAATTACTTCAGAAGAAGTTTCTTGAAAATGTGTTACATAAAAACTTGTAAAAATAATCTCACACAAAAAAGACATAGAAGGATTGAGCTCTATGTATACCTATTTACTAACATAAAATCATACCAAACCAATGAAAAAGAACGATTTTTATGAAAAAAATAGTTTCCAGTAAAGTTGACGTTTCTGTTATTCCTGCTTTTTACATATTAGTAATTACTTTTTCTGTATCTTCTTGTTATAAAATTAAAAAATTAAAAATCAAATATAATAAATAATAAATAACATCCAATATTAATATTAATTAATATGTTACCTTTATCGATCGTCTATGAGTCCCTTTGTTATAAAATTAAAGAATTAATATAATTAATAATAAATAACTCTTCTTATAGTAACATTCATCAAATTCAAGTCCCTTTGCTATAAAATTAAAAAATAAATAGCATTAATAATAAATAATTTGTCTAATAGTAGCATCTACCAAAAATTTACCACATCCCTAACTTTAATGCTTTTGGGTTTTTTGTCGACCTGATGACGACATAGACTACCAACAATATCCGGTTCAGACTCAAATATCACTAAATAAGTTACTAAACTCGATGTCAAAAAAAATTTTTAAAATGTACCATTTCAACATCATGGTCTTTCTTACAGTTGTGTTCTGTCTTTAAAAGTGTTTTTGATTAATGTTTGTTGACAACATTTTATCTTTAATACTTGTGTAACTCTCTAAGTGTCCTTTTATCATGTAATCATACCTACTACCTGGCCAACAAAAATGCAAATTTTATTCTCTTCACCAGAGATGAATTAACTGCTAAATTTTTGTAAATAATTTCTCATACAGCCTTATAATTTATTGAATCACATTTCAAAAACGAACGTTAAGTTTAATTTTCTGTACCTGGTTTGCATTTTTAGAATCCAGAAGAACCTACCATTAGGCAGCAAAAGCTCAATAACAAAACTAAAAAGCAGATACTCGAGCCTTTAGATCTTTGATTGTAGTAGTTAAACTTACGATTATATATATATATATATATATATATATATATATATATATATATATATATATATATATATATATATATATATATATATATATATATATATATATATATATATATATATATATATATATATATATATATATATATATATATATATATATATATATATATATATATATAGGGAAAAATAGTGTTTTTTTTGGAGAAAAGAAAAGTTCTAGAGTTAAATAACAACTAGAAGTAGCTTAAAAAAGATATTACCTTTTTCCATATTCTTTAAATTTTAATAAATATATATTTTTTTTTATTCTGGAATAATTTCTTTTAATTATTACAATTTATGTTTTTCGATCATCAAAAAATTTTAATGGTATTGGCTTTAGATATACAACTTTTATAAAAGAAGGCTAGCTAGTTAAATTTAAAATGAAGACCAGTCATTATTTTTGTTAAAATCTGTCTAAAATAAGACGCTTTATATGTATAATAAAAAAATACCATAACGACAGAGATAGAAAAAAAAGTAGATATATAATTTAGGACAAAAACCTTAAGCTATTTTTTATTGTCGTGTTTAATTGTTTCCTCAACAACAATATTTTGGATAGGAATTTCACCTACTAATTGTGCTGACATGCTTTCATATAAGAATATAAATGGGAAGTTAATCTGAAGAAAAATATCATTCGTCTAAGAATGATCTACATCATACCCCCTTTTCAAAAAATCCATATGATTTTTAGGAAGTAGTAACCTTCAAACGATACGTGTCAAAATTTCATGACATTTCGATGATTAGTTAACAAATTACAGTGGTTTTAGTGGCGCTACTTTTGATATTTTCAAAACAATGGAAAAAATCGAATTTCTTGTTTTGTTTTTTGATAGGAAAAAAAAAAGTTCAAGCAAAACATTGGCTTGATAAGTATAACGGGGACTCTGCTCCTGGAAAATCACTCATCATTTATCGGTATGCTGAATTTAAACGCGGTCGTACAGACACAAATGATACTGAACGCTCTGGACGCCCAAATGAGGTGGTTACACCGAAAACATCAAAAAAATCCACAAAATTGTTTTGGATGACCGTGAAGTGAAATTGCGTGAGATAGCTGACACCCTATAGATATCAAAAAAACGTGTTGGTCATATTTTACATGAACATTTGAGCATGAGAAACCTCTGTTTAAAATGGATACCGCGTTTGTTCACAGTGGACCAAAAACAATAATGTGTTGATGATTCTGAGCGCTGTTTGAACCTGGATTTTTTCATGCGATATATGATAATGGATGAAACATAGATCCACCACTATCCACCGGAATCAAGTCAGCAGTCAGCTGAGTGGACAGCAGCCGGTGAAAACCGCCCGAAGCGATCAAAGACAGAACAGTCGTCTGGGAAGGTTTTGGCCTCAGTATTTTGGTATGCGCATGGACTAATTTTCCAATCCACAAAATTATTTTGGATGACCGTGAAGTGAAATTGCGTGAAATAGCTGCTACCCTAAAGATATCAAAAGAACGTGTTGATCATATTTTGCATGAATATTTGGACATGAGAAAGCTCTGTTCGAAATGGGTACCGGGTTTGCTCCCAGTGGACCAAAAACAATTACGTGTTGATGATTCTGAGCGCTGTTTGGACCTGTTTAAGCGCAATAAAAAATATTTTTTTATACGATATGCGACAGTGGATGAAACATGGATCCACCACTACACACCGAATTCATATCAGCAATCAGCTGAGGGGACAGCAGCCGGTGAAAGCCGCCCAAAGCGACGAAAGATACAATAGTCGACTGGGAGGGTTTTAGCCTCTGTATTTTGGGAAGCGCATGAAATAATTTTCATCGACTATGCTGAGAAAGGAAAAACCATCAATAGTGAATATTATATAAAGGTATTGGTGCATTTCAAGGCAGAAATCGTAAAGAAACGGTCCCAAATGAACAAGAAAAAAGTGCTCTTTCATCAAGACAATGCACCTTATCACAAGTCAATGGTTACGATGGCAAGATTGCATAGAAATGTTCGAAAAGCGTTGGACTGATTGTATCGCTCTTGAAGGAGACTATATTGATGAATAAAGTCGAATTTTGCAAAAAAATGTGTTTTAAATAGCTAAACCAAAGACTTTTCAGCCTACGTGTTATACTATGTTTTTTAGTTTTAAACAAGCCATAAACTGAATTAGATGACAGAACCCACCAGTGTAAAAATCCGTTTCAGCTGTTATCTTACTTGTTAGTTACGTAAATAAAGAGACCTGCTTTTTCTTATGTTTCTCTCACACCTAAATAAGCATTATGACGTTATTGTAGATCACTCTTCGAAAAAATATATGTAGATAATACAACCTTAACACTATCAAAGTAAAAATGTTAACGGTAAAAATGACTTTTCATATATATCGTGGTAGAAAATGTTGAAAAGTTCTCTTTGTTATAATAACCCCTATACACAAAACCTTGATAGGTTTCGAATTCACAAAAACTATGAAGAACATGAGATATTTATCTAGACAATGGCACTAGCTCGAAATCCTGACTTTTGTTTCAAATTCTTATGGAAGAGGTCCGGCGAATATGCAAATCCATATTTTCATTTCTCTTCTCGCAATACTTAATCTACTGTGTCATTTGTTGTTCATAGCTACCAAGTAATAATTTCTAAGATACTTAATTTAATATTGCAGTATTAATAATACATTTTTAAAACTTGCGATGTAGCCTACGCACTAATTACTCTATCAAAGACGCAGAACAAAATAGCCCCGTAGAAAATACGGTCTTTAGAAGCAAGAATATAATATATAGGTATGTGATCCACGACTGGTCACGTATGGCTATTTGGAAAAAGTAGTGTAATTTACCGGTGAGACGCGAACGTGACTTACATAATGTATAGAAAAAAGTTTTATAACAATTTTCCTTGATATCTAGAATATACTGTATCGTCTCAACTATAATTTTATTGTAAGTATTTTTTTTTAGTTAATATCTTTGCAATTTTGCGTACAGCAACTATCAAAGCTTAATTCAAATTTGAACTTGATACATAACATGTAGGTTGAAAAGTTTTTGGTCTAGCTACTTAAAACAGATTTTTTTTGAAAAATTCAACTTTATTCAGGGCTTCAAGAGCGATACAATCAGTCCAACGCTTTTCTAACATTTCTTTACTTTTCTTGTAGAAGTGTTTGTCTTTGCCTTCAAAATAGTCCTCAGTTTCGGCGATAACGTCTTCATTGGACCCAAATCCCTTCCCGCGAGCATTTTTTTTGAGGTCTGCGAGTAAATGATAGTCGCTGGGGGCCAAATCTGGAGAATACGGTGGATGAGGAAGCAATTCGAACTTCAATTCATGTAATTTTGCCATCGTAACCATTGACTTGTGATACGGTGCATTGTCTTGATGGAAGAGCACTTTTTTCTTGTTCATTTGGGGTTTTTTTTTGCGATTTCTGCCTTCAAACGCATCAATAACTTTATATAACACTCGCTATGAAAATTATTCCATGCGCATCTCAAAATACAGAGGCGAAAACCTTCCCAGCTGACTGTTGTGTCTTTATTCGCGTCGGGCGGATTCCACCGGCTGCTGTCTACTTAGCTGACTACCGATTCAATTCAGGTGTGTAGTGGTGGATCCATGTTTCATCCATTGTCACATATCGCATGAAAAAATCCTTTTTGCGCTTAAACAGGTCCAAACAACGCTCAGAATTATCAATACGTTGTTGTTTTTGGTCCACTGTAAACAAACGCGGTACCCGTTTCGAACAGAGCTTTCTCATGCCCAAATGTTCATGCAAAATATGATCAAACGTTCTTTTGATATTTTTAGGGTGTCAGCTATCTCACGCAATTTCTCTTTACGGTTAACCAAAACAGTTTTGTGGATTTTTTTTTGTTTTCCGGTGTAGGACGTCTAGAGCGTTCAGCATCATTTGTAGCTGTACGACCGCGTTTAAATTCGGTATACCAGTAAATGATGAGTGATTTTCTAGGGGCAGAATCCCTGTAACACTTATCAAGCCATTGATTTGCTTAAACGGTATTTTTCCCATCAAATAATAGTGTTTAATCAACACACGAAATTCGATTTTTTTCCATTGTTTTGAAAATATTAAAAGTAGCG
Organism: Pachyrhynchus sulphureomaculatus; assembly: GCA_019049505.1. Classification (NCBI taxonomy): domain Eukaryota; kingdom Metazoa; phylum Arthropoda; class Insecta; order Coleoptera; family Curculionidae; genus Pachyrhynchus; species Pachyrhynchus sulphureomaculatus. Next base: position 172,794,525 of record CM032447.1, on the reverse strand, counting down.
TCACTAAAACCACTGTAACTTGTAAACTAATCGTCGAAATGTCATGAAAATTTGATTTGTATCGTTTGAAAGTTGGTAATAATCATATGGATTTCTTGAAAAGGGCGACATCTATGTGTCAGACCAAAAACTGTTCAGCCTATATATATATATATATATATATATATATATATATATATATATATATATATATATATATATATATCGTTTAATATATTGAAACTGATGGATCTTAAGACAATAATACTAATGAATAGCGGTTCTGTTTCATAACTGAAAAAATCGTCCCAAAGAAATAATGAAATGACTGAAATCAAAAAATCGTTCACTCTGCCACTGATAAATAAAACAAATATACAGTATTGCCGTGGTTTAACTAGAAGTTTTATAACAAATTTTATAAAACACAATTAACATTGTTACCTTTGTAATATAAAAAAAAATTGTTAACTTTCCGGGAATCAGTTATACTTGAAGTTTTTTGTTTTAAAATATATTAACTCTAAAATTCTGCCCAAATAATTCGATTTTTTCCATTGTTTTGAAAATATCAAAAGTAGCGTCACTAAAACCACTGTAACTTGTATATTAATCCTCGAAATGCCATGAAATTTTGAAACGTATCATTTGAAAGTTGGTACTTCCTAAAAATCGTATGGATTTTTTGAAAAGGGCAACATCTATATGTCAGACTAAAAACTTTTCAGCCTACGTGTTAACAAAAACAGCAAAATTTACACAATACTTCCCTCATAAATATAAACTGTAAAATAAATACGAAATTTAAGTTCCTTGCACTAAAGAATGATCGACTCTACCCGATATTTTAAAGAAAGACATGATATTTTGTGGTGAAACAATAATTACAGAATATTGGACCCTACTTCTCCGTCCTAACACTTTATATATGAGCGAATGATTAAATTTAAAATTATGTATTTTTTGTAACCATCAACAAGTAATAAATGGAATTATTCTAACTTTTCTTTGAAGGTCACATGTAATCATATTCCGCTCTTCTCTATATATGGAGCAACCACTTTAACTTACTTCACCACCCTTTTTATCCTTTATCTGATCTATGACTAATTTGAAAATATTGAAAGAATAACACAATTTTCAGATTTTGTAACTCCAAAATTAGTGAAATGGCTCTATAACACAATATATATGAACTAACTCTTAACTTCCTCCCCAACCTTCTATATGGTTGACTCTAAATAATTAAAAATAATAAACCGAGACCATAATTTTGAGATTCTTTAACTCTACCAACTCCAAAAAAAACGTATATCATGATATATATAGATAATCCTTCTAGCTCGTCGCCCCACTCGTTTAACTCTTTATATGCTTATTTACATATTTGACGATAAATAGTTGAAAATAATAAGACCATAACACGATTTTCCGGTTTTTCGACTCCAGACACGCTGAAAAGGATGTATAATATGGTATATATGGAGCAACTATCCCAATTTGCCCCCTCTCCCCTCCACTTCTTTAACATTTCTTAAGTCTAACCATAAATATTAAAAGATAAGGAAAAAAATAACATAATTTTGAAATGTGTATGATCCAAGAACCCTGAAAAGAACGTATAACACGACATATATGGTGCAACCACCAACTCCCTTTTCCACTTCTTAAACTCTTAAAAAATAACAGAATTTTCAGATTCCTCGACTCAAAGAAACAGGACAAAAGACGTATAACATTGTAACATTAATTTTTTCCTAGATTTTAAGATCATGTTACGACACTATTTCCACTTATAATTTATATTTTTTTACTTTACTTTACTTATTTACTAACTTTTAAGCAGTGTAGTTTAAAACAGTGTTTTGAATTTTTAAGCCGTTTATTTTACAGTGTTCATTGTGGGTTACCTACTGGACCTATTTAATTTGCATCGAATGCGTCCGATTGGCTAAAGATTTGTATCCGGGAAGTAGCCATCTTGAAGACGTGATTTTAAGGAAGGGAAAAAAATATTTAAGCATCCAGCCGAGATGTAGTAAAGGCTTTTTTCCAGCCGAGTTGTAGTAACAGCTTTTTTCCCATCATAGCGCCGCAGAGAGCTCTCATTTTGACCATGTAGCCAGAGAGGGCTTTTCCTTCAGTAAGCCGCCCAGTAGGCTTTTTTTACCACGTTGCCGTACTCGTTTATTAGTGATGTAGTAGTGCAGAAACGGTTTTAGTTTTCAAGTTCAATGCCTTTTCCTTGAAATATCCTGATTATTCCCAGACCTTTAGGGTCAAGAAATGTTTAGCAGCCAAAGAGAACTGGGGTAATCAAGGTGGAGACATCAGTGTTATGAATATCTCACCAGGACAGGCCAAAAAACTCACAGAAAAACCGTAAGTCATAAGCACATCAATCAATAGATCTTGCTACCTGCTGACAAGTGCGTTTACACCGTCTATTCAAAACGGATAACTCGTGAAATTAATTCCACAAACTTTTAACATCGTGCTTAGCTAAGCCTTAATTAGAATCCTGATTTAAAGACTCTAGATAATAGTACCAACTACTAGACTAAGGAACTTTATTTAGTAGTAGTAATTTTAAAGTGTAGCGAAGTTAGAACTTGAACATTGAATCACCCGTTTTACCTTTCAGGACGCAACGGTTGTAACATATTAATTTTTACCCTTCAGTATTTTTTTCATTTTCTGAGCGAAGAGATTCTTTTTATTTTAAAATGAATAGTGCCCAAAATCTGTACAACCAACATTTTAAACAACTATAGAGACTATTTTCAAAAGACGTACAAAAATTATCTCTTATCCATATTTCTCTACCAAAAACTGAGCTAGTTTATGTCTAATTTCTTTAGTTCTTTCAGTATTAATATCCACTCAATCCATTCTCGGAAATTAAGGGGCAAATAACGACTTCTATTTAATAAATAATATATTTATTAAAAGCAAAGAAGTTAAGACGTTTCAAAATTGCGCTTCAACCTGCGGGCATTTTTTTTGACGGTACAAAATTACGCCCAAACGGGAGGGTATTTTTTTAACACGGCACAACATACATATAAACATCAAGCAATATCTATTATCTCATCCTCTAGCTCGTTAACAGCTTACATGTTTGATCAATTGAAAGTAATTCAAAACATAATTTAATTCTGAATTCCTTTAATTCCAAAAATTTTGAAAAAACCTATAATGCGATATATAAGAAGTAACCTCTCTAAACCCCTATCTTAATAATTAAAAAATATCACATTTTTATATGCTTCGACTCCGAGAACTCTGGAAGGAACATATAATACAATATATTCGGAGCAACCGCTCTAATCCCTTAGATGTTTTAGCAATTAAAAATAATAATATAATCTTAGATTTCTTGACTCCAAAAACCCTGAAAAGGAGAAGATATACGAAGCAATAACTATAACCTTGTCCCTTACACCATTAACCCCTTACATGTTTGTGTTATTGAAAATAATAAAAAAATAACAGAACTTTTAGATTCCTCGACTCTAGAAACTCTGAACCAGGCATATAACAAGATATTATGGCTGCAACTCTTTTAATCCTCTGTCTCACTCCCTCTAAGCCCTTATATGTTTGACTATAACTAGTCATGCTTAAGTTTTGTACATAATTTCAATCCAAGACCATATATGGTATTAAAACTATCCAAAATGAATCGATTTTAATATCTTGGGAAAATATTTTTTTTGTTTGTTAAAAATGTTTATATAAGATAAACATTATTACAATTAGCTAATTCTCCGCAAAGTTTTCGTAAAAGCATCTGTAAAAGAAAGAGAATTTTTATGTTCCCAATATTTAGCGGAGAAACTAGCAATAATGTTATGCTCTTTCGCTTTATTGGAGTTTTTCACGACTTTTCACAGTTAACAACTTCTATTATGGCAAAGCCAGACTTCAATAATTAAAGAAAAGGTTCCAAATGATCCTTTAATGACTTAACACTCCTAATATCTTAAGACTGTAGGTATAGTGAAAAAATACCGAGAGGAGTACTTTATGAAAAACGTTCAGCTATTTCAACTACATTTAACTTTTTTCTATGTTTAAAAAATATTTATAATATATAGGGTGACGCAATAAGCTAGATGGATGTCACCTTTGTGTTTGACGCCTTATACGTTTTCTCTTTAATAGTTAGAACTTTTCAATGTCATGTCAAAGATACAGTCTGTGATGATACACAGCTTTAATAAGTTTCCTTAAAACAGCCACGAATTGTAGCTTAAGATGATCGTATAGAAAGAGAACATGTTACATAACATATACCATATAAGACATAAATATGTGGTGTGGTTTACTCAATATTATGTGTGTTTCATGTTAAATTGTCTCTGAAAGTTACTGAGTTTAACATACTTATATTGGAATATTTGAGCTCAGAATGAATGTTAAAAAGCACCCTAAACTGGCCCCTACTATACAAAAATAAATGCAGAATTAGACTATTAAGAAATAATTAGTTTTTAATGAATGGAAAAAGTATTTTTCTATTATTTTATCCAATATTCTCTACGGGTCCAGCACACGCGCTGCAGGGAAGTCCCTAAAGCACTTCAGAAGCGGCGCGTGTGCGGAGAAAGCGATTCACGTTGTTCTTGAATCTCTGTAAATTATACTCGGTGGGAAACACAGTCCTGGGGAAATTATTCCAAAGGGATGATGTTCTCCATATAAAAGACTGCTTGAAAAGCGAACTTCATACGGATGTGAAGTATTAGCGCGACATGTATTTCTAACATGCACCGCTCTGGGAGGAATTAAGCGGGCCACATCCTTCAAGCACTTTCCATGAAAATACTTGTAGAATAGGCTCAAGTCGCCCACCGTTCCAGCGAATCAAAGCCACCGGTCAGTTCCGGGTCTCCAATCAGACGAACAGCTCTTCTCTGAATAAAATCCAACAAATGCAGTGTATGTTTGGGAGCGGAGCCCAAACTTGGGAGCAGTATTCCATAGTTGGTCGAATTTGAGATTTGTAAAGAATTAACAGTTGTTGTGGAGTGTAAAGCTTTCTGGTTCGAAATAATATTCTCAACTTTTGAGAGGCTCTCCTTGCTATGCCTGCAACGTGTTCATGCCAGGACATATTTATTCCCAAATTAACCAACAAATTGAGTGACGATGTTAGAGGAATGGAGTGCCCTGACATAACTATGTCGGGTTCAGCAACGTTAACTTTTTTGGGTTTTTTTAGCGTTAAATTCCACTTGGTTACTGTCACCTCAAGATAAAATTTCTTCCAGGTCTTTGTTAAGTTGAATGACTTCCTGCTGTCTGCGGATATTCGTCTGAGTAGCCGATGTCCGAGCGTTCAAAGTGAATGAAGAGGTAAGCGTACTGTCATCTGCAAAGCTGTAGATTGGATTCTCGGTCTTTTCCAGCAGAACGTTAATGTAAATGAAAAAGAGAGTAGGAGACAGTATGGAGCCTTGAGGTACACCGGTGTTGATAGTGAAGGTGTTAGAAAGAAATACGTCGACTGCCACTCGTAAAGAACGCTCTCTACGGAAACATGAGAGCCACACACAGAACTTTTCAGACATACCATAAGAGCGTAGCTTAGCCAACAGCCCATCGTACCAGACACGCTCGAATGCCTTGGATATGTTAAGAGCAACCGCTCGGAATTCTCCAAAGTGTTCAATTGCATTGTTCCAAACGTGTGTTACAAGATCTCCTGTTCATCTATTTTTGTGAAAGCCATATTGGTGATCGCTAATAATGTTGAATCCTTCAAGATATTTTAGAGGATGCTGATTGATAGCCTTTTCCATGACTTTCGATATTATTGAAAGCAGTGCGATTGGTCGGTAGTTATTTGGCAAGATCTTCTCGCCTTTTTAGGTTGGTTGAACTGGCCAATTTTAGACTGCTCGTCGTCATATTAACACAAGAAAAAATGGCACATAGATATCACAAAATCAAGTATAAAATTAAAGAGTATATGTCCTCCTTCCGCCCCTATGGATGTAGAAAATAGCGCCTAAGGCTTTTTTTTATTGAGAAGAGCGTTTAAAGTTCTATTATTTGTTGTTTGACGCTCGTCCATTTATCGATGTGTACACTCTTTCTGTAATCAGCTTTGCCTTTAATATTCTCTTTTTTCCGCAAAAAAACTTTAAACCCTTGAACCTGGCGACGCTACTGGTTATAGAGTATTTCCAAAATAAAGAACAGGAAATAAAATAAACTTGAATATGTAGTGCCCTATTGCACCAAGCCAATATGTTTTGCTCTTGTATTAAAAGTACGAGAGTACCAAGAGTAATGGACAACCTGGGTGTACCCTGTATTAAACACCATGACCTGCCATGTTTCGCTCCACCGTAGGGTACGTCAGCTAGCTTAAGTCAAGATGACAACGTTCGTCACACAATCATGACAGCAGCAAGGATTAAATAACCATTTCTCAAAAGATGTTGGTAGCCAACAAACCAATGCGCTATTTAATGTAGAACTGTTCACGAAGTTTGCTCTTGGATTGAAACAATGGAACGAAATATGGTATGTTTTAGTTTGGTATTCAGTAGATGGTATACCGAGGTGGTTCATTAATATTGAACCTAACGAAATATTAATGCAAAAGCAAGACTTACTGATCGTGCTATCTCTATAAGTCACTATATGTTTTCCTACGTATTTTGCTCGCTTATAAAAGTGTATAAGCGAAATAAGGTTTTTTTAAAAATCTTCTTGCGATATTTTTATTACACCAGGTTTTATCGGTACCCTTAACACTGAATCATATTCTGATAATGTCGAGACTAGTGTCTGTGTTAGATTCTTTATATTTAAATCGTATTTAACATATAGAAAATATTTAAAAATCCCTTCTAAGAAAAAAAAATGTTAAAAATTTTCAGAATTTTTTGTTATTTACACTCGTGAGCAAGAAAAATGACTCACACCATTTTGCTTCATTTAACACCGATCCTTGAATTTAATTTTCAAACAGTGGTATTATTAGAATGCTGATTTTCTGCTTTTTCCAATAATACCAAAAACATTTGGATTTCTAATAAGTTTTACTGATTAAAACGACCTTACTCAACAGAACCGTTTTTGCTCGCTCGGCAACGTACTCGTTACGCGCTATTCATCCCTATAAAAACACATACAACTGCATTTTCCTATCATTCCTTTGTCGGAACTTGAACCATCAACATCTCTACTATACCTGCTCACTAATTATGTCATCGAAAAATGGATACCACCCCAGAAGGAACGGCACAACACATTGTCCTGTTGCAAGGGCATACCCAACGTGTAGTCGCTGCGTAACTACACCTGAGCCAGTCAGCCATCTTCAGAGTCTATAGACGTTATCAAGAAACTGGCGCCTTTACACGATGACTAGGATTAGGAAGAAGAAAGTGTACCTCGGAACGATATTACCGCTTCATTGTCAATACAACTCTAAAAAATCGTCACTTGACCGGTGTTAAAGTCTAGTAGGAGCTCCGACAAGTTCGTGGTCGGGCTCTCGGTCATTGGACAGTCATAAGAAGACTTAAAGAAGCTAATCTAACTCTGAAGAGAGGTTTTTGTGACTGATTTGAGAATCGTCGACTGGGCCTTAGCGGCAATGGCGCTGCGTTTTATTCTTCGATGATTCCCGAATGTGCCTACATGGCAATGATGGAAGAAGACGAGTCTATAGATTAACTGTCTATAGGGGGCCTGGGGAGCTCACCGGTTTCACATCCAAGAGATCCTGCTCACCGGTGCAGGAACACGTCGTTCCTTACGCTGGGTTTGTTGGCGATAGCTTCGTGCTAATGCACGACAATGCGAGGCCACATGCTGCTGCATCGGTGCGGCATTACGTGGCTTGCACGGAGTCCTGGCCTCAATCCAATCGAGCACATGTGATATGAACTCAAATGGGTTCGAGCCAGAAATCCAGCCTCTGCATCGCTGAAGAACTTGAAGGTTGCAACGGCGGAAGAATGGGGAAGAATCTCACAGACAGTGGTGAATGAGCTCACCTGCTCCATGAAAAATCGGCTAGAAGAGTAATAAGGGCTAGGGGGGTAATACAAAATATTACTTTTGGTTTTTATCAATAAAAATAATTGTTAAACTTAAAATTTGTTTAATTTTTCCTTTCTCTTACTCCTATTTTCAATCCTTGTTGTCCTTGTTTCCCCTTTCAATCATTTTAATCAGTAAAAAGCATGAGGTATGCTATAGAATTTGGTATCACTAGAAAGAGAATAGAATGAGCTTTCAAATAATGTTAAAATCCGTAAAAACATATGAACGCTAATTTCTAGGATCTGTGTTAAATGAAGACAAATAGTTTGAGTCAATTTTGTTGCTCACCAGTATATTTGTAGTTTTATTTTTGTTGGTACAGTAGCACTTCTTTGTTGTTTGCTAATTAAGTATTTCTTATTGCAATTATCATCTTTAACAGAAATTTTTAAATGTAGACTTTTTTTGTGTGTATTAGTCAATTTCTAATGAAAAGTAAAATCCTGTTTTGTGGGACTGCATAAAGAATTGAACACTAATATAAATAGAATTACAACTTTTACCTAAATTACGAGATAAAAACGTCTGCAAGTACAGAGTATTGGCTCTTTAACCTTATAGCTGTTTCATAATTTCTTTTTTGTTTCAGCTAAAGATACAAGCAATAAAAAATATTATGGATCGTTTCACAGCAATCACTCACGAAAGCAATCCGGTGTAAGTATGAACATTTTTTTATATCTTAACTAGTCCATATCAGCGTCGATATAGTTAAATAAAAATGGGAAAAATCTCCTCGTGTGGTCCCCTTAAATTTGCTTATCTTTTTAAATAATACTGCTTTAAATTACAAGCTCGATTAACATCCCTCTCTCGTGCACATTGTAAGAAACTACTTAATTTCCATCATTAATTTGCTTAAAAAAGAAGAATAAACGCTTAAAAGTAAATCCCAACTTAAAGCTAAGTCTGATTTAATCTTTTCAAATTTACTGAATAAATTGAACTTCAACTTATGACGGAAATTTTGACCTTAATTAACACCGTTCATAAAACTTTGCGAACTAAACCCGTCTTATCCTTAATCTCGATTTAACTATGATGATGTGACTGCTCAACTAAAGTCTTGTTAATACTTCTCGAATTACTTAGTATTTTTTAAATAAAAGAGTAATGTCATAATAGAGAGATTTTGCAACGCTTATTTTTCACATGCCTTTAACCTTATCGTTATCTCAAGCATGCAGTATTAACGCGAAGGAATTGCAAGATTAAGATAGTATTCATCTTCTGTAAACTTTTTTTTTCATTCATTTCATGATTAAGCACACCGGTTATTAGTATTTGATGGGTCAACACAAGTTTCTAAATTAAAATTGTGTCTAGCAGATTTCTATCAATATTTTCATGGTAATACGAATGTGCGACAAATAAAATTTCATTTTAAATTAGCACTACACACACTGTAATGCGATTATACCAAAGATTACAAAATCCCAACATAATCTGAACACTATTTAGCTGTTGTTAGTGACCATTTAATGATACCAAATGAATATGTGAGTATAGGTATAGCGAACATGTTGATGGCTTTAGTGAGATTTTTGGAGTTGAGTTTTGTTTGTATAAGTTTCGTGAGTTTGGTTTTGAATTCGGTTCTGAGCTCTGTTTTGATATAAGTGTGGTTGAGTTTGGTACTTTGATAGAAGCCTAGATATTTGTTTGTTTCTTTGTCGAGCATGTTTTCGAGTGTTGAGGGTTTCTGTCTCATCGTAACCTTTGTTGATGTGGAGCACTTTACATTTACTTATACCAAATTCCATATTGATATCTAAGGTAAATGTTTCTGTGATTTTGAAGAGCTCTATCAGCTGTGTTTCGGTGGCAGCCTAGAGTTTTATGTCATCCATATATAGGAGGTGGTTTATGTTATTTTGGTTCACTTTCTGGTGTTTGATGCAAAGATTATCATTTCAGTATTACTCTATTTTCTTAGTGGTTTGTATACCTAAGTAGGAAAATAAAATAGGCCCTACCATAATATCGATAAGAATAACGAACTTCAAATAACCTCTCTTATAAGTTCCTAAATAAGGGAAATCGTTATACTTAATAAAAGACTCTCTTATTTTGTTTCAATACTGCGCAAGCTTCGAATGGTGAGCGCATGCCTGAAATAACGATGACAGCTGAGTCCTTATATTTAATTTCTTCCCTTTACTACTGCGCAAGCTCCAAACGTTGGGCGTATGCTTCAAATAAAGATAATGACAGTGGCTTACCAAAATAAGCGTTGCGAAATCTCTCTAATAATAAATTTATAAAATCTAAATAGGCGAGGCGGTATTAGCGCATATTCGCTGAGAATTAGTTACAAGGATTAGAGATCATGATTCTGGAGGTGGAAGTAACTTTCCAGTGTTTCTCCTTTTAAAATTTTCAGATAACATCTTTTAATAGTAGCTTACGTTTGTTGTTATACAATTGAGTTCAGTACATGTTTCTGTAATATTTAACAAGTGTATGTATGTTTGAATTTTCTGATCATTAGAAATTAATGTTTTCATTTTATGTTTTCTCGATTTTTTTTTTTTTTGTTAGAAAACGGAGCAAAATTATAATGGTAATTTCTGCGCGTGTGTATTTATCATTTGGTTTCATCAACTCTGTATAGAACAAAAAGAAATGCTCATCAACGACCTACATACTTTCCTTCATTACGTAAACCTGTCTATTGACTCCCAAATTTTCAAAAACACAATTTTTAAAAACAAAATTCTAAAGTAGCTATATTTTCAAATAACCAAATTTTCGAAAGGCAACCACTCGAAAAAAAAATAATAAAATATTCTTGAATCAACCTTAACTTATCTTTAACATATAGAGTTTTGGTAGATACAAATTGAATTAACTTATTATTTCAGTTATGGTTTAATTTAAATTTTTCCTAAGAGTAACTAAACTTCATTTGTAACTAGGTTAGTTACGTAAATCTTGATTACAGGTCAGTTCGATTAGTACACCGAGCTTCTTAGGAGCTGGGTTCAACTGTGGACCATTTAGAGTGATAATATATAAATTAAAAACGTTTGACACACAAAATTTGAAGTTTTAAACTGTGCTGTGTATAAAAAATATGTCATTAGATCTTTTTTCGAAATGAGCGGGAAAAAAATTTTGATCTATAACGTTGCTGATGCACCTCATTTACCTTGAATACTTGTACGCCATCTGCGGGTACAAATATTTGCAAATAACAGAAAGACATAGAACTTAACAAAGACCTAGACGAAATTCCGTCATGAAGTAATAATTATGTTTTAACACGCTATTTCATTAGATTCGTCACTCAATTTATTAGACTCTATCTTTGGAACAAATACTTCTTGGCATGATCATGTTGCATTTCTTAACAAATAAAATTTTCCAAGCAATTGGAATATTATTCCATACCAAAAATTGTATACTTCACAACAACTTTTAATCTAACATGACGCTCCAATTCAATTACTGATAGGATACTACTTCCATGTTTGAGGCTCTGCCCCCAAGCATATTTGTTAAATTTTATCAATGTTACGGTCCTGAAATTCACCAGATCCTTTGGAAGATCGAAGAAGAATTAATGACTGAAGTTTATATATCATACTAATACGGCACACAAGAAGCAACTTGAAAGTCTTCGTATTTCGAAGACCCTTGATCTAGAAAATCTCATTCTTTTGGATTGAACTTCCTATGACTGCGTTTCATACTGAGTACTGCCCATAGAGATATTAGAATAGAGGAGGTAAGTTTTCACGAGAAGCGTGGCGCTCATACAAAGAGAAAGAAATAATGAGTCATTCTCTCTCTTACTCCGTACACGCTCCGGGCAAAAATGTTATTCGTATTTGGTCCGGCGCCAACGAAGAACAAGGCAAAACCTTTGTTCTTCGTTCGCTCTGAGTGAAATACAAGTAACATTCTCGGACGAGCAATGTTTAAATAATGGCAGTAGGGAAGGATTTTAAAAGATGAATAAATTAATGTATATTAATAACATTTTTTTAAAAAAAACTTTGTTTATTATATAATATAACTTGGCTCATGGAACATAGAAACTCTGACATATGAATAAAAGTAACAAATTATATTAACACAATTATATTCTATAACCAACCGACACTCACTTATTTTATCTGAGTATATCACCGTTTCTCAACCTTTCAGTATTTTCGACCCAATTTTCAAACATAATTTTCATCGCGCCTCCCCCCCTGTCAAACAATAACAATGTATTTTCAGTATTTTGATGCTAAAACTACACTATGACCTTAATTACAAACCTTTCAAACTACCAAGAATAAGTAAATTTATTCATATTTGGCAACACATATCTACTACGTTGACAAAACTAGAATCGATGCCTCTCTATTGCTCTCTGTCACGTCCACCATATCGGTAGCGGCTTTTCGAGAAGTTCCGAGTTGTCTCGAACATTCGGAAAGTCTGTTCAAAAGTGTATAAATGCTGCACCTCGTCCAATTACAGCCCGTCTCAGTCGAGTTGATACTTCTACTGCTGTCGGATTTATCGTAAATGTGTATGTTGTAATTTACGTGTTAATTGAAATTCAAGGTATTAAGTATTCACGGCAGTAAATTTATACAGAATCACGGATAAATTTTTATGTGGCATAAGCGAGCATTAGTCGATAGTGAAGCATCAAGAAGTATACAGACGAGCGTGGTTCCGAAAATAAAATCAAGAAAATATTCTCAAGAATATTTAAATTTAGGGTTTACTAGTAAATGAAGAAGAAGGGAATTGTGTGTTATTTGCTCAAAAATCTTAGCAGCAGACAGCATGAAATTAAATAAACTTAAACGATATTTTGAAACGTGAGTATCTTAACCCCGAGAATTCTTCGAATTAAAATTTAAATCATATGTAAAGCAGAAATCATTTTTTAAAAAAAACTTCGTCTGTGAATGAAAAAGCTTTACTTGCATCTTACAAAGTTTCATATAAAATAGCCAGATGTATAAAGCCTCACACCATTGGTGAAGAGCTTGTTTTGCCAGCAGCAATTGAGATTGTAGAAACTATGTTTTGCCAAACAATTGCTATCCACACCTATATTAAATGATACTGCTACCCGTCGAATTGGTGATATAGCTGAAGATGTACAGCATCAGCTTTTCGGAAAATTGCGTGACAAATTGTTTTCAATTCAGCTTGATGAGGCAACAGATAGCAATAAAGATGCTCATTTCATCGCCTATGTTCGATTTTGTGCAGCAGTAGAGAAACTATTTTTCTGCAAACCAATTTGCTATCTTAAATGATTTTATAAACAGGCAAGTATGGAGTTGAAAAATTGCGTCGGAATAGGTACCGATGGTGCTCATTCAATGTCTGGAAGATTTCAAAGTGTACAAGCACTTGTCAAACAAAAATCTCCACTGTGTATGTGGACACATTGTATGATCTCTGGCTTCCAAAGAAATGAGTCCTGCTCTGAATATTGTGCTCACTACAGTTGTAACCGTAGTAAATTATATTAAGATGAGACTCCTAAAATCTTGAATTTTTTCTGCACTTTGTAAAAACATGAGTGCCGAACATTCAGCATTGCTATTTTATTGCGAGGCAAGATGGTTATCACGTGAAAATGTTTGCAACGTGTTTATGAATTAAGAAATGAAATCGATATGTTTCTAGAAGAGGAAAATCGACCTGAAGCCGAGAAGTTTCGAGATAGTTTATTTGTGATGAAATTGAGCGACTTGGTCGATATATTCGAGAAACTAAATACTTTAAATCTTCAACGCCAAGGAACAAATACACATATATTCGATACAAGTGATAAAATTAATGCTTTTTGTAGAAAATTAGAATTGTGGAGCAGAAATGTAAAGCAAAAAAACCTAGAAATGTTTGCAAATGTGGGTGAATGTGTTAAAACATACAAGGCTGAAGAACAATATGTAAAAGTTGTTTTAGTAACCATTGAAAATCATCTAGCCATGTTGACAAAGAATTTTAAAAAATATTTTCTTACCGACGACAACAAGCAAGCAAGTTACGAGTGGGGACCCATTTCAAGGGCTCTCAAATTCCGAAGAAAAAATCTTCATAGACTTCACGGCAAGTGGCGAAATCAAAAGACAATTTAATAATAAATCACTCTTTGAATTTTGGGCAGGGGCGAATGATGAGTTTTCTGCACTGAAAATAAGAATATTTTGTATACTATTACCATTTTCAACATCCTCAATTTGCGAAACTGGATTTCCTGCGGTGGCTGCTTTTAAACCAAAATATAGATCTCAACTAAATATAGAAAAAGAACTCAGAGTGTCTATTTCTAAACCATCCTTCGAAAATCTTTGCTCTGCAAAACAGGCCCAAGGGAGTCACTAATAATTATTAAACTTGTTTTGAATTTAGTATTGATATGTTAATTATTAGGTAAATACATTGTGTAGTACTAATATAATCCTAAAATGAATGTTTTTAATAATAATAATTCTTTTCAATACGCTCGCCCCCCCCCCCCCCCCCATAGTGTAATCACGCCACCCTAGTGGGGCGCGCCCCACAGGTTGAGAAACGCTGGAGTATAGTGAAGATTCTAAAACATTTAAAAATTAAATATCTAGTTAGGTTTATAGTTTTTTCTGATTAAGTAAAAAAGCGAATAAATTTCTGAAAATCTGAATAAATTTTTTAAATATCATTTAATGTAATGTCTTATATAATATAATATAAAATAACATCTTAAAGCGAAAAAATGTTTACACAACTAAATAAACACTTGATACAGTTTGTATATTCTTATAAATTTAATATAAATACTTACAGATGAAAAGTTAAAGGATTAGTAGGAATTGAGTCCTTTTTGCATAGAATGCTAATTCTAACCATTTTGTAAATATTTTATCAAATCAATCCAAAAACTAGTTTAAACAAACCGAAACGAAATATATCGTCGAATAATCACATGATGCTTTTTTACATCGCCGGAGCGGAATTCAGCGCTCAAAAGCAGAGTAAAAGAGTCAGATTGACTCATATTATTTCCTTCTCTTTTTAAAGACTATACGCTTTCGCTTACAGCGCTTACAGCTCTCCTCTATTCTAATATCTCTATGGTACTGCCTGACACAACTCAAGGCCACTCCCTGATTCGGTGCGGTATCGTTTTTCTCGGTGTACCTGACTTGCGCGGGTGCGGAGCAAGTCAGGTGGGTTTCATTGAAATATAGGCGTTCGGCATATTTTCGTTACCGAATCGGTACCGAGCACACCGAGAATAACCATACCGCGCCGACAAATCAGGAAGCGGCCTCAAGGCCATCATTATTCACTACGTTCGCGCACGCGTCCCTCTTGTAACGATTTAGATATTTCTCTATGAAGCGTGTACTGTGCCTTTAAAAAAGGATATCCTAAAATATTTAATATTAGTCTATAATAAATTCTTCAAATAAGCTTTATTTCCACAATTCCTTCTATTTAACATTTCAGTACTCCATTTTATCTTAAGAAAGCAATATTTTATACACTTTACAAAATTGGAATCCTATTTTTTTAAGACGAACAAGATTGTGAATAAAATATTACGATTCTGCAGCCAGATAACACAGACGAAATACTAAGCGGAAAGAGCACAAAATGGTGTAAATTTTTTAATGTCGAAAAAATATATATAGGTTGAAGTAAGGTCAGGTTAATCTTTTATCTGTAGTTTTCAAGTTCTAAAACATGATTTAAAAAGCAACTTCCGACATGGACTTAAATACATTCGTTGGTAGGTTTATAAACGGAAAGGCTGAAAAATAAATTTAGAATTAAAAGTAAAAATAATTGAGTTGTATAATACTTGAGGACTATTTTACAAAACGGCAGGTTTGTAAGTAACAAGTAATTTTTAACAATTTTGATATAACATTGGATTATTGAAGTTTTATAAATGCACAATTGTAGACTTGTATCAAGTGAAGTTTTCCAAGTTTAAAAGAAAACTGCTTGCTGTCAACTATCGACATAATTATATATAACAAATTTGGTCAACAAAATAATAACTGACACGTATTCTTTACTAAACAGTCTCTAGCTAAGTAAATAGTTTTAAAAGTTAAAATTATGGCAGTGTCAAAAATACTTGGTTTAATAGTTTTCTTCGGAAGATGAATTTGAAGAAATTTATGTATATGAATGCAAGACATATTTAAATCATTTAAACATTATTTTATAGAAATATTGTTAATTTTGCACCCTTTGAAATATCTTGTCCTTACCTTGACGACTGCTGCACGTAATTTCGGCATTCTTTGCATCAATTTCATCAACGTATCTGTGGAAATTTTATTCCAAAAAACTTGTAAACACTCTCACAATTTATTTTCATTTATTTGATTCATTTTTTGCATATATTTATCTAATTTATCCCAAAATAATTTAATGAGATTCAAATTAAAAAATTGTGCTGATATAATCACGATCTTGTTAGTTTTTTTTTTCCTTTTCCTACTGAAAATATTATCTATTCAAAGTATAAGAACGATAGGAAGGTATGTTTTGGATTGTTACTTATTTGGAATGTGACCCTGAAACCAATAATTGTTTGCTACAACAAAGCCGAGGCTCCGAAATGGTCCTCCTTTGGCCAGTTCCTTTAATTAGCCGGAAAGCCGTTTTTTTGAATCAGCTCTGTGTATTAGTATTGTCTAAATTGTCTAAATTGCTAAAGTGTGCAAATTTCGTGCTCGTGTTTCATTTCAGCTATAATGTAAGTAAATTTTGTACTATCAAATTATTATACTTCGTCGATGTATAATGACTATTTCTATTATTTCTATATATACTATATTATATATATATATATATATATATATATATATATATATATATAATATATTATTTCGGTTTTTTGACGAGCCGCTGATAATTATCTACCGTAATTTATTTCTAGTGCAAAAAATAGTCTGGTCACTTTTACGGAAGCAGAACAAGTTGAAAAGATTGCAGTAGTTTCGAGAACGAAATTATTGGTCCATAGAACAATGGAAAAAAATATGGACGAACCCAAGGTTGATTAAAGGGAGAAAAAATGTTATCAGAATGTATAATGCCTACCATAAAATACAGGGGTGGAGGAATAATGGTGTGGGATTGTTTCGCGGGTGAAAAGGTGGAAAATTTGGTCAAAACTGAAGATATTATGGATCGGTATCGTATCACCGAATTTTGCCACACGATGCGTTCCCTTCTGTTGCAAGACTTATCGGTCGCGGGTTCATATTCCATCAGGATCACAATCCAAAACACAAATCCAAATTGTGTCAGGATTACATTCTGAAGAAAGAAAGGGACGGCGATTTGAAACTCATGATTTGGCTCGCGCAATCTCCCGATTTGAATCCTATCGAATTATTGTGGGTCGAACTCGATAGCAATGTGCGAAAAATGATGCCAAGGAATGCAAAGTAATTGTGGAAGTATTTACAAGTTTGTTGGAATAAAATCTCCTCTGATGAATTGTTGCAAAGAATGCCAAAATTATGTGTCACTAAAACAAATGGGGGATATTTCGAGGAGTCGAGAATTAGCAATAATTTAAAAAAAAATTTTAAATAACGTAAATATGTCTTACAAATATTTGTTTTTAATTGTAATATATATATATATATATATATATATATATATATATATATATATATATATATATATATATATATATATATATAAATATACATAGTTAGTAGTTAACAGTGATGTACAAATAAGAACTTGTAACTGACAAGTATCATTTTTGTTACAAACAAAGTTTACACCGGTTTGTAAAACGCTGTACTAAATCTTTCAGTTGTAACTATTCAATTTTTGCATATGTTATTAATATGACTTGTACTGTTGTAAAAGAGGCCCACTAATATTGTAGGCGATATTTATTCTTGTTAAATATGAAATTGTCTACAATGTGTATTAGTTGTAACATCTTTTTGTTCATTATTTATTTTCTCTCTCCGTCTCTCTCTATCTCTCCCTTCTACAAAAAAGTATATATCCACTACTTTTCTTATTCTATGACGTTATATTTAGATTTGCTCTCTCTATATGGCGTCGGGTAGTTTATGTCTTACGCGTTGTTTTCTTTGTGATTTCCCACGTTTCAGCCCCATAGAGTAGAACTGAAATAATACATTAATTTAACATTTTCCTGTCTTAAATATTTTGTTGGTGTTTTGTAATATATGCCTTTATCGTCTAAAAGCTATTCATGCGATTTCTTTTCTTATTGCATTTTTTTGTCCATTCTTATGTTTGGTCGCTAATATGTGTATTGTTCTCTTATCATCGTTACGTCCACTAAGATGGGCTAGTTATTATGTTAGAAAGATCTTTTCATTATTTTAGTTTTGCTCATATTTCGTCTGACCTTTCTTCTAGCTTTTTTATCATTTTCTGCAGATGTTAGTGTAAATAAAGATTTCTTTTAATGTGTATACCACAATTCAGGCAGTTTAGTTTTTTAAATAGAACTTCCATTGCTAATGTATAAAACTTTGATGATATGGATTCTCCAGCTTATTACTTTTAATTTTTTTTATGGGTCTAGCACACGTGCTGCAGGTCCCTAAAGAGCTACATACATACGGAAAAAGCGATTCACGTTGTTCTTGAATCGCTGTAAATTGTACTCAGTGGGAAACACAGTCCTGGGCAAATTATTACAAAGGGATGATGTTCTCCATGTAAAAGACTGCTTGAAAAGCGTCGTACGAGGAGTAACAAGCTGAACCTCATACGGATGTGAAGTATTAGCGCGACGTGTATTTCTAACATGCACCGCTCTGGGAGGAATGAAGCGGGCTACATCCTTCGAACACTTTCCATGAAACTACTTGTAGAATAGGCTCAAATCGCCAACCGATCTTCGATATTCAGACGAACAGACGAACAGCTCTTCTCTGAATAAAATCCAACAAATGTAATGTATGTTTGGGAGCAGAGCCCCAAAAATGGGAGCAGTATTTCATAGTTAGTCGAATTTGAGCTTTGTAAAGAATTAACAGTTTTTGTGGAATGTAAAGCTTTCTGGTTCGAAATAATATTCCCAACTTTTGAGAAGCTCTCCTTGCTATGCCTGCAATATGTTCGTGCCAGGACAAATTTGTTCCAGAATTAACGCCCAACAAATTGAGTGAAGATATTAGAGGAATGGAGTGCCCCGACATAACTATGCAACGTTAAATTTTTTAGGACATAACTATGTCGGATTCAGCAACGTTAACTTTTTTCGGAAAAACTGCCGCCTGGGTTTTTATAGCGTTAAATTCCACTTGGTTACTGTCACCCCAAGATAGAATTTCTTCCAGGTCTTTGTTAAGTTGAATGACTTCCTGCTGTCTGCGGATATTCGTCTGAGTAGCCGATGTCCGAGCGTTCAAAGTGAATGAAGAGATAAGCGCACTGTCATCTGTAAAGCTGTAGTTTGGATTCCCGGTCTTTTCCAGCAGATCGTTAATGTAAATAAGAAAGAGAGTAGGAGGTGTTAAAAAGAAATCCGTCGACTGCCACTCGTAAAGAACGCTCTCTGAGGAAACATGAGAGCCACAAACAGAACTTTTCAGACATGCCATAAGAGTGTAGCTTAGCCATCAGTCCATCGTGCCAAACACGGTTGAATGCAACCGCTCGAGATTCTCCAAAGTGTTCAGTTGTGTTGTTCCAAACATGTGTTACATAAGTCAAAAGATCTTCTGATGATCTATGTTTACGAAAGCCATATTGGTGATCGCTAATAATGTTGAATCCTTCAAGATATTTTAGAAGATGCTGATAGATAGCCTTTTCCAAGACTTTCGATATTGTTAAAAGCAGTGCGACTGATCGGTAGTTATTTGGCAAGGGCTTCTTGCCTTTTTTTAGGTATCGTCTGAGCTGTGGCACATTTCCAGCAGGAAGGAAATATTCCCATTCTGTAGGACAGGTTGAAAAGTCTACAGAAAACTAGTGTTAGTTCCCTCGCACAGTTTTTGAGAACTATGGCAGATATTCCGTTATTCCGTCAGTGCCAGAAGCTTTTTTGGTGTTTAGCTTCATTAAAATACGTTTTATAAAGACGATATCGAGCATTCTTGACTGCACAATGGGAATAGTAGGTGCTGTTTTTCCTCGGAAATCGACAGTAGAATGTGAAGCAAAGAGTTCAGCCAACAGTTCGCTTTCTCAACAGGTGGTGTTGCAATAGAATTATTTGGCCGTGTGAATGGTGGTATGGTGGATTTGGTGAAATTTTAACTAACTGCCTTAGCAACTGTCCAAAAGGACCTTGAATTGTTGGTTTGTTTCTAATTCGTTGATCGTGTGCCTCCTTAGTTTCGTCGATAATTTCTTTCCGGGTACGAACAAAGGTGTTACGATTTATGGTGTTAGGATTTTCACACCATTGTCAGTAGGCAAGGTGTTTAGAAGCAACAGCTTCTTTGCATTTCCGCTCAAACCAAGGCTTGCTGTTGAAAGGGCATTTCTTCGAAAAAGTAATGTAAGCTTCCATATCAGCCAAAATAACATCGGAAACCTCCCTGGCGCAGTCAGATGAGTCGTCGAATCGAAAACAAACGTCTAACCAAGGGAAAATTCGAAAGTATTCCATGAGATCGTCCCATTTAACAGATTTTTAGTGCCAAATCTTGCACGGTCTGGGCGCCTCTAAGAGACTGATTGGTAGGATATTCGATGTCGAAAGCAGTTTATGGTCGGCAGGATCCTAACGGTGGATTTACGGTGACCGTGTAAATCTCCGGATTGGTGGTTAAAAACAAATCAAGAAGCTGGCGAACTCCCAGTCTCCATCAGGGATCCTTGTTGGTTCGTCAATATGAGATTCAGCTGCACGACCTTGTTCGTCGGTAGTATTTGAATATTTATGCCAGTAGTTGTAGACATTAAAGTCGCCCAGGATGGCAATTTCGGCATTTGGATAGTTAATTTGTAAATAATCGATGGTGTCTACAAGAGAAGCGAAAATTATTCTAAAGTTAGTATCACTTGGTGGTCGATAAAGGATACAGATTAGCCTTGTGGTTTGTTGAGTCGTTATTTTTAACCACATAACATCAAAGTTTGGGGGCTCCAGAGCCTCTTCTTGGCAGATTCCAAAGTTACGCCTAAATCGGGAATAGAAGTCGTACCCAGGATAAAGATAATTGACTGACTGTGCTGGTCGATGAACTAATCTTGGTTTCACAGAGAGTGAGTACATAAGGTTTATTTGATTGCAGGTGTTGGTGCACTGAATTTATGTTCGAGTTTAAACCTCGTATGTTGCAAAAACCTATTTTAAAATTATGATCTCTGCATGTCGACGCTCCTGAACCAGACCCCACCCGGAGATCCGAACGGGGGGTTATTTAACCTCCGGAATTTTTTGTATCCAGGTGTCTCATCATGCTATTTGGTCCCACAGTCCAGGATATCGACACAGCTACGAAACGTTAAGCAACTTCACGCAGCCTATGCCGATGCGGTGGTATCACACCGGGCGATGCTGGTGGAATCTGGGCATCTAACATCTACATTGCATTTGTTGGATTCTATTCAGAGAAGAGCTGTTCGTCTAATTGGAGACCCGGAACTGACCGGCGGCCTTGATTCGCTGGAACATCGAAGAACGGTTGGCGACTTGAGCCTATTCTACAAGTATTTTCATGAAAAGTGTTCGGAGGATGTGGCCCGTTTAACTCCTCCCAGAGCGGTGCATGTTAGAAATACGCGTCGCGCTGATACTTTACATCCGTATGAGGTCCAGCTTATTACTCCTTGTATAACGCTTTTCAAACAGTCTTTTATATGGAGTACATCATCCCTTTGGAACAATTTGCCCAGGACTGTATTTTCTACCGAGTACAATTTACAGCGATTCAAGAACAACGTGAATCGTTTTTTTTTTTTTTTTTTCCGCACACGTGTCGCTCCTGTAACGCTTTAGGGACGTGTGCTAGACCCATAAAAAAAAGGTTGTTCTTTAAGTTGCCTCCTACGACCAGCAGAACATACTGGGGGAGATATTCTATCCGGCTCCCCCACGGGTTTCTACATTCAGATACTAAAATAATATTGGCACATCAAAATTGGCAGAATGATTAAGTCCATATATAAGTTTTCCATTTAACGAATTATATCAGCTGAGGTAGGAAAGTCCGAGAGAAAGGCAAAAAAAAAACTTATGTAATTTTTATCAGTTAGGTGGTGGAAAGTCAATATGATTCATGTCCCCCTACCCGAAAATCAATAAAATCGTTAATTTAGACACACAGCATAAGGAAAACTTTTAAAATTTTATTTTGGTAATATGCTATGGCCACCTGTGGTGGAAGATGGTCGACAATCACTATACTTATTATGTTGGACTGGCCTTACTTTCAATGCAATGAATGATAACATATTTTAATCACTGGTAAAGTATATTTGAAAGTTTAGTATATTAACAAATTTGGTTGTTATGGTAACATTATCGAAACCGTAATGCTTGTAACATAATTTGTCAAATTTAACTCAATCTGCGTATAAATTGTAGTCAATTAGATATATACTAGAAAGCATTAGTAGTTCTAATGTTTATCGTCCAAGCCAGTCAATATATTTGAAACTTATAAACCTGTAACATACATAGCTTTAGTTTAAGATTATTACTTCACACAAGATATACAGCATATTTTAATCACTAAATCACAAGCAAATTATATTAAAAACTTTAGTACATTGATAAATTAGGTTGTCACGGTAGGTTGTTAAAATCGTAACTTTGGTAACACAAGCTGACGAGTTTAATTCAGTCTCGAGTGACTGAATAAACCTACTTATGTTGTTGGATAAAGTTTAGGTATGTGATATTTTGTATGGAAAACAGAAATAAATTATTGTTTTAGCATTTTATGATATAGTCTTTTAAAATAAAGAAACATTGTGCGGTATTCAGATGGATCACCTTTTTTAAGTCCACTGGAGTTAAAACAAATAGACAAAATTATTAATTCAAAATGTTTTAACTATAATTTTTTTTTCAATTTATTTTCATTATCATCATAAGCCTGTATCAGCCCAGAGTCTGTTAACGCCTCCCCCAAGGGGAACATATTCTTCTGCATTCTGCCTCTATCATCCATGTGACCCCGCCGTCTTTTTGATATCATCCACTCATCTTGTTGGTGGTCTTCCCCGTGATCTCCTTCGTGGCCTCGGTCTCCGCAATGTGTCCCGTCCATTCCCATTTCACCTGTGGAATTCTCTGCACTACGTCAACCACTTTCGTCTTATTACGAATTCATTCGTAATAAGACGCGCCTTCCGTTGACCTTTGAGCTACCCTAAACTTAGACGCTGACTTTTTTATAAAGGTCATAGTTTCTGTGCCATATGTTAGCAAAGGCAGGACACATTGATTAAACCTTGAACTGTATGTGAGTAGGAATATCGCCTTGAAATATATCCTGGAGTTTCGCAAACGCAACCCAAGCCATTATTATTCTGCGGTCCACTTCTGCTATTTGCTTGTCTGTTCCCAACATAATTTTACGAATCAAAAGATATATTGGTCGACCAAATCTACCGGCAGCTGGGCTTGTGTGTAAATATTGGTTATGATTTTAGTTTTATCCATATTCATCCGAAATCCCACTTGTGCTGCTGTTATCTTTGGTTCTTCCATCATTTCCAACAGTTCGTCGATGTCTTCCCAAATCAATACTATAGCATCCGTAAATCTCAAGTGGTCAAATGTTCTCCATCGATGTTAAGACCTTTGTTGTTCCAGTGTATTTGTCTGAATACATTTTCTAGTGTAAGGGTAAATAATGTTGGGGATATTGTGTCCCCGTGTCTGACTCCGAGCCTTATATTTATTCTGTTTGATGTTTCACATATTCTAATAGTTGAAGTTGCATGTGAATAAATATTTCTAATTAGTTGTGTACATCTGCCGTCTATTCTGCAATCTGTCATTGCGGCAAATAAGGCCCATAGTTCAATGCTGTCGAAAGTCTATGAACGCGAGACCCAGTGGCATTTTGTATTCATTACACTTTCTATAACTCTTTTCAGAATCTGCAGATGATCGTTAGAGTTATAACCCGCTCTAAATCCCGCCTGCTCTCTAGCCAGGCAATTTACTATAATTCTTGTAAAGAGTTTGTAAATATGCAATAAGAGACTTATTGGTATATAATTAGATAGATTTTCTCTATTTCCGTTCTTGTGTAGTAAGATAATTATCGCATTGTTCCATTGATGTGAAATAGTACCAGTAAGGAGGCATTTGGTGAACAGAACAGCTAGTTCTAGGTAGAGACACTTCCCTATTCTTTGAAGCATTTCTGGTGTAATCTCCATCCCCGCCTGGGGCCTTCTCCCCTATCATTTGAGGGATGGCATGTTCCAGTTCATCTGAGGTTATATCAGATATTTTCTCTGAGCCCACATTGGTTACTAGGGGCGCTCTAGATGTATTTCTGATATATTTGGTTCAGGAACTTCCATCTGTATAGATTTATATACTATTCCTCAGCGACATCCATGATTTCTTACCCATTAATAATTATCCTTCCTTCATCATTCTTTAATTTAAATATTTATTTAATATTTAAGGCACTGTCTTTATTCTTTTTTTTTATCTTTCACCTCCCCTCCTGGGTGGGGTTTTGCCCTTTTTCATCTCCTAAGGATATCGGCGAGGATGTTGTCAACATTGTCCAAGTGCCGAAACATACATTTCTGTATTTCACAGCACCTTTTAGACAACGCAGTAGTGCTGTCTCGAACGTTATTGCATTTCTGCGAACAACTACTACCTATGTACGGGGCCAGGCCAAATATACTTACATAATTTAATAAATAAATATACCGATCTGCGGGATTGAACCGTCGACCTTCTGCACAGTTGCAAAGTACTACACCGCTGAGCCACGGCTGCCACATATTTCATTTGGCTTACAGGTAAAAAGAATGGTAAATAAATAAATTTTAAGGAATTATATTTTATATAGGTAGAGTACACGCATAGCAAAGAAATCGCAAAAAACAGAGGCGCATAGGCTAACGTAGCGATTCACCTAGGTCTCGAATCGCTGCAGGTTCTATTTGGTGAGAAACCCAGTCACAGGCAACATATCAAAAGGTTCTCTTCTACATAAAGAAATCCTGAGGGCTATCATACGAAGGATAACAAGCTGAACTTTGTACAGACGTGATGTATTAGCGCGATGTGTATTCCTAAAATTCGCCGCTATGGGCGGCCTCCATCCATCCAAAAATTTCTATGAAATTAATACCTACTCTTGTTCGTCGTTCTAAGGATTCAAAGTTTATGGGAGTATCGGGTCCCCCAATCAAGCCATTATCTCTAGACTGATTATATTCAGTCTAACAAATGCAAAATATACGTGAGAACAAAACCCCTAAAATAGAATCACTGTTCTGCCAGCAGTCCAATTTAGGCCTTATATAGTTTTAAAAAATGTTATTGTTTGTACAGCCTTCTGGTACGAAATAATATTCTGAGCTTTTAAGGAACTTTCTTTGCTATGCATGTCACATAATCATGCTGAGGCATATTTTCTCTTGCGTTGGGGTATACCTAGCAAATTGAGTTATGATGTTTTGTATAACGGTTAATCCTTCTTGGTTACAGCGACCCGAAGACAGAAATTCTTCTTGGTCTTTATCTGGTTCTATAATTTTCTGCTCTCTTTTTTTTTTAAATTGTTTACCGCCCAACCTAATGGGGATTATCCTTTTTCCACATCTTATGGATATCGGCGATCCTTCGACGTTGTCCACATGACGAAACATACATTTTTATTTCACGGACCTGTTAGACAACCCGATAGCGCTGCTGCAGGTGGTATTATATTTCTGCAAAGACTATTACCTCTATATGTGGCCAAGCTATATGTTGTAAACCAACTATTTGCTATTATTATATTACTATATTGTTTTGCCCTTTAGCCTTAAGCCATAGTTTAACAATAACCAATTCTCAATAAAAGATATAATATGTACACTTACTAATAGCTTCGTAAAACGAATACTTTCTACAATTAATTATTTTCTTTGTAAACTTCTTGATGGCGCCGGGAAGTCGCCAAAGTCTGTAATCATTAGGATGAAAGGTAAATATTTGTTAGCTAAACTGAAAAGTACGCCTATGATAAATTTTAGAGAGTAAACGTATAAAATATCAAGCAGTCAGCTAGAGAGCACACTTTTACGACAGAAGTGCAATTAGACATTACAACATATTATCATTACATTATTATTATTCTTAGTTAATTAACAGAGACATAAAAGGCATTATTATTAACAACGTCAAGTATTAAATATTGTTATGATCATTGATATTATTATATTCATACCCAGCTAATAAGTATTATAAAATTTACTTAATAAAAAGTTAAAAGTTTTATCACATGTTATTTTTGATCGACTTACAAATCAGTAAAGCACCTATCGGTTACAATATATATATATATATATATATATATATATATATATATATATATATATATATATATATATATATATATATATATATATATATATATATATATATATATATATATATATATATATATATATATATATATATATATATATATATATATATATATATATATATATATATATATATATATATATATATATATATATATATATATATGTGATATATATATATATATATATATATATATATATATATATATATATCCGCATTTCATACTTGTACACCTGGTAAAGCCATTATACCATTAAAATTTTTTGATGATCGAAAAACATAAATTGTAATAATTATAAGAAATTATTCCACATATAAAAAAAAATATATATATTTATTAAAACTTAAAAAATATGGAAAAAGGTAATATCTTTTTAAGCTAGTTCTAGTTGCTATTTAACTCTAGAACTTTTCTTTTCTCCAAAAAAACACTATTTTTCCCCATATATATATATATATATATATATATATATATATATATATATATATATATATATATATATATATATATCCGTTAAGATCGTCCTAACTTTAAAATTAAATAAAACAAAGAGTTGTTAAGCAAAATTCATTATTCATTCTGAAACTTTTATTTAACTGGAAATTTTATGCCATTTAAGATTTAAACAAGATATCGCTCAAATGGCCGCCGGGACTCTTTTGGCAGACACGAATCCGCTGATACCAATTTTCCATGACTCAGGCCAGCATTTCCGGCCTTACGCCGGCTATGGCACGACGAATGTTGGCTTCAAGTGCATCAAGAATTGCTGATTTGTTGCTGTAAACTTGTGATTTAACGTGGCCCCAAAGAAAATAGTTCCAAGGCGTTAAATCGCACGATCTCGGCGGCCAAGCGGTAGGACCATTTCCTGAAATTAATGACTCAGCTAACTTGGCGCGCAATAAAGCCATGTTTGGACCGGAAATATGGAGCGGTGCGTCATCCTGTTAGAAATAAAAGTCGTCTGCGTCCATTTCGTCAAATTCTGGGAAGGAATATTCCTACAGCATTGAGTTATTTTGGAGTAATTTTGAAGTAATCAAGTAATTCCCAAGGGTTCTTTTAACGTGAAACGATTCATGATTGAATGGCAAACCTTACTAAACACAACTCACATCAGATGTCAAACATCTGCCAACCAACATGGCCGCTATTAGCTGTCAAAAGTCGGACATCCCTAATAGAAAACTTTATATATATATATATATATATATATATATATATATATATATATATATATATATATATATATTATATATATATATATATATATATATATAATATATATATATATATATATATATATATATATATATATATATATATATATATATATATATATATATATATATATATATAATATATATATATATAATAAATAAATGAATTAATAAATAAGTATACAAATCTGTGAGTATTTAAAACACAAGTACGGAAACTGATATTCGGGCGTTCATGGTAAATAGAGAAGCAACATCAGCAAAGCTATAAATTGGATTTTCTTTCTAACACAGCAAAGAGAACACAAAGCAATATGAGTTATCATTTAAGTATGTGAATGCCAATGTTGGTGTAAATTGAGCAAAATAACAGCTAAAATAAACGAACAAAAATTGACTATTTTTCTAATGTGTATTTTAAAAATTTCAAACTTATTTAAGAATAAAAACTGGACTATTTATACTTGGAATCACTCGACTGTTAATTAAACCTGAAGGGTTCCTGCCGGTCGAATAATTCGTACAGAGAACTATGAAGAATAGGTACTCGAACCTTATTTAGACTTTTTTACGTTTTATTATATCAGTACGTTCGGATGCGTCTAATAATTTCCTGTCACATATATTTTTCATTAACCTTAAATTATCTAATATGCCGAACATGCTCTTAAACAGAATCATGTTCGAAAGTATGATCGGCAACTTGATTTTTTAGATCTATCGTACTTTACGTGAACTAAATATCCTTTAAATCTTCTTTGAATCGACCTTCTTCTATGCGAAACATACTTCTTGGTATAATCATTACAACTATCTCACAAATTCCACTTCTATCACGTTCGTGAGTTTTAGCCTTCAAATTTCTTAAGGTGTTTTTTTTGGGTTATTTGATGACGTATAGACTAACGTGAAGCCTTCATTATTAAATACCTTATTAAGTCCTCTGGTATATTTTGGATTATATGGTATTGAAACATATTTTCTCATATTCTGCTCACGAGGAGGTGGAATTATGAATACTTAACCTAAATTTATGTCTATTTATTAGCCTGTGTATTCAGTTCTCATCATAATCTAGCTATTTCGTTAATACAATTTGCTGTATTTCTGAATCTACTACATTCAACGGGAAATCGACTAAATCATAAACCAAAAAGTCTAACATGGCAAGTTTATGTTACTTACAATCAAAGCAATCAATAGTAATCTAACTATCTGTTATATCTTTCCTATGGACGTCAAATTCTAAAAGATATCTTTCCTGTTATCACTTTAAACGAAAACCGCAAGAGAAGTAAGAAATATATAATTAATACTTAAGACCGGCCTTAATCGTTTGGTGGATTAAGAGATTGACAAGTGACCGGATGGCCAGCTGTGCGATTCCAGAAGTACATCCGTTGATCAGAGGTCTTCTGATTTGGTGGTCGCAGACGTTTCGCGACAGTTTTATTTGCATTACCGATTCTTACTGCTCGGTGTTGGTTGCTAATAAGTTAATGTCTTGTGTTATTATGCATTACTACGCTGCTGGGAGATTGCACGCATCTTTACTGTCAGGTAGCTATTTTGCAGAAAATTCACCTTAAATAGCGGATCTCAATAATAAAGGAAAAAATTGAACCTAAAGATTTAATGAATGAATGTGACATGAATATTTTTTTCACGCTGCCACTAGGGAACCATACATCTCCATTTACAGTGTTGTCAGATTTAGCTAGACTTTTCCCAATAAATTTAATAAAAAAATATATATACAAAAATATTCAATATTGTCATCTTGTAAAAATTTTTATCCAAAGATGATCACTTACTAAAAATTTTAACTCATGTATTCTGGAGTTTATTTGAATAAACTTACGAAAGAGCTACTATCATTAGCACCATTGTGAAGAGATTTAAAGTGGCTGGAGTTTGACCTGTGGACAAAAACATCTTTCCTGTACATTTTTTTAAAGCTGAAAATATAAATATTCTCTCTCTCTCAGACAAACTCAAGTAATGAAAGTACAGCGATAATGGAAATAAGCAAATTACTCATCGACCTGATGTCTCCGAATAGATGACTTTAAATAGTGAACCGTCAAGTTTTTCTTTAACGCTAAGCTTTAAAAAAATATATAAAATCTTTATGTCAAATACAACAAAAACGCTGTACAAAAAACTGTGAAAGTTACATCAAGTCCTTAAAAACCCAAAGACATCAATAAACAAAAAAAGGAATAACAAAAAGAAACACTGCCAGTAACAAAAATAATACAATATATATATATATATATATATATATATATATATATATATATATATATATATATATATATATATATATATATTAACAAAGTTGGGAATGTGGAATCTTTGGCACAATGATACTACTCAGTATATATCACCACTACACCAAACACTTTATTTTTGCACTCGACGCGCGTTTCGCTAACCACGTTAGCTTCATCAGGAGCGATGATTGAGAGTCAATCATCGCTCTTGATGAAGGTAACATGGTTAGCGAAACGCGCGTCGATTGCAAAAATAAAGTGTTTGGTGTAGTGGTGATATATACAGAGTAATATATATATATATATATATATATATATATATATATATATATATATATATATATATATATATATACATATATAATCATTTTTTGTGTGGAACAAAAGAAAGCCTAAGAAGGTCGACGATTTTCGACCTGCCCTAATTTATTTATTAGGCTGATTAACTTAGTTTTATAATCACGCAAATAAAATTTTAATGAATTATATGTGTTAAAACTTTTACTTATTAGGTATAAAATATTGAAACATAATTATATAGTATAGTATAAATTACCCTTTTCAGTAACAATAGCCCAAGTACCTTCACAAAAAACACAAATGCTAATATTCATTAAAGTATCAATATCCGGAAATTACTGAAAAATCGTGGAGTACATAAGGACTAGTATGCCAACTATGCAGAATACAGCAACCCGCAACGCCTTACATTGGATGAATGTACTAAAAAGCATACTGTATGTATTGAACTCAAAACCTGTAAACCAACCTTGTACATTTTACTGAGTATTAATAAAGCCTTTTTGAATTTGAATTTGACATTCTGGTTAAAGCTCCGATATGGTACATTGTATGATATGCTAATGACGGCGTGAAAAATATTCATAACTTAATTTGTTTAAGGTCGATTTTTTCCTTTATTATGGAGATAATCTATTTAAGGTGAATTTGCTACAATCGGTCTTGCTACAAGAAGACGCCAGTTCCAACGTATGCATTCAGTTCCATAACACCCCGTATATATGTATATATATATATATATATATATATATATATATATATATATATATATATATATATATATATATATGTATATGTATATGTATGTATATATATATATATATATATATATATATATATGTATATCTATATATATATATATATATATATATATATATATATATATATATATATATATATATATAAACTTTTTTTTGAAGTCATTATTAACGATACCACATAACTTAACTGAATTACTTTACACACATTTGCATATACAGATAACTCTATCAGCACAGCGTTACTCGACATTATTCTTTTGCGGCATTAATATTTTACAATGTCCATAGAGCTTTTTTTAGCCAACAATTCTGAAAGTAAAAAGTTTAATAGCATCTCTAAAAAAAATGTTTTCTTGATACAATTTCAGAATTACCGACCACGGACTAGTAGTTTCTTCAGCTCAAGTACCGAAGACCAAACTGTCGTCAGCTCAACCCTATCGCTTCATGAATCAGATCAAAGTCGAAAGCAAATCAAACAGCGATTAACAGCATTTTTCGGAAATAGTAAGGTAAGTAAATTAAATAGATATATAAATAGAGATAATTAAAATTAAAATGGCTGAAAAATTGTTTGTACTGTTAGTTGATTTTATTTCTTATTTTTATGTTATAGCAGACAAAAAATCTAATTTTACCTTATACTTGGTTATTATTGAATCAGGTATATTTATTTCACCATATTTGAAGACATCAGGTTAAGCAACCATCAAATTATAACTAGAAGCAAAGCAGATTAACATTACAATAATTTATTAACACACGAGGCCACAGCATATGCCTACGTGAACGCTGCGTGGATGCAGCACATGATATCACAAGATTTACAGACTCCAGACAACACCTATAATATCAATCTTCCAACAGTAATAAGAGTTTGCAACTAACGAACTGACCATTCTATCGACATCAAGGAAAATTATATCTATTTCGATTAGAAAATTAATTGATATTTAAACAACAAAAACTATTAAAAAATTCTCACGCCCAGATAGACCTCCCACAGAATCTTGCACAAGGACTCACAAATACAAACTTTGACTGTATTCTAAAATTATAAATAACTGTCATTTGTAAGCTCAAATAGATAACAACTAACTCACGATAAATTCACGCATTCGATCGATATTTTTACTTCCAAACTAACCCGAACCGAAGATTTAAATATGTCTAAATCCCTAGACCGTAAGTTTATTTCCAATTCACAAAATATTTATTTGCTTCCTACGTCTGTTGCAGTAACACGTTTCTATCCATACATCCATCCATATAAAGAATATTTATGTGTTTAGGTGCTTGCGACCTTGTTCTGTAATCACGCTTATACAGTGCTACCGACCCTGTTACTCAAAAACAGTATATGACGAATGAAAAAACGGAAGAAAACAGCAGATTACTGTATATAAAACTGGGAATCTACAGTTTACTCTAGAAGTAATTTCTATGGGACAAATAAATAAAAGACTTTCTTTAGTCAACCTAATTATTTTTTTTAATATGAAAAATGCAAATTTTTAGATATAGTAAGCATGTTGTAAATGTTATATTAACTTTTATTGTCTATTTCCTCTTCAATAACTGCATCTCCATTATTCTCAATGTCATATTTTCTTCGAAGGTCGTACGTATCTTTATTAAATTTTATTATATGCTATTCTGTGACGTTAAATTCGTAATAATTGGTAATTTCAGATTTGGTATGTATAGTTCCTTTTATTATTGTCGTTAAAAGCTTGTTTCTGAGTTTTGTTTTCATCAAATTAATATGTGATGTAGCTATTAAAATAACTAGCGAACCAGGTTGTATCCAAATAATGCCGTCTGACAGTTATTTGAATGCTCTACATAATGCGTAGCCCCGCAGTATAGCCGTAAACCTATGCGAAATCAAAGAGAGAAAACACTAGGTGACAAAAGATTTTTTTTCTGCCTCTGTAACGATAGGGAAAACAGATTTGGTCGTGAGACTAAAAAGTGGGAGGTAGTTAAAAAACAGTAGATCTGCAGTTTAAACAGTAGGGTTAGCGACACAGCCTATATATATATATATATATATATATATATATATATATATATATATATATATTATATATATGTATATACAGTCGACACTGTTTACAGTGAAACTCTTTATAGTAAAAAACTCTTTATAGTGCAATTTTTTCAAGACCTAGAATATTTATTATACATAGCAATATATACGGATTTTTCTTTATATAGTGAAAAACTTTCTATAGTGAAATTTCGGACAACATTTTGGTCTTTCATTACATAGAATGTCGACTGTATATATATATATATATATATATATATATATATATATATATATATATATATATATATATATATATATATATATATATATATGTATTATATATATATATATATATATATATATATATATATATATATATATATATATATATATATATATATATATATATATATATATATATATATATATATATATATATATATATATATATATATATATATATATATATATATGTATATATATATATATATATATATATATATATATATATATATATATATATATATATATGTATATACAGTCGACACTGTTTATAGTGAAACTCTTTATAGTGCAATTTTTTCAAGACCTAGAATATTTATTATATATAGCAATATATACGGATTTTTTCTTTATATAGTGAAAAACTTTCTATAGTGAAATTTCGGACAACATTTTGGTCTTTCATTACATAGAATGTCGACTGTATATATATATATATATATATATATATATATATATATATATATATATATATATATATATATATATATATATATACATATATATATATATATATATATATATATATATATATACATATATATATATATATATATATATATATATATATATATATATATATATATATATATATATATATGTATATATGTATATATATATATATATATATATATATATATATATATATATATATATATATATATATATATAGATAGATATATATATATATATATATATATATATATATATATATATATATATATGTATACGTATATATATATATATATATATATATATATATATATATATATATATATATATATATATATGTTTATGGATTTCTTATGTGATGCAGAACTTTTTATCATGAAACATTTTTTTTGTAATATGTAGGATAAAATTTTCTCTATTTGTTTAAAACTTTTTGGGACACATGTATGTATGTATATATATATATATATATATATATATATATATATATATATATATACATATATACATACATACATGTGTCCCAAAAAGTTTTAAACAAATAGAGAAAATTTTATCCTACATATTACAAAAAAAATGTTTCTTGATAAAAAGTTCTGCATCACATAAGAAATTCATAAACAAGCATGAAAACTTTAAAATATTTGATGGTATACAGGGAAAATCAAAAATAATGATTTATAATGAGCAGTAAAATGTATTTAAATACAGAGCAAAATATTAATTGAAAATGTTAATAGGAACTAAGTTTATTGACAGTTGTTAAGTATTTCCAAAGATATTTTCATTTATTTTCAGCAGGGAAACTGTATGTTTTTAAAATTAAGGAGAAAAGGTCTGTTGTTTGAAGAAAATATACACGAGGTGTCCCATTTAAACAAATGTCATGTTAATTTAAAAGCGAAACTCTTTTTTTTATTAATGATGCTCCTACCAATTTCATTATTTTAACTCTATGTAAAAATGTGTTAAAATTGTATTATAGATACCTTTTTTTAATTATATCATTTCTTTTAGCTTATTTTTCTAGAATAAAAGTTATCAGAATTTCTCTGTCCAGCAATCAGTTGTCCACCTGCGCTGGTTTTACTCTTTTCATATTGAGATAAACTTTGAACTTTTTTTGTAAAAGAAAAAAAAAAATCATCATGTTTACGAAAAATATAAACAATATACTGTTACTTTAATCATCCACCTGATCATCTGAGCTCCCAGAGAAGCGATCTTGACCTATAAAATCAGGAACATTACCACTCACATCAGAATAAATTAAAATTCACAATTTGGCATTTTAGCATATCCTTTTTTAATAGTCACTAATGATATATGATACTGTTTTCTGAAACAAATATTTCTGTAATTTTAATTTCGTATGAATTGAAAAAATAATTTATTTCAGCCCTGTTTATTACATTAGGTAAGCAAACAAGATGAGTGCTATTTCTTGGCTAATTTTAAGAAAAACAGTTGACGCAAATATATTCGGCATGGCGGCGCCTTTCAGGCACAGTAAAAAAAATGTTTTTAAAAAACCTACCAACAGATTAAAAGATATTATATTATATGCATTGAACGTTTGTCACTCTTGAAAAAGAAAAAAACATCATCACAAGCACTATATTAATAAAAACAAGCTACAGAAGTTGTAATAATATTAAATTATTGTAAAATAATATTAAATGAAAAAAATTATTGACAACTAAAATTTAAAGTTTGCTGATTCGTTTGACTCTTATGAGTGGAAAAGCCATTTTTAACCGTTTACTTAAATTATTTCTGTAGAAAAATGGAAAGAATTTGACTGTATTGCTGAGTTAACAACCCGATAGATTTTAAATTTGTTTGTTGTTTAGCGTTGCATTACATATGGAATATATTTCAAAATTGCGGTTACTGTAAACTTTAAACATTCCTTCAAATAATCATACTATATAAGGATATTTGCATAGTGCGAAAATATGAGTAGTGAAACACAATTCGACTTCCTTAATAATTTTAAATT
The DNA here is from genome assembly GCA_019049505.1 of Pachyrhynchus sulphureomaculatus. Lineage (NCBI taxonomy): Eukaryota > Metazoa > Arthropoda > Insecta > Coleoptera > Curculionidae > Pachyrhynchus > Pachyrhynchus sulphureomaculatus. The sequence continues at coordinate 172,758,659 of CM032447.1, read as the reverse complement.
GAGCTAGCTTTTTCCATGATTTTATCAGTAAAGAAATGAGCCAGCCAAGAGCAAGTTGTATACATTTGCCTTATAAACTATCAGAGCACTTCTGCTGGAAGGATATCAAAAAATCGAAATTCATTAAAAATATTTAAAAAGCGATCTGTACTGGCAGCAGTTAGCTAAAGTCCTTGACAGGGTCTATGGAATCCGTACTATTATGCATTTTTTAAAATATATATGTTAAAATATTTTAGTTAGCTCTAGAGGAATTCCTATAAATTATATTCGTTATGTGAACTACATATCGTTATCACCGAAGAAAAATGATTGCAATTAGTAGACAACATGACAATTCTCCTTTCCACATCAACGGAGTTTGGTTATTAAACTAGTCATAAAATTCAAATACCTCGGCTCTGCTTTAAACAAAAGGTGGGACTGCGATGAGTGGAAATTAAATTCGGCTAAGCGAAACATTTTTGAACTTAAAATTATCCCTCTACATAGAAATCTGACACTGAATACTCTATTGTGGACAAGTAAATGCTATATATGGCCTATGGTTTACGAATACAAAATTAGCAGAATAACCCAACTGCTTAAAGCTGAACGCTAAACTGAACTTTTGGACCATGAATACTTTGCACACTACTACGTATTCTCTGCCGTACTCACATATCAGATGATGAAGGAAAGAAACAGTCGGTGCGGAAGTAAAACTTGTTAATATATAACAATGTAAGGTGTTGTCGTGCTTAGGGCCTATATTAGGAAAAGCTCGACACTCTATACTAAAACTTATATTCCAGGGGCGACACGGGTCAGTTCGAAAACAAAATTCGTAGCTCCACCATATATAAAGTTAGTGGGGTATAACAGACTTTCAGACAGACTGAGGAAAGAACTCTAGCTATATTGTGATAAAAAACGAAAAGTGAAATAGATAATTGGTTGCCGACGTAAGGCATAAATAGCCCATGACACACTAAGAAGAAGATACATTTATACCGCGATGAAAAAAATTATTATATATACGTGTACATATATAGTCGGACAAGAAAGGAAACTATGGTAAAAATATCTCTTAACATACTAAGTGTACAGCATATAAACCCATAATAAACTTTTAATACTTGAGGGATTTTGGAGTTATAAGAAGTGTGGTTTTAAACTACTGTAGGCTGGATAATTAAAAGTTTGCTCATTTGTGCAATATTTTCCACATGTTAGTTTAATATTGTAACTCTTTTACATAATTTAAAATGTTGACGTCAGTCAATCGTTAAGGAAAAATCTATTTTCCCTAGTTTTCCTTTTATCTGTGGACTATTTCTACGAACAGTGTTCCATTATTTATTCTCTGGGCTATTTTTTGTAGCAACTGGGTTTTATGGGTTTAAAACCTAACCGGAAAGAGGAAAGGTCTGGAAAAAAACTCAAATCCGTTAATTCGATAAAAAAAATCCCTATCATTGGAAATTTTTTCTTATTAATAAAAAAAAAGTTCCTACCAAAGTTATTTGACTTTAAACTGAAGATGTTCAGGAATTATTACTGAAAAAATTTATACCGACTAGAATTAATTGACGAAAAACTTTCGTCAAATAATTCTCGCTTTTCGATGATAATAAAACAAATTCACCATCATCAGAAGATGAAAATATTAATGAAAATGGGCCAAACATCACCAAAGCTGAAGTAATGCATGCAATAATGGCGCAACAGAATGGCAAAGCCACAGGCCCAGATAATATACACGCCGAAGTTGTTTAATTCATTAGCTGAACGAAAAGAAACTGGTTTAAATCTTTTAACTTACTTAATATAATTTACGAATCGGGAAGTATTTGTTCTGACCAATTAAAAACGACATTCATGGCTCTTTGAAAAAAGAATCATGGATCTTACTGTGATGATTATCGCATAATCAGCTTCATGTATCTCTTAAAATGTTTCTCAAAATAGTACACACTCGAATTTACAAGAAGTGCGAATACTAACTGGATGACACACAATTTGGATTTCAAAATGACTTCAGAACTCGCGAGGCATTGTTTTCCTTGACTGTACTGTGCTGAAAATATACAAGACCTGCAAAAAATGATGGACCGCATTGTTTAGTGTAGCAGAAGCTTAGGGTTAGGTATAAATACTACAAAAATCTAAGTAATGGTTTTCTCACAGACAGTTATTCCAGCTTATCCCAGTATTAAAAGAGCAAAAAATAACAAACGATGAAATTCTCAGGCATGTACGGAAACAAAAAGAACTCATGCTTTCAATCAAGGAGAGAAAAACACGCTACGTTGCTGACTTGATGAGATGTGAAAAGTATGAACTTCTGTGATTGATCATTGAAGGTAAAATTCAGAAGATCCGTTGGAAACCGCTAAGATTCTTGCCTTAAGGATATAAAAGAAGATGGTTCAACTTCAGCTCGATAGATATGTTTCGCATGGTTGTTTTCAGAACCATGTTGGCCATTTGGATCGTCAACCGTGGAAATGAGACGGCGTGAGAAGAAGAAGAATTAAAAAACACAGAAGGTATAATGAAAATAAATAAATTATGTTATCGGGTTTTCCACAATCTAAATATAATGAAAGACAAACCAAAGATTTTGCTTTCATCTCCAGTTTCTATAGATGAAATATTGGGGAACCAGGTAAATACAGAATATTTTCATTTTATGAATTGTAAGTATTTTTTACGTGTAAACAATAAGGACCATGTTTCACACTCTCACAACTTCCCAATGCCGAAATTGCCATCCTAGACGACTTTAATGTCCACAACATCAACTGGTTTAAAAATTCAAATACTACCGACGAACAAGGTAATGAAGCTGAATCATTCTCAATCAGTTGTGGCTTAACTCAGCTTATTGACGAACCAACACGGATCCCTGATCGAGACGGGGAGTTCGCCAGTCTTTTTATCTGTTTTTAACCACCAATCCTGAGATTTACACGGTCACTCTAAATCCGCCGTTAGGTTCTTCCGACCCATAAACTGCTTTCGAGTATTCTAGTGTGTGAAAGAGAGGCGCCTAAACCTCGCAAGATTTGGTACTACAAATCTGCTAAATGGGAAGATCTCATGGAATATTTTCGAACTTTCCCTTGGCTAGACGTTTGTTTTCGATCCGACCCATCTGACTGCGCTAGGGAGGTTTCCGATGTTATTTTGGCTAGTATGGAAGTTTATATCCCTTTTTCGAAGAAATGCCCTTCCAACGGCAAGCCTTGGTTTGATCGGAAATGCAAAGAAGCTGTTGCTTCTAAACATCTGGCCTACCGACAATGGCGTGAAAATCCTAACACCTTAAATCGTAACACCTTTGTTCGTGCCTGGAACAGATACAAAGAAATTATCGACCAAACCAAGGAGGCACACAATCAACGAATTAGAAACAAACTTCTCCCTTGTCACAACAATTCCAGGTCCTTTTGGTCAGTCGCTAAGGCAGTTAGTTAGCCAAATTTCACCGAATCTACCATACCACCACTCACACGACCAGATAATTCTATTGCAACGACATGATTGAGATTGCGAATTTGTTGGCTGAACTCTTTGCTTCACATTATACTGTCGATTTCCAAGGAAAAACTCCACCTACTATTCTCATAGTACAGTCAAGGATGCCCGATATTGTTTTCAGACAGCGTATCATAAAATGTATTTTAATGAAGCTAGACACCAAAAAATCTTCTGGCGCTGACGGAATACCTGCCATAGTTCTCAAAAACTGTGCGAGGGAACTAACACCAGTTTCCTGTAGACTTTTCAACCTATCCTACAGAAAGGGAATATTTCCTTCTGCTGGAAATGTGCCACGGTTCAGCTGATACCTAAAAAAGGCAAGCCCTTGCCCAAGCAGTGCGACCAACCAGTCGCACTGGTTTCAATAATATCAAAAGTCATGGAAAAGGCTATCAATCAGCATCTTCTAAAATATCTTGAAGGATTCAACATTATTAGCAAGCAATATGGCTTTCGTAAACATAGATCAACAGGAGATCTTCTGTCTTATGTAACACAATTGGAACAACGCAGTTGAAACACTTTGGAGAATCTCGAACGGTTGCTCTTGATATATGCAAGGCATTCGACCATATTTGGCACGTTATTTTGTTAGCTAATCTACAATTCTACTAGTATTTTCATGAAAAGTGTTCGAAGGATGTAGCCCGCTTAATTCCTCCTAGAATGGTGCATGTTAGAAATACACGTCGCGCTAATACTTCACATCCGTATAAGGTTCAGCTTGTTACTCCTCGTACAACGCTTTTTAAGCAGTCTTTTATATGGAGAACATCATCCCTTTGGAATAATTTGCCCAGGACTGTGTTTCCCACCGAGTAAAATTTACAGCGATTCAAGAACAACATGAATCGCTTTTTCTGCACACATGACGCTTCTGTAGCGCTTTAGAGACTTCCCTGCAGCACGTGTGCTAGAGCAATAAAAAAAAATTAGACATGTGGTGGTCAAGTGATTACTGCTTTAATCCATTTACTGAAATGGATATAGTATGATTTGACAGTGGTTGTTTATTTTGATATCGTTTTAATTAATCCTAATGAAGCCTATTTTTATTTCTGTTCTTTTTTCTAACTTTTTGTTCGTTCCCTTAATTAATTGTTAAAAAAAATTAATTTAACGGTATGATGATGTTTACTCTGCCATTATCAACTTTGGTGTATTTAGAAAAGAATGAGAAAATTTATTTCGCATTGTAATGTTAACATGAGAACTACATTTCATGAATTACTTGAATCTGGTTGTTTATTCTTAAATTTATATGAACAATTAGGAACTTTGAAATATAAAAAATCCTAAAAACATTTTTCTGTTTCAGTTTTTTTTGTTTTTTCTTATTGTAAATTAGATTTTTTTATGCTAACGATAGAAGATACGAGCACCGGCTACCGCTACTAATCCAAGTTTAGTTTTGTATTCTAAACTTAGTATCGAGTTAAAGAAAAAACTTTAAAGCAGCCAAGAAACATTTATAAATAAATTAACTATACTCGCTCTTGAGCAGGTTCCCTTTGTGTCCTTTTTCTTTAAAAAAAAAATAGTATTTTATTTATTTTTGCAAAGAGCTTATTTATTAAAAATTAACGAACAAACAAAACTATCGGGCAGAATACAGAAACATAGAAAGAAATTTCTTTTCAGAGTCAAATTAAATTCTAAAATCTAGAGAGCTTATAAGGAATAAGTTATTAAAGTTTTTTAAAAGTTATATGAAAAATATACGGAATAACGTTTAGCTTAACAAAAAAATGAAGAATTTTTAATTTAAGTATATCAATTGCTTTTTTAAGATAATTTTAAATGTATTTTTTATAAAAGGAAAGAAGAGGAAAAAGGAGTTGGTGTGCTTAGATTTTGTTTGTTAATTTGAAGCTTGCTGTTATATTAAAAATCTATGATTGCATACCACTGGTTAAATTTACAAGGAAATTACTGGAAATTTTAACTTGAAGCGAAAATTTTAACTCGAAGTGAAATTATCTATTATAAATTTTAAATGAAAAAAAGGGAAATCAGGAAGCAATGTTAACTCAATTTTACCAATTAACTGGTATAAAAATTAATATGATTCGATAAAAATCCATGATATGTTACTATTTTTTTAAATTAGCAGGGTTACCGCGATCCACGTTACTGATGAGCACCCATAAATATCAAGCCTCCGCATATTTACATTTAAATACAATTACACATGTAACCTTTTCTAAAAACTAGCTGATAGAATGGACCACTAACGAAGCGGTCAAATATATAGTATTGACAAACTTCCGAAATTTAAAATATTCTTTGATTCACTGGTTTTTCCAATATCATTGAAAGTCTAATTTAATGAAATACATAGTTTTAACTAATATTACACTATAGCTATTAAAATTAATAAATATAACAACACCGGTACATATTCAAGACAGGTTTTACAAGACAGCAAGTACCATTCAGTTTCCTTAGCGATGTTGCACGGAAGTGGAATAAGGAAACTTTTTAGCAAAGACAAGATTGTAATTTATTTTTTTCTTGTTCTTATCACATCCAATGAAATTTTAAATAGATGATTGTTTCAGCGGAAAGTGATTTCATGAATGATTTTGTTTTCCTCCCCCTTGGCATATAATACTTTTGAAAAATATCCTTTTAGAAGAATTTTAGGTCAGTCGAGAGATAATTTTGAACACATTTTATTGGGAAATTCTAACGTCGTTTACAATTAGGTCTTAAATTTTTTTATTTTTTTTTCGGTTAACCCCACACCTTACATGAAATTCCATTTACGATTAATTCTCATTATTAGTCTTCATACGAAGATAACTTTCCAAATACTTTTGCGTACTTACTAAATAACCTACCTAATAGATAGGGCTGAACTGCGTGATGTTGGTAATTTGTTCCAATTAAACAAAAGTCCTAAACACAACATCATTTTTTGAAGGCTGAGTTACTCAATTAGACGATACTATTTTCAGGGGTTACATACACCTCGAATTTTCAAAAATTCGATTTGTTTTTTTACAGATTTTTATTCTCTATACTTCTAAAGATTATTCAAAAAAAAATTAAGAAAATTCCATTCCACTACAAAGTTATCGCGTTAAATGTGACCTGACGTCGGATTGGGATCGCTGCCTGTTTTCAAACACTCTCTGAAATATTACTCAGTCAATTTTTATAATAAAGTTTGAAATTTTTTATTTAAAATATATATATATATATATATATATATATATATATATATATATATATATATATATATATATATATATATATTATATATATATATATATATATATATATATATATATATATATATATATATATATATATATATATATATATATATTATAGATAACCTAGCCAGAGAACAAATGTATGAATTAAAAAAAAAAAACATGTAAGTCGGATAAGTGGTTCTCAAGTCATGAACACACTAGCGGACAAACAGATAAACAGAGAGATGTTGCATATATTATGTTCTTTGCTACATGATATTGTTCCATATTTAATGATTTACGCAGTGTATTGCAAGAGAATGCGCTAGCGGCAAACTTTTTTCCGACTTGATTCACTATTATCGACACTGCTTATCCTATAACCTGACTAAAGAACATATGTTTGTATGCACGTAAATCGGATAAGTGGTTCTCGAGTAAACAGCGCACTAACAGACAGGCAGGCAGGCAGACAGAGAGACGTTGCATTTTATATATATTATAGGTAGAAGATTATAGATAACCTGGCCAGAGAACAAATGTATGAATTTAAAAAAATAAACAGGTAAATCGGATAAGTGGTTCTCCAGTGATAAGCGCACTAATGGACAAACAGACTGACAGAGAGACGTTACATTTTATATATATTATAGAAGATTATAGATAACCTGGCCAGAGAACAAATGTATGAATTAAAAAAAAAACAAAAAACACGTAAATCGGATAAGGGGTTCTTGAGTGATAAGCGCACTAAAGGACAGACTGACAGACAGAGAGACATTGCATTTTATATATTATATTCTTTGCTACATGATATTATTCCAAATTTATTGGTTTAGGCAGTATATTGCAAGAGAACGCTGCTTATGCTTTATGTTACCTAGCGTAATAAAATATATTCTATAACCTGGCCGGAGAACATATGTATGTTTTTTAAAAAAAAGCACGTAAATCGGATAAGTAGTTCTCCAGTGATAAGCGCACTAACGGACAGACCGACAGACAGAGAGACGTTGGATTTTATATGCATATATTATAGATAACCTGGCCAAAGAACATATGTATGTTTAAAAAAAAAAAGCACGTAAATCGGATAAGTGGTTCTCCAGTGATAAGCGCACTAACGGACAGACAGACAGAGAAACGTTGCATTATATATATACTATAGAAGATTATAGATAACCTGGCCAGAGAACAAATGTATGAATTAAAAAAAAAACACGTAAGTCGGATAAGCACACTAACGGACAAACAGAGAAACGTTACATTTTACATATAATATAGATATTCTTTGCAACATGATATTGTTCCATATTTAATGGTTTAGGCAGTGGATTGCAAGAGAACGCCCTAGCGGCAAACTTTTTTCCGATTTGATTCACTATTATCGTCACTGCTTATTCCTTATGTTACCTAAGGTAATAAAATATACTCGTACATACAATTTTATTTAATGTTAGTAAATATTAAATATCTGTTAAAGAAATAAGTTTCTTTACAATTTGTTAATTTTTACCAAAGTTATTCATATTTGGATTTTTTACCTTTTTCTTCTTCTTAGTCTTTGAGTAGATCCGTGAATCTCTTCTGTAACCCATTATTCTTGCTGTCTTTCTTGTGATATGGAGTTCCAGCTATCCTTTCATTTTTTTGGGGGGTCTTCCAAGTGGGCGTTGTCCATTTGGTTTTCCTTCCAGCACGACACGTGCTATTCTGTTCTCGTGCATTATTTTTCGTGTTCATGCCAATATCTTCTGCGTTGTCGTCCCCATCTTACTATATCTTGAACTCCACATATTTGTCTGACGTCCTCGTTCCTAACTCGATCCGAAAGAGTTTTGCCAGCTATTGTCCTCAAGGTCTTCATTTCCGCCGTTCTTAATTTACTTTTTGTTCTGCTGATATGTGCTCTGGCCTCGATACCGTATGTGAGTATGGGTCGCACACATATCTTATATATATGAGTCTTGCTTTCGATATTAATATATTTATTTGTCCATATAACATCACGTAAATTCCCGGAGATGGCAGCCGCCTTGTTAATTTGACTAGTCACGTCGTTTACTTGATTCTGGTTAGTGGAGATGTCTACTCCGAGATATTTGAATTGCATGACTTGCTCTATAGGCTTGTCTTGAATGACCAACTTACATCTCACTGGCTCTTTAGCGAAAGTCATGCTTTTTATTTTTTCGCTAAATATGGTCATATTAAGTTCTCGCGCTGATTTACAGAAAGCAAGCAATAATCTTTGTAGGTCATCTTCAGTTTCAGCTACGATGGTGACGTCGTCTGCGTAGCAAATTATGCTTATAGTCTTTTTGCCCAGTCTGTATCCCAGCCTCAATTCCGTGACCTTTTTGTATGATTTTGTCCATCAGTTTATTGAACAAGAAGGGGTTCAAACTATCCCCTTGCCTAATACCTCCCGGTGTCGGTATCGCTTCGGATGTTTCGTTGCCTATTCGTATTTTTGTTGTGTTATTCGTATTTAGCTGTTCTATTATCCTGACAATTCCTTGTGGTATCTGTTCATTTTTGAGTATTCTGACTGATTTTTTGTAATAACGATATTTAGTTCTATATGATAAACAGGTTCATAAAATGAAATTTATAGAATAATAATTATAATCATCACCTTACCCTGCACCCTGCATTTTTATAAGCAAAGTATGTTTTCAAATAAAATACTTTCACGGATCAAGAGTCACACATGCGTAAAACATATTCAATTGCTGTATTGCTATATCTATAAAGCCATAAGGACTCATTATTTATTTTCATTCAATATAATGAAGTACAATTGCTTATTGCTAGAAATCCAACAAGTGAAAGTGAATTAAATTTGTTGTGTAGTTTATACAGGCATTGTTACATGTTATATAAAATTAGTGTCATTCTGTTATCGTTACACGATAAATTATATATTAATCGATTTAGTTCTCCATTACAATGAATTCACTGAAACTTCGCAAATATCTTTTAATTTCATTTTTCTACACAAATGATTTTTTTTAGAATTTTCTTATCGCAACTAATGTAATGCGCGAATCCCGTGTCGTTTGGCATTGAAGTGATTTTCGTATACCTTTTTAATTTAAAATATATGTTTTTATAATCTTTTTCATAAAATCTGTCCATGATAGATATAAATTAATCTATGGTACGTTATTATTGAGTGGAGTGAGAATTTTTGGTAAAGATCTACAAAGAATTTTCTTCCCTATAAAATTATTGACAGCCAACGTTTATCACAAATTTTAAATAAATTTTGACGTTCAAGTTAAATTTCGTTAATATTCTGGAAAAGTATTTTTCATAAACATAGTTTCGTCTAATTGCCTACAATTCGTGTCATTAACTTATCGTCGTAAGAAATGTCGATCATATTGGGCAATGTCTTATTAAATTATAATTTAACTTTGTTTTTAAGTTAATTTTGTCACTTAAATGAACTTTAATTCATGTTTTTTTTTTCAGGATACTAAATATGAAGCTTTAATCGAACAATTAGATCGGTATAGCAAACAGGGAATTCCTCAGAACTTTGATTATTCAGAAGGTCAATGTGAGTCAATTGATGCTTTATATAAACTAGAAGATGACTGGCGAGATATAATTAAGGATTACAGTGGTAAGTTTGAATGAATTTTTATATAAAGTAAGTATTCCCTACCCTAAATCCACCGTTAGGTCCTACCGACCATAAATCGACTATACTACCAATCAGTGACAGAGAGGCGCCTATTCCGTGCACGATTTAACACTACAAATCTGCTATATATTTTCTGCGATATATTTTCGAACTTTCCCTTGGTTAGACGTTTGTTTTAGATCCGACAACGAATCTGACCGCTCTAAGGAGGTTTCCAATGTTTTTTTGGCTGGTATGGACAGTTACATTTCTTTTTCGAAAAAATGCCAGATAATTCTATTGTTAAGAAAGCGAACTTGTTGACTAAACCCTCTGCTTCACATTCTACTGTCGATTCCCAAAAAAAATGCCACCTACTATTCCCATAGTGCAGTCAAGGATCCCCGGTATTGTCTTCAGTCAGCGCATCATAAAACGTATTTTAATGAGAAGCTAGACACCAAAAAAGCTTATTGCGCTGACGGAATACCTACTATAGTACTCAAAAACTGCGCGAGAGAACTAACACCAATTTTTGTGTAGACTTTTCAACCTATCCTGCAGAAAGGGAATATTTCCTTCCTGCTGAAAATGCGCCACAGTTCAGCCGATACCCAAAAAAGGCACTGCTTTCAATAATATCGAAAGTCATGGAAAAGGCTATCAATCTGCATCTTCTAAAATATCTTGAAGGATTCAATATTATTAGCGACCATCAATATGGCTTTCGTAAACATAGATCAACAAGAGATCTTCTAACTTATACAACACATATTTGGAACAACGTAATTGAACACTTTGGAGAATCTTGAGCAGTTGCTCTTGATATATCCAAGGCATTCGACCGTATTTGGCACGATTTTTTTTTTATGGGTCTAGCACACTTGCTGCAGGGAAATCCCTAAAGCGCTACAGGAGCGACACGTGTGCGGACAAAGCGATTCACGTTGTTCTTGAATCGCTGTAAATTGTACTCGGTGGGAAACACAGTCCTGGGCAAATTATTCGAAAGGGATGATGTTCTCCATATAAAAAACTGTTTGAAAAGCGTTGTACGAGGAGTAACAAGCTGAACCTCATATGGATGTGAAGTATTAGCGCGACGTGTACTTCTAATATGCACCGCTCTGGGAGGAATTAAGCGGGCCACATCCTTCGAACACTTTCCATGAAAATACTTGTAAAATAGGCTCACGTCGCCAACCGTTCTTCGATGTTCCAGCGAATCAAGGCCGCCGCACAGTGGGGAAAAACGAAAAATCGTGTTTCAGAATTGTCTAGAGCCTTCAATTTTGGTTCGATTTGGACGATTTTTTTTTAAATTGAAGATTATTAAATTCCGAACAAAGTTGTCGGAGCCGATTTTTCAATTAAACTTTTGTTTCAAAATGGCGGACGTTGGTTTCTGATTATATAGCGACTGAAACACAGAAAACGCTTACAGTTTCAAACCAAGTTGTGCTAAAATGCGTGTATGTATGTTTTTTTATGTCGCAGATAATATATCTATCTAGTTACAAGATTAATAATAATGAACCCAAAATGGCTGCCATGAACAATAAAAGTATTATAAATATGAATAAACGTACCATTATTATTTTATATCCATAACATTTGCATAAATAATTTCTTTAAGGTTGTTAATTATAAATATGTTTCAACAATTGACTTAAAATGACAAATCAAATATGGCGGATGCCAAAATTGAATCGAGCAAGAAAGTTTCTCTGTGGCATTTAGACTGTGGCAGTCAGATCATTCAAGTTATTCAAGTTTAGTTGCGGGATTTAAATTTTCATGCAGTTATTGCTAGAATATTGCTGCTGTAAATTTTAAGTATCGTAGACAATTTTCTAGCCGATACAAAAAACAGCGATACACGCAGAAAAGGACAGCTCACACAGCTAGAAAATGGCTACAACAGCTAAAACGTTTTGTTAAAATAGGGACAGCTAAATATTTTGCTGCACTAGCCACATTGTTTGCTGTTGTAGCAAAAAAGTGGCTGCTGTTGCTAAACAGTGGCTAATGCAGCAAAATATTTAACTGTCCCTATTTTAGCATTTCTCTGCGTGTATTTTGTAAGAGTAATAATAATCTTTATTAACGAGAAAACCCTTTAGTACATATACAGAACTACTGAATTATAGGAATAGACTAGAAAAATAAGAAAATAAAATATGTCTAACCTTAACTTACTCTTACATAAAATGTTGTCTATATATAAGAAATGGTAACGTTTACATAAGAAATGGCAACGTTTCGCATTCGTTCTAACGTAATACAAACTGATTAGGAACAACAAAATATAAATAGAATACGAACAACATAATATAAACATAATATTAACGAAGTAATCGAACAAGTCTCAAACATATACAATATAAGTTTAACAAAATCTGGACAAGCTGTAAATAGATGCCATCGTTTAAAATATAAAGTTATGCGGAAAAGTGACAATAAAATAGATTAATATAAATAAATAAAAAGAAATGAACTGATTTATATATATATATATATATATATATATATATATATATATATATATATATATATATATGTATATATATATATATATATATATATATATATATATATATATATATATATATGTATATATATATATATATATATATATATATATATATATATATATATATATATATATATATATAGATTAATTTATCGTTACTGTAACGCATATCGGTCATAAGTCTGAAAATTAGTAAGTCAAGGTAGTCGTAAGTAGGGGGATACCTATAGTTTTACACATCACAGAAATCTAGTAATAACTCTTGAGCTTCAACGTCAATAGTCTTGGAAGAGCGTTTCCATTCTTTCCGTAGAGTACTTATGTAAGGATCAGATGAAGTTAAAAGCTTCTTAATGATATCTTCATTTGTTGCAGTTCTACAATGTTTTCGAGTGTGATATTCTCTAAATCGCTTAAAGTCTTTGTTACGGGCTTCCTGTGCTTCTTCGGATAACTCACCGATTGGTAACAAATGTGAGCTTATAATTTTGCTCCCATGGAAAAGAATTTTGTGTACCGAAGCAGGCATGTAATACAAAGGATAAAGTTTAATATAAAGTTTTGCCGTTTCAAAAGCATAGTGTTCAAATTTACTGGTTCTGTAAAACTATTTTCAAACGTCTCCTGCGGCATTCAAAACATCTTTTCTACGTTGTTCTCTTCTAGACACTGTCTACTAACACATTGTATATTTTATAGACATATTTATTTTCTTATTTTTCTAGTCTATTCCTATAATTCAGTAGTTCTGTATATGTACTAAAGGGTTTTCTCGTTAATAAAGATTATTATTACTCTTACAAAGTACACGCAGAGAAATGCTAAAATAGGGAGAGTTAAATATTTTGCTGCATTAGCCACTGTTTAGCAATAGCAGCCACTTTTTTGCTACAACTGCAAACAATGTGGCTAGTGCAGGAAAATATTTAGCTGTCCCTATTTTAACAAAACGTTTTAACTGTTGTAGCCATTTTCTAGCTGTGTGAGCTGTCCTTTTCTGCGAGTATCGCTGTTTTTTGTATCTGCTAGAAAATTGTCTACGATACTTAAAATTTACAGCAGCAATATTCTAGCAATAACTGCATGAAAATTTAAATCCCGCAACTAAACTTGAATAACTTGAATGATCTGACTGCCACAGTCTAAATGCCACAGAGAAACTTTCTTACTCGATTCAATTTTGGCATCCGCCATATTTGATTTGTCATTTTAAGTCATTTGTTGAAACATATTTATAATTAACAACCTTAAAGAAATTATTTATGCAAATGTTATGGATATAAAATAATAATGGTACGTTTATTCATATTTATAATACTTTTATTGTTCATGGCAGCCATTTTGGGTTCATTATTATTAATCTTGTAACTGTGATATTAGATATATTATCTGCAACATAAAAAAAACATACATACACGCATTTTAGCACAACTTGGTTTGAAACTGTAAGCGTTTTCTGTGTCTCAGTCGCTATATAATCAGAAACCGCCATTTTGAAGACGTCCGCCATTTTGAAACAAAAGTTTAATTGCAAAATCGGCTCCGACAACTTTGTTCGGAATTTAATAAGCTTCAATTTAAAAAAAAATCGTCCAAATCGAATCAAAATTGAAGGCTCTAGACAATTTTGAAACACGATTTTTCGTTTTTCTCCACTGTGCGCCGGTCAGTTCCGGGTCTCCAATCAGACGAACAGCTCTTCTCTGAATAGAATCCAACAAATGCAGTGTATGTTTAGGAGCGGAGCCCCAAATATTGGAGCAGTATTCCATAGTTGGTCAAATTTGAGCTTCGTAAAGAATTAACACTTGTTGTGAAGTGTAAAGCTTTCTGGTTCGAAATAATATTCGCAACTTTTGAGAAGCTCTCCTTGCTATGCCTGCAACATGTACATACCAGGACATATTTGCTCCCAAATTAACGTCCAACAAATTGAGTGAGTATATATATATATATATATATATATATATATATATATATATATACATATATATATATATATATATATATATATATATATATATATATACATATATATACATATATATATATATATATATATATATATATATATATATATATATATATATATATATATATATATATATATACACCTAAATTACGATTATTATGTCACCTAGGGGAATAATAAAATAAGTCAGAATTAATATTGAAATTCTTTATTATAATAAAATTATTCACAAAATTAAGACACACAAAAGCTTATGTAAAACTTGTTTTAAATTATCAAACCATACTTTTTAAAATAAAAATATAACATTAAGCATTATTCCTAGGATAATATTGTGAACAACTAATCTTAGTTTGATGAATAATTATCGAAATATTTTCTTTAAACTATACCACAGAAAATATAGCTATCGCTACAGAAAGGCAAACACGTGAAATAAAACGTTGTCGTCGCAAAAGGAAGCCGCCGGCTACCTCCGATATCGCTACAATGTGCTTAGTCGAGTTTCCTAGAAATTGGTAAGGTACACAAATATTTTTGAAAAAACTGTTGAACAAGCATTTAAGACTTCAATGCAACAAGCTCTGGAGGAAGCAGTACTATTGAATGACAACTCAAGGGACCTGACAATCGCCATGGATGGTTCCTGGTAAAAAAGGGGCCATTTCTCTCCAGTTACCGTCCTTTCTGCCTTGAGCTTTGACACCGGGAAAATTATAGATATTCATGTAATGTCTAGATATAATTTGTGTACCCCAAAAACTTAATAATAAACATGAAGAAAACTACAAGCCTAAATACTTCTAGCAGAGAGATGGAAGTGGACGGAGCAATGTCAATTTTAAAAACTCTGAGAAAGCCAACGTAAGATATGAGTACTACCTCGGCTACGGGGATAGTGAGGGTTTTGCCCAAGTAGAAAATAGTAAGCCGTATGGTGAACAATTATTGGGAACCGTTAGAGAAATTTGAAAAAAGCTTGGAAAGGAAACTGTCAGCGATGGTAAGCCAATTAAAGGAAGATGAAGGTTATCAGACGAAGTAATTTTAAAAATCCAAAAATACTATAAGAAGAAATTGAGAAAAGGATGTAGAGTCTATATAAAAAAGCTGGTCGAAATATTTTTATTTGTCTTCAAGTGATAAGAATCCTGTCCATAACCTCTGCCCAAAAGACAATGAAACATAGTGCAAATTCCATGAATTTACAAAGGGAAATAAAGTATATAAACATTCTGAACACTTTCATTTACCCATGGCCGTCATGGCAGAAATAAATCAGATTTTTCGAAACCTAGCAGAACCCGACGTCCTGAAAAAGTGCCTTCATAAAAAAACACAAAATTTGAATGAATCCTATAACAATGTTTTATGATTTATACTTTCAAAAAGGATATTTGTTTCTTTAGAAACACTAAAGTTGGGAGTGTACGATGCGGTAGCTTTATTCAACATGGATCAAATAGCAAAATGCAAAACCCTTGAAAAATTGGGATTAAGCCTGGAAAGAACTGTGTGTCTAGTCTAAAAAATATAAACAAAGAGAAAATTTATCAGGCAGAATATAAATTTAAAAGTGATTCAAAAGAGGCAATGAAAAAATGGAACAAAGCCAGAAAGAAACCAGACGAGGAGTTTGATGCTGCCGACGACTGCCCCTACCATCCGGGCGGTTTTTAAGGTACCTTTACAAATTTTATTTTATTTCCGTAACTTTCTAATGGTTCCAAACGGTTTGAAGTATTGAAAAGTGTTTGTAAATATTCATAGTTTTAAATTTAAAAAATGTACCTTACCCTCTTAAATTAAATAATAATTAGTGAGACAAAAAAATATAAATAAGTGAGTTTTTGTGTGTGTAAATATTTTGATATGGCACTATCAATCAATGTCTAACAGTATCTGAGCAAGAGTAAAGAATACGTTAAACTTAAATTCGTTTATCGACGACCAGAAAACAATTGGGCTGCGCTAGCCTGAATGTGAGTTAAAGTCTTGAGTTATTCGCATTTAAATGATTTATGAATTTTATAATGTAAATATTATATAGTCTATTACAGAAAGCTATATGAAAAGCATGAAAATATCCTATATTTCTGTGGTGTAAGTTAGCTTTTAGTAGTAATACATATGTAACTTGGCTGCTTCAATCCTAGATTTTTATTTATGTCTTTTTTCAGTAAGAATATATATTTATTCAAGAACAAGAACATCTTATTCACAATATAAATCGAATAAAGACGACAGAATTTTCATTTTTTCATCCACTATTTTCTAATTAAAAATCAAAATTATTTTTTTAGCTTCTGTGTTCCAACTTACTGCTACTTTAAGA
Organism: Pachyrhynchus sulphureomaculatus; assembly: GCA_019049505.1. Classification (NCBI taxonomy): domain Eukaryota; kingdom Metazoa; phylum Arthropoda; class Insecta; order Coleoptera; family Curculionidae; genus Pachyrhynchus; species Pachyrhynchus sulphureomaculatus. The sequence continues at coordinate 172,741,454 of CM032447.1, read as the reverse complement.
TCAATTATAATTTGAAACCTTCAGACTGCAGTATTATGAGTATAGCTTTAGGAGCAATAAATCAGTACACTTCCGTCAGAAAGTATTTGCCCACCTAGAAATTTCAATGTAACTGTCAAAATTTGATACCTAATTAAACCCTTTTATTATATTAGGTAAATTTAATTGTTCTTAACAAGTGTCCATCATAAAATTGTTTAGATAAGCCTTTTTGGTGAAATCACAAATTAAAAACCAATTAGAACAAATTTCCAAGTTTTGCATGATAATCGTTTTGAGGCGATTTCTGAGAATTCCAGTTGAAGAACTCATTTCAAGTTTCTAGGGATTATGGAAATTCCTAGTGACATTTTATGATAAAAACTGTGCTATAAATACCATTGCCCTTTTGGAAATGAACCATTCGCAAACAGTACTTTGTCATTGATACAGGCTCAATTGTTTTGTGAAAATGCCAAAAACGAAAGAAGTTTCCGTTGAAAATCGGGCTCTGATAATTGCGAGACAACAAAATGGTCACTCAAGTCGACAAATCGCGAGTAATATGCGGGTGCCAAGGAGAACGGTGGACTACATCGTAAAAAAATTTTCTGCGGGACATGGAATTCCAACCAAAAATGTTCAGGAAGGCCTCGAAAAACGACTCCCTCTGAAGGTAGAGCAATAATAATGTCCAGTAAACGTAATCGCCGCCTAACCGCACCAGAAATCACGGCTCGAGTAAACCTGGAGCGGCCCATCCCCATCAGCGCGACAACCATGAAGAACAGGTTAGCAGAAGGTGGACTATACGGGAGAGTTGTAGTGAGGAAACCACTTCTTAGGCAAGTGAATAAACGTAAACGATTAGAATGGGCCGGAGAACATGAAAATTGGACATCAGAACAATGGAATTCCGTCCTTTGGAGCGACGAATCTAAATTCGAAATTTTCGGTTCAAATCGACGAGTTTACGTGCGGCTGCCAGCTGGAGAGAGGATGTTGGAAGCCTGTCAGTTGCCTACAGTAAAAGATTGTGGAGGTTCAGTAATGGTTTTGGGTTGTTTTGGCAAAGGTAAAGTTGGAATAATCTTTAGGATAGAAGGAATCATGCGAAAAGAAGAAATTTTGCTAACTTAAATGCTTTCTTCCGGAAGAGATACTTTTCTTGGGAAATTTATTTTTCAACATGACAACGACCCTAAACATTCTACTAAACAAATTAGAGAACTTTTGAACCAATGGAAATGGATGACGTCCTGGATGTGATCACAATCACCTGACTTGAGCCCCATCGAATTGCTGTGGGACCATTTGGACAGGTGTGTTCGAAACTCAATCTAACATCAGAAAATCACTTGTGGGAGTTTTTACAAGCAGAATGAGTTAAATATATATATATATATATATATATATATATATATATATATATATATATATATATATATATATATATATATATATTATCTCGGTTTTTGTTGTCTTGGGACCGAAATAACTAGGTGCGCAAATACTTAATAACGGTAGTGTATATACCCGGTTGCCTATTATAAATGGGTTACTTAAATGATTTTAGTATGTATTTATTTTAGGTGATTGCAAAAGTTCGTACCCGATTTTCATAGATGGCAAAAGCATGCACTTTTGACTGTGCTGACGTTTCTTTTATAATCATATTATTAACTAAATGCGTCATGAGTTAACATAACCTTAAAAAAGTTTATTTAAATTAATTTGTGTGCAAGGTTATGGTAATATCCAAAATGGAAAATGAAAAGTTACATTTTCGTCATATTATGTTATATGAATTTAAAAAGGGAGTGAGTATCGGACCTGCAACAAAAAATATTCAAGACGTTTATTTGGATCCTACTCTTATGATAGTTAAAAAGTGGTGTGTGGTCGATTTCGAAATAGTGACTTCAATCTAAATGATAAACTTCGCGATCTTCCCGCATTGATAATGAGGTTAACCGTAAATAATAATTCACGGATTACCACTGAAAAGAGTACTGAGAGACTAAATGTTGACAATTTGACTGCATTTTGGATATATTTCGAAACTCAATAAATGGGTTCGGCACGTTTTGACAGAACGGAACAAACTGAACTGTATTGCAACAGCCATTTCTTACCTCGCTCGTCAACAAAACGAATCTTTCTTGAATTAAGTCTTAACTGAATGAAAAATGGGTTGTATTTAACAATATAATAAGAAAAAGAAACTGGAAGCATGGAAGTGGAAAAGCAGAATCTATAGCAAAGGCTGCATTGCATCCAATGAAAATGTTGTTATGTGTCTGGTGGGATTGCAGAGAAATAATTTTTTACGAGCTTGTTCCACTTGGCCACACAATAATTGCGGAGAAGTATTGTGAGCAACTCAGCAAAACGTCCAAATCGAAAAGGCATAATCTTTCAGCGTAACAACGCTAGACCACATGTCGCTCAACAAACACTGCAAAAACTTAGGGTGTTAAAATAGGAAATACTCCAGCACCCACCGTATTCCCCTGACCTTGTTTGCCCCTTCAGATTTTCATTTGTTTCGTTCAAAATAATTTGAATGACAACAAATTTGATTCTATGTAAGAAGTCAAAAACTACCTTACGACTTTTTTTTGAAGAGAAACCAAGGTTTCTTCAAAGAAGGAATTCAAAAACTGGTAAAACGTAGAGGGATAGTTATAGAAAATGATGTAGAGTACATTATCGATTAATAAATACTATTTTTCATGAAAATGTGTTGTATTTAATTTGGTTTTTAATCGGGCACGAACTTTTGCAATCACTCAATATATAAACAAACAAATGCATTATTCGGCACTGCCTAATTTTATTTTTAACCTATTTGTCGGTAAAATAAGTAATTTTTACTAGAGAAAAAATATTACGAGACGTATTTCTTGTGTCAAACTTTACTGCTCTTTATGTTTGATGAAGTAAAACGTTGCTGTTCATACTAATACCATATATAAATCTGAATGCTCATATATTTCTTCGTTTGTTTGCTGAATATATCATGACTTACTGCGATAATAGCATGGCATTTCTTTTCAAATTCGCTAATAATTAAATAGTTTCGTGACTACAATATATTTTCCACCACGCATAGTGTGTGACATCACCTTGCAAATGCTAATAAAATCTGAATTCGATTTTGTGACAATAAAATCCCATCACGATTATCGTGACTCTGTGACTTTTAATGTCTTCGTATATTAACGCAACTTTTCCATGCACCCCTTTGTCACGTCATCAGATGTCGCAATTTTCTTATCCCGTTAAAGCAAAGATGTCCAAATTACTACATAAGTTTAGTGACTTGTCATCGAATAAAAAAATTAAAATTAAAAATGAATATAATAAAAGAAACCTACGTTAATTATACCAATATTTATTTGTTTCCATGATGAGAACCTTTTGTTTCCAAGCTCTATTTTTAACATCATCAAAATATTACTTTATATTTTTCTAAAAAGATTTTGCAGTAAAATTATCTAATTTTTCGAACATTTAATTACTCTAAATACGCCAGAAACTCTCCAGAGGGTCAAAGTTCAACAATTTGTGCAATAGTTGAACATTTTTTTTACGTAATTATTTTTTATTTATTTATTTTTGTTGAACTTCATTCCTTAAGAATTTAATTATAAAGTGATTGCCATAAAAATATTTTTAATAAGGCTTACCCTCCTCTTTCAGTTTCTCAAAAAGTATAAGTTTTTATATTAAAATACACAAAGTGGTTTGTTTACAACGTAGTTATATTCTATTTATTATAACAAACAAAGACACTTTTTAATTGGAATATGGTTTGGTGCTAGATTTAGAAGGTAAGTTCCTGGTGAATTCGATGATAAGAAAAACTTATATGTACAAGTAGTATCCTCATTCAATAAAGAAGCAGCCAAGATGTAGCAAAAATTGTAAGATCACTCCAAGCCGCCCAAGCTGTTTTGACAATTAAAAGTCACCAAGCTGAACAGAAACACAGACATGATCAAACTACCAGTAGATCAAGGTAACGCCACAGTCTTGATTGGTACAGATTACATCACTAAAATGACAAGCCCACTAAACGCTCTGTCATGCAAACCAGTATCTAAAAACCTGCTTGGAAATGACTATCTAATTTAAAATCAAAGAATCACCGATAGATCCTGAAATCAAACCAAGGGTGACGGATTACCCTAGAACAGATGTCCTAAATTATACGGTCTTCCAAAATCAAAATCTCCATACTTTAAATTTCGAAGAAAATGACATAGCAGTAACTTTCGACGTCAAGTCTACCCTAGCATCTTAATATGGTAGATAAAGCTCTTCAAAAAATCGCCCAAATAAAGTTTATGGATCTTGCCAGATATGCACCAAAAATGCATACTTCTGGATTGACAACCAAATATACAGGTAAATAGAAAGCGCCGTCATAGCTTCATGGTTGTCCTCAGCCATAGTCAACCTAGCCAAAAATGTACATGATGGCATATTCTTCATTTTGTCCTTTGAAAAAGATAAACTCCACAAGTTATATATATATATATATATATATATATATATATATATATATATATATATATATATATATATACATATATATATATATATATATATATATATATATATATATATACATATATATATATATATATATATATATATATATATATATATATATATATATATATATATATATATATATATATATATATATATATATGTATAACACGTAGGCTGAAAAGTTTTTGGTCTATCTATTTAAAACACATTTTTTTTTTGCAAAATTCGATTTTATTCATCAATATAGTCTCCTGCAAGAGCGATACAATCAGTCCAACGCTTTTCTAATATTTCTATATCTTTTTTGTAGAAAGATTTGTTTTTACCTTGAAGATAGGCCTCAGTTTCGACCATAACCAAATCTCTTTCCTGCGAGCATTTTTTTGAGGTCTGCGAATAGATAATAGTCGCTGGGGGGGAAATCTGGAGAATAAGGTGGGTAAGGAACCAATTCGAATTTCAATTCGGTCAATTTTGCCATCATAATCATTAACTTGTGACACGGTGCTTGTCTTGATGAAAGAGCACTTTTTCCTTGTTCATTTGGGACCATTTCTTTGCAATTTCTGCCTTCAAACGCACCAATAACTTTATATAATATTTACTATTGATGATTTTTCCCTTCTCAGCATAGTCAATGAAAATTATTCCACGAGCATTCCAAAATACAGAGGCTAAAACCTTCCGAGCTGACTATTGTGTGTTTGGTCGCTTCGGGCGGCTTTCATCGGCATCCTTTTTATTGCTCTTAAACAGGTCCAAACAGCTCTCAGAACCATCAACACGTAGTTGTTTTTAATCCACTGTGAGCAGACGAAGTACCCATTTCGAACAGAGCTTTCCCATGCCCAAATGTTCATGCAAAATATGACCAACACGTCCTTTTGATATTTTTAGGGTGTCAGCTATCTCACACAATTTCACTTCACGCTCAACCAAAACAATTTTGTGGATTTTTTTGAGGTTTTCCGGTGTAACTATCTCATTTGGGCGTCCAGAGCGTTCGGCATATTTGTTGGGGAACTCGGGAAAGGGCGTGATAAAAGTTCACACAATGTTCATTAAGCCAATATTTCGATCCTTGGTTGGGACCTTCTTCAGGGCAACAACTGAAAAGGAGAAATAGTCTACTAACTGACAGAACTTGGGCAAAAATTAAATTATTCAATTTATTATTATTATTACAAAAAGTTCTTCTTTCTCACATTTGATCAATGTGGCTCCATGTTTGGCTGACGGGCCAAAACCAAGTCAGCACAAACGCTATTACCATTCCGTGTTAAGGAATGACCTGACAATGTTACATGTTTTCAAAATCACTGACTTCTGAATGTTTTTGTGTATGTTTGTGTTGAGTCCTAATTGTACTAAATGTGATGTGAATGTTATTGGTGTAAGGCCTGTGGTTGATATAATGAGGGGGACAATGATGACTTTTTCTTGTCTCCATAGCCTTTTTATTTCCGTTGCAAGGTCTGTGTATTTGGAAATTTTTTCTGTGTATTTCGTTTGGATGTTTGTGTCGTTGGGGTCAGCTATGTCAATTAGATAAGTGACTTTTCCTTTTTTGCACTGAAAAGTAATATCGGGTCTATTGGCGGAGACTGTTTTATCTGTATGGATACCGATGTCCCAGTAGAGCTTGTAATCTTCATTTTCAAGTATGGATGTTGGCGTGTATTTGTAGTAGGGATCTGTGTTTTCTATGAGTTTGTATGTTGTGGCTAGTGCTTGATGAACTACTTTGGCAGCTGAATCATGCCTGGCTGTGTACTCTGTTCCGGCCAATATTTTACATCCGCTCGTTATGTGTTCGATCGTTTCTTTCTGCTGGTGGCATTTCCTACATCTGTCCTCTGCAATAGTCGGGTCTTTGATGATATGCTTTTGGTAGTTTCTAGTTAATATTACTTTATCCTGGATGGCAAGTAAGAAGCCTTCTGTTTCAGGGAATAGCTGCCCATCCTGTAACCAGGTGTATGATTGTTTTTTATTTACGTGGTCTTGTTCTATGTGGTATCTGTGTTTTCCGTGGAGTGTTTTCTCTGACCACGTTTTCATCTTTTCCTGTTGTAATTGGGTGTGACTGTGTGTGTCTGCTGAGTGGTCTGCCTGGGCTAAGTCGAGAGGTGTGTGTAGTTTTTGTCTGCTTTCACTGTCGCTGTGTGGAGGCTGGTTTGCTTGCTGTGAAAGAATTTCCTAAGTGCTTGTATTTGTTTCGTGTGTAATGATCTGATGTCTATAATTCTTCTTCCTCCTGCCTTCCTTTCGATGGTAAGTCTTTCTTTGCATGCGTTGGGGTGTAATTTTCTGTATTTGGTGAATTGAGATCGCATAAGGATGTGAATATTTTCTATGTCTGTTTGTGACCATTTGATGATACCAAATGAATATGTGAGTATAGGTATAGCGAACGTGTTGATGGCTTTAGTGAGATTCTTAGAGTTAAGTTTTGTTTGCAAAAGTTTCGTCTATTTTTGAATTCGGTTCTGAGCTCTGTTTTGATGTGAGTATGGTTGAGTTCGATGCTTTGTTGGAAGCCTAAATATTTGTATGTTTCTTTGTCGAACATGTTATCGAGTGTTTCATTGTTGATGGTTTCTGTTTCATGGTGGCACTTCCATTGGCCTTTGTTGATGTGGAGCACTTTGCATTTATTTATACCAAATTCCATATTGACATCTAAGGTGAATATTTCTGTGATTTTGAGGAGTTCTTTCAGCTGTGTTTGTGTGGCAGCGTAGAGTTTTATATCGTCCATATACAGGAGGTGGTTTATTTTATGTTGATTCACTTTTTGGTGTCTGATATTGAAGTCATGCTCTGTTCTGTTTAGTATATTTGAGAGTGGATTGAGACAGAGGCAAAACCATAGAGCGCTGAGCGAGTTTCCCTGAAATATACCCCGTCTGATGTACAGCTCTTCTGTTTGGATCCGTTCGGTTTGTGTTTCTAGGCGTATTTTGGTTTTCCATGTTTTCATAATTTGCGCGAGAAACTGCCTGAGGTGTGGGGTATGGAGTTGAAGGCTTTTTTATAGTCTATGTAACCGATGTGAAGGTTTCTGTGTTCTTTTCTGGTTTGTCCCATAATCACGCTATCTATAATCAGCTGCTCTTTCCATCCTCGACTATTTTTCCTGCATCCTTTCTGCTCTTCTGTGAGAATATTTTTGTCTGTTAGGTGTTCTTCTATTTTCTTCGACATTGTGGCTGTGATGATCTTGTATAGGGTTGGAAGACAGGTGATAGGTCGGTAGTTTGACGGGTTTGTGGTGTCTGAGCTTTTGGGTTTAACGTATGTTATTCCTTGTGTAAGGAAAGTGGGAAATGTGTGTGGTTGTAGAATGGCTTTGTTGATTTGGTGTGTGAGTGTTTCGTGTGTGGTGGTAAACTGTTTGTACCAGAAGTTTTGTATATTGTATATTCCAGGACATTTCCAGTTGTGTGTGTGTTTGATAGTTTCTGTAATTTCTAGTGTATTTAATGTGGGATTTTCTTGTTCTGTAACATGTTTATACTTTTCCAATAATCTGTGAGTTCTTGTTTGTTTGGTGGTTCAGTCACTGCTATCTGTTTGTTGTACATAGTTTTCCGGTAGAACTGTTTTTCGCTTCTTCAGAAGAGGTTGTTGGTGTCTTTCCTCTCATTTGATTCTTTGTATCTACGGAGTCTTGCGGCATATACAGATAGTTTTTGTTTCAAAGTATCGAGGATTTCTGGCAGTGTTCTGTTGGGAGACTTAGATTTGATCTTGTTTGCCCCTGTGTGACACGTTTGGACGCGTTCCCGCTTATAAACTGGGTAAGATGTCCTAGATCTCTCCTGATGTTGTTGATTTTGTTTTCTATTCTTATTTACCATTTGAATTTTGGTTTTGTCCTGTTGGGGTTTCCTTGTCATTGAGGGAGTTTTTGATTATTTTGTGGTGATTGCTGCTGCGTATATTATTGTGTGAATGTCTTCGATTGTGCTTAATTTGGTTATATACTGAGGTATTATGTGCTTGTTTAGTGTGTTGAGGATTGGTTGCGTGCTCTGTTTGAAGATCAAACGAGGGATGGGATTTCTTGTTGTGGGGTCGGTGCCTGACCATCGAGCTAGATGTGACTCCATTTTTACTTTAAGTGTTTGTATGAGAGGTGATTCGGGGTGATATTGTGTGGATGTTGTTGAGGGTGGCGAGTGATTCATGTTGTTGTCTGTGATATGGTATTGCGTGGTACTCGCAATATTATTTTGCGCTATGCTCCTCCTGGGTGGTGGGTCTTGTTGTGTTCGACTGGCTGGTTGTGTGGGTGAGGCTGGTTCGGTATCTGCTTTATTGTTTCTATTGTTTGGTTGGTCTGTGTTCAATTCAACAGCCACTGTGTCCTTGATGGTTTGCAATTCGAGAGGTGTGAGACGATTGTTCTTGGTAATAACTCTTTTTTGGTCTATTACTCTCTGTTCTGAAACAAGTAATTGCAGATGTGGATATTCGGTCAAGAAAAGTCTGTGCAGTTCGGTCTGTAGCCCGACATTATTGTTTCGAGTTTGGTGGCGGTGTAGTAACAGCGCATCACCGTCCTATTCATCTCATCTGTCCACTTTAACCGCTGTCTTGTTTTGCCAGCCTTGGTAGTTGCGCGTTGTTTTTGCAAAACATACGGGCCCTGGCCTGGCTTTGATGTTTGTGTTTGTCCCGCATCTACGTCGGTTGCGCTTGGGATTGATGTTGGTGGGTCCAATCGGCGAGTGATTCTCTTCTCAGTGATTTCTTTGTCAGGTTTTGTGTTTTTATTACAGCAACGCATGGCGTGTTCGTTGATTCCTGTGGTGTAACTCATGCGCTGCTGTGATTTTCCCGCCTTGGTGGGTGTCGGCTTAGTCGCTGACACAACACTTTTGGCAGGTCCATTTTCGGTTGCCTGGTCTTCATCGTTTTGGTCGAGCTGCCATTTCCCGCGACGGCCTCGACCGTTACGTCGCTCTCCCGATGCTTTTTTATTGGTCTGCTGTTCTCTGGAATGTTTTGTGTGGTGTCAGAAGCTCAAAGTGTCCCGACATTGGGTTGCCTGTTAGTAGAAAGTAAATGGTTTTGTTGTATTTTCCCGTGCTTATTATTGTTGGTCTGTCCGTAAAAGTTATTTTTGTATGTCTTGTTCTTCGTTGTTTTGAGAAGATATGAAAGTTGCTATTTTGTGTTTCCGAGAGGGCAAGTATCTCTAGGCTCGTTCCATAGGTGCCATTTTTCCTCATATAATTATAATAGTTATTGAAGTCTTTTATATCGTCGACTTCAATTAATGAAAATGTGTGAAGTTCCGACCAGTTTTGTTGTAAATATCTTAGAGCAACATCTCGGAGTTTCTCATGATGGTTTTGGTGGCCATATAAGTGTAAGCTAACTGCACGGAAAAGGCAATTTCCATCACCTACAATGTCGGATCTGGTAAAACTATCGGGAGTAGTTTCGGCTGAGGCGGTTGTTTGGTTCGTCTGTGGTTGTTGTTGTTATGGTGTTGCTATAGCTGTTTGTACGACAGGGGTCCGCCTCCGCAACACCCTTCCATTTTCATTATTATAATTATTATTATTTGACATAGTATTCCCACGAGTATCCTAGGAAAGAAAGGTCGACTGCGGCAGAGCCTGGATGCCACAGCAAGGCTAATTACTCCCGGAGATCGCCCGGTATCCGGGGGGAACCGTTCGCGACTCATTAACGCTGAGCCATTCATCTTCTCGGCACGGTAAACACCTTAAGATTGCGTTTTTATTACACATAATCTGAACAACACAAGACAGCACAACATGACTCAGGTACCTCGGGATCGTCAATGCCCGTACTAGGAGAGTCCTAGGATTCCCCTAGCCCCTGAGGGGCTATCATTATTATTATTAATAAACCAATGTAGAAGTACAATGAAATATAAGATGTAATATAAAAAAGAGCAAAGACACTCACATGAGTAGTGAGAAGTAAAGTTAACATGAATGGCCATTATTAGCTTGTAATATAGAAACGACTAACAATCCATCAAAATAAACACTATAAACTAATACACAAAGTTAAAAAGATAAAATTTATAACAGGGATGTGTTTTAAAACGCTGGATGCTGAAAACATTTTTAATTATTAATTAATTCACCCGAACCAACCACCTGTAGCCGGCGCCATTCACAAAATGGTTGACATACCACTAACAAAAGACAGTTACTTGACAGAAAGAGAAAACGGACTTTATTGAAAACCTAAAAATCTAAAAACCGAAATTTTAAACAACCGGAAGGGGAACTGGTCTAATGAAAAATATATAAATGGTCAAATAAAGAGAAGAAGAAATTACCAATTGAACGACCTTAAAATCGATAAGGAAATTCGGATCAAAAACAACCACAAATTTTTTGGATAAAAAGGGACAAGAGATCTAGCAAAAGAGAAATAGAGAAGGAAGGATGGAATGTTATATTGACTTATGAATCAAATTTATTTTAATTATTTATATAATTTGTTAATATATAAATATTTAATTATTGAAAAATTAATTTGAGAGAGGAGGTTTTTCACCAAAGGGTATATTGAAGCATGAAAATTCCAAGAGGGAGGGAAGGGGGGAATCTCTCTCTCTCAAACCATCTAGATCGGTTCTTTTATTGATGTGAGTGTCTTTTCTCTTTTTTATATTACATCTTATATTTCATTGTACTTCTACATTGGCTTATTAATAAAAATAATGATAGTAATAATAATAAGAAAGAAAAAAAGAAAAAGTCACCTATCTAATTGACATAGCCGTCCCCAACGACACAAACATCCAAACGAAATACACAGAAAAAATTTCCAAATTCACAGACCTTGCAACGGAAATAAAAAGGCTATGGAAGCAAGAAAAAGTCATCATTGTCCCCTCATTATATCAGCCATAGGCCTTACACCAACAACATTCACACCACACTTAGTACAATTAGGACTCAACACAAACATACACAAAAACATTCAGAAGTCAGTGATTTTGAAAATATGTAACATTGTCAGGTCATCCTTAATACACAATGGTAATACGTTTGTGCTGACTTGGTTTGCGCCCGTCAGCCAAACATGGAACTAACATACATTGACCAAATGTGAGAAAGAAAAAGAAAAACAAAAACAATCATAATAATAAATTGAATAATTTAATTTTTGCCCAAGTTTTGTCAGTTAGTAGACTATTTCTCCTTTTCAGTTGTTGCCCTGAAGAAGGTCCCAACCAAGGACCGAAATATTGGCTTAATGAATATTGTGTGGACTTTTATCACGCCCTTTGTCGAGTTCCTCAACAAATTTTATATTTAAGAATTTTGTTAAATACGGCAACTTTTGCTTTCTTTCTTTCTTTATATATATATATATATATATATATATATATATATATATATATATATATATATATATATAAATATATATATATATATATATATATATATATATATATATATATATATATATATATATATACATATATATATATATATATATATATATATATATATATATATATATATATATATATATATATATATATATAACGTTTTTATCATAAAACTATTACGATAAAAGATAAAACGTGTAAATCGAAAAATTTTTTTCGGGGGGTGGGGTGGGGTCTGTGATATTTTTCTTGAAAATAAAAGTATAATGATCATTTTTTTAAAAAAGAAGAAGTTTATTATTAAAGTTTTATAAGGATCAGTTATTTCAGTTTTATTCCTAAAAATATATTTTTACAGATTTAATCATTATAAAAGTTTTATTTAATAACACTGACCTAAAACTTTTAACTAGTTGATATTGGATATTGGGTAATAAATATTATATTAACTTTATTAACTAGAACATTCATTAAAAATGGTATTACTTTATTATGATACATTGATTTACAGGGTAGTAAAGTAATTTATTGTTAGTCAAGACAAACAAAATGCGCACAAATGTATATGTGATACATTATAACAGAACTACCGGTAATTCGATTAAAGGAGATGAAAAAATTAGCCGAAATACTGTTTGGTAATCCCATTATATCGATTCAATTTCGTCAACTGAGGAGGATAGATGACTTTTCAAGGTCACCCGTAACGTTGCTCTTGTCAAGCGTAGTAATACAGCAACATTATCATTTGTTACGCTTTATTACATTTGGTCAAACCTATTAGTCAGCATAAGAAAATAAATAATATTTATAAGATGGTCATCTTTACTGTTTAGCTTGTATTCTCAGTTACAATTAACATAATTAAGATTGAACCTCTTCTATAATACTACTCAGTATATATCACCCTTACACCAAACACTTTATTTTTGCACTCGACGCGCGTTTCGCTAACCATGTTAGCTTCATCAGGAGCGATGATTGAGTCAATCATCGCTCCTCAGCGTCAAGTGCAAAAATAAAGTGTTTGGTGTAGTGGTGATATATACTGAGTAGTATCATTGTGCCAAAGATTCCACATTCCCAACTTACTCTTCTATAATATATATAAAATGCAGTCTCTCTGTCTGTCTGTCCGTTAGTGCGATTATCACTCGAGAACCACTTATCCGATTTACGTGCTTTTTTTTAAAACATATATATATGTTCTCTGGCTAGATTACAGGCTATATTTTATTACGTCAGGTAAGGCCAGGTTATCTATAATCTTCTATAATATATATAACATGCAACTCTGTCTGTCTGTCCGTCAGTGTACTTATCACTCGAGAACCACTTATCCAATTTACGTGTTTTTTTTATTTTATACGTATGTTCTCTTTTCAGGTTATATAATTATAATAAATAATCTATAATCTACAATATATAGAAAATGCAACATCTCTCCGTCTGTCTGTCTGTCCGTTAGTGCGCTTAGGACTTGAGATCCACTTATCCGATTTACACTTTTTTTTATAATTCATACATTTCTTCTCTGGCCAGGTTATCTATAATCTTCTATAATATATATAAAATGCAACTCTGTCTGTCTGTCCGTCAGTTTACGTATCACTCGAGAACTACTTATCCAATTTACGTGTTTTTTTATTCATACATATGTTCTCTTTTCAGGTTATATAATTATAATAATAATCTATAATCTACAATATATAGAAAATGCAACATCTCTCCGTCTGTCTGTCTGTCCGTTAGTGCGCTTATCACTCGAGAACCACTTATCCGATTTACGTGCTTTTTTTTAAAACATATATATGTTCTCTGGCTAGATTACAGGCTATATTTTATTACGACAGGTAACGTAGGGAATAAGCAGTGACGATAATAGTGAATCAAGTCAGAAAAAAGTTTGCCGCTAGCGCGTTCTCTTGCAATACACTGCCTAAACCATTAAATATGGAACAGTATCATGTAACAAAGAATATAGTATAAATAAGATGCAACGTCTCTCTGTCTGTCTGCCTGTCCATTAGTGCGCTTAGGACTTGAGATCCACTTATCCGATTTACACTTTTTTTTAAATTCATACATTTCTTCTCTGACCAGGTTATCTATAATCTTCTATAATATATATAAAATGCAACGTCTGTCTGTCTGTCCGTCAGAGTACTTATCACTCGCGAACCACTTATCCAATTTACGTGTTTTTTTTTTATTCATACATATGTTCTCTTTTCAGGTTATATAATTATAATAACAATCTATAATCTACAATATATAGAAAATGCAACATCTCTCCCTCTGACTGTCTGTCCGTTAGTGCGCTTATCACTCGAGAACCACTTATCCGATTTACGTGTTTTTTTAGATTTATACATATGTTCTCTGGCCAGGTTATAGGATATATTTATTACGTTAGGTAATATAAGAAATAAGCAGTGACGATAATAGTGAATCAAGTCGGAAAAAAGTTTGCCGCTAGCGCACTCTCTTGCAATACACTGCCTAAACCGTTAAATATGGAACAATATCATGTAACAAAGAATACGATATATATAAAATGCAACGTCTCTCTGTCTGTCTGTCCGTTAATGCGCTTATCATTCGAGAACCACTTATCCGATTTACGTGTATTTTTAATTCTTAATTTAATATTTATCAAAAAAAATCTATAATGTATATAAAACGCCACGTCTCTCTGTCTGTCTGTTAGTGCGTTTAGCACTCAAGGACCACTTATCCGATTTACGTGTTTTTTCTATAAAATACATATGTTATCTGGCCAGGTTATAGGCTATATTTTATTACGTTAGGTAACGTAAGGAATAAGCAGTGACGATCATAGTGAATCAAGTCCACGCGAGCGGAGCTGCGGGCACGACTAGTTATCCATAAAAGTACATTTCCAGTGATACAGTCAGTGATTATAAAGCCATCATGAGAGTTAGCATTATGAACAATAATAGCTCTTGAATTATTCGACTGTCTATTTCCAGAGAAAACCCCGCTCACTATTCCCAATATATAATTGAACGTATCTTAATGAATCTAGACATCAAAAAAACTTCTAGTGTTGATAATGTCAATGTGCTAAAAAAATGTGCCTGCTTACTAAGTGCTAGAATTCAGACGGTACTTGAAAAAGCAAAAAGGCCAGTGGAACAATGTTTCAGTGCATCTCCCAGCATCGAGGGCTATATGCCAATATTTGAAAATATCTGGAAGCGTCGAATATTATTAGAAAAAAGTTAGCATGATGGATTGTTAAGTAACAATAAGCTGCACTATTATACTATATTTATAGGGTTTTTTTTAAATAGCTAACATTAAAAGCGAAGCTACTTATAGAATCGACAAACGTTGGGGAGTTAATCGACAACTGGGGATGATCCTTTAATAAAAAAGATTCTATCACAATGGAACTATAAAAGCTTATATTTTTAACAAGACAGTCGCCTCAAAATCGATAACCGCAGTGATATATTTTTTCACTATATTTTCACTTCATCCAATGAAACTTTAAATTACACCCACTTTAAAAATGGATGATCGGGAAAAAGGGGGGCTTTTCACAAAAAGAACCTTTACATACAATAAAACTTTATAAGCTTATTCTAAAAGAAAGTAAAGGTCGCCATTTTCTACAGTTACAGAAACGCGAGGGGGATACACCTTGTTGACTACACTTCATGTCGTAACTGATTGATTATATAAGAGTTTCGATGACTTTAGAAAAAGATTTTTCTATATTATTTATTTGGTTTAGACAACCAATTTTAATAAAATATAAGGAGAATATCTAGTCAGATGATATACCTACACGTGGAAGAAAACTGTAATATACAATTTTAATGAGAATGACATCAATCGCACAATAAAAAAGGGAATATATAAGTTTTATAATAACTCAAAAAACAACATCAAAAATAGTAAACAAAACCGTGATAAATTTTTACCACTTCCTTAAACAAAGGAACTTTCTGAGAAGCTGAAATGGGTCTTGAAAAAATATAACATTATAGTTTGCCATAAAACTCAAAATAAACTAAGTTCATTATTTACAAACTTAAAAAGCCATATCCCCACAATGAATGAACATAATGTTCTCAGTTACTAAAAAACAGACTGAATGGACAAAAATATACTAGGAATGCTTCCACTGCCCTTAGTAAACACGAAGCCGAAGAAAAACATGACTTTAAATTTAATTAAACCAAGGTCCTCTGCAAAGACCGGAATTATGCCAAACTACAAATCAAAGAGATGATTGAAATAAAAAAAGATGAAAACACTGTGAATGATAGGACTGACATAAGAGAAATCAGTCATATCTACACAAATCTAATTAAAAAATAAACATGGTGGCATGCATATCCTCTTAATTAAGTGTTTACTTATTTACTGTTTTTTCCTTTTCTTTTATTTAATTATAGTTTATTGTAAACTTAGTTAACATTGTTTAATGCCTATTGGCTTATAAGTGTAACCTATTGTTACATGAAAACAAATAAATTATTATCTATCTATTATCTATCTATCTAATAATACAAATGGTATATATACTTAAAATCAATAACAGTTTTTTGGTTAAGACACCCCATCATAGATAATAAAATTTAAAAAAATTAATAAAAAATACACATGTTGATAAAAAATATAGAATTTGAAATTCACAAACACACAAATAGTTAACTTTCAAGGTAGATACTCTTGTTTAATTTATTTTATATTGTTGTTATAGTGTAAATATTTTAAATGTCCGAGTGTGCGTAAAAGATTACATGTTTTTAAACCTGTAAATTGACCTAAAAGATTTTAACTTTGTATTTTCTAATTTTAGAATAATTATTAAAAAAAAAAAAAAAAAATTTGAAAATGCCTAAAAAAAAATAAGGCGAAATGTATTTTCCAAAAGAACCTAAGTACTAAAAAATATATATATATATATATATAATATATACAAATCAAGTTTATATATATATATATATATATATATATATATATATATATATATATATATATATATATATATATATATATATATATATATATATATATATATATATATATATATATATATATATATATATATATATATATATATATATATATATATATATATAAATATAATATATATATATATATATATATATATATATATATATATATATATATATATATAATTTCGGTACCTTAGAAATCAATATCTGATATTTCATTTTCTGCTCTTTCTCGCCACTTTCACGGGTGGAAGTACCAATTCTAAAGAAGAAAAACCCTACTTTTTGTAATGCTGCTAGACACATAACCTAGAAATACAACTGAAACTTAAAATAAAGGAAGATATTTAAAGTTGGCAAATGAAAGAAAAAAGTCTAAGCTTTAAGTATGTATTCATATTTCATTTTTCATATTTAAATATCCAGGTACAAAGAAAACAGCTATTGAAAAATTCTAAATTACTCGAAGAAATTAAATAAATTACGTACTCTCTGGCCATCATATTGGATCCGCCATTTTGAATTTTTCAAATTTGTGATTGGATTCTTAATCAGAACCCCGAGAAACCCCTTAATAATCAATTTCAAGATATTCAACGGTATACAGAAACGTTAATTTAATCATAAATGAGATTGGAAGCATGATTCCCACTACAACTGAATGGTTAAACCAGCCATTTTATTTTAAATAGTTTTTTTAAATTGTGATAAAATTTAAAAAAAAAAAATATATATTTTCGATTTTGTAGACTTGGCGTATATTTAGAGCAGCAAACTTTTTTTTTATCGTATTTACGTCCAAAAAACTACCTGTATGCCAAAATGCAACCTGTTAACATTTAATGAGAGCTTTTCGTCAAAATTTACCTCTGACGATTTATCTAATTGACACACATGTCACATTTATATAATTTTTCGAAATATCAGTTGTTTTTTAGCTTTAACCGCTTTTTTCTTTTGTTATCTTTCACGTTGAAACACTAAGTAATTTATTTTCATCCTTGTTTATGAAATAAAAATATTTTCTAAAGCCTTATTGAGGTTTCCTTTCAATTAAAAACCCCAACTTAGTTGTTCTTTGTTGGAGTTCTTAATTGTTGGTCTTAGAGTGACAGCGACCAAATAAAATTTAAAACTACAAATTCTCCGGTTTTGCTTAAAAAAGTTAACGTTAACTAGTTCCATTATCATCATCGCTCAACTTGTTTGACGTTAACATGGAAGTAAATATGTCTTGGCATTATCA
>CM032447.1:172450773-172713273 GCA_019049505.1 Pachyrhynchus sulphureomaculatus | reverse complement strand
TGACGTCCTTTGTTTAACAAGAACCTAAACAAAACTAGTGGTGGGACTGATCACCGGCCACTGTCACCTGAGGCAACACTTATAGAAAATGAGTATCCGCTATGGTCCCACAAAATGCAGAGTATGTGGTAAAGAGAAAGAAACCTCTATGCACATCCTCTATGAATATGCGGCTTTAACTCCGAACAGACATAAGCTGTTCCGAGATCTACATCGTGGCGATAAATTACCACACCTGGGAAGGACGTTATTAAACCGCAAAGTAGCGACACTCATATAACCAAAAGAGGGAAGCACAATAAGCCAAGAGGCTGCAGTGCACAAACAAGCACAATCGCCTACAACAAAATAATCTATATTTTGCAAAATGGCTTTAGTTAGTAGGTACTATAACTTAGTAAAAGTAATACATCAACCTAAAATACTCCCTGTATCTTTACTAACTTTTAAAAACCTATATATACAAACCTTGAAGAAAGTAGAGACAAAGTCATAAGCATAGCGAATCAGTTACAGTTGATGAATCTCCTTAAGTGAATGTACGTCTATTCCAACTTTTAATTCTACATCGTAAAATACGTAATCGTGCTTAATAATAAGCTTACGGATTCTAACTCTCTTGCAAATCCCATCACGTTAAACTCGAAAAAATTAACTTTTTAGTTTTCCCATACATTAACTCGCATCTATATCATATTAACGATGCATCGTCCTCCCTAGTCTACACTTATACGTCTCGTTATGGCGCCCTGCTTATAAAACCGTGAAGCCGCACCTCAAGCTGCATAGTCACCACTAGAAATGCTTTTTTTTAATGTACTTATAGGTATTCGATAAATGTCCATATATCGAATTACAATAGGTAAATCAAAACATTATCGATAATTACCGAAGATTTATAGTTATCGATATATCGATAGTAATCAATATACGAGTATCCATAGTTATCGAGATATCGATAGTTGTCGATATATCGATAGTGAACTCGATAAAATAATATTCAATTTAAACAGTGCCTGTAACTCCTTTGCAAAAATTTTAAAAATCAATTAAATATTAAATAACTGGGTCGCATTTGAAGTACAGTAGATGCTCGGGTATGTGAACACCCTTTTGTATGAACTATCCACTATAGTGAACAGTGGAAATTTTGATATTAGAGGTTCTATAGAGTAAACAGAAGCAATCTCGATTAAATGAACAATTTTTGGTGCTTCCCCAGTGCTAATAGGAGATTTCTCTTAGAAAATATTCGTATTATTTGAATGTATTTAGGTTAGATTAGTATTGCCGGGCGATTATCGTGCTACCTTTAGTGTCCGGTCTGTTCATTTGATATTAAATATTTAGTGATTTTAGTGCTCCCAATTGAAAATATAAAGCGAAAAGTGTTAACACTATCAGAAAAAAAGTGACATCAGTGAATCTGGAAAATGGACGACTCTGACTATGAAAATGAAAGTAATGAAAAGTTGGAAATTAATTCGTCAGAAGCTTTGGATGCATTTAATAAGGCAATTATTTGGAGTGAAAAAAATATTTTTAATACTAATGTATTGGAATTGCGAAAATGCGGGAATAAGGCTTTGCAGAAAAGTTTGGCTGCAAAAAAAATTCAAAACAAATCACACAATATTTCCCTAAATTGTAACTATTTTTTAAATAAAAATATCTTTTTGATTATATGAAAAATTTGATTTTATGAAAACCCCTGGTATTTATTGGTTCACATAGTCGAGCATCTACTGTATATATTTTTAAAAAATTTAATGTTCTAAATTACAAATATTATTATAAGTACTTTACCACTGTTTCCCGTTTATAATTTAAAAAATTATGTATTATGAATAATCATATGTCAAAGTATTATTAGTTAATAATATTCTGTCGATATATCGATGACTGCCATTATATCAATAACTATCGATATATCGCTAACTATCGATATATCGCTAACTATCGATATATCGCTAATTATGACAATGGCAGACAATGACAGAGAGGCGCCTAAACCGCCCAAGATTACAAATCTGCTAAATGGGAAGATCTTATGGAATATTTTCGAACTTTCCCTTGGTTAGACGTTTGTTTTCGATCCGACAACCCATCTGACTGCGCCAGGGAGGTTTCCGATATTATTTTGGCCGGTATGGAGGCTTACATCCCTTTTTCGAAGAAATGCCCTTCCAACGGCAAGCCTTGGTTTGACCGAAAATGCAAAGAAGCTGTTGCTTCTAAACATCTTGCCTACCGACAATGGCGTGAAAATCCTAACATCATAAACCGTAATACCTTTGTTCGTGCCAGGAACAGATGCAAAGAAATTATCGACGAAACTAAGGAGGCACAGAATCAACGAATTAGAAACAAACTTCTTGCTTGTCCCAACAATTCCAGGTCCCTTTGGTCAGTCGCTAAGGCAGTTAATCAAAATTTCACCAAATCCACCATACCTTCACTCACACGGCTAGATAATTCTATTTCAACGACACCTGTTGAAAAAGCGAACTTGTTGGCTGAACTCTTTGCTTCACATTCTACTGTCGATTTCCAAGGAAAAATACCACCTACTATTCCCATAGTGCAGTCCAGGATGCCCGATATTGTCTTCAGACAGCGTATCATAAAACGTATTTTATTGAAGCTAGACACCAAAAAAGCTTCTGGCGCTGACGGAATACCTGCCATAGTTCTCAAAAACTGTGCGAGGGAACTAACACCAGTTTTCTGTAGACTTTTCAACCTATCCTGCAGAAAGGGAATATTTCCTTCCTGCTGGAAATGTGCCACAGTTCAGCCGATACCTAAAAAATACAAGAACATCTTGCCAAATAACTACCGACCAATCGCACTACTTTCAATAATATCGAAAGTTATGGAAAAGGCTGTCAATCAGCATCTTCTAAAATATCTTGAAGGATTCAACATTATTAGCGATCATCAATATATCTTTCGTAAAAATAGATCAACAGGAGATCTTCTGACTTATGTAACACATGTTTGGAACAACGCAATTGAACACTTTGGATAATCTCGAGCGGTTACTCTTGACATATCCAAGGCATTCGACCGTGTTTGGCACGATGGGCTGTTGGCTAAGCTACACTCTTTTGGTATGTCTGAAAAATTCTGTTTGTGGCTCTCATGTTTCCTCAGAGAGCGCTCTTTACGAGTGGCAGTCGACGGATTTCTTTCTAACACCTTCACTATCAACGCCGGTATACCTCAAAACTCCATACTGTCTCCTACTCTCTTTTTCATTTACATTAATGATCTGCTGGAAAAGACTCAATCTGCAGCTTTGCGGATGACAGTACGCTTATCTCTTCATTCACTTTGAACGCTCAGACATCGGCTACTCAGACGAATATCCGCAGACAGCAGGAAGTCATTCAACTTAACAAAGACCTGGAAGAAATTCTGTCTTGGGGTAACAGTAACCAAGTGGAATTAAACTCTGCAAAAACCCAGGTGGAAGTTTTTTCTAAAAAAGTTAACATTGCTGAACCCGACATAGTTATGTCGGGGCACTCCATTCCTCTAACATCGTCACTCAATTTGTTGGGCGCTAATTTGGGTGCAAATATGTCCTGGTATGAACATGTTGCAGGCATAGCAAGGAGAGCTTCTCAAAAGTTGGGATTATTATTTCGAACCAGAAAGCTTTACACCCCACAACAACTGTTAATTCTTTACAAAGCTCAAATTCGACCAACTATGGAATACTGCTCCCCTCATATATTGGGGGCTCCGCTCCCAAACATACACTGCATTTGTTGGATTCTATTCAGAGAAGAGCTGTTCGTCTGATTGGAGACCCGAAACTGACCGGCGACCTTGATTCGCTGGAACATCGAAGAACGGTTGGCTAATTGAGCCTATTCTACACGTATTTTTATGGAAAGTGTTCGAAGGATGTGGCCCGCTTAATTCCTCCCAAAGCGGTGCATATCAGAAGTACACATAGCGCTAATACTTCACATCCGTATGAGGTTCAGCTTGTTACTCCTCGTACAACGCTTTTCAAACAGTCTTTTATATGGAGAACATCATCCCTTTGGAATAATTTGCCCAGGACTGTGTTTCCCACCGAGTAAAATTTACATCTATTCAAGAACAACGTGAATCGCTTTTTCCGCACACGTGTCGCTCCTGTAGCGCTTTAGGGACTTCCCTGCAGCACGTGTGCTAGACCCATAAAAAAAAAAGGTTGATATTTCCATAAGTTAGATTTATAGATGGGTAAGTTAGCATTACATTCGATATCCAGATCCAGACTGATGATGAAACCAGAAACCAGGTGAGAGAGCCAAGATGGGAGCCTCATCATACAAAGCAGACTCATAAGCTGTTTGACTTATAGTCCATAGTATCCCAGTTGAGTTGAAACTAGAACGAATTTCATGCACTGTCCGTCCTTTAGAGCTTCTTGCCGGTGTCAAGGCTGTATAGCGTAACCGTTTTCAGTTGGGGTCATCGTCTGCCGTCGTCAAATATGTCAGCAAGGTAGCATCATCCACCGTTAACTTTGGTTAAATATCGGTTATTGGCGTTACCGCTTGCTGGAATTAACGGTACTGTTTACGGTTTTCCTTAAGCGTAATAATTACTTCACCATAAATCGTTAAAACCATAATCACGTTCTAGTTTGACCTGGGAAAATAATTCCTTGCTCCGCACTGGCTCTGTCAACATCTCGTATCGTGGTAGACAATAAATCCACATGCGACATAATATATTAACATCATGTATTACCAAAGTTGTTTACGTTAGTTCTCTCATTTTTTCTGGCTTTGTCTTTCTATAATCCTTTTTTCCGTATGACATTAATCACTATTATCTTTAAGATGCTTTTCACGATCTGAAAAAAGTAATAAGCTACTAGCCACAAAAACCAGTAAACCGCTTTTTCTTCTGATATGAATCGAGACGAAGGCCTAATAAATAATATCGTGAAAAGACCTAATCGATTCTGGTGTCAATAAAATCTTTTCGCTAATTATTTTTATCTACTTCAATCTATCCTCGCTTCCAAATTTATCAAATAAAAAACCCTTTTTGACTGTAATTGCATTATCATTTTTTATAAAAGAAGATAAACCAAAATACATTACGATTTATTAACAATTCCATAAAGCTTGGCATCAATTTGAAAAATAAAATTTACTTGTTTTTTGTCAAATACTTTGCAGTACCGTTAAGTCACAATGTTTTTTATTAACGTTCCATAAGAATATAAGGATGCAAGTTTATATTTCCAAGAAGAAAACGAAATATCATTTTTTATTAAGTATAAAACCTAAAGTTAGAATTTGCGAACAAAATAATATAAGTGGAGAAAATAGCACTTTTCACACAAGTATGATGGTTTAAGTGAATAGTTATGTTAATGTATTAGATACTAGAGGAGACACCTGGGACCGCGATACACTTGTATCTAAATTTTTTTGGTATATCAGCAGAATCATATATTGCTAAAACGGGTGTCATAATCTACAATAATATAATAAAGAAGTAAAATTTGTATGTTTGTTTGTTTGTTTCCTCGAAGTAATCTCTGAAACTACTAATCCGATTTAAAAAAATCTTTTACTGGTACGTAGCCTAGACTTTTAAAATGAACATAGGCTATATTTTATAAGGTTGTGAGAAAGGGGAGTTGATCAGTGACAATTTTCGTGACGCAAGGCGAGGTAAATACGTTCAAGCTGGCGACTTTCTGGCAAACTCTGCCTTTACAGTATCTGCTAAGGTTAACCCAAAAAATTGAAACATAGGTCTTAAAAATAGACATGATCAAGTGATAAATCTGTCGAGAATTGTTATACTAATGACATTTTATCCTTATCAAAATAAATATGTTCTTCACTACATAAATTTCATGTAGCTAAAAATTGTCCTTTATACCAAACCATTTGAAAAAGTAGTTTAGTGCTATGTATGGAAGAATTGTAAACCTTAGCTTCTAACGTTAGAGGTAATTTTTGGGGTCATACTATTATCTGTACTAATATAATAAAGAAGTAAATGTGACTTTGTTTGTTTGTTAGATATAATCTCTGAAACTACCCATCCGATTAAAAAAAAAACCTTTTACTGGTATGTAGCTTAGACTTTTGGATGGACATAGGCTATATTTTATGAGGTTGTGAAAAAAGGGAGCTGACCAGTGACAATTTTAGTGACGCAAGGCAAGATAAAAACGGTCAAGCTGGCGACTTTCTGTCAAACTCTGCCTTTACAGTAATAGACATATAAAAATGATGTATAGAGGAATTGTAGAACTACCAAGAAGACCCCGACAGTATATGTCTCTCTACTAGGGTTAATCCACAAAACTGAAACATAGGTCTTAAAAATAGACGTGACCAAGTGATAAATCTGTCGAGAATTGTTTCAATAGCTAAAATTAAATCCTTATCAAAATAAATATATTCTTCGTTACATGCATTTCATGTAGATAAAAATTGTCCTTTACACCAAGCCATTTGGAAAAGTAATTTAGATTTTACGAGCGCGTTCTTGAGTAAGCGTAACTAAAATTGAGCTACCTACACATGCGGCGACACAATTTTAAGAATACAACTATCTTAGATGGCCTATGTAAGAGTCGGGGGGACTGTGCTATGTATGGAAGAATTGTAAACCTTAACTTCTAACGTTAGGAGGATTTTAGGGTCATACTATATATATACTAATATAATAGAGAAATAAAGTTTGTGAGTTTATTTATTTGTTAGAGGTAATCTCCGAAACTACTCATCAGATTAAAAAAAATCTTTTACTGGTGTGTAGCCTGGACTTTTGGGATGGACATCTATAATCTATAATAATATAATAAAGAAGTAAAGTTTGTGTGTTTGTTTGTTTTTCAGAGGTAATCTCTGAAACTACCAATCCAATTTAAATAATCTACGGGTATATAGCCTGGATTTTTGGGATAAACATAGGCTATATTTTGTGAGGGCGTGGCAAAAGATAGCTGACACGGTGAAGTAAGAAAGGGCCACGAGCGAACGGTCCTATGGAGGAAAGCTGCGTCGCGCGCAGCAGATGCTCTCGCTCGGTGTTGTGTTTACATTTAATTTTGTCGATCCATGTCCTACGATCTATAATATGATTTTTTTGCTTTTGTGTTGACTCGTCATTTGAAAAGTTTACTTGACACGAACTAGATGTTATCTTTTTGAAGACGAAATCGTTTTTTTTTTTATTAGTAATTTTAAGATTCGTTCATCCTTTTTCTAAGCAAACTGTAAGTACTTTGTTGATATCAATAGGTTCTAAGCAACAATAAAAACATTTATTTACATTTGCATATTATTGTTATTAGTGTATTTTCGTTCAACAAGTACCTAATAATGTGGCAACAAATATTATTTTAGTATTAATTTAGGTATACCTACTGTTTAACTGTCACTTAGGTACCTACTTCATTTAGTTTCGCGTTCTCTGCTATTTAGTAAACGTGTTCTGAAATATATACTAAAAATTATGTACAATTATTAGATTTCCTTTCACAATTATTACGTAGTTAATTTCAGTTTGAGGTGTATGATGCAATTATTTAATTTTTATTAAGTAGTTTTTTTATATTTAGGAAACTATGCATGTGAGGCTGCTATTAAAGATTAAGCAGTATCTAAAGACAACATTATGCCTAAAAGAAAATCGCAACTTTCTAGAAATCCGACCGAGGGGAGGGCGGCTAGAATACGTCGAATTAGAGGGTCTAGCGCTGAACGCTCACAGCGGTTTGGCAGGCAAAATATAAGAAAAATAGCGTCTAGTCCTCATATTCCTATAATCCCAACGAATAAACCAATTCATTTCAAGCGGTTGCAGTTTCCGGTGAACGTATCGTTTGCTCTCAAAATAAACCAGTTCCAGGGACAAACTTTGAATCTCGTAGGAATCGATTTGAGGCAAGAATGTTTTTCTCATGGCCAATTATATGTCAGGTTATCAAGACTCGGACCTCCAGAAAACCAATATACCACAAAATAATAAAACATCAAATATAGCATACAGAGAAGCTCTAACGAATTAACATAAATTTAAAAAAAGAACTTTGAAAAAACAGCGCTTCCCCGAGAACGAAGTCGCGAGCGGTTACTTGTCTTTTATAAATTAGGAATATAAAAATTACAAAATATTACCACCTGACCCTGAGTTGTTGTTATTAAATAAAGCAAAAAAAAAATCGAAAATTGGCCTAAACAATTCAATTATGTTTGTTTGCATTAACGAAAAAGAAAAACTGTAAAGTCATAAATGACGATACCATATTGATTCTATTCGTATTCAATAGTTTAGGCGTTTGTTTTTTTTTATGGGTCTAGCACACGTGCTGCAGGGAAGAAGTCCCTAAAGCGCTACAGGAGCGAGACGTGTGTGGAAAAAGCGATTCACGTTGTTCTTGAATCGCTGTAAATTGTACTCGGTGGGAAACACAGTCCTGGGCAAATTATTCCAAAGGGATGATGTTCTCCATATAAAAGACTGCTTGAAAAGCGTTGTACGAGAAGTAACAAGCTGAACCTCCTACGGATGTGAAGTATTAGCGCGACGTGTACTTTTAATATGCACCGCTCTGGGAGGAATTAAGCGGGCTACATCCTTCGAACACTTTCCATGAAAATACTTGTAGAATAGGCTCAAGTCACCAACCGTTCTTCGATGTTCCAGCGAATCAAGGCCGCCGGTCAGTTCCGGGTCTCCAATCAGACGAACAGCTCTTCTCTGAACAGAATCCAACAAATACAGTGTATGTTTGGGAGCGGAGCCCCAAACTTGGGAGCAATATTCCATAGTTGGTCGAATTTGAGCTTTGTAAAGAATTAACAGTTGTTGTGGAGTGTAAATCTTTCTGGTTCGAAATAATATTCCTAACTTTTGAGAAGGTCTCCTTGCTATGCCTGCAACATGTTCATGCCAGGACATATTTGCTCCCAAATTAACGCCCAACAAAGTGAGTGATGATGTTAGAGGAATAGAGTGCCCCGACATAACTATGTAGGGTTCAGCAGCGTTAACTTTTTTAGAAAAAACTGCCGCCTGGGTTTTTTGCAGCGTTAAATTCCACTTGGTTAGTATTCTTTAACCGCCCAACAATAAGCATTCTCTCTTAACAATAAATTAAAGGAACTAGCATTTTGACATCAATTTGTCAATATTTTAAACAAGACATCTTCTTTGCAACTACGAAATTTCCACGCCATTCATTACAATACTTAAAGCCGCCGAACTAATGTACATACATAAAAAGATTTTTTAATAATTTTTAACAGTATCATTAAGATAAAGTATTTAATTAAAGTCAAGAAGAGCATAAAATCAAGCCTTGAACGACGAGTACGTTCTAAGAGCACTTACATATGAATTGCTCTTCAAATCTATCAATGCAGACAACACGATAGGCATGGCGAACCTAAGTATTATTGTATGTTCTGTTTTATTTACATATTTTGTTACATATATGGTTGGATTGAAGCTTTATAAAACTAATTTAAAAAAACCAAGGTCCTGTAGAAAGCAAAGAAGGTAATATATTGTTCGAAAATATTGTCAGCAATTTTACAAAGAAAAATAATTTAATATTGAAAAAATAAAAGATATGTATAAGATTGAAGAAGCTTGTTTACACACTATTTTTTATTTTTTAAATTCATTAAACCTTTATTTTTTCAAAAATAAAATATGCACATGAAACGTAAAATCTATCAAGTACATCTATGTAATATTAACGAAGAAATACTATGCAGCCAAGTCCTACCAATATGCATAAAACAAGTGTCTGTTTTTCTATTTGCTACACTGTATCTGTCATCAATATTGACAAGCTTCTACAAAAATTAATTCATTTCCTTTGCAGTTCTCTATTTATGATTTACTTATTAACTACTAGCGACCCGTCCCGTCTTTATACGGGAGTTGTTGTTATGTGCCTGATTTTTCAGATTAGACCATTTCGGGTCAACGTTCTTGTTACATTTTTGGTTTGCATTCTTGAGATGATATGAGGAAAGCTAAAAAGTAGAGTATATTCATAGATTCACCGGAAAAACTCGAGAAATGTTGATAAATGTCCAAATTTGGTCAATTTGGTCCAACCATTTTGAATTTAGGTTTATGGTAAACTATGAATAATTGTCAAACATCTCAAATGTAATATTCATTCTCATAGACACTAAACAATCTGGCAGAAGGCGAAAAATGGCCAAAATTAGTAAATACTTGAAAATGCTACACATTAAAAAAAAACGGTTACTTTATCGTAATCTGCGACCCCAAAAACCTATTATAACGTTGGAAAATTTCGAGTCCAAGTAAATGTACAGGTAACTGTCCAAATATCTATTTTACAGAAAATTTATAATTTTTTCATAAAAAATCGGTTTTAATTAAAAAAAAAAATATTAGAAAATGATAAAAATTAAACGGCAGCGAGAATTGTATTCAAGTTAGTAATACTTCATCCGACCGTGCGGCTTTCGGCTTTAGAAAAAAACCAAAAAATATGAATGAATTTAAAAACCGAAATGAATAAATTATAAATAAACTCAGATTTTAAAGAGGACAGTCTAATAAATGGCTGGCTCCTTTTTAAAGAGGACAGACTACCTCTTCAAAAAGAGGCCAATAAAATGTTAGCCGATTACGATCAAACTTTTACTTTTTAAAAAAATATATTGAAATGGAAATTTTTAGTATCCAAAAGTAATTAGTTCAAAAGGTAACAATTTTTATAATATGTTTTTATTATTAAATTTGTTAAAAAAAAAAACCTATTCAAATGTGAAAAATGTAGTAACTGTATAACCTTCAAGTCTGGTCCAAGCTGGGTTTTTTTTTAAATTTTTCCCAGAAGATTGAATTAAAAAATTATCCTAATTTTAATAACAATAGCCAAAGTGCCTTTACAAAAAAAAACACAAATAATAATACTCATTAAGGATGACCACCCGAAAATGACTGAAAGATATTTGGTACATAAGGACTGGTATACCAACTTTACCACTAGAACACCCGCAAGGCTTTGGGTAAATGTATTAAAAAGCACACTGTATCCACTGAAATCAAGGTTTGTTACAAAAAAATATTTTTTTTTTGTAACAAACCATCTAAAGAAGCTGTCGACAGCGAAACATGTCATGGTGTTAAAAATAAAAAATTTAGTGGAAATTTAAGTAGTGTTTTACTTCTTGCAACACTTCTAAAAAGATGGTGCTCTGGCTTAATGTTATCGTCTGACAGTACATGAATTACTACCAACGCTATTTCACAATTTAGAATAGAAACGCTCTTTGCGACCGGATGAGTTTAAAAAATTCCAGAACATATTTCTAACGCTATTTTTCTTTTAGATAATGCTAACATTTATAGCTTAAGATTTCTGTTTTAAAAGAAAGAAAGCTCTCTTAATTTTTGTCAGGGTATATGTGCTCTATGACCTACATAGTGGCTCCAAAAAACTCCAAAAACGTAAAATGTTTTAGAAAAATTGTATCATTAACATTTTATATCAAAAATTAAATATTTATATAAATTATTTTTGGGGGAATTCTCATATCGTTTCTTGTGAAACCCTCAAGAGGTCCTTACTTTAAACTGTGTGTAATCATTTCTTCGTTTACTTTTATATTTAATTGATGTCTTTACTTTAAACTCTATGTAATTTTTACTTGCCCAAGGGAAATATTCTATTTTTTTCAAGAATCACACTCCAAAATTTGCATTTCTTCACGTGCTAGGGTGCCTAGATTACTCAAGGTATAGTTACTCATTTCCGTCGCTCGGTCTGTCTGTTTCTCTGATGGCACGATAGTTCTGGAATGAAGTGAGATATCGATTTCAAATTTCAAAAGGAAGGGGGAATGGGTTAAAGATACATATCGTGGTATAAGTCCTTATTGGGATTCTTAGAGTTCAGAAGCCTGAGAATTGTGTTATTTCTTCATTATTTTTAATTGATTATGGTTAAAGTATTAAAAAAGTAGTAGGGAATATAGTTAGAGAGATAACTTCATATATATCGTATAATATATCATTTTCAAAATACTTGGAGTTAAGGAATCTAAAGATTGAGCATATAAAGGGGGGAAGGGAGTTAAAGTGTTGATCTATATATTTTATTATACGTCTGTTCCAGGTTTCTTAGAGTCGAGAAATTTGGAAATTATATTGTTTTTTATTAGTGTCTACTATTTATAATAACATTTAAAAAATTGAAGAAGTTAAGGAGAAATTGGAGGGATTGCAAAAGTCTATATCCTTTTCAGAGTTCTCATATCAAGGAATCTAAAAATATGTTACTGTTCGTAGTTAAACATATACAAGGTTGAAAGTGTGGGACAAGTAGTTAAAGGGTTCTGTCTATATCGTGTTATATATCCTTTTCGAAGGTATTGGACTCTCGTAATTCAGTTTTCTTTTCCAATATTTGCAATTATTTAGGGTCAAACTTATAAAGGGTTACAGGGATAGGGACGATGTCAAACGTTTGATCCCTATAACTCGTGTTACGTAGCCTTTTTAAGGTTCTTAGAAGAACATAATTTTTTTTTTTATTATTATTTTCAATTATTTAGACAAACATATAAATGGCTAAACAGATGAAGGAGGAAGTTAAAAAAGTTTATCCGTATATATCGTGTTATACTTTCTTTTCGGGTTTCTTGGAGTCGAAGCATCTAAAAACTGTTATTATTTTTAGTTACTTGGAGTCAAGCCTATGTAGAGTTTAAGGAGTGGGAAAATAAGAGAAAAGGGTTGCTTGCCGTTGCTGGTTATACATCCTTTTCGGTGTTCTTAAACCCTATCTTTAAGAGACGTGGAGTAATAAACCACCCAATATGACAAATTCCATAGGCTTACCTACTATCAAATTGCTACTTTCACTTTTATTTAGTAAATATGCATTAAGACTTATACCTGGAGTCAGGTAATTTAGTTTATTCTACTGGAGGTGATATGGGTTTCTAAAAAATTGTGATAATATATACATACATACATATATATATATATATATATATATATATATATATATATATATATATATATATATATATATATATATATATATATATATATATATATATATATATATATATATATATATATATATATATATATATATATATATATATATGTGTATGTATGTATGTATGTATATATATATATATATACCCCGTGGGGGGGGCGGGATAGAATATCTCCCCCGGTATGTTCTGCCTGTCGTAGAAGGCGACTTAAAGAACAATCTAGATGGTAGATGCCCAGATCCCACCAGCATCGCCCGGTGTGATACCATCGCATCGGCTTAAGCTGCGTGAAGTTGCTTAACGTTTCGTGGCTGTGCCGATGTCCCGGACTGTGGGACCAAATAGCATGATGAGGCACCTGGATACAAAAAATTCCGGAGGTAAAATAGCCCCCCGTTCGGATCTCCGGGTGGGGGCTGGTTCAGGGGCGTCGACATGCAGAGAACAGAATTTCAAAATGGATTTTTGTAACATACGAGGTTTAAATTCGAACATAAATTCAGTGCACCAACACCTGCAATCAAATAAACCTCATGTACTCGCTCTCTGTGAAACTAAGGTCAGTTCATCGACCAGCACAGTAAACTATCTTTATCCTGGGTACGATTTCTATTCCCGATTTAGGCGTAACTTTGGAATCTGTCTTTATGTCAGAAGCGACCTCTCTTGCCAACGAGAAGAGGCTCTGGAGCCCCCAAACTTTGATGTTATGTGGTTAAAAATAACGACTCAACCAACCACAAAGTTCGTCTGTATCCTCTATCGACCACCAAGTGATACAAACTTTAGAACACTTTTCGCTTCTCTTGCAGACACCATAGATCATTTACAAATTAACTATCCAAATGCCGAAATTGCCATCCTGGGCGACTTTAATGTCCACAACATCAACTGGCTTAAATATTCAAATACTACCGACGAACAAGGTCGTGAAGCCGAATCATTTTCAATCAGTTGTGGCTTGACTCAGCTTATTGATGAACCAACACGGATCCCTGATCGAGACGGAGAGTTCGCCAGTCTTCTTGATCTGTTTTTAACCACCAATCCGGAGATTTACACTGTCAGCGTAAATCCACCGTTAGGTTCTTCCGACCATAAACTACTTTCGACATCGAGTATTCTACCAATCAGTGACGGAGAGGCGCCCAAACCGCGCAAGATTTGGCACTACAAATCTGCTAAATGGGAAGATCGATCCTAACACCATAAATCGTAACATCTTTGTTCGTGCCAGGAACAGATGCAAAGAAATTATCGACGAAACCAAGGAGGTACACAATCAACGGATTAGAAACAAACTTCTCGCTTGTCCCGGCAATTCCAGGTCCTTTTGGTCAGTCGCTAAGGCAGTTAGTCAAAATTTCACCAAATCCACCATACCACCACTCACACGGCCAGATAATTCTATTGCAACGACACCTGTTGAGAAAGCGAACTTGTTGGCTGAACTCTTTGTTTCACATTCTACTGTCGATTTCCAAGGAAAAAACACCACCTACTATTCCCATAGTGCAGTCAAGGATGCCCGATATTGTCTTCAGACAGCGTATCATAAAACGTATTTTGATGAAGCTAGACACCAAAAAGGCTTCAGGCGCTGACGGAATACCTGCCATAGTTCTCAAGAACTGTGCGAGGGAACTAACACCAGTTTTCTGTAGACTTTTCAACCTATCCTACAGAAAGGGAATATTTCCTTCCTGCTGGAAATGTGCCACAGTTCAGCCGATACCTAAAAAAGGCAAGAAGACCTTGCCAAATAACTACCGACCAATCGCACTACTCTCAATAATATCGAAAGTCATGGAAAAGGCTATCAATCAGCATCTTCTAAAATATCTTGAAGGATTCAACATTATTAGTGATCACCAATATGGCTTTCGTAAAAATAGATCAACAGGAGATCTTCTGACTTATGTAACACATGTTTGGAACAACGCAATTGAACACTTTGGAGAATCTCGAGCGGTTGCTCTTGACATATCCAAGGCATTTGACCGTGTTTGGCACGATGGGCTGTTGGCTAAGCTACGTTCTTATGGTATGTCTGAAAAGTTCTGTTTGTGGCTCTCATGTTTCCTCAGAGAGCGTTCTTTACGAGTGGCAGTTGACGGATTTCTTTCTAACACCTTCACTATCAACGCCGGTGTGCCCCAAGGTTCCATACTGTCTCCTACTCTCTTCCTCATTTATATTAACGATCTGCTGGAAAAGACCGAGAATCCAATCTACAGCTTTGCAGATGACAGTACACTTATCTCTTCATTCACTTTGAACGCTCGGACATCGACTACTCAGACGAATATCCGCAGACAGCAGGAAGTCATTCAACTTAACAAAGACCTGGAAGAAATTCTATCTTGGGGTGACAGTAACCAAGTGGAATTTAACGCTACAAAAACCCAGGCGGCAGTTTTTTCTAAAAAAGTTAACGTTGCAGAACCCGACATAGTTATGTCGGGGCGCTCCATCTCTCTAACATCGTCACTCAATCTGTTAGGCGTTACTTTGGGAGCAAATATGTCCTGGCATGAACATGTTGCAGGCATAGCAAGAAGAGCTTCTCAAAAGTTGGGAATATTGTTTCGAACCAGAAAGCTTTACACTCCACAACAACTGTTAATTCTTTACAAAGCTCAAATTCGACCAACTATGGAATACTGCTCCCATGTTTGGAGCTCCGCTCCCAAACATACACTGCATTTGTTGGATTCTATCCAGAGAAGAGCTGTTCGTCTGATTGGACACCCGGAACTGACCGACGGCCTTGATTCGCTGGAACATCGAAGAACGGTTGGCGACTTGAGCCTATTCTACAAGTACTTTCATGGAAAGTGTTCGAAGGATGTGGCCCGTTTAATTCCTCCCAGAGCGGTGCATATTAGAGGTACGCGTCGCGCTAATGCTTCACATCCGTATGAGGTTCAGCTTGTTACTCCTCGTACAACGCTTTTCAAGCAGTCTTTTATATGGAGAACATCATACCTTTGGAATGGTTTACCCAGGACTGTGTTTCCCATCGAGTACAATCTACAGCGATTCAAGAACAACGTGAATCGCTTTCTCTGCACACGTGTCGCTCCTGTAGCGCTTTAGGGACTTCCCTGTAGCACGTGTGCTAGACCCATAAAAAAAAAAAAAAAAAAAAAAAAATATATATATATATATATATATATATATATATATATATATATATATATATATATCTTTATATAATAAATAAGCATAAATAATATGCATTAAGCGTGGAGTATTTCGTTTAATCTATGGGGGGTGATGTGGGTTATAGTAAATTGTGATACTAACACTACATAGTTTGGTGTTGTCCAGAGTACAAGCATACGAACTGAGATTAGATGGAGAATTTGCAATCAATTTCCAAAAGATCTAAATTAGGACCATTATTAGTAAACGAAATGACAATGATTTTTAAATGTTTTCAATCATGAAAACAGAATCATTCCTGTGCGAATGTTGACGAAACAGTGGAACAGTATGCTACAATGCTTGGTGTTGGAAAATCAACTGTATATAAAATAATAAAAGAATCCAGAAACGGACCGCTAAAATCGTCGATGAAATCTCCAGATCGATCAAGATTTGAAGCAAGGACTAAGAAATAAGTACATGCTTTTTTTTTCAACAAGAAAATTCCAACATTAGATAAAATTTTTGTTAGGGTCCAAGAAGACCCGGATTATCTCAAAATGAGCTGAAACACCCTGTGGAAAATTTTAAAACAACTTGGTTTCCAATCGAAAAAGCATTCTAAGAAATCTGTTTTAATGATATTATCTTATCTTACTTAAGAAACATCTGAAAAGCTAGACCAGAAGAGAAACGAATATATTATTTAGATGAAAGTTGGTTGAACGAAGGACATACGGTACCTAAATCATCATCAGCATCAATTCGGGTTTATAACGTTCGGCGACGTTGTCCGATTCCTAAATGCTAGTGTTGTCTATCATTAGAATTGTCATCGCTCAAGCCTACGTCGCTCATTGATCTTCTTATACCTTGGATCCAGGATTTCCTAGGTCTTTCTCTCCTTCTGTTCCCAGGTGGTATCCACTTCAGCACCTTCCTCGGCAATTTTTTTTCTCCCATCCTCTAAACGTGCACATACCATACAAGCTGTCTCCTCTCTACACCTTCCATAATTGTTTCCCCCACATTCATTTATTCTCTAATAATTTCGTTTTTAATATGTTCTAGCCTACGTCTTAGGGCGTCCATTCTGTGGCTTTTATTTTTCTTCTTATATGTTCTTTTATACCATGTCTCTGCTCTGTACATCAACGTACTCTTTATCATACATTCATAGATTCTTTTCTTTCTCTCTTTGCCTAGTTCTGTACTCCATAATATCCCGTTTATTGCTTTCCGTCTGGCTTTGTTTATTCTTAGCTTTATTTCCTTATCATATGTCCCCTCCTTATTAAAATTTACCCCTAAATATGTAGATTCTTCGCATGTTTTTAATGTTTCGTTTTTATCCAATTCTATATCTGTTGTTTCATCACCTATACATAGGTACTGTGTTTTTTCCATATTTATTTGTAAACCTCATATTTCATATTCTTCCTTCAGTTTCCTCGCCATATATTCCGTATCTTCTCTGTCATTAGCACATACTACCTGATCATCTGTAAACTGAAGGGTATATAAGCAGGTTTTGTTATCAACTTGTATACCCATACCATTGCATTTCTTTTTCCACCTCCCGAGTGCTTTTGCGACATAGATCTTGAATGGAATGGCGAAATACAACACCCTTGTCGCAAGCCTTTGTTGACAATAAAATGATCTGATATTCTATTTCCTACTTTTATGGTGGATTTCATGTCGTTATATAGGGCTCGGACAGCTTTCACTACTGTATGATTTATGTTAGTATTTTGGAGCATTTCCCAGAGCTTTTTTATAGGAATATTGTCATATGCTTTCTGTAGATTCATGAATAGTAGATGAGTTGCCCTGTTTCTTTCTAATTTTTTCTCTATTACCTGTTTCAAGAAAAATACATTATCTGTGCATAATCTACCTGCACAAAAGGCGCATTATTCTTCCTCTTCATAGTTTTTATATTCCTTTTCAATCAAATCTATTATAATTCTCCCATACACTCTACTAATTGAGCTAGTTACTGATATACCGCGATAGTTATTGCAGTTCAGTTTGTTTCCTTTTGAGTGTTCCGTACGGAACACTTATAAGATCACTTCGGTGTCTGTCTGTCTGTCCGTCTGTCTGTCACACCCGATTTTCTTCGAAACTATTTATCATAGAAAGTTGAAATTTGGTAATCATATAGGAATTGATGGCCTCATCAAAGCCGTGTAGTTTTGAAAGTTATCACGAGTGCATTACCTTTAATAATTTATTTGGTATATAAAAAAAAAACAAAAATTTCAAGGTCATCAGTTTTCAGTAAAGATTGGAAACAAACTTTGTTGAAAACTCCTTTGAGGTGTGTTTTGTGAAGTCACTGATCATTTTATACCACCGTAACAATTTTTTATATTTTAAAAGCAATCAACGTATGGAACCCTAATTGTGCAAGTTCAACTTGCACTTGACCGGTTATTTAAGTCCATACTTAATAATGACTTACATCATCTCCATAGATGATGTAAGTCATTTTCAACTCTTCGGATATGTTTTCTCCATTAATACATATTCATTATCCGTATTCTGTGCGTTAGTCGTTTTCCGTTGAGTGCATCCCTGTTTCTGAGGCTAGCATTTGGTCTTCTTGTGTACATTTTTCCACGATATGAGGAACAAGCCCATATTGAAACCCACAACCTGGAGGAGCAGAAATCTTCTTCTTTTAGCCACGTTGCTCCAATTAATTTTAAAGCGCCGGAGACTCACTATTTACCCTCTCTTCTTGCAACATAACATACATGTCGTACACATTGTACGCCATGCTCCCGGTAGTCACGCGACTCCATAGTCTTCGAGGACGTGAGAGTAGGATTTGTTTTGCAGAGCTGAATTCTCTCGAATCCGTGACCCATTCGTCATCAATCAGTGGGCATTTCCCAGAGTTTTGTTACTAGATAAATCTTGGCAACCTATGCAGTCTCTGAGATCCTTTGCCAACCTCTGACCACTCGGTAGCTAAATGCTGGTAAGATGAAAATATTAAAAGTCGAAGACAGGCCCATCAAGAGGGATCGTCAACGGGTTTCAATCCGCCCTCAGTGAAAGGACGTGGGCTTATTATCACACACATCGGAAGATCGGAAGGATTTGTTGAAGGTGGCCTGCTAACCTTCGAATCTAAACGCAGCGGAGATTAGCATGAGATACTGAGGTCTTTGAAGAATGGTTTTCTTAAATGTTAGATTTGATTCCAGTAAACTTGATTATTGTTATGGACTTGGTACAAAATGGATTATCCGAGTAGCTACGCTCAAAAAATATAGAATTCCGGATAAGGTGTAAAAAGAGAACTTTTAGATTTAGCCAATATTAACAAAAAAAAATTTAAAAGGTACGTTGTCGATGGACTAGCCGCTTCACGTGGTATAACAGTACTGCGACTTCCTCCTTATCATTGTGAATTAAATCTGATCATTTCCTTCTTTAAAATATATTTTTTTTTTTTAGCGTGAGAAAGCCAAATTCCTGTTTATTCTATAAATAATGGATCAATCGAAAAAACTTGGAATCTGACAATGGCATTTTTAGCATTGTGTATATACAATAACATGAGGTTATTCAAATTTATGTTAAACCAATTTAATATAATATTGTCACTATTTTCTGCATGTACAATAAATATAAATTAACTCTAATATGGTAAATCTGCACTTTGCAACCGAAGGAGTTTAAAAAATCTAAGAACGTAATTTCAAGCACTTATTTCCTTTTTAGCTAAGCTTAAAATTTATAGCAGGAAATTTCTACTTTAAAAGAAATACAACCTCATTAAATGTTACTCCTTTCCAATGTAAAGAAAGTTCGGATCTTATTAGATTTATTTTATGGATTAGTAACCTAACCTACTTAAATATTACAATCGAAAATACGCCGGAACCTAAACAATTAGCAAATTATACGTTTAGTTTCCATATTTATGTTCAACGATTACAGAAAAAATCAAATTTATCTTTATTACAATTTTCTGCAGGAAATGCCTTATAGTAGAGCCAAGTTGTTTTTGAAATAGCGCGTAGACTAGGGTGGTCTAAGAGCGCGCATTTTTTAAACTTGGGCGTAAAAGTTGATACACGATGTATTTCAACTTTATTGTTAAAGAAACTTAACTTAATAG
This sequence comes from Pachyrhynchus sulphureomaculatus, assembly GCA_019049505.1. NCBI lineage: Eukaryota > Metazoa > Arthropoda > Insecta > Coleoptera > Curculionidae > Pachyrhynchus > Pachyrhynchus sulphureomaculatus. Next base: position 172,692,939 of record CM032447.1, on the reverse strand, counting down.
ATATGCAGTAGTCAACAATATTAGGAACATTTAACAAGTATTGGTTTGTATATAAGCGATGGAGATAACTTTGCCAAATGCGCACTCTTATACGACTGATTAGTTAAGAGTGCGCGTTGTAGTCGATAAAAGTGCGCACAGGTATGGACTGTCCTTATTGGCTTTTCTCATCCTCACAAAGGTCACAGATGAAGGCACCTTGACCAGAATAATTGGAACATTTCTTGTGCTACCGTAATTTGCATGTGAAACATTCGATCCAATCTTCCACAAGATGTTCTGCATACATTTCTTCACACTTGCTCTTTTTTAATGGTCTTTTTTGCTTTTCGTTGGAATGTTTGTGTTTTTATGTATTTTTTAATTTAATTTTTTTACTTTCGGCTTATTTTTCTCTTCTATTTATCTCAAGTTCTTTTTTAAAAGGTAAGCTACTAACTATTTTCGATTTCGGAAATGGTGACAAATCAAATACTTTCATGTAAGCTTTATCTTTCGAACAACCTGGAACTGTATCAGGTATTACTGGAGTTTCATTTGCGTTGGCATCACGGACCATTTGTTTGGCCAAACTGTGACTGGGAGTATTGGCCGATATTTTGTTTGCCTGAACAGCTGATTTGGTAGTAAATATGTATGGCTCATTCTCTGGGTCTATTACTTGTTGCTGAACAGACTTCATTTGGTTTAGTAGTAGATTGATAGACTCCTCTCATTTAGACACATCAACTGGCTGTACATAATTTTCATTTGATTCGATAGTGGATTCAATTGGATCTAACTCTAGTTCTGTCACAGTACCAGCCAAGAAATCGACATCTGTAAAAACATCGGAATCATAGGGATATATACCCGAAATCTTAAAAGTTTTAACAGCGCATTGTACTGTTGCAGTCGGGTAAAAAGCTGGTGTAAATATCGACACCATTTGATAAACAGTTACAACTCGGTCTGGATGATTACGCAACCATTTTTCGCATTCACTTACGTAGAATTTTTTCAGCACTGAGTGAAATCCTCTGTCCAGTTGCTGCATCTTGTAGCTGCTTTGTGGAGGCAAGATAAGTGCAATTATGTGATTAGCACGATAGAAGTCAACGGCCCCGATAGTTGTGTGCGAAACATGGTTATCCAATATCAGTAAAATTGAGTATTCTGCGGTTGGTTTTGCATGATCCTTCAAATGTATCAGCCACTGCAAAAACAATTCTGAATTGATAAAACTACTCTCAGAAATCAACCCTATTTATCCCGTTAGAGCTCCATCCAGAAGTTCGGCCCGCATTCTCTTTCGGACAAAAATAAACGCCGGTGGAACATAGTGACCCGCAGCACTGACAGCATTTACGACAGTCACGTTCGTTCCTCTTTCAGCACTAAAAATCTTGTTAACAGAACATTTTCTTTTTTCGGTGAATACTTTTGGAGTCGTTGTTGGAACCGTCGATATCCCTGTTTCGTTCATGTTATAGATTGCGTTTGAAGGAAAGTTGTGTTTATCCATAAGTGCACAGAGCTTGATGAAAAAATCGTTCCCCTTGCGGTTTATTAAACCTCATAGCTCGTGCCAGACTTGTGTTTGTCGGCTTGCGCAAAGACAAGTCTGGGTGGCGCCGTAAGTAGCCACGCAGCCATTCTTTGCCAGCTATTTTGGTCTCTTAGTTAAATCTATGAAGTATCTTATTTTTTTCTGCATATTCGTGGGCGAAGAGCTTTTGGAGTTAAACCAACATGTCATCCATCTTTTTGAAGTAATTGGTGAAATCATTTTCGACTTTCGGAGAAAGTGTAGTGTCAAATCTGCCAAATTTTGTGGCAGTAAGGCTATGTAAACGCTTCCTGAGGCTGGACTCAGGCATGCCGAGTGAGGATGCCACTGATCGCTTACTTTCTCCTCCTATGAGCTTCATCAATTTGACCTCCAGAAACATTCTTCCGTTCCGTAGTTGTCTTCATTCTGGAACTCATTCTAAAAAAGATAAGACAAGAAAACCTTAAATAAATTCATTTGTAAACTTGTGGTGGATAAGAGTGCGCGCACACACTTATCCTGCACCTCACTGCGCAATCTTACACACTACCGCATATATAAACTTTCCCAACTACTAAAGCCATTTGATAAAAAAACTAAAAACTTTTTCGTGGCCCATTCAAACCAATTAGCCGGTCGCCGACTAGTATCAAACTTCTATATGATAATGTCCACAGGCCCGATCGTAATTCTAATTTAAAGAAAAATTAAATCGGAACATTAAAAATTTCAAACTTACCTGGCGTGTTCATTAAACATTCTTTATAAATAAAAAATAGGAAGCGAGAAAGGGTCACTTCACTTGTCAAAATACGACTGAAGTTAGCTCCAAGTTGCTTTTAGTTTCCGAGTTACGACGTGTGCGCACTCTTATCAACCGCTCACTCTTACACCAACCTACCCTACTGCTATTTTTGTGTATAGTTATTGAAAATGATATCTCACTTTACAATATTTAAATAACTTTATCTATACTAGTGCGGAAAATATTTTTTCCTGTACGATTTATTCATGCAGAAGCAGTGCAGGAAGAGTATTCAAAAAAATAGTTGGGAAGTGATAGGTTTAAGACAAAAACCAGATAACTCATTTAATAGAATTCAGTATAGAAATAATATTGATAATCTTGACAGAAGAAATTAAAATAATTTGTAAATACCCATACATCAAACTAAGAAATAGAAATCTCCATTTAAAGTATATTATGAGTAAAAATATATCATCTACTCCAAAAAAGTGTATACTATAGTATTCTCAAAGATATTTTAAATTACAAGTATGAATATTTTAAAAGAAAAGAAATTAAAAGCAGAGCAATAAATCGATAATACCGAGCAAGTACCCGAGACCTTTCTTACAATAAGGCTTTTAAAGCTTGAGTCTTTTCCAATATAATAGTAACGTAAATAAACAAGAGAAGAGCTCTCAGATTAAAAAAAGCATCTAATACAATAAAACTTCGAAAGCCCAACCCTTCCTAAATAAGTACAAAAATCAATAAGTGGTACCATTGCGGCTTAGTTAGTTAAATCTGTTTTAGCGCCTTCCTCCTCCATATTCTAGAACCAATTTTTAATTTGTCCTGCGCCGCGCGTATTAGCATCGTTATTAAATAAGCCACCATTTTACTATTTCGTCCATTCGTAAGTCAGTACAATATACGTTAAGGATTGTGAAAACCATTCTTGTGAACAAAATTAAACTATTAGTTTAAGATCATTCACAACATGAACAAGCAGGAAAACAAGTAAATGTACAAACACAACCACAAGAGTGGTGGTGGTACCGGTGGGGATTCAGACCACAGTCTTCGGTTTAATCAACTTAACCACAGCACCGCTTTGCTTTCATCTGCTAGTCGGAGATATGTTCCATCGCCTACCCCCACCTACATATTCGAGAACCAATCTTTAATTGCCTTTTGCTTAGAAAAAGTATTTAATTTCTGATAACGACAAATTTTGATTTTAAATAACCTCTTGCCTCAGAAAACACTATCTATGATATGTTTTTAAATTGAACGTACGTTATAACCCACTTATTTTTGTAATATCTTCCATATTTCTAAAGTTTTTTAATACAATAATAACTGTAACATAATGACATTTACTAAAAAACTCGAATTAATTACAATATCTACACGTATTTAACATTGTAGCGTTTTAATATTTATTATCGCCCTGTACGTTGAGGCGCTATTTGTAGCGTTTTAAAATTTCTCCTCTGTACGTTGAGGCGCTATTTGTAGCGTTCTCCTTTTATAATTTCTGAGAATGGATTGAGTGGATATTAATATTAAAAAACTAAAGAAATTAGACATACACTAGCTCAGTTTTTCTTGGTAGAGTAATATGGGTAAGAGATCATTTTTATACGTCTTTTGAAAATAGTCTCTAAAGTTGTTTAAAATTTTTGGTTGTACAGATTTTGGGCACCATTCATTTTGAAATAAAAGGATCTAACTTCGGCTTAAAAATGAAAAAATATTGAGGGGTTATGTAGTTGTTAAGAATAATTTTGTTATGGTACAACCGTTGCGTCCTGAAAAGTAAAACAGGTGATTCAGTGAAACGCTAGCCTTAAATAAGGAAAAAGGGTTTATTAATGACAAAATTAAAAGTTCTAACTTAGCTACACTACCATTACTCTTATTACTAAAAAAAAAATCCCTTTGCCTAGTAGGTGGCATTATTAAATAGAGTCTTTAAATCAGGATTTTTTAATTAAAGCTTTGTTAAACACGATGTTGAAGGTTCGTGGGATTCACTTCACGAGTTACCAGTTCGGTACGATGTAAAACGCACTTGTCAACGGGAAACTAGGTCTACGAATTGATATACTGATGACTTACGGTTTTTCTATGAGTTTTTGGCCTGTCCTGGTGAGATATTCATAACACTGATGTCTCCACCTTGGCTGCCCCAGTTCCCTTTGGGCTGCTAAATATTTCTTGGCCCCTAAAGGTCTGGGAATAAGCAGGATATTTCAAGGAAAAAAGGCCTTGAACTTGAACACTAAAACCGTTTTTGCACTACTACATCACTAATATATGAGTACAGCAACTTGATAAAAAAAAAGCCTACTGGGCGGCTTTCTGAAGAAAAAGCCTTTATTTTGGCTTCACAAAATATATGCCCTCCTTCATCTCGGCTGGGAAAAAAGACCTGGCTACGGCTACATGATGGAAAAAGCCTTTTGCGGCTACATGATGGAAAAAGCCAAGATCCATGTCATCTGGACCCTTAAATATTTTTCTCCCTTCCGTAAAATCACGTCTTTAAGATGGCTACTTCCCGGATATAGATCTTCAGCCAATCGACGCATTAGATGCAAATTAATTAAATCCAGTAGATAACCCGCAATGCACACTGTAATATAAACGGCTCAAAATTTCGATTGAACTACACTGCTTAAAAGTTAGTAAACACTGCAATAAATATAAAAATGGAGAAAAAATGTAAATTATAGGGAGAAAAACAGTAACGTAACATGATCTTAAAATCTAGGAAAAAACGATTTTTTTTTATGGGTCTAGCACACGTGCTGCAAGGAAGTCCCTAAAGCGCTCCAGGAGCGGCATGAGTGCGGAAAAAGCGATTCACGTTGTTCTTGAATCGTTGTAAATTGTACTCGGTGGGAAACACAGCGCTGGGCAAATTATTCCAAAGGGATGACGTTCTCCATATAAAAGATTGCTTGAAAACCGTTGTACGCGGAGTAACAAGCTGAACCTCATACGGATCTGAAGCACCAGCGCGACGTGTATTTCTAACATGCACTGTTTTGGAAGGAATTAAGCGGGCTACATCCTTCGAACACTTTCCATGAAAATACTTGTAGAACAAACTCAAGTCGCCAACCGTTCTTCGATGTTCCAGCGAATCAAGGCCGCCGGTCAATTCCGGGTCCCCAATCAGACGGACCGCTCTTCTCTGAACAGAATCCAACAAATGCAGTGTATGCTTGGGAGCGGAGCCCCAAACGTGGGAGCAGTATTCCATAGTTGATCGAATTCAGGCTTTGTAAAGAATTAACAGTTATTGTGGGGTGTAAAGCTTTCTGATTCTAAATAATATTCCCAACTTTTGAGAAGCTCTCGTTGCTATGCCTGCAACATGTTCATGCCAGGACATATTTGCTCCCAAACTAACGCCCAACAAATTGAGCGACGATGCTAGGGGAATGGAGTGCCCCGACATAACTATGTCGGGTTCAGCAACGTTAATTTTTTTAGAAAAAACTGCCGCCTGGGTTTTTGTAGCGTTAAATTCCACTTGGTTACTGTCACCCCAGGATAGAATTTCTTCCAGGTCTTTGTTAAGTTGAACGACCTCCTGCTGTCTGCGGATATTCGCCTGAGCAGCCAATGTCCGAGCGTTCAAGGTGAATGAAGAGACAAGCGTACTGTCATCTGCAAAGCTGTTGTGTTAGAAAGAAATCCGTCGACCGCCACTCGTAAAGAACGCTCTCTGAGGAAACATGAGAGCCACAAACAGAACCTTTCAGACATACCATAAGAGCGTAACTTAGCCAACAGTCCATCGTGCCAAACACGGTCGAATGCCTTGGATATGTCAAGAGCAACCGCTTGAGATTCTCCAAAGTGTTCAATTGCGTTGTTCCAAACATGTGTTACATAAGTCAGAAAATCTCCTGTTTGATCTATGTTTACGAAAACCATATTGGTGATCGCTAATAATATTGAATCGTTCAAGATATTTTAGAAGATGCTCATTGATAACCTTTTCCATGACTTTCGATATTATTAAAAGCAGTGCGACTGGTCGGTAGTTATTTGGCAAGGTCTTCTTGCCTTTTTTAGGTATCGGCTGAACCGTGGCACATTTCCAGCAGGACGGAAATATTCCCTTTCTGTAGGATAGGTTAAAAAGTCTACAGAAAACTGGTGTTAGTTCCCTTGCACAGTTTTTGAGGACTATGGCAGGTATTCTGTCAGCGCCAGAAGCCTTCTTGGTGTCTAGCTTCATTAAAATACGCTTTATGATGCGCTGTCTGAAGACAACATCGGGCATCCTTGACTGCAATATGGGAATAGTAGGTGGTGTTTTCCTTTTAAATCGACAGTAGAATGTGAAGCAAAGAGTTCAGCCAACAAGTTCGCACTCTCAACAGGTGTTGCAATGGAATTATCTGGCCGTGTGAGTGGTAGTATGGTGGATTTGGTAAAATTTTGACTGCCTTAGCGACTGCCCAAAAGGACCTGGAATTGTTGGGACAAGCGAGAAGTTTGTTTCTAATTCGTTGATTGTGTGGCTCCTTGGTTTCATCGAACAAAGGTGTTAGGATTTTCACGCAATTGTCGGTAGGCAATATGTTTAGAAGCACACCTTCTTTGCATTTTCGGTCGAACCAAGGCTTACCGTTGGAGGAGCATTTCTTCGAAAAAGGGATTCCATACCAGCCAAAATAACATCGGAGACCTCCCTGGCGCAGTTAGATGGGTTATCGGATCGAAAACAAACGTCCATCCAAGGGAAAGTTCGAAAGTATTCCATGAGATCTTCCCATTTAGCAGATTTGTAGTGCCAAATCTTACGCGGCCTAGGCGCCCCTCCGTCACTGATTGGCAGGATACTCGATGTCGAAAGCAGTTTATGGTCGGAAGAACCTAACGGCGGATTTACGGTGACCGTGTAAATCTCCGGATTGGTGGTTACAACATTAACAACTAGAAATTTGCCCTCGTCAAAAAATCGATTTTGATTATGATATAACAATATATAAAAAAGGGCATAATAGGAAAAACCATCTGGCTCGTAAAAAACATCAGACGTACCTTATAATAATATCAGTTTAGTCGTGATGACATCACTGTTCAAGCTATGGCGTAATCAAGATTCTTTCAAATAGTGCCATACGCCATATTAAATTCAACGATAGCGACATCTAACTCTTTTTATAAGTTGTATTAAAACTGGTTCATAAATCAGTTAGATGTGCTTTTAAATTCTGATGTCTGTTAGCCTCAATTTTTTAATAGTAATTTTATATTCGCCTTTCAAATTCAAATTGAAAAAAAAAAACATTACTGCCTTTTTGCCAAGAAGGCAGTATGTACCAAGTATTTTTTGTTTGTTAAATAAGGGTTAGATTTAATTTATTTCTGTTATATTGTCATTTTATCCTTCGAAAAATCAATAACTAGGTCTAACTAAAATAAATATATTTTTTTATTCTACATAGTTAAATAGGTTACCAATTAATACATCAAGTGTTTAGATCAAACTTTCATTTGATGATGTCACTCCTGGACAAAATTAACGCAACAATATATTAAATCATACAAATCTCTATAGTGAATTAATTTTAATAATTTTTTATGAACATTGGTTACACTAAAAGTTAGAAAAACTTATTCGGATACTTTAAAAGTGAATTAGCTACCAAATTTTTCTATAAGATTCGAATTAAAATTATTCCTAAGACCTAATAACAAAATCGTTGAAATTATGTAATAATGAAAAAAATAAACTGGGACAACTAGTAGCAAAATTAATGGTGTAACTGGGACACTAGTAGCGTGTGTTGCCTGCTCTACTTCGGATGACAGCGTTTATGCGCCTAGGCATGCTTCTAATTAAATTTTGGATAAAATCTTGAGGAATTTCCTCCCATTCTGTGATAACTGCATTTTCAAATTCCCTCAGGTTTCTAGGTGCAGGTACATGACGTTTCACATTTTTCTTAAGGTGATCCCATACATGTTCTATCGGATTCAGATCCGGGCTTTTTGGTGGCCATTGCATAATCGGTATATTAACTTGATTAAGATAATCAAGTACCTCCCTAGCCACGTGAGGTCGAGCGTTGTCTTGCATAAACAGGAAATTGGGCCCCACAAAATGACCGAAAGGCATCACATGTTTTATTACAATATTCTCAAGATAGTAGTCAGCATTCATGGATCTCGTACGGACAGGAACTAACTCTGTGCGAGCATCAAAGCAGATGCCACCCCAGAACATAACAGAGCCACCGCCGAATGGAATCCTTGCAGAGATATTTCAAGGAGCAAACCTCTCTCCTGGTCTTCGCCATACTCGCTCAAGAACATCTGGATGTTTTAGACTAACCCTAGTTTCATCTGTGAAGAAAACTTGTTTCCAATCATCCACAGACCAGTTTTCGTGATTTCGAGCAAGACGTAACCCGGCAACTCTGTTCTCTCTAGTAAGCAAGGGCGCAGTGGCTGGTCTCCTACTGTTTAATCCAGCTTCATTTAACCGTCTTCTAACTGTTTTAAAAGAAATTGTGACATTGCGAACAGCTTTGAGTTCGTTTCTTATTATAGAACTAGTGACAGTCCTGTTTCTTAAAGCATATTGTCTTATAAAACGTTCATCTAGGTCGCTAGTGCATCGTTTTCGCCCTTGCCCTAGCCTTCTAGAATAAGTTCCTACTTCAGTCAAGCGTCTTTCCATACGACTTATTGTGGAACGATGTTTGCCTAACAAATTGGCAACATAACTCTGACAATATCCCTCGTCCAATAAAACTGAGGCTCGCACTACTTCGTGTTCAGTTAAATTCCTTGTTCGATTCATTTTTCTAATTCTTCGGGGTCAAAAATAAAACAGTCTACCACAAAAACGTATTACTTTGAAAAAAGGGAACAATTTATAAGCTTACTTTTAAAGAAAATCTATCGCATTATTACAGAAAATTGTTTATCTTCTAAAAAAATTCTTTAAAACTGTAAATCTAAACGAATTGTTTTGATTCTGTCATGAACAACGAAACAAAATATGCCTAGCATACTATTCAAATACTCGATAAACTTTAAAACTGACATAACAAAAAGATAAATTAATTTTCAGATTGTTGCGTTAATTTTGTCCAGGAGTTTATCAAGCAACTATGGGAAGAAAACAGATTTTTGAATTCAAAAATACCATTTTTATTATTTTTGATAATTTTATCCATTTGTAATATTTTTTGCCATTTTTATTTTCACATATTTTTCTATTATTATTTTTGCTTTTGTTAACGATACCAAGTAAAGAGCAGAAACGTCAAGTTTGTAGAGTTTTTTCTTCCTGTTTTAGTGGCCTCACGAAGTTAGCATATTAGCTCCGAGCTTGTATATGCGATTTAAAGATGGTACAGCACCCAGCGCTAGCGACTTTTAGGTCACTTGGCAGGCCCTCAGTCCACCGCGCTACCGAGGCAGACAAAAAAATCGACTCAAACGTTTTTATTTCATTTAACACCGATCCTTGAATTTAATTTTCAAACAGTGGCATTATTTTTGGTATCATTAGAATGTTGATTTTCTACTCTTTCCAATAATACTAAAAACATTTGTATTTCCAAAGAGTTTTGCTGATTAAAACAGTTTGACTCAATAGAACCATTTTTGCTCGCTCAGCAAAGTACTCGTTGTGCGCTATTCATCGCTATAAAAACACATGCAACTGCATTCTCCTATCATTTCTTTATTGGAACTTGAACCGTCAACATCTCTGCTATACCTGCTCACTAATTACGTCATCGGAAAACGGATACCGCCTCGGAAGAAACGGCACAAGTCATTGCCCTAGTGCAAGAAAGGTGTCAATATGTAGTCGCTGCCTCCAGAATCTACAGATGTTACCAAGAGACTAGCGCCTTTACACGGAAACCAGGATCAGGAAGGTGTACCTTGGAGCGAGACGACCGCTTCATTGTCAACACAACTCTACTTAACCGGCGTTGAGGTCCAGCAGGAGCTCCGACAAGTTCGTGATCGGGCTGTCAGTCATTGGACAATCAGAAGAAGACTTAAAAAAGGTAACCTAACTCCGAAGAGACCAGCTAACGGACCTAAATTGACACCAGCCAATCGACAAACATGACTCAGATTTGCCCGAGAATATATCGACTGGACCTTAGAGCAATGGCGCTCAGTTTTATTCTCCGGCAAGTCTGAAATGTGCCTACATGGCAACGATGGAAGAAGACGAGTCTATAGGAGGCCTGCGGAGCGCTATGCGCAGTGCTGCATTGGACGCCTATGGAGGAGGTTTTGTCGTGGTGTGAGAAGGCATCTCACTGGATGCAAGAATCGATTTGATTTTCGTAACTGGTGAGACTCGTAGTAGTGGATTAACTGCTTACCGATCCTGATCCTACAGGAATACAGTGCGGCAATACCTGACGGAGGTAGGAATACCCACATTAGACTGGCCTGCGCGGAGTCCTGACCTCAATCCAACCGAATACATGTGGGATGAGCTCAAAAGAAGGGTTCGAGCCAAAAATCCAGCCCCTGTATCGCTGAGGGACTTAAAGGTTGCGATGGCGGAAGAGTGGAGAAGAATCCCAAAGACAGTGGTGAAAAAGCTTACCCGCTCCATGAAAAACCGGCTGGAAACAGTAATAAGGGCTGCCCTTAGGGAGTAATACAAAATATTGATTTTGGCTTTTATAAATACATATAATTATTAAAGTTAAAATTTCAATCATTTTATTCAGTAAAAAGCATGAGCTATGCTATGGAATTTGGTATCATTAGAAAAAGAGTAGAATGGGCTTTCAAATAATTAAAATCTGTAAAACTATGTGAACCCTAAATTCTATGATCCGTGTTAAATGAAGCCAAATAGTTTAAGTCGATTTTTTTGCTCACCAGTGTATTATTTTTCATGTTTTTTACCGAAAGAGGGGAACAAAAATACAAATTCTAAACTACAAAACGTTACCATATATAAATTGTATTCCGTGATGTCATCTTAGGTTGAAAAAAATATCTACTATATCACAGCATAAACGGTCATAGTGTCTTAAAGAAATCAGTTTTACACCTAAAGCTGTTCATCAGCTATGATAATACTTTTTGCACTTTTTTCCATTTAAAATCTACAAATTTATTTTTTAAAATATTTGTACCATAAGTGGAAGTTTCCTAAATTCTTTGAACAGAAAGGCACCTTATCTAAAATACGTTGTTCCATACAAATACCTTTCTCAAGCTACTTTGCATTGATATGCAGGATATCCGCAGGTGGCTCAGAGGATGAATAGCATATTGGACCGCATTTTTATTTAAATAGCTTTCTTAATAATATAGTTTTATACTAAAAACAGGGTCTATAACCAAACCCTTTTTTATTCAAAAAATGTTTTCTATATGTTTAATTACTAACATTAAAGAAAAAACTTAGTATTTATTATAACGTTGCGTATTAGCCAGAACTTCTAGTTAACATCATAAGCAATTATGTACTTTTCCTAGCCAATCCTAGATTTTGTTCATATTGACAAAACTATGTTTAGAACGTAAATAATAATAACCTCATAAATAAATAAAGTTTTTTTTTTATTTAGAGTTACATGAGAGGCAGCAGCAGCAGCAAACTGCGTTGTGGGAACTGATCAAGACTGAAGTTGCATATATCAAAACATTAAAAGTCGTTACAGATGTAAGTATTTCTTTTTATAGTCAATAATACTTAACGGCCAGATTCACTAAAAATATTGGACCGTACCTAGTTGTCACGGAATTTAAAATTTGTTATTGACACTATTATATTTCATATAGTAAATGTCACCAAAGAGACGTTTGTAAGAAAATTTGAGGCAAAATTCGGGAATGTGAACTTGAAACAGATAGAAAGGATAATAACACAGGTATACAAAAAAATTCTTTTAAGCGAAACACGTGTTTTCTTAAGTATTTTTTATGCTGAATCCAGGAAAATCATAAAAAAAAAGATGATATTTTTTTCAGAAAACACACTTAAAGTTGCTAGAAAACTAATAAATTGGAAAAAATACATTTTAATAAATAATGTAAAACTATAATCATTAAAATTATGGAATAAAACTATTATTTCGGACATCTTTTGTTCTGAATCTCTATTTATCATAAAAACTTAAAAATATCAGGTTTTAGTGTTCCTGTTTAACAAGAAACAGGCATATACCACCTTTAAGTAAGCTACGCTGCAAAATAATGTTTAAAATAAATATGTGCAAAATGTTTGAATTGCTGTGGCTGTTACTTGATGGAAATTCATAACGAATGTAATGAAAGACTGATTTTGTCAAATTTTCACTTTATTTAGTTTCACTGAAACTGTATGACGCGTTTCGCTATACTATAGCTTCGTCTGATACAAAATGATAGTGAATATTAGTGTTGTTACATTTAAACAAATACCCTAAGGTAGATAGGTAATAAAATTAATACTATATGCTAATGAATATTGCTGGGAAATCCATTCTGAATATTAGTTGTATAAATTGAGTAAAGGTGAGTTACCATGGGCCAGACAGGTATCTTTTTGTTCGTTTAATATGATGTCTGAATTTTTAATTCTATTTATTTCCAAATTTTCTAATAGGTTTAATTTTACGCCTTTGTTTTGTATGTGTAGAATTTTAAATTTATCGTCAAAAAGATGATCTGATTCTGTTAAATGATTACTGTACGCTGAGTCAGTTTTGTTTTTTAAATAGCTTCTTTTATGTTCTAAAATCAGAGTTTCGAATGAGCGACCTGTCTGACCTATGTAACTTTTATGACAAGAACCACAATTCAACTGTGTATCAGTTATATTTTTTCCCTGTGTTTTCTTTCTTGGGATATACTAAAGAAATAGCTTTATTTTTTAATTTTTTATTTAGAATTGAGTCTGTGGAGTTAGGAGAATATCCGTTGTTAACAGCAATTTTTTTATTAGATTTAATTCTTTATTAAAATCATCTACAGATAAGGGGACACTTACAAGTCTATGCAACATACTGTGGTAAGCTGCCAATTTGTGTTGTAGGGGGTGAGCTGATTTTATGTTTATTGTAGTATCTGTATGTTAGGGTTTGTGAAAAATAGAGAATTTGTGTTTGTTGTAATGTCTGGTTATCGTTAAGTCAAGAAAATTAATTTTATTGACGACTTCTAGTTCCATAGTGAATTTAATATTTTTATGTATTGAGTTTATATAGTTAAAAACATTGTCAAGTTGACGCTCTGTACCATTAAAACAAGCAAAGATGTCGTCTACATATCGGTACCAATACAAAAATGATTTGCTAAATTCTTGTCGATGTATTTGTTTTTCTAGGTTATCCATGAATATTTCTGCTAAAAGCGGGCTAAGTGGACTACCCATTATGAGACCCTCCGAACTATTATAAAATGTATTATTAAAGTAAAAATAATTTTGATTGAGGCTCGTGTTTAATAAATTTAGTATGTCTTGTATAACGAAATTAACTTTATTTTTGATTAGGAATGTTTTTATGATTTTTACTGTTTCATCCGGAGGTATGCTGGGGAAAAGGTTTTGGACGTCAAATGATACTAGTTTTGAATTATCTGGTAGAAAGACGTTGGAAATTTTTTCCGTTAATTCTAACGAATTTTTTATTGTGTAGGTTGGGTTGAAGTTAATGTTCGTTTTAATGATATCTATGAGGAATTTTGAGAGTTTGTAAGCTGGAGCCGATATGTAGGAGGCCACAGGTCTAATAGGATGATTTTCTTTATGTAATTTGACTAATGAATAAAATAGAGGGGGCTGATGATTCATGACTGTTAATTTTGAGATTTGGCTGTCTGATATGATGCTAGAAGCTTTACCTAATGCTGTTCTAATATCTTTCTTAAATTTTTCTGTCGGATCTTTTAGTAATATTTTGAAATTTCCTTTCTTAATAAATTCTAATGTTTGTCTATATATTGTTGTTGATCTATAGCGACTATTGTGTTACCCTTATCTGCTTTTGTGAAAATAATATTATTATTTTTAGTCTTGTTTTGTATTGATCTAGCTACATTTATTTCATTATCTAAATTTGGTTTGTTGCTAAGAAATTCCTTTTTTATAATATCTGCGCAAATGTATTTTTTTGGCGTGTTGAATCGTACATTTATTAAAGCTATTTCTGTTTCTACTGCCAAGATTTCAGATTCTTTTAAATCAAATTTATTATTTATATTATGTTTAAAACCTTTGTTTAAGAGGGCTGTTTCTTGATTGGAAAAATTTGTTGCTGATAAATTTATAAATCTGTCAAAAAATGTATGATCTGAAAACACTTTTTTTGTGGTAGGCTGTGGTTGATATTTGTTTTTTCCCTTATAAGAGGATCAAGTTTTCTTTTTTCATTAACGTATTTTTTATTTATTATAGTTCTAATTTTATCCCTCGTTTTTCGATCTAGATCAAAAACGAGGGATAAAATTAGAACTATAATAAATAAAAAATACATTAATCAAAAAAGAAAACTTGATTCTCTTATAAGGGAAAAAAACAAATATCAACCACGGCCTACCACAAACTCAATACATAAAAATATTAAATTCACTATGGAACTAGAAGTCGACAATAAAATTAATTTTCTTGACTTAACGATAACCAGACATTACAACAAACACAAATTCTCTATTTTTCACAAACCCTCACATACAGATACTACAATAAACATAAAATCAGCTCACCCCCTACAACACAAATTGGCAGCTTACCACAGTATGTTGCATAGACTTGTAAGTGTGCCCTTATCTATAAAAAATTAAATCTAATAAAACAAATTGCTGTTAACAACGGATATTCTCCTAACTCCATAGACTCAATTCTAAACAAAAAATTAAAAAATAAAGCTATTTCTTTAGTATACCCCAAGAAAGAAAACACAGGGAAAAAATATAATGTTTTAACCTATTTTGGTAACACGTCAGAGAAAATTAAAAACCACTTAAACAAATATAATATCAACATAGCTTTTAGAACAAACAACTCGTTAGGAAAATTCATTAAAAACGCAAAGGGAAAACAAAATAGATCAAAAAAATCTGGAGTGTATCAGTTGAATTGTGGTTCTTGTCATAAAAGTTACATAGGGCAGACAGGTCGCTCATTCAAAACTCGGATTTTAGAACATAAAAGAAGCTATTTAAAAAACAAAACTGACTCAGCGTACAGTAATCATTTAGCAGAATCAGATCATCTTTTTGACGATAAATTTAAAATTCTACACATACAAAACAAAGGCGTAAAATTAAACCTATTAGAAAATTTGGAAATAAATAGAATTAAAAATTCAGACATCATATTAAACGAACAAAAAGATACCTGTCTGCAACATGGTAACTCACCTTTACTCAATTTATACAACTAATATTCAGAATGGATTTCCCAGCAATATTCATTAGCATATAGTATTAATTTTATTACCTCTCTACCTTAGGGTATTTGTTTAAATGTAACAACACTAATATTCAATATCATTTTGTATCAGACGCAATAGTATAGCGAAACGCGTCATACAGTTTCAGTGAAACTAAATAAAGTGGAAATTTGACAAAATCAGCCTTTCATTACATATGTACAAAATGCCCTAAATTAAAAAATGTTTTTAATGTTTATTAATATTGAACACAGCTATTATTTCCAGTACTTTTTGAAGTTCTTAATCCTGACTTGACATCAAAAAATAAAGTTTTATGTTCAGTTTCAACAAGAAACTCGCTTTTAACACTTACAAGGGTGCTATCTGGTTGGTAAAATACTTTTTTAGGTAAATTAATGCAATGAAATAATAGTTTTGTTTAATCTTAATGAAAATTAAAAACAACTTTTAGTGTTCCGTACGGAACACTTATAAGATGACTTCGGTGTCTGTCTGTCTGTCTGTCTGTCCGTCTGTCTGTCTGTCTGTCTGTCACACCCGATTTTCGCCGAAACTATTTGTCATAGAAAGTTGAAATTTAGTAATAATATAGGAATTGAGCCGTGTAGTTTTGAAAGTTAAATGTTGACTTAAGGAGTTAGCTGTGGAGGGTGAAATCGGAAGTGAAAAAAAATTTTTTTTACTAGGTCATCGAGTGTGGTGTCAAATGAAAGCTTGTGAAAACACGGGTAAAAAATATATATATGATGTAATCCTTGCGCACACTTTTCTTTGTTTTATTTTTAAAAAATCGCGAAAAATCGCTGTCCCCCCACCTTATTTCGAAAAGTACTGATCAAAAAATTTTGAAAAAATTCTGGAATATTCTCTACGGGGTGTAGAAAATTATCACAGATGTATTACCTTTAATCATTTATCTGGTATATAAAAAAAAACAATCTCAAGGTCATCAGTTTTCAGTAAAGATTGGAAATAAACTTTGTCGAAAACTCATTTGGGGTGTGTTTTGTGAAGTCACTGATCATTTTATACCACCTTAACAATTTTTTTTATTTTAAAAGCAATCAACATACGGAACACTAATTGTACAAGTTCAACTTTCACTTGACCGGTTATTTAATTTAGCGGTTGCAAATATTTATTTTAAACAGCATTTTGCTACGTAGCTTAGTTAAAGGTGATATTTGCGTTGTTAAACATGAACACTAAAACCAAATATTTTTAAGTTTATATGATAAATGTAGATTCAGAACATTTAAAGATGTCCGAGATAACAGTTTTATTCCAAAATTTTAATAATTATACAGTTTTACATTGTTTATAGTTTTCTGGCAACTTAAAGGGTATTTTCTGAAAAAACTTCACGGTGGATATCTTTTTTTATGATTTTTTTGAATTCAGCATAAAAAAATACTTAAAAAAAACACTTATTTCACTTAATTTTTTTCGTATACCTATAATTTTTAGAATTAACAAACAATTTTTTTCTTAATGGCTTGATCATACATGACAACGAATTTTAATTAACTCATTGGTGTTTTGGTAAATTTAAATGAATATTTGTATATTTAGTTTTGAAGCTAGACCTTCTGGTGAGTCAGGCAGTAACTGATCTGACATTAATGAGTGTATTATGATCCTGTAAATGTATATTTACTGAAAACTATAGAATCCACTAAATTAAATAAAGTTATAAAAATGACACAAAAGGACACTTAAGCAGAAATACAAAAGAATTTCCAGAAAATAATTGAATGAAATAGAAACGTAAAGCATAACGAAGAAAATTAAAAACAAACATCAATATTATTAATCACCTGAAAAAAGAGGACTGAAAAGTGAAATGATATAGAAGAAATCATTCAAATAAAAAGAATTACTACTAAAAGTTCTAGGGTGGCAAAACCGAACGCAATAAGAAGAAAACATATTATAAACACTTCTTCTCAAAATATACCTAAAATACAAGTAGAGGAAGTAAGACAGACAACTAGAGAAATGAAATTAAAAATCTATATCATCTGTTAAAAAAATGAACTAGGTTTCTATTTCAGCAGTGGCCACTGTTCTTTTATTTGTCAATTCATTCCAGTTTATTAACCGAACTAGAATCCACAAACAAGAGAACAAATCTCGATATACTTATTGAAGGCATGTAAACACCTAAAATTTAAAAGCATACCTGCTCTTAGTTGGGAGCTGTTAAAGGACTTTTATGGACAGAGGAATTGTTACTAGCAATTACTTACTACGAAGAAATGCTCCTCCAAGAGCAAGTCTTGGTTTGACAGAAAATGCAAAGAAGCTGTTGCTTCTAAACATCTTGCCTACCGACAATGGCGCGAAAATCCTAACACCATAAATCGTAACACCTTTGTTCGTGCCTGGAACAGATGCAAAGGAATTATCAACGAAACCAAGGAGGCACACAATCAACGAATTAGAAACAATCTTCTCGCTTGTCCCCCAACAATTCCAGGTCCTTTTGGGCAGTCGCTAAGGCACTTAGTCAAAATTTCACCAAATCCACCATACCACCACTCACACGGCCAGATAATTCTATTGCGACGACACCTGTTGAGAAAGCGAACTTGTTGGCTGAACTCTTTGCTTCACATTCTACTGTCGATTTTCAAGGAAAAACACCACCTAGTATTCTCATATTGCAGTAAAGGATGCCCGATGTTGTCTTCAGGCAGCGTATCATAAAGCGTATTTTAACGAAGCTAGACACCAAGAAGGCTTCTGGCGTTGACGGTATACCTGGCATAGTTCTCAAAAACTGTGCGAGAGAACTAACACCAGTTTTCTGTAGACTTTTCAACCTATCCTACAGAAAGGGAATATTTCCTTCCTGCTGGAAATGTGCCGCAGTTCAGCCGATACCTAAAAAAAGCAAGAAGACCTTGCCAAATAACTACCGACCAGTCGCACTGCTTTCAATAATATCGAAAGTCATGGAAAAAGTTATCAATCAGCATCTTCTAAAATATCTTGAAGTATTCAACATTATTAGCGATCACCAATTTGGCTTTCGTAAACATAGATTAACAGGAGATCTTCTGAATCATGTAACACATGTTTGGAACAACGCAATTGAACACTTTGGAGAATCTCAAGTGGTTGCTCTTGACATATCCAAGGCATTCGACCATGTTTGGCACAATGGGCTGTTAGTTAAGCTTCGCTTTTATGGTATGGTATGGTACTCTCTTTGTCATTTACATTAACGATCTGCTGGAAAAGACCGGCAATCCAATCTACAGCTTTGCAGATGACAGTACGCTTATCTCTTCAATCACTTTGAACGCTCGGACATCGGCTACTCAGGCGAATATCCGCAAACAGCAGGAGGTCGTTCAACTTAACAAAGACTTGGAAGAAATTCTATCTTGGGGTGACAGTAACCAAGTTGAATTTAACGCTACAAAAACCCAGGCGGCAGTTTTTTCTAAAAAAGTTAACGTTACTGAACCCGACATAGTCATGTCGGGGCACTCTATTCCCCTGGCATCGTCACTCAATTTGTTGGGCGTTAATATATATATATATATATATATATATATATATATATATATATATATATATATATATATATATATATATATATATATATATATATATATATATATATATATATATATATATATATATATATATATATATATTTATATATATTTATTTATATATATATTATATATATATATTATATATATTATATATATATATATATATATATATATATATATTATATATATTTATATATATATTTATATATATATATATATATATATATATATATATATATATATATATATATATATATATATATGTGTGTGTGTTTTTTTTTTACTGACTGATGTTGTCTTTTCCTCTGCCCATGTAGTGTTAGCTCTTCTCATGTTTGTCTTGGGCGCCCGCGTCTTCTGTGTCCTTATGCATTCTAGTCCAGGAAGCTTTTTGTTATATCGTCATTGGGTTTTCGCAACGTGTGACCTATCCATCCCCATTTACGTAGTAAAATATCCAGGTGTATTTTCTGTTGTTGCGTAAGATGCCAGAGGTCTTCATTACGAATGATGTTCGGTCAGAATATGCGAAGAATTCGACGCAGATATTTAATAATGAAAGTATGTGCTTTGTTAAGGTTTTTGTCACTTTCCAGGTTTCACAACCATATAATAGCACCGATTTAACATTGCTGTTAAATATCCTCAGCTTGGTGTCTGTGTTGACTTATCTTGATGCCCATATAGTTTTTAGTTGGCCAAAGCTTTTTTTAATTCGATTATGTATGTCGACCGTAGCACCTCCTTCTTTGTCGATAATACCTCCCAAGTATATGAATTCTTACACGTCCTCTGTGTCAGATACCGATATATTAAATGGTGTCTTTATGTTGGTGTTGCTTCTAATGGACTCAGTTTTGGCCACATTTATTAAAAGCCTACATATTTTTGTTTGCTAGATTAGTCAAGGATGACGTGAGAATCCAACATATGCCTTGCATATTTTCCAGTGCCTCCTTCAGCACTAAATCCAAAACAATATTTAACAGTAAAAGAGATAAAATGAATCCCTATCTGACCTCAGTTTTAACCTCAATAAAACTGCTTATTAGCTCGTTGTGGAGGACCGTACAAGAAGCTTTATTGTATAGCTCTTGTATTGTAATGATAATTTTCTTGGGCATTCCTGCTTCCATTATTGTTTTCCAAATTACTAAATGTGATATGCTATCGAACTTGTTATCTATGCAGGAATGACTGGGTCTAAAACTCGCTTGGTTCTTTTTGAATAGGAGTTCTATAGATGTTGACAGGCGGCTTTGTATGATTTGCACCATTACTTTGTATATGGAGTTAAGAAATGTGATTCCTCTCCAATTCTGACTAAAGGTGAGGCCTCCTTTTTTGGAAATGTATTAATGGTACCCTTTTTCTACTGGCCTGCTTGCTGTTGTCAATTAACTAGTTTCTGACCTTACAAATGATGTTCTGTTGTTTATTTTCCCACTTAAGCATGTGATAATATTACATAAATCACATGTACGATGTTGTTCTGCTGCTACTAGTGCCTGTTTTGCTAGATCTACTACCTAGATTCTTTTATCTTTTTTAGCACTTTTTTAACCTTCTTATTTATGTTTTGATAATGCATTAGGTTATCCTTTTTTCGACTATTATTTTTGGTTCCAATATTATAGCTTTATTGCTCTTTCTTTGTTGTATGAAATCTCAGCCTGCTCCACTCCAGTGCTTTCTCGGCGGCATCATCCATCACTTCTATCATTTCGTTCCAGGAGTTGACATTGATAGTTTGGTGTTTCTTTTCCTTCAAATCTTCTCAGAATTTTCTTCTTTTTTCAGATATATTAAGAGATTCGGTACTATATTTCTTCCGAGCGATAATATTAGGTTTACTTGGTATGGCCAGTTTAATTCTTAAGGTTCCTGCTACTTGATGGTGATCACTGTTATCATCTGCTCCTCTTTTGTTCCTCACATCTGTGGTTAGTAGTGAACTTCTCCATTTCTTGCTTATCGTTTTGTGATTTATTTGGTTCTCCGTTTTCTTATGGGGCGATGTTTACGTTACTTTATGTACGTGTTTGTGTAGGAATACAGTTCATGCAGTGACAAATCCCTAGCTGTTAGAAATTCCACATTGTCTTTCATATTTTGCAGGTCGTGCTTGCTCATAATATCTTCTGGGTTGTGGTTATTTTGCTCCACTTTCGCATTCATATCTCTCATTATAATAGTGATGCCCCCTCTGGAAATCTGGCCTAAGGTGAAGAATAGTTCTTCGTAAAATTGTTGTTATTGCTCTATCGGTGTTGGATCTGTTGGTGCATAGCACTGTATGTATGTGTCTTTCTATACCTGGTGTAGAATCTAACTGTTATTTAGCGTTGGCTTAATAATAGTACTACGCCATTTTCGTGTCCCTCGTTGCAATGGATTTTCGTTTTAAACTTTTCACCAGGACGTCTAAAATACCTCAAAACTATATGATGATGAATGGTTATCTCGTAGATGAACGTATGAGTGATTTAAGTGATTTCAAAATAGTCTTCAGGAGATGACGAAAAATCGTGCTATTGGAAATCTGGCTTTAGTGAAATTACTATTGATTTTAACAAATCCGAAATAGTTGGCGACATTTATTAAAAATGAATTTCAAATAGATTCTCAAACAGTTGATTCCAGAATCCATTGAAATTCAAAATATGCACAATTATTTATTAAATGTTTAAGCATTATATTTGTGATTTATTTTGCACAATAATGCACCTCCCATTGTTCGGTCATTGTGAGGCAGTTTTTGCACAAAACTAAGTTTGTATGGTGGAGCTCTAGCTGTATTCACATGCTTTAGCATCTTGTGGTGGTTCACCTTTGCCACGACTTTATTTGCTAATTAAAAAAAGGTGATACAACTCCACTGAAAATGTCCGCGTAGCACGATCCGCATCAGTATTCCAACAACTATCTAAAAAACTCATTTAGGAAATTAATTGGCCTTACTAAAACGCTCTATCTGATGCAGGGTGAAATAGATGAATTAACAAATTATACTTGGCCTTTGTTCTTGGGTTTTTTTTGGCAGGGGGTGTGTTATATAGTATGTATACTTTATTTAGACTCTTACGTATTTTTGCCTTCTTTATAAAATGCAAATCTTGTAAAATAATTTAAACTGGTGACATTTAACTGGAAATTCTCGTATATAAATTTTTCATGAGAAGATTTAATTTCATTTATTGTTCGGATATACAATATAATAAATCAGTTAATAAATTACTTGTCGTTTTAGGAACAGTTATTATGCTTGTTTCTAGATTTAGTTGCATAAATAACTTTATATTTTCTTAAAATATTTTATAATAAATATTCTTATTGTATTCTAATATAGTTACTTAAGTAACTAATCTGAATAGTAATAATACTATCGCAAAAGTTTACCATTCTCTTTGAAAAGTTTTGTTTCTTCTTTAGTGGAAATTTTTGGTCCAATTGCTTTGTTTCTAAAACTTGTTGGAAGAAATTTGACTTCAGAAATTTCTTGATATTGAAAATTTTGAAATGTTGCAAATATAAAAATAAATTAACAACGTTTAAACTAAATCTAATTACAAGAACTTTACACAGTAAAAATGTATATATATATATATATATATATATATATATATATATATATATATATATATAAAAATGTGATATGAATTCAGTTAATTAAATGTTTATATTTTTAAGGAAAAAGAATTTCAATAAAAACAAACTTTTGCGAAATATTTGTATTTGTTTTAGTTGACATATTACATTTGGTGTTACACAAAAAATTTAGGAACAGTTATTATGGTTGTTTCTAGATTTAGTTGCATAAATAACTTTATATTTTCCGAAAATATTTTATAATAAATATTCTTATTGCCAATATCAAAAATAGCGATTTTAGAATTACAGGTCTTCATTTTTTCATTTTAAACAATTTATATTGTTCTAAAATATTTACTTAAATAACTGATCTGAATAGTAATAATACTATCGCAAAAATTTACCATTCTCTTTGAAAAGTTTTGTTTCTTCTTTAGTGGAAATTTTTGGTCCAATTGCTTTGTTTCTAAAACTTGTTGGAAGAAACTTGACTTCAGAAATTTCTTGATATTGAAAATTTTGAAATGTTGCAAATATAAAAATAAATTAACAACGTTTAAACTAAATCTAATTACAAAAACTTTACACAGTAAATATATATATGAATAAATGTG
This sequence comes from Pachyrhynchus sulphureomaculatus, assembly GCA_019049505.1. NCBI lineage: Eukaryota > Metazoa > Arthropoda > Insecta > Coleoptera > Curculionidae > Pachyrhynchus > Pachyrhynchus sulphureomaculatus. The sequence goes on along the minus strand of CM032447.1, from coordinate 172,669,498 downwards.
ATATGAATTCAATTAATTAAATGTTTAAATTTTTAAGGAAAAAGAATTTCAATAAAAACAAACTTTTGCGAAATATTTGTATTTGTTTTAGTCGACATATTACATTTGATGTTACACAAAAAATTGCCAATAATAATGTTATTTTAATAAGGAAAGTGTCATAATACAGAGTTAAATTTTTTATTTCATATTTAATCTGTTTGGCACTAAAATTAACAAATTCTAGATAATATATTTTGTAAACACCAGTAACAATGTTAAGGTTTTTGTGGCTTAATGCATGCCACTAAGGTATACGTTTAACTGCACGGAGTAACGCATTATTTTTAGACATTTTTACTGTGCACACTGTTTCTATGTGTAAGCACATAAATACAAATGTGCATATACAATACTAGACGTAGGAATGAAACTTATAGTTTTTGAGTAATACTGATTATGGAGAAGAGGGTGAAAAGGGTGAGTGTTAATAAATTCTATTTATTTTTAATATTATTTTGGGAATTTTTCTAGGTTTTCGGTTGCTATAATGAACATATTTTAAGAATAATTATTTACAGTCAAATATGTAAAGAGTTAAAGGGGCCGGGGAGGGTGTTAGAGGGGTTGTTTCATGTATATTGTATTGTACGTCCTTTGCAGGGTTCTTGGAGTCGATAAATTGTGTTATTTTTACTAGTTTTAACAGAAATAGTATGTAAAGAAAAATAATAGTTTTCAGTAGCAAATATATCTAAAACCATTTATCTGCTATATTTTTTTGTAATTAATATCCTATATAACGTACCTATTATTGAGAATATATATATATATATATATATATATATATATATATATATATATATATATATATATATATATATAGGCTTCCCTTAAACTTTTCCACCTCGTCCTATCCTTTGCAACGCTGCTGTACTTTTTCTGTCGTCTATCCAGCATATTTGAGGGCATCGTAAGTAGTATAACAAGCGGGGTTCTGGCACACCTCGATGGCCACTTTTTCCTTCAGCAGTGGTCCATGACCTCTACTTGACCTTTTTACAAGAAGTCCTGAAAAAATGTCCTGAAATCTGCAAGAAGTGCTGAAATCTGTGCAAGAAGTAGTTTTCAATGACGTCACAGTCCAGTGGCTGTTGAACAGTGCCCTTTTGGCATATTTCCTGAACCTCTTGAAGAAGTGTTTACCTGTTTACCTGTACCTGTTGTCACCTGTTACCTGTATTCACCTGTATACCTGTACCTGTGTCACCTGTTTACCTGTAATTTACCTGTAATTTACCTGTAATATCTGAAGAAGTGTTCAATGAGGTAATTTGTCCAGTGGATGTAGCTCAGTGCCTTTTTGTCATTGAAAGACCTTGAGGACTTAGAATAAATGTGTGTTAAATGTTGTGTATTAAATGAAATAAGTTAAAAAAAGTCATGTCTGTTGTAGGATTTGAACCTACATATGTTGGTTTCAATACTGCAAAAACTGGGGACTTAACCTACTTAGCCAAATAGGATTCGTAATAGAGAATGCAATTGTTGGGATGCCATAAAAAAAGGTATGTTGAAAGATGTGCAAGAAGTAGTCGTCAATGACGTAAATTGTCCAGTGGATGTTGAATCAGTGCCTTTTTGGTAAAAATACTTTGTCTAAGAGGTGTTTTAATGTTAGATGTGAATATGTGTAAGTGTATTAGTTAAGAAAGTGCAAGAAGTAGTCGTCAATGAGTTAAAATTTGTCCAGTGGCTGTTGAACAGTGCCTTTTTGGCAAAATAAGTTGTTGAAAATGTCTTTCTAGAGGTAGAATCGGTGTAAATAGGTGTAATATGAGATTCTGCAAGAAGTGATCGTCAATGACGTAACAAGTCCAGTAGATGTGGAAACAGGGTATCTTAACTTCATTAAAAACTTTGTAAACTTTCATTTGAGGAGAAGTTGCATTAGTTTAGATGCTCATTGGTGTGGTCTTATCAGAGTAGGCGTAACTAGATAAGAAAGGTTGTATTTGGTTGGTTGAATGTGTAAAATTAGATAAGAATCTGTGTATTTGGATAGGTGAGCTGTGAAAATGGGTGTTGTCTATTGGAAAAGGCATGTATTTGATAGGTTGTTGTGTAAAATTTGCTAATAAGAGTATAAATTTGATTGGTTGAAGGGTAAAAAAATGTGTGTTATCTATTCGAAATTGCATGTGTCTGATAGGTTGAATTGTAAAGGCAAAGAAGTAAATGTATTAAAAATAGCAATGATACAATGTAAAATCTTGTAATTTGAGCGAAAACAGTAAATAACTGGCGCCGTAAAGTCGGTAAAAATGTCGAAGATAAGGCAAAATGTAAACAAAAAGTATGACTTATGCTAATTTCCTTGAATTGAAACCAAGTAAACACTTTTGCGAATTATTCTAAAAATAGAAATGACGTGATAGCTAGAATGTTCTAAATGGTCTGATAGGTCACAAAATAGATAAGAAAGGTCAAAAATAGTTGATAAGGATATGTTTTGAATGCATACAAGTGTATTAAAATTGATGAAATTTGTTAGCAAGTAAAATAAGTATGAAATGAGCTTAAAAATAGTTTTGATAGGTCAAATAATGGATAAGAAAGTTTAGAAATTGCTGATAATGAGTTGAGTAAAATGCATAAAAGTGTTGTAAAATTGTTGATATTTACTAAAGGTGGTAAAATAAGTATGAAATGAGCTTATTGTGAGCTCGTTGAAATGTTGTGAACTCGTTGGATTTTGCTATAATATGTTATATGAGATGAAAGCAAGTTAAATAAGTAATATTTGTCAAGAATCGTAAAATAAGTACGAAATGAGCTTAAATGAATCTCAAATGAGTTTTTGGTTTGTAATGATAATAGTAAAATATTAAATGAGCCTAGCTTTTTACCGTATGTGTGGGAACGTTGTAAAAGGTTTTGTTGAGCCTAACAAAAGTATAATTTGGTCTCGTTGTATTGTAAATCTTAGTAAAATATTTGTTAAAAATGAGCTGAGCCTAGCCTCGCCTTTGACTCGTTGTGTGGGAACGAGAGGAGAATAAAACATACAAGTATGAGAACACAGATTTTTATTCAAAAAACTGTTTGAAATGCATTTGAAGCCTCGTCTGATTACTTACTAAAAATACTTAAAAGTACAAAATATCTATAAAACAATAAAACTAACTAAAATGTTAAGATGTAAAAAAATCTTTACACCTACTATATATAGAACTTAAAAAGGAGAAAATTATTCTACTTACTAAAAAATACTTAAAAGTACAAAATATCTATAAAACAATAAAACTAACTAAAATGTTAAGATGTAAATGTAGAGCCTGGTACGAAATGATACAAAAACCTAAATTAAATGAGAGAGTTCAACAAAAACAGATAAGAAAGATCAAATATTTATCGATAAGAGGATGTAAAATGTATTGGATAAAATATAAATTGCAATGTTATGTTTTACTAATAACTATATATTTGATTAGAATTAAATATTAAATAAATGCGAGAGAGAGTTCAACAAAAACTAATAACGATAAGAAAGGTTAAAATTAGTTTAAAGAGGATGTAAAATGTATTGGATAAATTAATAAAACAACATTTTAGATTCTTACTTAAATACTTAAAAGTACAAAAATAAATAATATGTTGCCTGGTACGAAATGATACCAACAAAAACCAGTTGTTATAAAATTAAATGAAAGTTCAACAAATTTGATAAGAAAGATCAAATTTTTGTCGATAAGAGGATGTAAAATGTATTGAATAAAGTACAAATTGCAATGTTATGCTTTACTAATAACTATTTGACTAAAAATTTTGAATTGCTTAATAGTATGTATAAATGAGAGAGTTCAACAAAAACAGATAAGAAATGTTAAAATTAGTTGATAAAAAGTAGATTCGAAAGCATTAAAATAATTGAAAGACCAATAAATTTGTCATAAATTTAAATGTGTAAAATTTTTTGTTTTCCAAGTTACTACTATCACTAATTAGTTTATATTTGTATAAATCAAAATTTGTTTCCAAAAGAACAAAGATTTGACTAATAATAAACTAAGAAATAGGTTGTAAATATAATATCAATATTATTTGTCTACTAAAAAGCAAATTGGTTTAAATTATTGACTTACTTAAATACTTAAAAAATATAAAATCTCTATATAAAATTAACTAAAATCTTAATACAAAAATTATTATAATACATTAATCATCCTGGTGGGAACGTTTACGTATAGTGGAGGCTGCCATCTTCAGTTTAGCTGAATACGGGCCGCTTATTCCTGCTATTACATTAATTCTATTCGTATATCGAAGACATTTGCGACCCATATGAAGTAGTGTGTCCCTGAGCCATTCATATTCTTTCTTGCCTATGAACAGATTTTCATGTACTGGTCTGACTAATGCACAAGGCTTGTTTTTATAATAAGTTTGCATAATTAAAGGTTGTAGACAATTTTTACACTTTGATTTACTTAATTGAGTTAACATCAGGGACCAGCTCTTCAGTTGTACCATTTCAGCACTCCAACAAAATTTTAACGTTGCACCACTTCGTGAACATTTTAGTACTAGCTTATATGAACATTGAGAACTTGTCATCGTGTATGATTTGACAATTTTCTGTTTTAACTCGATGAATTAGGAATTATGTAGGTGTAGATCTGAAGTGGAATTATTTTTTAAAATTTCCAAAGAGATTAAATCAGTTATATGTCACTATGTTGATAACTTGTAATTGATTCGACATAAGACATGTATGTGTTTATATAATAATAATAAATACAAATCATCCGATATGCATTTTTTAGAAACATATACTAATTATACACGTTTATCAGTATAAATGCAATTTAAATTGGAAAATTACCACTTATCTAAATAATGATGTATGGAGTCGACTAGTCGCTATAGACAAAAATAACAAAAACAAATGAATTAATTTAGTTTATAAAATGATAAGAGATAAATGTCGAAAACATGTTTATAATAACAAAGTGATTGGAAAATTTGCTATGACTTAATTAGCGCTATTACTTAAAAACAAACTGCAATATATAAAAATAATAATAACAAAATCTGGTGATTGGAAAAACAGTAAAAGTATCAGAGAAATTTTATATTAGTTTTATAAATATATATTTAGATGGCAATTTTATTTAACATTGTATTAAAATTTATTTTTTAAAACATCTCAATAGATTTAGTTTAGATAATTGTTCAATTAACTTATTATTCTTATTATGATTGCAATAAATACTACATTGGATACATTTGTTTGATGTCGACAACTCTGACAATTCTTCATTGACACGTCTTAGTACCATATTAACATGGAAACATTCACATGTATCGGGTCCTTCTCGAACTCCAGGATGTGACCATACACATGATACGTAATGTGTTTCTAAATTATTCGTAACTTGTTTGCGATCGATAAAAGGTGTTAAATATTCTCGATAAGATATTAGTCGAATCCTTGTTTCACAACAACATGCTAATTTCTTGACAAAATCATCAATTTTTCTACAAGTTTTATATACTAAATCATCTTGACTGAATAAATTCATTTTTGCAAATAAGATGAAATCTTTGATAATTTAATGTGTTATACTGAGATTCTCCTATAATTCTTGATGATAAGGTTAAAAAAACAACGATTGAGAAGGGATATGTATATTTAAATGGATATGTTTGGTTAGTAGTCAGTATTTGATAAACATAAAATCAAATAAACAATGAGTGAAGATCGTCAACAATTATATGTAGTAACAAAAAGAAATGGACTTTGGATTAATCGTAATGCTGTCGAATTAACACCTGGTAAATTGTTAAGTGGAGTCGGTTTATATCAAAATGGAGGATGTATAGCATGTGGTGTTCGTGATAACGACCTATTTTCAGGGGGACAACAAGGAATGCATTCGAAATGTCAGGATATCTGGAAGACTGGTACACATGATCTTATAGATAAACATGTACAATCAATAATTCCAAGACCGATTGGGGAACGAGAATACCAACAACGACAACGAGAACAAAGAGGCAACCATTAGAAACTCCTTGTTAATTCTTATTACCTTTTATTTTTTTTTAAGTAATAGATATATGTATATGTGTCTTAATAAAGTCCTTATATCCTTAAATATTAATGTTTTGTTTTTCTAGTATAAAGTCCTTATATTCTTAATACTTTTAGTATTTTAAATAGGAAATAATAAAAACACACATGTTTGAAATTGAAAATATTTATTAAACTCGCTCTTTCAATAATTTTTCTACAAATTATTCAGTTAACATTGGAAAAATTCCTTAAAAAATTTATTAAATACATATGATGTTGATATTATGGGATGAATATTGATAGCCATGCCAATAGTGTCGTACAATTTGTAGTACTACATTGAACTTTAGCATTGTAAATTAGATTATGATCTAAACAGGAAGGTTTTGTAGGTTTAAATGTTGGTATGTTCCATACATTTAAAGTATCTATATCAATCATCTTGAAATTGGGATTAGTATGCAAATTAGTAGTAGAAGCAGCAATGTTGTCTTGAACGAATCGAAAAACATGTTTTCCTTTTACATACAATACATCAATATTGTCCAGTACTCTATCTAAAATTTCTCCAACTTGCTTGTAATCTACATAGCCGGAAGAATATCGTAAACCAAGTTCCTTTTCAGTCTTACAAACAGCTCTTTTATTGAGTCGAGATAATTGAGCAAAGGGTATTTTGGGTTTCAATACATAATGACTTGTCTGTAAACCATTTGATATCGTAATTTCTTTAGCATGGAATTCTTCCACATACACATCATGATTATCATCATCGCAGCAAATAAAAAGTTAAATCCCTGAATATCGAGAACAGCCAACTTCATCGTGTCACAGTTACTTTACAACTAAGAAAACTTTTACAAAGCAAACATATATAATATGACCTCTCCACAAAAATTGTTTACCTGAATTGATTTCAATATTAATCTTATTTTTGTATTTTTTTAGGGAATGGAATAAAAAATAGTTAGGTCTCTAGAAAAGTTTAAATTATTAAAACAAAAGTTTTATACGAGAGAAATATCTATTTTCTTCTTAAAGCTATTTATAAAATATCTAACATCTAAACTATAATATCTGATATCCTAATTTAATTATATCCTCCCAACTTAAATATTCATTATCATCATCATCATCCACATCCATTTCACTCTCTGTTTGTTCAATCATCTCTTCATCCTCATCCATTTTCTCCTTTAACCATTTTTCTTTTAATTTACTAAGTGGGATTTCATCATCGTTGTCATCATCATCATCATCATTTTCATCAACTTGAACTTTTTGTTGTAGTAATTTTTCTCTTAATAAATTTAAGGGTAAATGTTCTTCCTCTTCTTCGACAATTTCCATTTCCCTTAATTCCAGTAGTCTTAGTAACTCTGTATTTCTTTTAATAACGTTGTTGGCATTTACTTCTTCTTCATTAAAAAGCGACATTATTAAGTATTGGAGCAAGTAACTATTAGACGAATGAATTTTGTATTGATTTTAATACCTTTCTATACACCTATTATATAGGGGATTTAATCACATCATACATAGTCGTCATGAGAGTCAATTAGTCTATTAAAAATATAAATAAGCAAATATGTAAACTAGTGGAGTCGTTTTGTCTGTAAAAATGTTGTCTGATAAGGTTTTTAAGTAAACAAGATATCATTAATTTATTGCTCTAGTCACATAAATTTTCCAAATATCAAATGACGTGATTTATTTTTTTTACTGTATTTACTATATAAGCATTAAAATTTCTTACTCAGAGTCAAATTTATTTGTTGTGTAGTGAAACAAATAGTTGCTTTTAAAAATGTTGATAATTTTTGAATCTGAAGACATTAAAGTGTTACCTATCAAAACGTTATATATATTAATAAAAAACTTATTCGTGTGAGTATTGTTTCATATAATTTACTACTTATATATTTAGCTTTGATTTTAATGATTGACTTAATTAATATATAGATTATTATATCTTTTATTTCTTTCACAGACGTGGTGTGCATAAAATTGAAATTGTAAATAATACTAATCAAATTAATGTATTCTTGGACGGGGATGAAGCACCAACTACCAAATTGGAAGAAAGAAATTACCTGGATATTACCGATAAGGTATCTACACGTAGAGGCAGAGAGTGCAGAGGATGAAAAGACATTTTTGGATGCAATCCAAAAGTATCCAGGGATAAAATCCTATATATTAAATAATAAATATACCTTATAGTTTGTAAACGTAAAAGTTTTTGTTTTCAAGTTACTAATAAACTGTAAAACATTTACCTTTGTTTTATTTACGAATAATAGTTAGATATAAGATACATGAAAGTATTTAGTTATTCATTTTAATATTGGTTTCAACTGAAAATGACTTGGGTAGTAGGAGTAAAATAAAATAATTTTAAAATTTGTCTTGATTCGTTATATCAAAAAGGTTTAAATGAAATAATTTTAATAATAATAAAGTTTAATAGAAAACGAGATAGAAATCGATAAAGAATGAATTCCTCAACAAGTTGTCCTTCATGTCAAAGTAAAATAACCTATTTGGGTCATAAATCTTATAATCAGAATACTTATTGTTCCAATTGTATTCGATATTACAAAGAGGCTTCATGGCAAACTGTACGTAGTCTAGGATATATACCAAAAGATACTTTGGAAAGAAAAAAGAACAAATTGGAAAATGAAACCAAGAATCAATTTACTAACTTAATGCCAAATAATCAATATAGATCTGTAAGAGACCGAATTGAATCATCATAAAATGAGATAGATGTGTTTTATTTATTTGTACTATTTAGTAAACTTAATAAAAAACATGTTATTACTTAAACATATCGTCTATTTTATAACTGAATACAATTTTGCAAGTATTAACTAATTACATACTATGTGATTTTATAAATCTGAGATTATTCTTCGATAAGATACCAAATAGTCGTTCGTTCGCATTTGTAACAATAATCTCGTAATCTGAGTCGAGGTCGAAGTTGTCGAACAGAATTATTACGTCTAATGATTAAATTTACTTGAGCTATATGTGGTTGAAAAGGTATACTTTTCGATTCTCTCCAACAACCACTACATAAATAAGTAAAGTTCATGGTAGCAGCAATTGTTATTTCTAAGACTATTTCCAAGATACTGATTTGTTATTCCTCAAGAAGATACCACATAGTTATACGAGCACACTGATTACAATAAACCTGTATTCGAGTTCGAGGTCTTTGATGATTTGCATATGGAACTCTGTGTGTTTCTCTCCAACAACTACTACATAAATAAGTAAAAAATTCCATGCAGATAATGTCAAGAGTAGCACATACAATGATAAATTATATTACTATGCAATGAGTAGTTCAAATGCACCAATGCTCAACTATTAAATTTTAACTTTCTCCTTCTCGCAATTTTCTATTTTGTCTTCTACACGTCGACAGTCGAATAATATATTTGTCTTTCGAGTCCAAAAGTACTTCTTCTCGTTCTAAACAGTCTTTTAGATTTACGAAAATTTTCGTTTCTTCTTTCCTCTGTTGTTTTAAATCCTTTTGACATTTGGACAAATCGTTATCTAACTGATAGATTTCACGAGTCAGATCGGTCAAATTGCTTTTAAAATTTTCAATTTCCTCCTTTAAATCGGCAATTACGACATATGCTACTTTGTATTTTTCTTGACAAATTTGCAATGTTTCCGTTAGATTGGTTCTCAATAAATACAAATCCGATTCCAATTTGATATTTTCCTTGAGCAGTGCAATATGTTTCGTATAATTTAACGACATTGTTAAATTCGCAGCCAGGTATTCGTATTCTAGAATTTTTCCCATACAAATATCATTAACAGCTTGTTCATTATCGTATAAATCCATATAATTGTCCAGTGACTTAATACATTCCTGATACAGATTTAAACTGGTATTATAAAGTGAATGATAATCCTCTAATAAATATTCGTAATTTTGATTACAAGTATTATTGACATCGTCATCGTAGTTGTTTGTACTTTGAACAACAACAATAACGAGAACAAACAATAGACAGGTAGAGAACATTAGTGTGGTCAATATGAGCGAATGATAAATGAATCAAAAACTTATTTAGCATCTGTTTTTATAGAGATCGTGTTCTCCTCCCGAGAACCTCTTGAAGTCTCTAAAAAATATGGAAAATGTAAAATTTAACTGTTTAAAATGTGGATGTAAAGTTAACAAAAATATAAATAGTTACTATCGAGATCGAGTTAGAATACGTAAATATTGTACATATTGTTTAATTAATTTTGTATATAGGAAAAATAGCCTAATTTCCATGCTTCTATCAATTACAACTATAAATAGTAGGGAGAGATAACTTGTATAAAACATTTCATTAATACACACATCATATCATTCATTCAAAAATGCCAGTTATTGTACGAGTAAAATGTCCACAATGTAAAGGTGAAAGTGAAATACGAAATCAAAAATGTTTGTCATGTGTGGTCAAAGATCGAATCAAACAGAACGATGGAGCAAAGAACGTACCTGCTTACTTTCTTTCCTTTGGCAAAGAAGAACGAGGAATCGAGAGAGAGGCTGCTGCAAGACAAGGAAACAGATAGCATCCATTTCCTGTTAATTATATATAAAAAACATACATCAAATACAATCATATTATTTGTATACTTGCTATTGACACCTACATTCTAAAATAATGGCTTGTCTAAGAGCTTGGTGGAATGAAATATCCAATTTTCCCGATTTACCTGCGAAATTTATCATTTATTTTCAAGATTTTGTCAATTGGAATATCATTTCACGAAAACAACATTTAGACGAAGATCTAATACGAACTTGTATCAATAAAGTCAATTGGCAACTTATCTCCCAATATCAGCAATTAAACGAACGATTTATGGAGGAATTTGCCGGAATGTTGGATTGGAATGCCATCAGTATCCATCAAAACTTGACTGAAGATTTTATCCGTCGACATAGAGAACGAGTTAATTGGAAATTTATTCAAAAATTTCAACGAGGAATCAGTCCCACCTTTTTACAAGAAATGAAACCCTACATTGATCAAATTGAAAATTGTTGTTGTTAAATCATTATAGTTTTCTCTTTTTTACTTAATAAAACCTTTTTCAGTACAAGTTGTTTTTTGTTATTTTTAACTACATACTGCTAATACTTTTATCATTGCATAAAACACGAGTTATATTAATTATATTGTACATTCAATGTATTTGAATTTATTCCTTATCTGGTAAATTTTAACCTTCTTATCTGTTTTGAACTCTCTTTTATGTTATAAAAAGATTGAATTGGTAAATACAAGCAATTGTCTGCGTTTTCCTCTCTCACAACATATATTTTGTTTTGTGTGTGTGAAATTACTTAAACAGGTGAGTTTAACAGGTTTTATATTTATACATCATATCTAATTTGAATTGTTGTTTTTGCAGTATGTCCTCTTTAAACGTTGAATCTACATGCCCACAACATCTTCATCTAATCTAATCATTGATATGGATACAACAATTCCTACTACTACTACTACTCCTAAGGAAAAATTTCCACTTGCTAAAAATATATTTTTGGATGGTCTTACACATATGGGACTACTCAAATTTCTCAAGAGATTTGAAAACGTACACCTCTATAATGATGTTAAACATGAAAATAGTAGGGAATCATTAAAGACTTTTAGACAAAACCTGCACACATTAACAATTGTGAATAAAATGCAACAACAACAAAAATTATAGACTATTTGAACGTTCACCACTATCTCAATTGTATTTTTCGTTAATATTTGACTCGATTGAAAATTTTGATGAAAAGAATATCATCGACTGTATAAAGGAAATTCCAACAGAAATATTTGAACAATTTCCATCGGTAATTGTTATCCCTAATAAGTACAATCTTAAGGACATTATTTGGAAAAGTATGCAAATACAAGAGATAGATTTAATTTCAGCCGTAAAATATGTAAAGACTCAATTTAAATTTTTCACCTTATTATCCAAATACAACCTTTTCAACCAATATGTCTTTTTACCTCATTATCCACAAATGTATGATAAAACTTACTTTTCCGACTTGTATGTACGTATAGAAAGAGCAATTCAAATAATTAATGACGACGATGATGACAACTCGAAAATAATTATTCCGGGAAATAATTCTTGTTGGAAAGCATACAAATCAGATGCAGGTTTCGATCTTTGTATTAAACACGACACATTTTGTCCCGCAGGGAAAGCTACAAAGATTGAACTGATTGAAAAAGTAAATATTCCTATAGGATTCTATGGACAAATTGTCGCGAGATCCTCTATAAATTCTATAGGAACTATACGAACAGGTATCGTAGATGCAACCTACAACGGACCTCTAATTATTTATTTTATATCGGATGAAAATATCTTATTGGAAAAGTATCGAAAAATTGCTCAATTACTTATATGTCCTTTGGTAAATGCATCGATCGAAAGAAATATTACGACTCTAAAGAGAAGTGTTATCAGAAAATCAAACAATTTTGGTTCTTCGGGAAAATATAAGATTCCCGCTGCTCAATTTTTGGGTGGACGACAATATTGTGCACAACCGCAAACAGATATTGACATTGCCGAATTTAATCAATGTTTTAAAAATTTAGTCTATTCAGATTCTTCCGATTCTGAATAATTTTACGTTTGTGTTGTACCTCTAAGAGTCTTTTTTACCTATTATAGTACAAACTGTATTAGATTTATCTATTATTAGTTTTTTAATCTATTAGTATATAAAGTTTAACCTAGGAATAATTTGGTTATAAAATAAAACAATATTTATAAGGTATTTTGGATTTTATTAAAGACTACATCTTTTTCATACAAAAAACTTTTTTAACAGGAAGCGTCGCAATTTCATCCCATACTTTTTGTGTCGGTTCCTTCTCCAAACGCACATGAATACGTCTCCTTTGCCTTTTTATTTCCAACAAAATATCTCTGAAAATAAATATATTGCTAGTAAGATGATTTATGAATTTTACTATTCATACTCACTTGAATAACTCTTGGAGTAATAATATATTTGTCGATAAGGCATTCAAATCTTCAGATTCAAATATTAAAATCATATTTTTGCTTTCAAACTAACTAGAATCTTTACACACAACAAACAAAAGGTTCTTTTTCTCGAAAAACTGCTACTTTGATCAGACTTTCCTCTTCTGCTTTTTGCGTTATAATGTGTTAATATAAAAATTGAAAATGGTATAATTTTCTCTCTTGAACAATTCTTGAGAATCAATATCAACTTGCCTTTTTTCTTCTCTATTTGTAATTGACTTGGTATAAGACTTGTGTGTTTATATATTAAATACAGGATATTAATCATCTGATAAGCATTTGATATTTTTTAGAAACTTATATTTATCTATTATTAGTTTTTTAAGATTTATCTATTAGTATATATTCATAAGTTTAAGCTCTAGTAATTTGTTAATTTGGTTATAAAATAAAGCAATGTTTATAAAGATATTTGTATTTTATTTAAAGACTAACTAAGAATTTCAGCATAAAAAAAAAATTTCACAGGTAACTTGTCAAATTCCTCCCATTTTTCTCGTGTCGGTTCCTCCTTCAAACACACATGAATCATGTACTGTCCTCTTCTTATTTCAAACAAAATATCTCTGAAAATCAATAATAATAATATGTTAGACAAGAAACAAGTAAAAGTTTAGAAAGGTGAATTTTACTATTCATACTCACTTGAATAACTCTTTTAATAACACATATATCATATCTAATGATATATCATCATCTATTAATTCGACTGCGAAAAAGAGCATTTTTTTTACTTCAAACTAGTGAGTATTACACAAACAAACAAAATTGTAATTGAATCGGTATAAGATGGGTGTTTATATATTAAATACAGGATATTAATCATCCGATATGCATTTTTTAGAAAATATATACTAATTATACACGTTTATCAGTATAAATTCAACAAAATAGTTTAATTTGGAAAATTACCACTTGCATCATGCAAAATTTCCATTTGTTATTAAAAACATATTTTTCGATATTTATCTCGTATCATTATATTTTTATAGACTAATTGACTTGTTTTTGTTTTTACATAAATCAAAACTAATTAAATAAGACAACAAAAATATAAGATTGCATCATGCAAAATATTTGTTATTATAAACATGTTTTTCGATATTTATCTCGTATCATTATATTTTTTTATAGACTAATTGACTTGTTTTTGCAATAAAGCAAAAACTAATTAAGCAAAACAAATCTATAAGTTTAAAATATAAAATAGAACGAATTATTTATTAATATAGTCATCAGTTTAAACGTTTAACTTGAACAAAAAATATTATTATTCAGTTAGTCAGTCATTCGATATCAATATGATTGAATCAGATGTGTTTATTGACATTCAAGGATATAATTGTTCTTTTGGATATGTAATCAAAGAGTTGGCAATTTATGATGGACATCGTTGTGCAAATTATTTATTTAAACCACCATTCTCGAGAACTATGATATCTAATGCTAAAGATCAAAAATTGATTGATTGGTCAGACAAATATCACGGATTATGTTGGGAAAATGGATTTGTTGAAATAAACGATATCGAACCCATTTTACAAGATGTATTGAAAATTTATCAAACTCCATATCGAATTTACGTCAAAGGAAATGCAAAAGTGAATATTTTAAAGAAATTCTTAAATGAGGACTATATACACAACATTCCCATTGAACAAGAACCTAAATTAAGTCAATTTAAAATGATTCCAGAATGTTATTTTCATAAGGATATTAATCCATGGCATTGTGCGTTATCCAATGTAAAACTACTATATAATTATCGAAATTGTTGGAAATAAAGAAATCTCTTTCTCTATTTAACTAAATGTCTTCTACCAACAACAGTAACAACAAAATCAGTTACAAATTTTCCTTTTAGTCTTTTAGTAGACAAATAATATTGATATTATATTTACAACCTATTTCTTAGTTTATTATTAGTCAAATCTTTGTTCTTTTGGAAACAAATTTTGATTTATACAAATATAAACTAATTAGTGATAGTAGTAACTTGGAAAACAAAAAATTTTACACATTTAAATTTATGACAAATTTATTGGTCTTTCAATTATTTTAATGCTTTCGAATCTACTTTTTATCAACTAATTTTAACATTTCTTATCTGTTTTTGTTGAACTCTCTCATTTATACATACTATTAAGCAATTCAAAATTTTTAGTCAAATAGTTATTAGTAAAGCATAACATTGCAATTTGTACTTTATTCAATACATTTTACATCCTCTTATCGACAAAAATTTGATCTTTCTTATCAAATTTGTTGAACTTTCATTTAATTTTATAACAACTGGTTTTTGTTGGTATCATTTCGTACCAGGCAACATATTATTTATTTTTGTACTTTTAAGTATTTAAGTAAGAATCTAAAATGTTGTTTTATTAATTTATCCAATACATTTTACATCCTCTTATCAACTAATTTTAACCTTTCTTATCGGTTTTTGTTGAACTCTCTCTCGCATTTATTTAATATTTCTAATCAAATATATAGTTATTAGTAAAACATAACATTGCAATTTATATTTTATCCAATACATTTTACATCCTCTTATCGATAAATATTTGATCTTTCTTATCTGTTTTTGTTGAACTCTCTCATTTAATTTAGGTTTTTGTATCATTTCGTACCAGGCTCTACATTTACATCTTAACATTTTAGTTAGTTTTTTAATTGTTTTATAGATATTTTGTACTTTTAAGTATTTTTTAGTAAGTAGAATAATTTTCTCCTTTTTAAGTTCTATATATAGTAGGTGTAAAGATTTTTTTACATCTTAACATTTTAGTTAGTTTTATTGTTTTATAGATATTTTGTACTTTTAAGTATTTTTAGTAAGTAATCAGACGAGGCTTCAAATGCATTTCAAACAGTTTTGAATAAAAATCTGTGTTCTCATACTTGTATGTTTTATTCTCCTCTCGTTCCCACACAACGAGTCAAAGGCGAGGCTAGGCTCAGCTCATTTTTAACAAATATTTTACTAAGATTTACAATACAACGAGACCAAATTATACTTTTGTTAGGCTCAACAAAACCTTTTACAACGTTCCCACACACATACGGTAAAAAGCTAGGCTCATTTAATATTTTACTATTATCATTACAAACCAAAAACTCATTTGAGATTCATTTAAGCTCATTTCGTACTTATTTTACGATTCTTGACAAATATTACTTATTTAACTTGCTTTCATCTCATATAACATATTATAGCAAAATCCAACGAGTTCACAACATTTCAACGAGCTCACAATAAGCTCATTTCATACTTATTTTACCACCTTTAGTAAATATCAACAATTTTACAACACTTTTATGCATTTTACTCAACTCATTATCAGCAATTTCTAAACTTTCTTATCCATTATTTGACCTATCAAAACTATTTTTAAGCTCATTTCATACTTATTTTACTTGCTAACAAATTTCATCAATTTTAATACACTTGTATGCATTCAAAACATATCCTTATCAACTATTTTTGACCTTTCTTATCTATTTTGTGACCTATCAGACCATTTAGAACATTCTAGCTATCACGTCATTTCTATTTTTAGAATAATTCGCAAAAGTGTTTACTTGGTTTCAATTCAAGGAAATTAGCATAAGTCATACTTTTTGTTTACATTTTGCCTTATCTTCGACATTTTTACCGACTTTACGGCGCCAGTTATTTACTGTTTTCGCTCAAATTACAAGATTTTACATTGTATCATTGCTATTTTTAATACATTTACTTCTTTGCCTTTACAATTCAACCTATCAGACACATGCAATTTCGAATAGATAACACACATTTTTTACCCTTCAACCAATCAAATTTATACTCTTATTAGCAAATTTTACACAACAACCTATCAAATACATGCCTTTTCCAATAGACAACACCCATTTTCACAGCTCACCTATCCAAATACACAGATTCTTATCTAATTTTACACATTCAACCAACCAAATACAACCTTTCTTATCTAGTTACGCCTACTCTGATAAGACCACACCAATGAGCATCTAAACTAATGCAACTTCTCCTCAAATGAAAGTTTACAAAGTTTTTAATGAAGTTAAGATACCCTGTTTCCACATCTACTGGACTTGTTACGTCATTGACGATCACTTCTTGCAGAATCTCATATTACACCTATTTACACCGATTCTACCTCTAGAAAGACATTTTCAACAACTTATTTTGCCAAAAAGGCACTGTTCAACAGCCACTGGACAAATTTTAACTCATTGACGACTACTTCTTGCACTTTCTCTAACTAATACACTTTCACACATATTCACATCTAACATTAAAACACACCTCTTAGACAAAGTATTTTAATTTTACCAAAAAGGCACTGATTCAACATCCACTGGACAATTTACGTCATTGACGACTACTTCTTGCACAAATTTCAACTTTCAACATACCACCAATTTTTTTATGGCATCCCAACAATTGCATTCTCTATTACGAATCCTATTTGGCTAAGTAGGTTAAGTCCCCAGTTTTTGCAGTATTGAAACCAACATATGTAGGTTCAAATCCTACAACAGACTTCACTTTTTTTAACTTATTTCATTTAATACACAACATTTAACACACATTTATTCTAAGTCCTCAAGGTCTTTCAATGACAAAAAGGCACTGAGCTACATCCACTGGACAAATTACCTCATTGAACACTTCTTCAGATATTACAGGTAAATTACAGGTAAATTACAGGTAAACAGGTAACACAGGTACAGGTATACAGGTGAATACAGGTAATTAGGTACAACAGGTAAACAGGTAAACAGGTAACACTTCTTCAAGAGGTTCAGGAAATATGCCAAAAGGGCACTGTTCAACAACCACTGGACTGTGACGTCATTGAAAACTACTTCTTGCACAGATTTCAGCACTTCTTCTAGATTTCAGGACATTTTTCAGGACTTCTTGTAAAAAGGTCAAGTAGAGGTCATGGACCACTGCTGAAGGAAAAAGTGGCCATCGAGGTGTGCCAGAACCCCGCTTGTTATACTTATCGTACATACTACTATTACCCCATGGTCTCCATCGTGTGATCTTGTCAATCCATTTATCTTCTTGACTCTCTTGCTACGTGGCCAGCCCATTTCCGCTTTAGTTGTGCCACTCTATGGATTACATCATGGACCTTGGTTTTCTCTCTTAGCCATTCATTCGTCCTATAATTCCTCAGTAGCTTTCGCTCTATTGCACGCTGATTCACTCTTATTTAATTTATATTGGCTTTTGTTAGTACCCACATTTCCGCTCCGTATATGGTTACTGGATCCACTGGTTATAAAGATTCGTTTTCAGTTCCAGAGGTAATTTCATCTGCATTATATCTTTAATCTTTCTAAAAGCTGCCAGTGTGAGCCCAAGTCTGGCTAAAATTTCTAGGTCTTGATTTGCTTTTCCTAGTGTTATTGTTTCCCCAAATATTTGAACTACTCTTTCATTCTCCATGATAATACTTCCTGTCATCCATCTGATTTGTGATATATTTGGTCTTATAAAAAATTTAATTGCTGTCCTACTCGTGCTGATGCTTTTTGTATATCTGTTATCATGGATGTTAGTTCTCTATGATTTGCAAAAATGGCGATATCATCCGCAAACATCAAATGGTGTAATCTCTCTACTATTATATTTACACCTCGTCCGTCCTAATTTAGAGTGTTATGCTACTAGTAAGTTAATTCGACGTTAAACATACCAACAGTTTCGAGCAATTAAAAGTTATATGTTATTAATTTACATGTCATCACTTAAATGAAAAACTTAGTACGTATTTTTCAGCAAGATTCACTAAAGATGTTTCAATTTAAAACCATAATTGTCAGCTTTAAACCTTCCTAAACATTATTCACTAAAACAAAGCTAGTGGTACTAGAGCCTTAAATTTACTGATAATCCGAATTTATCAATACGGCAGGATTCACGAATTCGGTTCAAATTTAATGTTAACGGACAACTATTAGATTTAGATTCGAACTTTACTCCCACCTGATAGGTAGATTTAAGAAATTTGCATTACAATATGTAATATACATATATATATATATATATATATATATATATATATATATATATATATATATATATACACAGGGTGTCCCAGTATTCCGTGTACATAGAGTTACTGTGGATTTCTGGGATGAAAATATGCTCATTTAACCCGACTTACCTTAGTCCAAAAATTCATAATTTTTGAGACACAAGGTGTCAAATTTATAGTTTTATTTTAGTTTTTCTTAAGTAGCTTTCTTAATAATCGTACTATTTATACAAGATTCGGTGCTAAGGGGTTTTCTGAGATGAGAAATCGAAATCAGCTCACAGATATTATCATAACTTTTTTATACCACTCTGTATGATATTTTTAATTAAATATTTATATTCTCCGTCTTCTCCTGTCTAAAAAAGATCTGGTAAATGTTGCTCCGAGCAATAGTTTCTGAAATAGTGGGATATTTGTTTCCATTTTTTAATTCCATTGTCAAATTCGCAAATGCGTTCCTTCCTACGTTTTTTCACATTGTATAGTAACTTGGAAACGCTCAAAAATCACTCTGGCAATGATATAAAATATCATATGTTTTGTGACTTAACAGGCTTGCAGTAATACTGACAGAAAGTAATTCTTGACAGATATCAAATGAATTTTACGAGTATTATCGAGAATTAATCCCTTCTCAAGCTCAACAGTGTTTTAAATCTAGATTATTATGGAGTACACTTTTGATCAGCAAACTAATATGTTGCAAAAGTGCTCGCGTATATCACGAAAAATTTCCGCGTCGTTGGACTCCTAACCATCAGACTTTTGCCAATATTGAGAGGCTACTTCTAGAAATTGGACAATTTAAACCGATTAAGAATAATGCTGGGCGGCCTTCACAAGCTAGAGCACCCGATGTTGAAGAGCAAATCCTTGAAATTGTACACGATAATCCTGGAATCAGCACTCGAAAATATCAAAAAGTACAACTAACCGGATCATTAGACAATAAATTATTCACCCTTTTCATATACAGTCCGTCAAGGAACTCTTACCTCCAGATCTTGGATCCTGTTTGCATTTTTCACAAATTATTCGAGCACGCATAGCGACTGTTCCGGCCTTTACACCAAAATCCTGTTTACAGATCAAGCACGCTTCACACCACGTGGTATAACAAATATGCATAATAATCAAGTTTACGCTGAAGAAAACCCACATCCTGTGCAACGAAGACAGTTTCAACGCGATTTCAGTATTAATGTCTGGATGGGATTTGCCGCGAACTATTTGATCGGGCCGTTTAGATTACCATTTGACCAGATTGACATGATTTACTTGAATTTCATTCAGGTAACTATTCCTTAATTATTGAAAAACTTACCCATTAATTTACGTCGCGACATGTTTTTCATGCACGATGGTGCACCACCCCATTTTGCGCGTAATGTGAGAATTTTTTTGAACCAAAGTTAGCCAGATAAATGGATCGGAAGAAGTGAAGATGCTCCTATTCAGTGGCCACCTCGTTCCCCAGACTTAAATCCATGCGATTTTTTCCTTTGAGGTGCATTGAAATCGAAAGTTTATCAAGTTCAAATCGACAACATTGAGCAATTGTGGAATAAGATTCAAAATGCTGCTAACTCTTTACGAGTTGACATTTTAAGAAGAGTGACTTTAAATTTCCTGCGACATATTAGTTTATGCATTTTGTTAATGCACGGCCATATTGAGTATTTATTGTGAAACCAATACCTTCTCAGTTGAGCGATTAAACTTTTTTCGAATTTATCAATTGGTGGGTAATCTTTTATACCCTTAGCTAGTTGGTTTTTACATTCTTACTGTTGTTGGCCCGTTGGTCTTTAAATTTATTATTGTTGTTTACATGTTTGCCTTTAAGCATGCTTCAAATTTCTTATTTTGGACCTGTCCTAAGCCTGGATGAAGTGTGAAAGAATGCATTTGCGAATTTGACAATTAACTGAATAAATTGAATTAAAAAATGGAAACAAACATCCCATTATCTCAGAAATTGTTGCTTAAAAACCACATTTACCAACAAAGCTTTTTTAAACATTGGAAGGCGGAAAATACGAATATTTGATTAAAAATATCATACAGATGGTATAAAAAAGTTACGACATTTTAAAGTATAATGCAATAAGTACACACCCTACAATTTACTACAAAACTGTGAGCTGACTTCGATTTCTCATCACAGAAAACCCCTAAGCACCGAATCTTGTGCAAATAGTGGAATTAGTTAAGAAAGCTCCTTAAGAAAAAACTAAAATAAAAGTATAACTTTGAAACCTTGTATTTCAAAAATTACAAATTTTTGGACTAAAGTAAGTTGAGTTAAATAGTGATATTTTCATCCCAGACATCCACAGTTACTCCATGTACAAGGAATACTGGGACACCCTATATATATATATATATATATATATATATATATATATATATATATATATATATATATATATATATATATATATACGAGTGCTGGTTTGAAAAGTCCGTGCAAAAAGTAAAAACTACTTATGTGTGTGGGGTAAACCTTTTTTATTTTTCGACATAGTCCTTTCAAAAATCCTTTTAGGCTTATACACTTCGTCCAACGATGTTCTAGTTTGTTGATCCCTTCCGAATAATAGGATTTGTCCAAGTCTGCCAAAATATCCATTAGTGTCTGCAATCACCTCCTCGTTTGAATAAAATCTTTGTCCCGCTAGCCATTTCTTCAAATTGGGGAACAAATAGTAGTCCGAGGAAGCCAAGTCTGGAGAATAGGGGGATGTGAAACAAGTTGGAATCCTATTTCCATTAATTTTGCGACCACAACTGCTGAGGTGTGTGCTGGTGCGTTGTCGTGATGGAAAAGGACTTTCTTGTGGGCCAATCGCGGGCGTTTTTCTTGCAGCTCGGTTTTCAAACGGTCCAATAACGATGAATAATATTCACCTGTAATAGTTTTACCCTTTTCCAGATAGTCGATGAGGATTATCCCTTGCGAATCCCAAAAGACAGTCGCCATAACCTTTCCGGCCGAAGGAACGGTCTTCGCCTTTTTGGTGCAGATTCCTCCTTGGTAACCCATTGTTTAGATTGTTGTTTGGTCTCAGGCGTATAGTAATGTATCCATGTTTCATCCACAGAGACGAAACGATGCTTAAAGTCCTCCGGATTCTTCTGGAACAGCTGCAAACCATCCTTGCAACACTTCACACGATTCCGTTTTTGGTCAAGCGTGAGCAATCGCGGCACCCATCTTGCGGATAGCTTTCTCATGTCCAAATGTTTATGCAAAATATTATGTACCCGTTCAGTCGAGATGCTCACAGCACTAGCAATCTCACGCACCTTAACTCTTCTGTCATCCATCACCATATCATGGATTTGATCAATGATTTCTGGAGTCGTAACCTCCACAGGCCGCCGAACGTCCAGAATGGCCAGTCCGAAAATTTTGAAACAACTTATAAACTGTTCGTTCAGCTTCTCTTTAGTCTCCTGAGGGGTTTTGCCTTTCATAAAGTAATGTTTAATCACCACACGAAATTCTTTTTCGTCCATTTCTTGAAAATCACTCGACTTCCTTGATTCACACGAATGCCAAACACAAAGAAATAGACCAATATGGCTGAAACTTGGTGTGCGTTCATTCAAGAGATGCTACTAACTAAACATGACCTCGATACGCGCCGGTGGTGCCATCTCTCGGATTTTGCACGGACTTTTCAAACCAGCCTCGTATATATATATATATATATATATATATATATATATATATATATATATATATATATATATATATATGTTACAGTAGAGGTTTTCAGGATGGTGGAATGTAATACATTAAAATTCCGGGCTTCAATCCGTTCGTCTAACAATGCATTTGCACGACGTTTCGCCAAAATCTCATTTGGCATTTGCAAGTGCCCTCGGAAAACTTAATATAGAGAACCCTCAAATTTATAAAGCGAAATTATCGCTGTCACTGCACATAATATACCTAACTTAGCGGTTTGAGCTATCGACTAACTGAGTTTTTATATTTTTTCTAGAAAAGAAGTGGCAAGTCCTATTCGTATGAATTAAAGATGACGATTCAATATTTCAGTCCATTGTATTCAGTTATTTATCCTTTTTTGCCCTGCACACATTATCAAAAATCTCTATTTTTGGGTAACTATACGAAATTCTGAATATAGTGTTCCACTCTCGAAGAAAAAGTTACTTCGTGCAATCGTAGGAGAAACGTCGCAAAGTCACTTCAATTTGACACATTCTAATCCCAATAATGACCATTTTTCATCTAATCAAAACTATGAAACCTTTCGTTCCATGATAATTAATAAACTAGTCGCCACAACTAATATAAAAAAAAAAACTCTAAATTAGATTTTCCTTAAACTACCCTGTGTTAACATAATAAGTTGTCGCTTATTTCCTATTTCTTTTTAATTGTCCATATAGACGTGCTAGCGATAAAACTAATTTACTTAGTTGGTTTATAAAAAACATAATTTACAATTCCTAACCATATATCTTTCAAGAGAAGCATAATAAACTTTAAGAGGAAATCCATTTTTAAAGTTCTCCACTTGTAGTTGTTTTATATAACATTTTGTTTACGTTCCGGCTTATTCTATAAATTTATATCTGTACGTTTGTTTCTCTGGTATACATACTATCGCTAAGTTCCCGATATTACCTCTCGAGCTTGTAGATATACAATTTTATTGCGGTTTTACATTTTATGACAACTGTAAACTGTTAGGACATTTACTATAATAACTGAAGTAGGCAAACGTATCACATTTTCGTTACATTTTATATGAACGATCTATTTTACTTTGTGATAAGACTTTAAAGTAACAAGCTATCGAACATTGTCAGTTTTATATCATACCTAACGTTGCATCTTACATGAGTTTCTTGCTGCGAGCGATTCAAGCAGCAGGATCAGAACGACAAAATTAAAACAATACATCTATGTACTTGCTACAGCAACCAAGTTTTTTTTTTATACTTACACATTATTTTATGCTATTAAGCTTATATATATATATATATATATATATATATATATATATATATATATATATATATATATATATATATTGTAACTGGTAGTACAGTAAGTAAATAATAGAAACTAAAATTAGGATACTAAACTTTCATAATCGACGAAATGAGAATCTTGTAGAACGGCAGCATTATATATCTTAAAATATAATTTTTAAATATACCCCCACCTGCTTGGCTAAGATTTTGTACGTTTCGGCGGTCATCTTGCCGGCTTCTTCACAGCTTGTTCCGAGATCTAGCTTAATGTGATGAAAGACTGTTTTTGCCCTTAATTTCCATTCACTTTTCCAACAAGTAACAGCCGCAATAATTCAAAGAAATCTAGAATAAAATTGACGTCTTTCATTATAGTGGACCTCAGTGGGGATCATGACTTCATGGACGATTTAGTCCTAAATTGGTGCAAGGTAAAGGCCAGTGTCTTTACTCCCGAATTTTTCTAGGACAGAGGAATGCATTTTTTGTAAGGACTTTTGATTGTCAAAGACACCTAGAGTCCTGTTTCATGCTGGTAGTTTGCAAGTGTAAGTGCAAATAGGAATGTCACGAAAACGTACTTTTGATGTTCTTTAATTCTAGTACATATTTTTTGCTCGGGCCGCTGATATAATTTTTCTCACAACTTCATGGGATACTATAGACTCCTAAATTTTCAAGGGGAATCTTATCTTTAATAGATATGAGACGTATTTTATAACCTATAAAATAATTACAGTGACTTCACTGTCTACCCTTGAAGTATGTTTATTTGAGACAACAAAGAACTCTCTCTCGGCGGCTTAAGGTTCTTGACTGCGACATCAGATACAGAAATAATTTTCAGTAACCTTTTCTTAGACCAACTGTAGGCCAAAAAATGGTAAATTTATAAAACCAAAATATTTGAATACATTAAATAGAATTACCCACGATTTTATTATGGGAATTTTAAATTCTACATTTAAGAATCTACTGCATTCCTTTTTTATGGACAACCGTTTCTATAGTATGACAAACATGTATAATAAGTTACAGTTAGTAAACAGATAGCATATTTTATCTATTATAGTTATATTGTGTTAAATATTTACCATATAATATCTGTTTTATACACTTTTTTGACAAATCATAACGCAGTTAGGCATTAGGTTTGGAAATATATATATTTAGGGAAAATTAAAATGCAGGTAAATACGGAAAAGGATTAAATTTTTGTAGGGAATTACATAACAGTTATTACCGCTGTTCCAAACACTGTATCATAAAGTGTTTGCTTTGGTAGTGATAACTGTTGTGTAATGTCATTTTATCAAAGTCCCAAGGTAATTTTCTAAGGGATATTTATTTAAAAATATTTCTTTTTGTTTCAGTTATTTCTGGGTTGTCTAAGAGATTTGCAATCAAAAAATCTCTTCAAAGAGGTCGACACAGAAAAGTTATTTTCAAATATAACAGAAATTCTTGGTGCTAATGTAATTTTTTGGCGAAACACCCTTTTCCCATTAGTTCGAGACATGCGCAAGTACAAGAGACCTGCCTGTTTGGAAAACATGTTGGAAGGATTTTCCAAACTACATGATAACTTTCAACCATATTTTAAGTACTG
Source organism: Pachyrhynchus sulphureomaculatus (assembly GCA_019049505.1). NCBI lineage: Eukaryota > Metazoa > Arthropoda > Insecta > Coleoptera > Curculionidae > Pachyrhynchus > Pachyrhynchus sulphureomaculatus. Next base: position 172,643,640 of record CM032447.1, on the reverse strand, counting down.
TGCGGAACAGTCAAGGTAAGAACTTCAGAAATATATCAGGTTAAATAGAAATGTTTGTCAGTAATGGATAAGATGATGCCATTATGAAAATATATTATCAGCAATTCACACTTTAACTTTTTTGTTTGTGCGGAATCTTAGACACACTTAAAGTTGGAGTTTCATCTGTTCTATTTGTATATTTTATGACTCCTTAAATGAAATTAATTAGATTTTCTCGTTGCCTTTTAGCTTTAAATTTTTCCTTTCTCAATAATGCATTTTAAGGGCCTTTTAACTATAACTTAGTGCTTCCCTTTTACCCTCAAGTAAAATATCAAGTACTACTGTAGAAGAGTCCAAACTGTTATATTTCCTTAATTTTAACTATTAAAAATGTATCAATTGTAACTCATTTATACTCACAATATTGTTTGGCTTGTGTATGTATGTATGTATGTATGTATATATATATATATATATATATATATATATATATATATATATATATATATATATATATATTATATGTATATATATATATATATATATATATATATATATATATATATATATATATATATATATATATTGTAACATTCATTTTTCCTAGATTTTAAGACCATATAATGTTACTGATTTTTCTCTTAATAATGTATTTTTTCCATTTTTGTATCGAGCAGTGTATTACTCTGGAATTTTCTAGCCGCGTGGTACAGTGTGCAGTGCGGGTTGCCGACCGAATCCATCGAATTTGTGGTACGCCGGGATTGGTCAAATATTTGTATCCGGAGTTTTGGTTCCGGGCGTAGCCATATGACCGAGAGAGTGCCCACGGCTTATTTAAGGGTCCGGAGGACAGGAATCTAGGCGAATTTCCATCAAGCCGCCGTGAAGGCTGACGATCACCGAGCCGCAGCCAAGCTTACTTCGACCGAGCCGCAGTAGAGGCTCATGACAATGTTTACGAGAGCCAAGTAAAGCACGAGTTTTTTTTTTACGTAAAGCCGTAGTGGGCTCTGAGTGTTTTCTACATGGGGTAGCCAAAGTAGGCTCTTCTCAAAAAGTGTGAAATCGGCTTTGTGTTCCATCGAAGGCCTAGAAGCCCATATGAAAACAGTAAGTTACCAGAACATTCCTCAATAGACCTATTCCCGCAAATAAGTGTTTTTACAGCAATTTGAACTGACAAAACGTGAAGTGAAAATCACGATTCTTCGATTTCGGGTGTAGTCAGGTTTTAGAAGTAAAATGTCTGATTTAGAGACTCTAATAATAATAACTACCTGTTAGGCTAGAATTTTTTTGTCATCCTTAAAACCACAAAGGTTAGAACTTTTATTTTAAAATCATGAATAAATTTTCTTTTTGTTGATTAAAGCTAGTGTCTCACTGAATACCTATCTTACTTTTCAGGATAATGACGGCTGTACCAAACTGTTTTTTTATTTAACAACTGTACACCCTTTCAGTATTTTTTTCATTTTTTTAGCTGAAGTTAGATCATTTCTATTTTAAAATGAATGGTGCCCAAAAGTCGTACAGCTGAGGCTTTTTAAAAATAAAAAAATAATTCCAAAAAGACGTACAAAAATTATCTCTTACCCATATCTCTCTACCAAGGAAAACTGAGCTAGTGTGTGATTAATTTCTCTAGTTCTTTTTAAAATCAGGATTCACTCAATTCATTATCAGAAATTAAAAAGAGGTTGCAAGAAAATTGCGCCCAAGCGTGGGAAAAACAATTTTCACAGGGTACAAAAAGACGCCGCAAAAAGCGGGCGAGTTAACACCGTACAAAAAGACGCAGTCTACGTGGGGCGCAATTAAACACCTTTTCATAGGCTACAAAATGACACCACAACGTGCGGGCAAGTTAAGAAGCTACAATATATATATATATATATATATATATATAATATATATATATATATATATATATATATATATTATATATATATATATATATAATATATATATATATATGTATATATATATATAAATATATATATTTATATATATATATATATATATATATATATTATATATATATATATATATATATATATATATATGTATATATATATATATATATATATATATATATATATATATATATATATATATATATATATATATATATATATATATATTTATATATATATATATATATATATATATATATTATATATATATATATATATATATATATATATATATATATATATATATATATATATACATACACACACATATATTATTTAAATTTTTGCATCATTATGAAGTTCTAGTCTTAAATCTTATTTAAAGTTAATTTGAAGAAAAATTGTAGACTACATTTCCTTAACTTTTAATAACATCGACGACAATTAAAAGAATAAAGTATTTTGTGCCCGGAAGCCTTTTCAAAACTTCCATTATTCCCTTTGTACATTACATAAGTACGTATAATGAACCTTTTTCAATTACATAATTTTTAATATTCTGATTATCATATTTCACGACATAACACATCGCTAATATGTATATGATATACACATTCTACGAAATTTAGATCATTTTGTAATTTATGCTAACACCTTTTTAATGGTGTATTTAGAGACTCCTTAGCCCTTAACTATAAGTATATAGTATTCAGCCAGGGGTTAACCGTAAATCTTTTGTGTTACTTCCTGGTGAAGTAAGTTCTTTTATTTTGTTGACAAAAATTTTCGTTTTTATGAACTTTTAAATTGTTAAAACCATATTTCCATTTAAAAGTGCCTTTATTTAAAACTTGATATGAGGAAAACATTGTATTTAAATAAATTTTTTGTTAACCTACGATCTGTTTTCCAAATCCACAGATGAAAATATTACTATAAGTAAGCATTAAACTAAAAATAACAAAATATATCATAATTTATAATTTAATTAACAGTCAACATTTGTATAGCCAAATTAACATCATCTTTCTAAACAGATGTTTATAGAGGGTAATAGCAAGAAAAACAATCACAAACGTTATATTTATTTTAATTGCTTTTTAAGCGATTGTAATTGTACTTCTTATTGAGGTCATCTGACAAAATCCCTAGTCGAAAATTAAATCGAGTATCATTTTAATTACTGTGATTTTTAATTCCGAGGCATTTCTACTAAAATTAATAAATGTGTTTTAATCGCTGGATCTTAATTTCATTTGAAATCGGCTTTGTTTGGAAAAGGTTCACCTATATTTTAGCAAGTCACATTCATGGAAACGTTGTGTATTATCATACAACAAAATAATGCAAGTATGGAAACAGTGTCTTCAATAGATATCCGTAAAGAATACTATATACTAAACTTTCATATAACTCGTACATAGTTTTATATTTTTGACTTCTATTTTTTACACTAAAATATTACTAATAAGATAGAGAGGGTATTTCGATATATGGAATAGATTTTTGACATACAATTACAGAAACGCCTCTAACCAAATTTTATCAAACTCAAATAAATGGGATGTATGAATCTTCCTAATTGGTTAGGTTTTGAAAGGATAAGTATAAGGAACCTTATCTTTATTAGAATTATAATATATAATAGCATAATTCAATATATATGCTAGTTTCTGAAGAGGTAAAATTTTGACATATGTCTGCAAGCAAAAGGTACCTATTTTCTTTAGTTCTGGTGTTTAAAAACTCAGTCAATGCGTTCAGCACTATTCATCTGCGAATAACAAGACAACTTTGTTGCGTCCGGCCTCTACCTTTCACAACTAGTAGGCCTCAATATATTAATCCATGTTGATGTATGCAATGACATTGTTAACCGATTCGTAAAAACAGGAAAACAAACAGCAATCATATTTTGTTTTACAATGCGATAAAACTGCAACTGATATATAGAACGAACGCTTCTAAATGTTAGTTCAACATCAACACTCTATAAAATATGCCAACAAGGTAAAAATCCAAGTTCTTTCTTCAATCTTCAGCTTCTGATTACAGAGTAATACAATACGATCTTCATTACACCAATCGGGTATCAATGCTTGACACTCTCCGGATTCATTCAGTGTTCCAATTTCGTAAATTAAAGTTCCTTGAGGATGTCTCGAACAATCGTAAGCGAGACGTCGAAAAATCAGTCCAATTTAATACGGTATAATCCCAAAAACAATGTTTCCAACTAAGATATTGCGTATGACGTAAACTTCATACACAGATAATTATCTGCTTGAATGTTGCCTATTGAAAACGTCGAGAGTAACACGAGGACAATACCACGGAAGGTCACCCTTGGACAAGCGACCAATACTAAATTCTGTCAATATGGCAGTTGTAACGTAATCATCGTATGATTAGGCTACAAAAACCTTCGATTTAAATACAAAGAAATAGAAAGTGTATGAAATTTTAAGTAATACATTATTTTTTAACATTCTAATGATAAAGATAATTAGCCAAATATTCAGTTTGGTATCTAATCTTGTAACAAATGTATGTTGAAATGTGACAGGTCCTATTTGGGCCTCGTCTCTGTATAATTCGGGCCTTATACACTCTATTCCTCTTTATATGACCTGATATATGTCAATATGTAAATTCGTATATTGATTGTATGCGGGAAAGTTGCGACGTTGCAAATCAATTTTCTTCAATCTTAACAAAGTTATTTCATGTAAAAAAAAATTATTTTCCAGTCCATAATTTTGCTATACTATATTAAAATATAAAGGGTAACTATAAAATCAAAAGGATTTGTATCAGATTGGAAAAATATAAATAGTGGCGCTACAGATTGGTCCGTGTTTAAGGGGACTAACAGTTAGAATGCTCTAGTTGCCATGGAATCTGAAACATGTGTCTGTCGAGTTGACTTTTTTGCTTGACAATTTAATATTCTTTATTGTGAATGTCAACAAATAAATGCATATATAGGAAAATTTAATATAAAAATTAATAGCTAAAACCTTAAAACAGGTAGAGAATTCAACAGGCTTTAGCATATTAACACAACATTTCACTTTTGTGGGTTCTTAAATTATGTTTGACCATTTTTTGTTTAGTTTGTATTATAAACAATTATACAAATACATTATTATACAATATATAATAAGACATAAAATTATCATTTGTTTTAACTTTACCTGATATTTAGTTCTATTCTTTAAAAGGTTTGTTTTTGTTACAAGAAGCTATTGCTAAGGACCCTTTTATCATAGAATTCCACCTACCACACCCCTTCTTTTTTATTCCTTGTCTGGGATGCCCGGGAAGAAGTCAGAGAGTTTTAGTTTACGTTTGTCTTTCAAGCAGTGAACATGTCAACAATGTTCGTTTAGTGACTTTTCTGTGAGGTTTGCGGGCCAACGTTTTCTACAGCATCAACGAGCCATGCTTGTTCGGGTTCGAGTTCAAGGCAGGAAAGAAATGGCGTATTTAATCGGCCACATATCTCATCAAATCAGTGGCAGTAAATTACCATCTAATTGTCAGTTTATTTTATAATATACGACAAGTGAAACTAAAAATCAGAGAAGCCGCAAGACTTACAATACAGGAAGTTTTAATTTTTGGGGAGAAAGCTAAGATACCAACCAGACACCTGCAAGATTGTATTGTAAAATTAGAAAAGCTGTACGAAGATTAGAGAAAACTGCAAAAAAAAAGCTAAAAGGTCTAAAAGCACAGCGCAAAATAAAAAAGTAGAAGCTTTCAAGTCATTCAAGGCACAGACATTTGTTTATTTATAATCAATATTTATGTAAAAGCATGGTTCAACGCCCCCAAATCCACTTTGGCCCCCAACCAAAACCTATAATTGTTAAAATTTTTGTGAAATACAGACAAATTGATAAAGGACTTGCAAACAAGGCACTGTCTAAAATGATAAATTATCTGTGGTATCTCAATTCGAAGCTAGTCGTATTTTCATTTTTTGATAGAACTTTAGAAAAAAATGTCCAAACAAGCATGGCTGCAAAATGACTAAATTTCCGTTGAAGAAAAAAGTTAAGATGATAGGGATGTAAAAGCAAGGCCCAAATCTCTAACAGGTGGATGATTTATTGGATAAAAAATTGATTATTTTGTTTCTCAACAAACTCTAAATTTTTTCAAGAGACTTGAAATTGATACAAACTTTTTAAATACTTATCCCAATGAATAGTGTGACAATTCACACTATTTAAAAGCTAACAAAATAGTAAACAATTTAAGGTTGTCAATGACACAGCTGAAAGAGGTGTAAAATTAATTCAAGACTTCAGTTCCTGTTTGACGAAAGAACATGGGCATTTTCTGTTACAAGTTGTATCTGATTGTAGGAAAATTTTCCCTGACTCTTCAAAGGCCACCTTATCTAAGCCATTACCACCTTGATCTGATAATAAATTATAAATATAAATAATAATTACTTCTTTCCTTTATATTGCTTACTTTTTTATAACTAAACTTTAAATAATAAAATGCATTTGAACATTATTTCTTCCCATTTTTATACCTTTTGCTTTTCTTTTCTGCTAAATCCTTCCATTTTCAATTTGGATTTTGCTCTATTTACTTTTGAAAACAGTTTTAACTAAACCCGTTTTTATGTACATATTCAAAAAATAAATAAATCTAGAGAGCCGATGTAATTGAATCTTGTAATGTTTTTAACATTTTCATAAAAAATCAAAACTTCAACCTGTGTCCGTGATTAGGCACGGGTTAACGTTATCCAATTGAGCTGAAACTTTACCAATCTCATTTCTTAGTCAATTGGCAACTTTTAGGAGAGTCCCCCCCAAAAAATTCGAACATTTATTTTTTGTGACCACCGTTATATATATATATATATATATATATATATATATATATATATATATATATATATATATATATATATATATATATATATATATATATATATATATATATATATATATATATATATATATATATATATATATATATATATATATATATATATATATATATATATATATATATATATATATATATATATATATATATATATATATATATATATATATATATATATATATATATATATATATATATATATATATATATATATATATGTATATATATATATATATATATATATATATATATATATATATATATATATATATATATATATATGTATATATATATATATATATATATATATATATATGTATAGATATATGTATATATATATATATATATATATATATATATATATATATATGTATATATATATATATATATAATATATATATATATATATATATATATATATATATATATATATATATATGGAAGAACATCATATGCGTCACCAACCGAATTGTTTAAAAGGCGTTTTTTTTTTTTCATTTTGCCAGAATACTAAACGAGTTACAACAAGCTGTTAAAGAAAAGTTTTCTTTTTTAAGTTTCTAAGTAAAGCTATAATAATGGAGCTAAATGAATAACCCCAGTATTTTAGGTAAGAGAGGCGCTTAAAATAGTTTTTCCTGATAGCTAGTTTGAATTTTTTTCAGTTTTTCTAGCGTAAGATTAAACGAAAACAAGTCAAAATAATCTCCTTTGACCTCAGCAAACCTTATAGAAGCAGCTAAACTAGCATTTATTTTAAATGAACTGAAAATAAAACTTTTGTTTTAAACAATAATTAACAACAAGGAAAAATAACAAAAATTAGTATCTTCTAACTAGATACGAAATAATAAGTTAATCAATTATAACACTCTTCATACATTAGAATTCAACAAGATAAAAGTAGTAAACACTGCTTCTTATGACATCAACAGATCAAATTAGAATTTTTTAGCTGTTAATCTGATTATTATTAAATCAATCATCATTACTTGTGTTCATCGTGTATCGCAGGCAATGTATATTCACTGCACCATTATATGGTAAGTCCAGATATTCCCTATGAAATCTTTCTAGGATTACAGTTTTCGCGCAAAGGCTTTTTAAATCATAAAAGTTTTCCTTCGAAATTTTAGGTTTGGCATGATACAGAACAAGCGGTAATATAGAAACAGTAGAAGGATTCTTTCGTGGTGTTAGAATTTCCAAAAGATTTATAGTGTTAGTTTTGCTGTCATCGAAATATCCACATTTTAATAAAATTTTATCATCTTTTTTAAATATTGCAAGTGTTAGATTATTAAACAGAATTTTGCATTTTGCGGGCAAGACAACTTATGAAAGAGATTTCCAGTCCCGAAAATGCTAGTGGAATAAAATAATCATTTCATAATTCGTGGGATCCGTTCCACTATTGGCAATAATCGTTGGCCATTACCTGATCACACGTCACCTACAGAAGGATTCTATTGAGGGTTGGACAAAATCTACGAGCATCATCGTATACCCTGGTAACATAGGTAGAATTATTTAAAAAAACGACATCAGTGCTAGCATAACTTTACTGATATTTTGTCCTGCAGAAGTATGACTGTACAGTTTCAATATAGACTGCTGTTTTCTATTATCTACATATTGCAAATACTGACATAATTGAGGATATTTCGTTGCATCTGTTTTGCCATCTGATACGCCTCACAAGTGGCAGAATCCCAAGCTTTCGCCACTTTCGTAAACGATTTCATGGTAGATGCTTAAATGTGAAAATAGTATAACTGTCCCCGTGGGGGTATATTTAGCACTTTTTATAAGTTAAATTGTGCATCATTTTTATAATACGCGCCGTAATTTGGCGGTTACGATGAAATATTCTTTGACATAAACGCTATTTTTTTGATTTCTATGCAGTTATGATAAATTTCACAGTTGTTAATATCTTCGAACCAGTTTTAATCCCTTTTGATTTTTACATATTATACAAATGACATGTCGTCTACGATAAAAGCATGAATTCATGTGAAAGTGTCGCTTACGATCTTCTTCCAATTAGGGATTGGTGTCCCGAAAAGTTTTGGTCAATAATTTGGGATCAAGTAAATTGGGTCAGAATAAGGTCAGAAGTTCATATAAAAGTTTGTCGTATTTTCCCTCATTACCTTACTACACTATCCCAAAGGGGCACCTGGAAAATAATTTTTATTCATTATTTGCCAAACCATTGTAGATTTAAACTTGAAATTTTGGTACTCTCCTAAGGTACATGCACTGATTCGAACCATGTTACTAAAAGTCTCGACATTTTAAAAGGGACTTTAGAAGCGGCGGAAAGCGGGGTAAAACATAGACCAAACATTATTGTACATTGAAATTTGTATTTTTCTATATGTCACATTATAAAAAGTCAACTTTTTTTACCAAAAAAGATGTCCTTTTTATTATATACGATTGGATGCAGACATTCGTTTATCGTACGGGCTAGCTACTGGTAATGCAAACGAAGCAGCACGACTACACGCGCATTTCCCGATCGTAAAACTTTTGAACCTGTTGACCGCAACCTACGGAAAACAGGGACGTTTGATCTGGCTTAGGCAGACTACGAGCATAAAATACAGCTGAATATTAATATTGTATCGAAACAACGAGGAGTAGGTCGTACTAATGAAATAAAAGAAAATATTTTAGTTTTATTGACAGACTACCAAGCAAATAGTATATGAAAATTGGCGGCATTGCTTCATATCTCAATATCTTTGGCACATTATGCACTTACAAAGCAATCACTCCATTCATTTAATTTCCAAAATGTTTACTGTTTGTGCATAGATGATTATCCTGCAAGATTAGAATATACTAACTGGGTTTTGCAAAAAACGAGAATATAATAGGTTTGTCAGCAAAGTACGATTTCATTTACAGAAAATGGCTATTCACATTAGTTCCACGACATGCAAACTATGTGGTAAAGAGGAGGAAACATCTATGCCTCTGAATATATGGCTTTAACTAGAGATAAATCACCACATGAAGGGCTTACAATGAAGTTAATAAATCTTCTTAAGGGGACGATGCACATGTAACCAAGAAAGGGATGCCCAATAAGCCAAGAGGTTACAATGCACAAACAGACGCGATCGCCTAAAACCAACCAACCAACTCTTTTCGGACAAGTCAGAATTTTCTAGGAAAGGTCTAACAAATACCCATAATCTTCCTTTATAAAAATATAAGAACCCCGATCCGAAAATCCAAACTAAAAATTAACGTAAGTTAATAAATATTTGGATGGGGGGATGGGATTATTGGGAATTATCTGATTAGACTATGTGTTATTGACGAAATATTAAATGGGGAAAGCTATTTACAATTTCTTCAGGAGAACTTAAACAATTTATAGGAAGACAAACCCTTATAAATTTGTCGTAGTACGTGGCTTTTTATGACGGTGCTCCGCCGCATTTCAGTCATGTTATTAAAAAATGTTTAAATAATCAAATCCCAATCAGTGGATAGGCCAAGTCCATTGCCTTGGTCACATCGGTCCCCCTACCTCAATCCATCGAATTGTTTCTTTAAGGATACCTAAAAAATCTTATTTATTTGACTTCTGTCAAAGTACGAGAAGAACTACGAGTATTAGAAAGACTTTTGTTTCATTGTGCTGAAATAAGGAATAATTCCAGTTCAAAGGACTTCTCTTCTTAATTTAAGAAATTGTTTAGCCGCACAGGGAGGCCATATCGAGCAAATTCTTCAGTTTTTTTTTTGTTATTTTAACATTATTAACTAAAAAATTGTACGTTATATTATTTGTATTTTTTGTAGTAAATAAATAAATACTTTTTTTTCCATGTTTATCTTTCAATATAAAGATTTTTGTGCCAAAAACTTAAAATAATACTCAAACCGAGTATCAAAATAGTTATAAAATTTAAATATGTAAGCCTCCCTAAATTGTCTCGAATGAACTCTGTTGTTTGCTTTCTGTATCTAACCGTGCTCTGCTAGTCTCTTTATGTCATTCATTCATTTTATCTGAGGTCTACCTCTACATCTTTTGTGTTCTCTGGGCTTCGATTCAACCATACGGTGTGACCATCTGCTATCATTCATCCTTGCTATATGCCCCGCCAAATTCCACATTAATGGAATGTATTACATCTGTCACGTATGATCTTCTTATATAATCCTTTAGTAAATAAATAAATAAATAAATAAATATATATATATATATATATATATATATATATATATATATATATATATATATATATATATATATATATATATATATATATATATATATATATATATATATATATATATATATATATATATATATATATATATATATATATATATATATATATATATATATATATATATATATATATATATATATATATATATATATATATATATATATATATATATATATATATATATATACCGGGTGTCCCAAAAACCAACGTATTCCCTTCGAGGACTGACAGGCCAGCTCAACTCACCAGAATATGTAGATATGACCTTAGTGAAAAATCGCTAAATTTCGTGAGTTTTATGAATTTCGTGAGAATCTACATCTTAGATCAGTTAATCGAGTGCCGCAACTTTAAATTTCCGTATTCTAAGATTCTAATTATTGTTACATAATCCTGAATAACCCTGATGTTGAACACAGTTCAAAATAAAATTAATTGTGCTAAGACTGTGGAGAAGGAAAATCATTTTTGGAACTATCATGAATCAAAAAAAAAAAATTAGCTAACTTTGACTCTCCATAGTCTTAAAAAAACATTTTTCACTATGATCATATTTACATGTTCTGTTGAATTATGAGCTAGCCTTTAGTAAATATTTCTGTCAATATCAAAAATTCATTAAAAATTTTCTACTCACTGAGCACAGGAGAAGGTCTGCTATTTATGATACTTACAGAGGTTGATGTGCATAAGATGTTGAGTGTAAATAAAATTTAGTTTACAGTGTCGATTTCCTCACAAAATGTAGAGTATCTTTACAGATTTTTCACACCGGATATTACTACTACCGACAACACTCTCATAATAAGAAGTTTTGCAAGAAGTAAAACACTGCTTAAATTTCTACTAAATTTTTTATTTTTAACACCATGACATGTTTCGCTGTACGACAACTTCTTCAGATGGTTTGTTACAAAAAATGTTAAAAATAAAAAATTTAGTGGAAATTTAAGTAGTGTTTTACTTATTGTAAAACTTCTAGTTATGGATTTCCACCAAATATCGGCTGAATCAATTCAACTCTCTTAATAAATAATAAACTGACTGTTTATAAATTTAGGTTAGATGTAATGTGCAAGAAATTATATATTTTTTAAAGGCCTACAGCACGTTGTGTCTAATATTGAGATCATCGGTAGATGATATAAATATAAACATAATCTAAGCTTTATAATAATTTCAATATAAAAACATGGCATACTCTTCACTGTGTTCTTTATCTTTCACGGTTGGGTAAATATTTTTTGTGTTACAGTTTCTTTTTTCATTATGGTTATAATGATCTAAACCTGTATGGGCTGCTAATATGGGATATAAAAATAGCTTTGTCATTCTTTTTATGGGAAAGGAAAATATAAAATGGGGTGATATAACTGATTTCGTTACAAAGAATTACTGTAACTATGAATATTGTGTCTATGAGATTCATGTATGTGTAGTTTAATCAAAATAATTAAACGCAAAAATAAAATGACTTACAAATTTTTACAGATTGTAATATTTTTGGAAAAGAGAGAATGAAACTTTGTATGTTGGGCTATATTTTATTCATATATTGGCGCCTTCAACATTAGAAAAGGGCTGTCTTCAGGTCTTAGACTCTATGAGCGAGGGAATAAGGCTGGCTAATAACAAGATCTTTACCAAAATGGAAATAAAATACAACATAAATTAGAACTAAACCAAAAACTTATAATAAAAATTATAATGAGCCATAAAAATGGCGGAAATATCTATTTCTTTCATATGGTGCCTTTAAATCTTAAAATGACTTCAGAAATTTCACAGATTACCAAAATTATAATGAGCCATAAAAATGGCGGAAATATCTATTTCTTTCATATGGTACCCTTAAATCTTAAAATGACTTCAGAAACTTCACAGATTACCAAATACAACAATATAAAAAATATAGGTGTAAACAATAAGATAATAGCCAGAGTTTATTTGGAAGCCTTTTTTTAAAAAAATTTAGGTCTCGACGCTGGCGATGCCATTAACAAGAAATTTTTTTGGACTCATTTTAACCGTTTTTTTTACATTTGTTTATTAGTCGAATAACAACAAATGCGTTTTTTTTTTCGGTAATTTTCGCGTTAACGAAAATGATTTTTTTTTCTAGATAAAAAAAGATCTCTCGATGAAGGTGATACAAATTTTTCAATTTTTTTTTCGAAATGGCCAAAAAAACGCATTTGTTGTTAATTGATTAATAAATACATGTAAAAAAAAAACGGTTAAAATGATTCCAAAAAATTTTTTTTTGGTAGCATTGGAAAGCTAGCGTCGAGACTTAAAATTTGAAACCAAATGGCATAAAATGGCGGGCAATTCAAATTTTAAATAACAAATTTAATTGTGCCCACTGGGTTCAATATTTTCATACCAAAATTTCAGAGTGTTTTTTCTATAACAAAAGGCATATTTTCTGAAAGTTTCAAGCCGATCGTTTCGACCTGTACAATAAAATTTAAAAAAAAAAAACAGTTTTTGCCTGTTTTTTCAATTTTGTAGGTAATGTACGCACTTGAGCGACTTAAAACCAACGAGAATTTATTGGAAATTTCATTACGAAAAGTCTATCTTTTTCGTCTAGATCCGACTTATGTAACCAGAGTTATTCACATTTTATGCTCAAAAAAACGCGTTTTCAAAATTTAAATGGTTTATAAACAAAAGAGTACTAGTTTTTCCGGGTCCAAAACTCAGGACGATACTCCTGGTGATACCCCGGAAAGGATAAAATCATAATAATGCGGTATCTAGACTGTGCAATTTCCAATGCTTTTTTTACTGCACTAAATGGACTTATAAGTAACCATCATTTAAAAGATCAGTTTATATTCATCTCTCTGCAACAATAAATACAAATTACCTACTTATAAAGAATAACTAACCTTCCAATATTTTTTAACTTAAATTATATTTTTGTCGTAACAACTAACTGAGGGTTCAAATTTTTAATGTTAATAAAAACTAGGTCAACATATTAAGGCAAATCATACTACTACTATAATAAATAAGCATATTCAGAAAATAAAAAATTAAAAAGAATCCTCAGCAGCTTATGGGACAATAAGGTACAATAAAGAGTAACTAGGAAAATTTCAATCACTAATATTTTTAGGCCAATTTTTGCAAAGGATTGCAAAAATCCAAGAAAATTGGGTCCATAAACTATCATGCTCACAATGTTCTTCTATATATTTTCGAAAAACTATAAGACCCCAATCAGAATAAGAGAACGAAACCAGAAACCTCCATTTTAGGCATATTTAATGTTGATGCCAATGGCGGCGTTATACTTTTTTAAAATTACTTAGAATAATCAGACAATATAACAATTATTACTAGAAATGTTTCATAGGACGGACATTATACATAATGCTCTATGTCTGTTGGACAAAGTAATTAAAACGTTTTGCTTTTTATAAAATTCTTGTATTGCCAAATAATGTAATGTAGGGATACGTATGTTATTATTATTTAACATAAAAAAACAAATTTAGCTACTGAATTAAAATAATATACATAGGTTTATAGAACCAGCGAAACTAATAGCTTAAAATATGTATATCAATACACTCATTTAAAAAACTGGGCGCCAATCGTATTTCAAACTTGAAAAATTAGAAATTTTGCTAATGTATTGGTCCAGATTCGTTCAGGCTAGGTCAGATTATTTCAAAATAACATATACTCATCTACACCACACACTAAATATGTTAGTTCAGGTTAGCTGGCATTGATGCAACCATATCGGCCTATCATGCTGTTGTTCAGTGTAGACTGAGATATGGTTTAATTTTTTGGGGTAACTCGACAGAAATCCAAAGACTGTAGCAGTGAGCGTAGCTAAATATTGCTCTGCTCTAAAAGTGGTAGCACAATACGTTGGCATTGATGCAACCATATCGGCCTATCATGCTGTTGTTCAGTGTAGACTGAGATATGGTTTAATTTTTTGGGATAACTCGACAGAAATCCAAAAACTGTTAGTACTTCAAAAGAAATGTTTACGAAATATATTTCAGATGAACTATCGAGAGAACTGTAGATCGGTGTTTGTAGAGTATAAAATTTTGACACTTATCAGTATGTATATATTAGATTAGTTTATATTCATACAAAAAATAAAGATCTGTTTGAGAATGCCGTTCACAGCCACACTTATACAACCAGACATAAGGCGAATCTAATTCCTGAGAAATACAATTTTAGTTACATACAAAAGAATGTACAAATCATAAATATTTATAATAGTTTTCTGTTAACAGTTCGAAATCTATCTCATTCTAAAGCAAAAAAAAATATAAATAACTATTTGTGTAAAGTATTTTACACACTGGATGAATCCTTCAACGCTTCTGATAGGAATGTGATGGGATCAGAAATGGCAGCATTGGTATAACAACTAAAGACGAAACGAAAAGAATCGTATTTTTAGAAGTTACCAGTTACCAGTCTTTTCGTTTCGTCTTTAGTTGTTATGTCAATGCTGCCATCTATGCCTTCGAGCAGTAAGCTCGAGAAAGATGCGTTTCTGCAATAAGTGCCGTTCTGTGCCGCTCTGCTTGAATAGGCTTAGTAAGTCGCCGACAGAGTGCAGCATAAACATCTAATCATTATAGAAATGTTTATTGTTATTTGTTTGTTGTGATATTGGAGCGGATATCTTCGGTTGCTTGGTTGTAGTTTTAGTTTGGTTGTAATTTTGGCTTCATTTTAACTCGTGTTTTTATAATACTTGTCTGTTTAATATTATATTGTATTTTATTTAATTTTAACAATGTTTCATAATGCTATATTGTTGCTGGGAACGAATAAAATATTCGTTCCCAGCAATCTATCTATCTATCTATCTATCTTAAAATATGAATTTATTAAACTGCCCGATTTTAACTGCCATTATTCATATTGTAAATAATACCGTAAATAATCACTAGGTCCATAACGTCTTTCCTTTTAGGTCCGGAAATACATTCGTTGATCAGTATTATTACGACTTGATTGTCACAGATGTTACACTTTACGAAACCAGAAACCTCCATTTTAGGCATATTTAATGTTAATGCCAATGGCGGTGCTATACTTTTTTCAAATTATTTAGCACAGTTGACTTATGGAGTCTCCAATTCTAATATATTGAGCTATTTTTATAATACTCTGTACAGAGATTTAATATCATATAGAGCAGAAAAAATATATGTATATTCGATTGTAGTGAATATGTTTAAATTGCTGTTAAAAAACTGTTATTTATCTTAGCGATGCCTTGAATAATATACTGAGCTTTGGCTTTTTAAACAAACATTTCAAGCCCTAATTGCTTGAATCACTGATTTAAAATCTGATTAAAACAGCGGCAAAATTAACAAATTTTCTTTTTTTTCAGATGCCAGCATTACTGCCGAGAAAATCTGGAAAGCGAAGTTTTTACTGCCTATTTGACATGGTGCGAGAGCCAAAAGGACTGTAATCGGTAAATTTTACTTTTTTCCTTCTTTATTTGATTTTTTGGCATTTTCCGAATAGCTTCACCCTCTTGCGGTCTTCCGTACGCCATTTAAGAGTGCTTGGTTTCAGTTTATTACGGTCAGGAGATACTCGGGTTTCCTGGGGAAATGTTTTAACCGAAATATTTCTATTTTGAATTTATCTTTTTTATTAATTTACGGGGTCAATATAAAAACTTTAATATTTTATATAAAGGGTGATTCCAAATTACGGCAAATCATTACCGATGTATTATTTGTAACATAAATGTTTTTATTTATACAGGATGTTCCAAAAACATTTAAAAAGTAAATCATGTTTTTCTTTTAAATAGAGATTCTAGGTATACTTTCAAATGTTTTAATATTTTGCATAATTCTACACTAATAAGCAAAAAAATTGAGTCAAACGATTTTGACAGTGGTATTACTTTTACTATTATTCATTAGAAATCTGATTTTCTACTCTTTCCAATAATACGAAAAACATTTGGATTTTCAAAAAGTTTTACTGATTAAAACGGATTTACTCAAAAGGACCGTTTTTGCTCGCTCGGCAACGTACTCGTTGCGCGCTATTCATCCCTATAAAAATACATGCAACTTCATTTTCCTATCATTCCTTCATCGCAACTTAAACCGTCAACATCTCTGCTATGCCTGCTCACTAATTACTTCATCGGAAAATGGATACCACCGCGGAAGAAACGGCACAAGTTATTGCAGAAAGGCATAGCTAACGTGTAGTCACTGCGCAACTGCACCTGAGTCAGTCAGCTGTCTCCAGAGCTTATAGACTGGCACTGTACCTCGGAGCGAAACCACCGCTTCATTGTCAACACAACTCTAAGAAATCGTCACTTGATCGGCGTTGAGGTCCAGCAAGATCTTCGACAAGTTCATGGTTGGACTGTCAGTCATTGGACTGTCAGAAGAAGACTTAAAGAAGCAAACCTAAATTCGAAGAGACCAGTTAACCGACCCAAATTGACATCGACAAGCGCGACTCAGATTTGCTCGAGAACATGTCGACTGGACCTTAGAGCAATGGCGCTCCGTTTTATTCTCGGACAAGTCCCGAATGTGCCAACATGACAATGTTAGCAGAAGAGTCTATGGGAGGCCTGAGGAGCGCTATGCGCAGTGTTGCATTACCGAAACGGTCGCCTACGGAGGAGGTTCTGTCATGCTGTGAGGAGGCATCACAGAATGCGAAAACCGACTTGATTTTCGTGACTGATGAGTCTTCGTATCGGTGGATTGTGGATGTGGATGGTGTACTCACTGGTACATCAAGGAAATCCTGCAGAAATACGCTGGGTTTTTTGGCGGTAGCTTTGTGCTAATGCACGACAATACGAGGCCACATGCTGCTGCATCGGTGCAGCAATACCTGGCGGAAGTGAGAATACCCACATTAGACTAGCATGAGCGGAATCCTGACCTCAGTCCTATCGAGCACATGTGGGATGAGCTCAAAAGAAGGGTTCGAGCCAGAAATCCAGCCCCTGTATCGCCGAGGGACTTAAAGATTGCGATGGTGGAAGAGTGGATAAGAATGACACAGATAGTGGTGAAAAAGCTCACCTGCTTCATGAAAAATTGGCTGGAAGCAATAATAAGAGCTACGAGAGTTAATACAAAATTGATTTTGGTTTTCATCAATAAATTTAATTGTTAAACTTAAAATTTCTTTAATGTTTCCTTTCTTTTACCCCTATTTTCAATCTTGTTCTCGTTGTTTCTCTTTTCAATCATTTTAAACAGTAAAAAGCATGAGTTATGCTATGGAATTCGGTATCATTAGAAACAGAATAGAATATACTTTCAAATGATACTAAAATTCATAAAAATATATGAACACTAAATTCTAGGATCCGTATTAAATGAAGCCAAATAGTTTGGGTCGATTTTTTTGCTCACCGGTGCAGATACGTTTCACATTACATGATGTACAACAACAAATAACATACAATGGTTTTCAAGCTAACATCTGTTAAAGACAATTTTTAGTACTTTGGCGGGACTAAGCGGCCAAACAGTAGAAGTTTTAATACAATATCTTGCTAATTTTATTCTCAATTTTTGATCCTTTATTTAAAGATGTTAACTTCCTTTTAAAGCGGAAGAGACAAATTTTATACAATCAGTCACTTTCGTTCAAAATGTCAAAAATGCTGGTATCAATATAACTATTTATTTGATATAGAGTAACAACATTGATATAGCGGAATATTTCTAGGATCGTCAAAAGAATCCAAATATTTTATGTTTTTTAAAAAAACAGGTAAAATGATTTACCCAGTACTCCCTTGGAAACAAGGAGTTCCAGAGTAAATACTGGATTTGACTTTTACTCCCTAAAGAATGAATTAATCCAAGCAATACTATATTTATCATCGATACGTTTTGGTCCGACATTAATAAAAATAACGTTGATTGCTTTTAAAATAAAAAATTTTGTGTATAAAATGATCAGTGACTTAACAAAACACACCCCAAATAAGTTTTCAACAAAGTTTGTTTCCAATCTTTACTGAAAACTAGATAAATTATTAAAGGTAATGCACTCGTTTCCGTTCAATCTATATCCCGTGGAAAATATTCTAGAATTTTTCAAAATTTTTTGATCAGTACTTTTCGAAATAAGGGGGAGCGATTTTTCGCGATTTTTTAAAAATAATGCAAAGAAAAGTATACGCAACTATTACATTATATATATATATATATATATATATATATATATATATATATATATATATATATATATATATATATATATTACTCGTGTTTTCACAAGCTTTCATTGGACACCACACTCGCTGACCTAGTAAAAAATTTTTTTTTCACTTCCGATTTCACCCCCCCAAAACTAACCCCTTAAGTCAAAATTTAACTTTCAAAACTGCATGGCTCTGATGATACTATCAATGCCTATATTAGTACCAGTATCAAATTTCAACTTTCTATGACAAACGGAGAAAATCGGGTGTGACAGACGGACAGACACCGAAGTGATCTTATAAGTGTTCCCGCCTGGTCGGTGTACTTTATTAATTTATTTAAATATATTTGGCCTGGCCACGTACATAGGTAGTAGTTGTTTGCAGAAATGCAACAACGTCCGTGACAGAACTACAGCGTTGTCTAATAGGTGCTGTGAAATACACAAATGTATGTTACGGCGTCTTAAAAAAATTGCGTCTCGTTTGGGCGCAATTTTGTACCGTCAAAAAAAACGCCCGCACGTTGAAGCGCAATTTTGAAACGTCTTAACTTCTTTGCTTTTACTATATATACGAGGATTGTGTAAGAAATAAGGTTCCCAACGCTGTAAACTCGCCACGCGAGATGCTAGGCGAAATCCGGCAACACCGCCGTGTGCGCTGATTCCCCCACTCTAGATCCCGCCTTGGTAGAACTCGCTGCGACGTTCAGTGCCGGCCTGACAGCCATCCGCGAGGGAACCCCCGATCGCCGTCACCGCCAGGTGCGAAGTTCGTGCGGTAATCCGATTTTTGCACGCTAAAAAGTTACCACCGGTTGATATTCATAGGCAGTTGTGTGAAGTTTATGGGAAGCTTGAATCAGCGTTCAACACGTCCGCAAATGGTGTAGGGAGTTCTCCGAAGTACGCACAGACATCCACGATGAGGAAAGAAGCGGAAGGCCATCGATCTCCGACGAAGTTGTGTCGAAGATTGAGCGAATTCTGCTCGAGGATAAGGATAACGATTCGGGAACTGGCTGCCCGGGTTCCTGAGGTTTGTGAAAAAACAATACACACGATTTTGACTGAAAGGTTACGTTATCACAAGGTGTGTGCGCGGTGGGTCCCGCACATGCTTTCAGAAACCCACAAAACCGATCGCGTCAAGTGTGCCCAGGAGTTTCTTCGAGAATGCGCCGAGAATACCGAAGATTTCTTAGACTCCATTGTTACCGGGGATGAAACGTGGTGTCATTACGTCACCCCGGAAACAAAATAACAATAGCGACAATGGCGCCATACCGGATCCCCTAAACCGAAGAAGTTCAAGCAGACGCTGTCCGCAGTGATGGTTACGGTCTTTTGGGACCGTAAGGGTGTCCTGCTTGTTGAGTTTATGCCTCGAGGGATCACAATAAATTCGGAAAATTATTGTGAGACCTTCAAAAAACTCAGAAGAGCCATCCAAAATCGCCGGAGAGGAAGACTGACAAAAGGCGTTAGACTGCACCACGACAATGCGCGCCCGCACGTCTCTCGCCAAACCAAGGATTTAATCGACAATTTTGGCTGGGATCTCGTTAAACATGCTCCCTACAACCCTGATCTTGCACCGAGTGACTTCCACTTGTTTCCAAAATTAATGCAACACTTGGGTGGACAACGGAGACTGATGAAGAAGTGCAGGAAGCGGTCACCAAATTCCTCCACGGACTGGCGGCGGACTTCTTTGAAGCGGGATTCCAAAAGTGGATTAGTCGTCAACAAAAATGCGTGGAAAAATCTGAAGATTATGTTGAAAAATAGCTAAGAAATTAAGCTTTCCAATGATGTATTTTTCAGTTCAAATAAAAAATGCCTTACACCTGAAAAAAATATGGAAACCTTATTTTTTACACAACCCTCGTATTATTTATTAAATAGAAGTCGTTATTTGCCCCTTACGTATATCTTAATTTCTGAGAATGGATTGAGTGGATATTAATACTAAAAGAACTAAAGAATTTAGACATAAACTAGCTCGGTTTTTTGGTAGAGAAATATGGATAAGAGATAATTTTTGGTACGTCTTTTCAAAATAGCTCCATAGTTGTTTAAAATTTTGGTTGTACAGATTTTGGGCACCATTCATTTTAAAATAAAAATAATCTAACTTCTGCTCAAAAAAATGAAAAAATACTGAAGGGTTATGTATTTGTTAAAAAAAATTTAATATGGTACAAACCGTTGTGTCTTGAAAGATAAAACGGGTGATAGAGTGAAACGCTAGATTTAAATAAAGAAAAGGGTTTATTAATGACAAAATTAAAAGTGAGTCTTTAAATCAGGATTCTAATTAAAGGCTTAGCTAAACACGATGATAAAAGTTCGTGGAATTAACTTTACGAGTTACACTTGCTGAATTGACGATGTAAACGCACTTGTCAGCAGGAAGCGAGATATATGGATTGATGTGCTTATGACTTACTTTTCTGTTAGTTTCTTAGCCTATCCCGATGAGATCTTCATAACCATATTGTCTCAACTTTTGCTACCCCAGTTCCTTTTGGGCTGCCAAACACTTCTTGACCCGAAATGTCTGGGAATGAACAGGATATTTCAAGGAAAAGGCCTTGAGCTGTAAAGCTAAAACCGTTTCTGCACTACTACAACGTGATAAAAAAAAAGCCTACTGGGCGGAAAAGCCCTCTCTGGCTACATGATCAAAAGGAGAGCTCACTGCGACTCTATGATGGGAAAAAGCCTTTACTACATCTCGGCTGGAAAAAGCCTATATTCATGCCATCTGGACCCTATAATATTTTTCTCCCTTCCATAAAATCACGTCTTCAAGATGGCTACTTCCCGGATACAAATCTTTAGCCAATCGGACTCATTCGATGCAAATTAAATAGGTCCAGTAGGTAACCCGCAATGCACACTGTAAAATAAACGGCTCAAAAAATTCAAAACACTGTTTCAAACGACACTGCTTAAAAGTTAGTAAATAAGTAAAGTAAAGTAAAAAAACATAGATTATAAGTGGAAACAGTGTCTGAATATCTTAAAATCTAGGAAAAAATGAATGTTACAATGTTTCGGCACTTGGACAACGTTGACGAATACAGTATCTTCGCCGATATCCTGTAAGATATAAAATAACCGGTCAAGTACAAGTTGGACTTTCGCAATTAGTGTTCTGTGCTTTGATTGCTTTTAAAATAAAAAATTTTGTTACGGAAGTATAAAATGATTAAGGACTTCACAAAACATATCCCAAATGAGTTTTCAACAAAGTTTTTTTCCGATCTTTACAGAAAATTGATGACTTTGAAATTTTTGTTTTTTTTTTATATACCAGATAAATTATTAAAAGTAATGCACTCGTGATAATTTTAGTTCAATTTACACACTATGGAGAATATTCTAGAGTTTTTTCAAAAATTTTTTGATCGATACTTTTCGAGATATAAGGAGGGGGCAGCGATTTTTCGCAATTTTTTTAAAAATAATACAAAGAATGCACATTATATATATTTTTGAACTCGTGTTTTTACAAGCTTTCATTGGACACCCCACTCGATGGCCTGGTAAAAGTTTTTTTTTTCACTTCTGATTTCACCCACTTAAATCAAAATTTAACTTTCAAAACAACACGGCTCTGATGAGGTCAGTAATTTCTGTAATAATTTCAACTTTTTATGTCAAATAGTTTCCGAGAAAATCGGATGTGACAGACACTCGAACCGACAGGCAGACAGACACCGAAGTGATCTTATAAGTGTTCCGTATGGAACACTAAAAAGGGTAAAATCCCTACTCAGGCGGGGAGATGAACAATAAAAGAAAATGATATAGGTGTAATAATTCTTCATAATCTCATTAAATATACCAATAATCGGTTAAACACAGTTATATTTGATGACGGCTGGTAAATAAAGCTGAGGTAACTTTGTTGATACATTGCACTTAACGCCTATAATAAATTGCATAATTGTTCCTGCTTCCACGGAATAGGATTTGTGTCTGAATATTGTGGGCCGTTTTATATCCGTATGCTTCCTTAATAGTACAGATTGTTACATGCAGTAAGTAAATACACAATTATAAATATTTCTTTGTAAAGTTTCTAACGTTTAAAGTCCAAAAGTCACTCTATTTGTTAAAGTATCGAAAATATTTATAAGGAAAAAGTGTTTAGAATTATATTTTATGGTAGTGTACAAAATTTTAAATCCCTTGGACAAAAAACGTATTTTATCAGATTTTGACCAAAAATACAATCGCAAGAAAAATTTTATTTCTTGAATTTTAAATTTATTTGTTGACTTCAGACCATGTTTTATTTCTTTCATAACTCATGATTTAAAAATGATAATTTTCCTAAAACCACAACTATCCCACTGACAATTATCGAAAATTTGTACCCTGTTACTTGCAGTTTGTGATTTTTTTTTTTTTTTTAAAAGACACTCTAGACTCTTGTCATAATTTATTGCAAAACATAAAGGAAAATAAGTATATTATTACCTATTTATTAACAAACGATAAATTTATTTAAATAATTTGAATGTTTTTGAGATTTTTCTTACAGTATAAATTTGTATTCATGTATATTCACTTACAATTATGCAAGCATACATCCCGTATTTAAGTAAGTAATTTTCCCCAAAAATTTAAAATTATTTTAGGTCTCTAAAGCCAAAGAACTAAACGAAGTAAAATGGTGCATCTTTTTCCTAATAACTTATTATGATAATACATACTTGCCGTAAATAATATACATACTTACACGCAATCCCTCTTTTAGCCCCCCCCCCCCCACTTCATGCCTTTCACCTGCCACTCTATAGAAAAATTATTTTATATTAAATATCCCAATTAAAAACCAGGAAAAATTATCATAACACTACTGAAACGACGCAATGACCCCTACCCTTTTCACCCTTTTCCTATGTTAACAATAAAAATATTGAAAAAAAAAATGTTTCGATTCCAGAACTGAAAAAACTCCGAAAAGACCTATATTAAGACAAATATCTCCCTTCTTCACTTCTTTGGCACCTGATATGTTTTATTATAAATGATTATGCGCATTCAACCGGGAAAAATTCTCATAACACTATTGAAGATTCTCCCATTTCTTTCACCCTTTCTTTAATAAAATGGATAGTAATAAAAAATAACTTAATTAATAAACCCTAAAAAGCACATATAATCTTTTATATAACCCGTAGACTGAAAAGTTTTTAATCTATCTACCTAAAACACATTTTTTTTTGCAAAATTCGACTTTATTCATCAATATAGTCTCCTTTAATAGCGATACAATCAGTCCAACGCTTTTCTGATATTTCTATACCTTTCTTATAGAAGGATTTGTCTTCAAAATACGCCTCAGTTTCGGCGATAATTTCTTCACTGAAGCCAAATGTCATTCCCGCGAGCATTTTTTTGAGGTCTGCGAATAGATAATAGTCGCGGGGGGCCAAATCTGGATAATACGGTGGATGAAGAAACAATTTGAACTTCAATTCATTCATTTTTGCTATCGTAACCATTGATTGTGACATAGTGCATTATCTTGATGAAAGAGCACTTTTTCTTGTTCATTTGGACCAGTTTCTTTACGATTTCGGCCTTCAAACGCACCAATAACTTGATATATTTTTCGCTAATGATGGTTTTTCCCTTCTCAGCATAGTCGATGAAAATTATTCCATGCGCATCCCAAAATACAGAGGCCAAAACCTTCCCAGCCGACTGTTGTGCTTTTGGTCGCTTCGGGTGGCTTTCACCGGCTGCTATTCACTCAGCTGACTGCCGATTTGATTCCGGTGTGTAATGGTGGATTCATGTTTCATCCATTATCACAGACCGCATAAAAAAATCCTTTTTATGGCGCTTAAACTGATCCAAATAGCTTTCAGAATCATCAACACATTGTTGTTTTTGGTCCACTGTGAGCAAACGCGGTAGCCATTTCGAACAGAGCTTTGTCATGCCCAAGTGCAAAATATGACCAACATGTTCCTTTGATATCTTTAGGGTGTCAGTTATCTAACGCAATTTCACTTTACTGTCACCCAAAACAATTTTGTGGATTTTTTTGATGTTTTCCGGTGTAACCACCTCATTTGGGCATCCAGAGCGTTCAGCATCATTTGTATCTGTACGAGCGCGTTTAAATTTAGCATACCAGTAAATAATGAGGGATTTTCCAGGGGCAGAGTCCCCGTAACACTTATCAAGCCATTGCTTTGCTTGAACAGTATTATTTCCCATCAATAAACAGTGTTTAATCAACACATGAAATTCGTTTTTTTTTCCATTGTTTTGAAAATATCAAAAGCAGCGTCACTAAAACCAGTGTAACCTGTAAACTAATCGTCGAAATGTCATGAAATTTTGACACGTATCGTTTGAAGGTTAGTACTTCCGAAAAATCATATGGATTTAAAAAAAAATATAAATAAAATATATATATATATATATATATATATATATATATATATATATATATACGTGTCGCTCCTGTTAGGGACTTCCCTGCAGCACGTGTGCTAGACCAATAAAAAAAAAATTATATATATATATATATATATATATATATATATATATATATATATATATATATATATGACACGTATCTCAACAAAAAAACCAGGAAAAATTACCATATTACTATTAAAACTATACCAAATTTATCTCTCACCCCTTCGCCTTAAGCGATATCACTTAAAATCTATAAGCTTTATCCTATTATGAGTTATTATATCTAAAACAAGTTAGAAATTTATATCTAATTTCATTCGCAAGTTATCGTGCCAACAGACCGACAGACAGGCAGACCGAAAAAGAGTTTTTTGTGTTCTAAAAACCCAAAAAAACGTGAAGAAAAAAAACAAAAATATCTGATTTCTTCACGCATACAATACTTTCCTTTAACAAGGAAAGTAAAAAGACACCGTAAACAACATTTAGGTTGAAAAAATACCCGTGTAATGAGGTTAACGACAAAAAATATATTTTTTAGGTTTTTTATCACATTTTATTAGTAATCGTAATACAGAAATTCTATTAGCTAATGGGATGGCTTATAAGCTGAAGTGCTTTTTGATGACGAGTACTTTTAATTTTTTTCGGGATTTTTGTTTTATAGAAATTTCGCGAATATTAGAAAAGATATAAACATTGATAATTTGAATTAATCGGTGAAATTTTGTATACTTATATCAGATCTTTCAAGATTTTTTTGAAAAAATGTCAATTTTACCAAATACCAGGAATTACATGACTACTTTCGAGTAGGTCATTTCCACAATAAATTACTACGCATTTTTTTGGCAAAAATTGAGTATTGGAAAAAAGAAAAAAAATTAATTAATATTTTTTTCGTGCAAATTCGGATTTTTCGCGATATGTTATTTAATGAGGGAAAAATCTGTTTTGTTTTAAAAAAACTTAATGAAACAAGAATTTCATTAAATCTCATGATATTACATTTCCTCCTGAGTACGTACCCTTCGAAAGAATTTTCTCCTAATGATCTTTTTTATGGCCAAGATAAAAAAAAATCTTAATGATATAACATATATTGTTTCTTTTAATTATTATTTATAATCTATATTTGATAATTAACATGTTTTACTTGTTTAGGTTTATCGGCATATAAAAAATAATATATTTTTACCATATTCTGGATATCATAAAATTAGTGCCTTAAGTTATTAATATTTTTTTTACAGACTGGATGAGCTACGATATAGGAAAAATTTACTTATATCCCATATTACCTACACAATATAAAATTATGATAAATGTAACTTGAGATTTAAGGAATAACCTGGAAATGTATATTAAACGTAATAAATAAAGATAAATATGTTAGAAAATCTAGAATATCAACTATTACGAATATAAATGATGTTGTTGGATTAATATTAGTAAACAACACGCTTCAGTAAGACAAAATTGTGAAAAGGATTTTATAGAAACGTTTATTATAGTGGAATGTGCTGAACATGTTACATTAGGACCATATCAACGAATGTTAGACAAGAAAATACTTAGTTTGTTTTCGAAAATAATTGACGGTGAAGGGTAGGAGTAAAAGACTAAGGTGAAGATGAAAGAATATCATACGCCCATCGCTCTTATAGCACTTTAGGGATTTAACTGCCTCACGTATACTGTGACCAAAAAAAAAAAAAATAACCGGTCTAGTTCAAGTTGAACTTGCGCATCTCGTACGTTGATTGCTTTTAAACTAAAAAATTTTGTAACGGAAGTATAAAATGATCAGTCACTTCACAAAACACACCCCAAATGAGTTTTTAACAAAGTTTGTTTCCAATTTTTACTGAAAACTGATGACCTTGAAATTTTTGTTTTTTGTATACCAAATAAATTATTAAAGGTAACTCAAAACACTCGTAAGAATTTTCGTTCAATCTACATCCCGTGGAGAATATTCCAGAATTTTGTCAAAATTTTTTGATCAGTACTTTTCGAAATAAGGCGGGGGACAGCGATTTTTCGCTATTTTTTAAAAATAATACAAAGAAAAGTGTGCGCAAGTATTACATTACATATATATTTTTTACTCGTGTTTTCACACGCTTTCATTTGACACCACACTCGATGACCTAGTAATTTTTTTTTCACTTCCGATTTCACCCCCCAAAACTAACCCCTTAAGTCAAAATTTAACTTTTAAAACTACATGGCTCTGATGAGGCCATCAATTCCTATATTATTACCAAATTTCCACTTTCTATGCCAGATAGTTTCGGAGAAAAATCGGGTGTGACAGACAGACAGACAGACGGACGGACAGACAGACACCTAAGTCATCTTGTAAGTGTTCCGTACGGAACAGTAAAAAAATGAGTTTGGCGTAATACGAAAGTTTTTACTACATATCGAAACATAGTAGCTTTTACGTGAAGCCAATGACGCTTTAAAAAAAAGTATATACTGGCAACTACCTGTTTCATTAGCAAAATTTTAAAGTTTTTCTAGGAAAATAGCCAAAAAATCATCATCTTTAAAAACATTCTAAATAATACCAACGGATTTACACATTTTGAATAACATTAGGCATTTTAAGTTTTTGAAGTTAACTTATATTTTTCTACTTCTTTATTTATACAAATAGTATATGCGGTCTTACGAAAAACAATAAAAACCCATTTTTTCCCTTCCTAGTAACTTAAAATTAGTTATACTACATGTGGCAATACATGCAATAAATCTATATATTTATAACCTCTCTATTCGGCAGACTTTGACTATATAGATTGTCTAATTTTACACCGTTATGTCGATCCCTTTCATACTACAAGAATAATAAAATGGATAAGTAAAAGGAGGTCTAGGCCTTATTATCCCAAATAATCAAATGGAAATGCTGACATTTTCATTCAACTATATTCCGTTCACTGATACAAATATTGTGACATTGTTTACAAGCTTGTTCAACCATATAATGCTTTGATTAGGGTAAAACGGTTGTTATGAATTTTATCTCTAATAAAGGCGTGTGTCTTCTAACTACCCTAAATAGTTCATACAGTTTAATATAAACAGAAGTACAATTTACGAAATAATATTTATCTATGCATATATTGGGACTGTATCTGTACGTTCCGAATAAATAATTGATAACAGATAATACTAGGCATATGTAGACTAAAGAACTATTTTCAGACTTCTCTGTCTGTCTGCTGGCCGGTTAATACGTTTGTCTACTTTTTTACTTTTTTATAAAGTTAAATTATATTGTAGCCTGGCACGTTGAAGCGCTATTTTATAACCTCAACTTCCTTTAATTTTAATAAATATTTTATTTATTAAATAGAAGCCGTTATTTGCCCCTTATGTATATCTTAATTTTGAGAATGGATTGAGCAGATATTAATACTAATAGAGGACAGAATTAAGACATCAGCTAGCTCGTTTTTGTCCGCCTTTTGAAAATAGTCTCTATAGTTGTGTAAAACTTGGTTGTACTGTTTTTGGACACCACTCATTTTAGAATAAAAAGAATCTAACAGCAGCTCAAAAAAATGAAGAGTTATGTAGTTGTTGAAATAAATTTTAATATGGTACAACCGTAGCGTCCTGAAAGATAAAGCGGGTAGTTCAGTGAAACGCTACACATTTAAATAAAGAAGAGTATATTAGCAAAATAGAAATTCCTACTTTTATTACACTCTTAAAATTACATTAACTAAATAAAAACCTCTTAGGCTATGAGAGTGTACACATTTAAACTAGAGTTCTATGAATTACTGATTCTAAGTGTAAAAAAAAAAACGGAAGACTTTAAAAAAACACGATCTAAAAGTTTGTAAAATTAAGTTCGCAGATTTCACGTGTGGAGTAGTCGTTAGAAACACACGTTGCAGACAGGAAGTCAGATATTTAAACTGGTGTGCTTATGACTTATTGATTGGCTTCTCCTCGTGGGTTTTCCATAAACTGCTTGGCCTCTCCTGGTGAAATTCTCACAAAAATATTGTCTCAGCCACTACTATCCTAGTCTCATTTGGGTAGCTAATCACTTTTTGACCCGAAATGCCTTAGGATGAGCAGAATATTTTAAGATTGGAAAAAGGCATCAAACTTGAGATCTATAAACAACACCCTCTTGGTGATAAAAAAAAAGCCGTTACTGTACTACGGCATGACGGAAGAAAAAAGCCACTACGGCATACTGGCGGAAAAAGCCGTTACTGCATCTCGGAGGAAAAAGCCCTTAAAAATTCGAAATGGCTACTTAAATATATGTGTCAAATTTTAGTATGCAATTTTCGAACAAAAAATTTATGTTTAATTATTTATAAAAAATTGTCTGTTAAAAAACCTCTGGACATTTTGTAGAAAAAGTAATTATTAAGAGTTAAAAAAATATAAAAAATTGACTCAACAATATTGCAGACAGGGTCTAAAAACAGGTAGCGGTCTCAATCCGAAGCCAGGTCAAATTTAATACTATAACTGTGTAATGGAATGAAATTTTCTTAATTTTTTAATTTTTTTTTTTTTGGCTAATGTTTAGAGGTATAGAGAATAAAAATCAGTAAAAAAATCAAATTTTTTGAAAATTCGAGGTGTATTTAACCCCTTAAAGGAAAACTTATATTTATATAAGTTTACTGATATGATTATTGTCACAACACCATTTCCAAAAAAATTATCGCCAAATCAGTAAATGAATTATTTTATTAGCAGACAATCCAAAATCAGTAAAAAAAAGGTTTATGCATATCGCCTACCTTATTCAAGTATAAATTATCCACCAGAGTATATTGCGAAGCATCGCCATTCAGCACTATAAGCTGATGATACCAACATTTTTATTCAAAAGAAGAGTCGTGAGTTGCTACAAGTAAGATTGTTGTAGATACTATGTTTGATAGGTGTGAACTAAATGGTTGATATTTTAATATCGAATTATCTCGAACTAGAAAGCTTTACACTCTACATCAACTGTTAATTCTCTACTCAGGATATATCACGACTATACCAAACACTTTATTTTTGCGCTCGACGCGCGTTTCGCTAACTATGTTAGCTTCATCAGGAGCGATGATTGACTAAAGCTAAACTACAACGGGTAGATAATCTTATCGAATCTGGCCCTTATGGAAAGGCAATAAGAAATCCATTACCGAAAATGGATAACAGAGGTTAAAAATTCTTTAAAGAATATGTGTAATCCGACCATACCAAACTGGTATTGCTTACCCAAAATTCACAAACCTGGAAAAGCAATGCGACCCATTGTTTCGTCTGTCGGATCACCCACATATTTGATATCCAAATGCTTATCAACAGAACTTGACAATTTACCATTAAATACTTTCATAGTGAAGAATTCTTTTAGAATTCATTATTAAAACAAAAGATCTAGTTCTTAATGAAGGTGAAATCTTAATTTGTTTTGATGTCAGTTCTGCATCTCCAAGTGTGCCAATACCACAAACTTTACAATATCTCGAAGAATTACTTAGAATGAATGACTTTGAGGACGACATTATTCATGAATACTTAACATTATCTAAACTTTGTACGGAACAAAATTATTTTCAATATAACAGTCAATTTTATGTTCAGAAAGAAGGAACAGCTATGGGTAATTGCTTATCACCTTTCATAGCCAATTTATTCATCAGTAAGTTTGAAACCGAAGCCAGTTAAGAATTTAAGTATTTCCCAAGGGTATGGTATAGGTATGTGGATGATGTTTTCGCGATTTTTGATACAAAGAAAGCAAATATAGATGATTTTGTTTCCAAATTAAATAGCCGATATGATTCCATTAAATTCACTTACGAAATTGAAAACAAAGAACAACTGTGTTTTCTAGATATTTTAATTTTTAAGAATAATAATAGGTTAAAATTTAATATCTATAAAAAAGTCATGGTAACACATAGATATATTCCTAATGATTTATTGCAAACGACACAAATTAGCCGCATTAGATTTTTTAGTTCATGGTTTGGTCATTTTTCTTCTGATTAGAGTAAACTTCAATTATTAGTTAATGGTTATGACGATTACTTAGTAAACAAGTTATTAAATAGATATAAGTTCAGGTTAAATATTCAGAATTCCACCTTTTTTACACGCGAAGATAATAAGACCAAGTATGTCTCCATACCATATAGTCCGAAATATAGCAAGGGACTCAATAAGGTATTTAATAAAGTAGACCTCACCTTAGTCTATAAGACATCAGACAACCTGAGGAATATCTTAAGAAGTCCCAAAGATCAGAGTGTGAGAAAAATGGAACTTATGAAATTAATTGTAATGATTGCGACAAAAAGGTATGTTGGACAAACTAAAAGGTTAATTAAAGCACGATTTAAAAAACATTTAGCACATATAAAATATAGTAGAACAGAAAAGTCTAGCATTGCCGAACATGCCCTTGAAACTGATCATACTGTAACATTAAATAATCTAAGATTAATTAAAAACGTATCTGAACGCATACGAAAGTATGGAAATTATAAAACGTAAAAGTAGTTTAAATAAAGACAGAGGGCCTATTCCTTATAGTCCCCTCTACTGGTTACTTGACCGGAACTGGTGGCCTCGCCTATGCTATTAGTTCCGCCTGAGTAATTCAGGTGTTAAGCTAAGTATAAATAGGGTAGATTTGCAGTTTAGCTTTAGTCAGTCATCGCTCCTGATGAAGCTAACATGGTTAGCGAAACGCCCATTGAGTGCAAAAATAAAGTATTTGATGTAGTGGTAATATATACTGAGTAGTGTCATTGTGCCAAAGATTCCACATTCCCAACATAACTGTTAATTCTGTATAAAGCTCAAATTCGACCAAGTATGGAATACTGCTCCCATGTTTGGGGCTCTGCTCCCAAACATACACTGTATTTGTTGGGGTTGATTCAGAGAAGAGCTGTTCGTCTAATTGGAGACCCGGAACTGGCCGGCGGCCTTGATTCGTTGGAACATCGAAGAACGATGGGCGACTTGCATCTATTCTGCAAGTATTTTCATGGAAAGTGTTTGATGGATGTAGCCCGCTTAATTCCTCCCAGAACGGTGCATAGTAGTCGTGCTAATACTTCACATCCGTATGAGGTTCAGCTTGTTACTCCTCGTACAACCATTTTAAAGCAGTCTTTTATATGGAGAACCTTATCCCTTTGAAATAATTTGCCCAGAACTGTGTTTTCCCACCGAGTACAATTTGCAGCGATTCAAGATCAACGTGAATCGCTTTTTTTTCCGCACACGTGTAGCTCCTGTAGCGCTTTAGGGATTTCCCTGCAGCACGTGTGCTAGACCCATAAAGCAAAACCAAGAATAAAAATAAAATTTGTTTAGTTTTGGAACAAAGAATACAAATTTATTACAACTTGTAACTGTACTGAAGAAAAAGTTGTAGATGACGTTCTTTGTGGAATTCTCATTTTTTTTACTCTTATATTCTGCCTACAGTATAAATTCGTTCTGCAACTGCTTTAATGTCCGGTTTAATTCTTGTCTCACTTGGTCGACTACTTCTTGGTCTGTCAATCACAGAGGACAACATGTTTTATAGTTTTATGATTGGATAAATATGTACAACAATTTTAACAGGTTAAGAATTTCAATATTCGTTATTTTCTTTTTTCAGATTAAGACTAATGGATATATTAGTGCAGCCTATGCAACGGTTAACCAAATACGGACTTCTTCTTAAAGCGATTTTAAAAAACACCGATGAAGATGTGGAAAAAGAAATGTTACAAACAATGGTAAGTCTGATAATCATAACTGCATAACTTATGCTAGATTACTGAACAAAATTTTAATTAATTATCAACGAACATGATTAGTTTATTTTCATTTATTCTGATTTCGAGTAATGGTAGGTTTGTTACGAAGTAGACGAATGATGAATTAGTAGGTACCGAATTAATCGTCGACAGCTGCCAGCCTACGGAAAACATCATTTTAAATTAAATTAAATTAAAATAATTTTGTCGTATCCGCAATGAGGATAATTAATTTCACCCACTTAGTCTCAGAGCTGCTCTTTCTACTTATATTTTAATAGACAATCCACATATTTTTATCTTAATAGGTTAAATTTGTCATTAGGAATTCGATAATATCGTGTTTCTTAAATCTGTTATTAAAACAAAAGTAATATTGTAACTCTTCTCTAGAAAGAACGTTATAGTCCTGTTAACCATCTTTACTTATTCAAAACACTTATGCGATTCGATCCTTTATAGGGCCATCTTCAGAGTTAATAGTCATAAGTACAAAGGTACAATAGGGGGTACGTATTTGTTATTAAAACAATAAAAATTTACCTTAATTTAAAGCAAAGACATTTTATATACGAGTATAACTAGCCGTGCCCGCGGCTCCACTCGCGTACACTTGATTCACTATTATCATCACTGCTTATTCCTTATGTTACCTAACTTAATAAAATAATAAGTGGTTTTCAAGTGATAAGCGCCCTAACGAACAGACAAACAGAGAGACGTTGCATTTTATATATTATATTCTTTGCTACATGATATTGTTCTGTATTTAATGGTTTAGGCAGTGTATTGCAAGAAAACGCGCTAGCGGCAAACTTTTTTCCGACTTAATGCAGTATTATCGTCACTACTTATTCCTTATGTTACCTAACGTTATAAAATATATCCTATAACACGGCCAGGGAACATATGTATATTTAAAAAAAAGCACGTAAATCGGATAAGTGGTTATCGAGTGATAAGCGCACTAACGGACAGACAGAGAGACGTTTCATTTTATATATATTATAGAAGATTATAGATAACCTGGCAAATGTATGAATTAAAAAGAAACACGTAAATTGAATAGGTGTTTCGCGAGTAATCTGCGCAGTAAACGGACAGACAGACAGAGAGACGTTGCATTTATATATATTATAGAAGATTATAGATAACCTGGCCAGAGAACAAATGTATGAATTAAAACAGGTAAACCGGATAAGGGGTTCTTGAGTGATAAGCGCACTAACAGACAGACAGATAGACAGAGAGACATTGCATTTTATATATACGAGGGTTGTGTAAGAAATAAGGTTCCCAACGCTATAAACTCGCCGGGCGAGATGCTAGGCGAAATCCGGCAACACCGCCGTGTGCGTTGATTCCCCCACTCTAGATCCCGCCTTGGTAGAACTCGCTGCGACGTTCAGTGCCGGCCTGACAGCCATCCGCGATGGAACCCCCGATCGGCGACCTCCAGGTGCGCCGTCACCTCCAGCACGCTAAAAAGTTACCACCGGTTGATATTCATAGGCAGTTGTGTGAGGTTTATGGGGAAGCTTGTATCAGCGTTCAACACGTCCGCAAATGGTGTAGGGAGTTCTCCGAAGGACGCACAGAGATCCACGATGAGCAAAGAAGCGGAAGGCCATCGATCTCCGACGAAGATGTGTCGAAGATTGAGCGAATTCTGCTCGAGGATAGGAGGATAAAGATTCGGGAACTGGCTGCCCGGGTTCCTGAGCTTTGTGAAAAAACAATCCACACGATTTTGACTGAAAGGTTACGTTATCACAAGGTGTCTGCGCGGTGGGTCCCGCACATGCTTTCAGAAACCCACAAAACCGATCGCGTCAAGTGTGCCTAGGAGTTTCTTCGAGAATGCGCCGAGAATACCGAAGATTTCTTAGACTCCATTGTTACCGGGGATGAAACGTGGTGTCATTACGTCACCCCAGAAACAAAACAACAATCGCGACAATGGCGCCATACCGGATCGCCTAAACCAAAGAAGTTCAAGCAGACGCTGTCCGCAGGGAAAGTGATGGTTACGGTCTTTTGGGACCGTAAGCGTGTCCTGCTTGTTGAGTTTATGCCTCGAGGGATCACAATAAATTCGGAAAATTATTGTGAGACCTTGAAAAAACTCAGAAGAGCCATCCAAAATCGCCGGAGAGGAAGACTGACAAAAGGCGTTAGACTGCACCACGACAATGCGCGCCCGCACGTCTCTCGCCAAACCAAGGATTTAATCGACAATTTTGGCTTGGATCTGGTTGAACATGCTCCCTAAGCCCTGATCTTATACCGAGTGACTTCCACTTGTTTCCAAAATTAAAGCAACACTTGGGTGGACAACGTTTCGAGACTGATGAAGAAGTGCTGGAAGCGGTCACCAAATTCCTCCACGGACTGGCGGCGGACTTCTTTGAAGCAGGATTCCAAAAGTGGATTAGTCGTCAACAAAAATGCGTAAAAAAATCTGGAGATTATGTTGAAAAATAGCTAAGAAATTAAGCTTTCCAATGATGTATTTTTCAGTTCAAATAAAAAATACCTTACACCTGAAAAAAATGTGAGAACCTTATTTTTTACACAACCCTCGTATTATATTCTTTGCTACATGATATTGTTCCAAATTTAATGGTTTAGGCAGTATATTGCAAGAAAACGCTGCATATTCCTTATGTTACCTAGCGTATAAAATATGTCCTATAACCTGGCCAGAGAACATATGTATGTTCGGACAGACAGAGGGACGTTGCATTTTATATATATATTATAGATGTTACCTAACCTAATAAAATATATCCTATAAACTGGCCAGTGGTTCTCGAGTGATAAGCGCACTAACGGACAGACAGACAGAGAGACGTTGCGTTTTGTATATATTATAGAAGCAGGTATGGCATTCATAGAACTTTTTCCCGCGAATCATTCATCCTTTTAAAATAAATTGCGGTAAGAACTACTAGAAAATATTGGACTAAATTGCAAACCCGTCCTATGCAAGAAGTTTCCTTATTCTAATTCCATGCAATATCGCAAAAAAAAAACCTAAATACCACGCTATATTTTGTAGCTGTGTCGCTATTTATGATTAATAATTTGGATAGCTAGTTATATATAGTTATGTGAAATGTTACATATATATTAAAATAATCATTAAAACTTCATATACAGCGAATAAGTATCGTTGGAATAGTCGGTAACACTTTGAGGTAATCAAACTACTAAGAGTAGAATGTCGATGTTTTCTGTAACATTTAATCATTTATCTTGAGGATAAAGTTTAAAGGTTTGTTTCAAAATTGTGTTGATTTTCTTTCAAATGTAGTCCAAACACGGTCTTATTCTCATATTCCATTTTACTGGATATCAAATGTTCTTTAATTCTAATTTGAAAATATCGGTCAATTTGTCCTACATATAACACATACATGTTGGTTTGTTTGATTGGTATTTTGAAGGAATTAATTCATTTTGATAGTTCTTGGCAGTATTTAGCCAAGCATGAAATTAATTATGGATTAAATATCTGTAAAAAAATAATGTAAACTGACCACATAATTATTTAATCTCTTGAGCTTCATATCACCACATCACCCATAATTAGCTCTTGTTAATAATCTTCTTCATCGCTTTTTCTTCATCCCAATGTAAAAAAAGAAAGGAGCATCATATATTAGATGACTTTAAGAAATGGTTCCCTAGAACGTAGTCAGCAAAACCCTAAAGAAAAAGCAAAAACAATTTTTTGTGTGAAAATTCTTATATCAAATTCGTTAATCCGGCGTACCTGCTTTTAAAACGTCTCGTTGCTCTACCTTTTTGGAGAAAAATATTCACAATTATGGGAAAGACCCTTGAGAAATTAAATAACAACAGTAAAATTAGTTTATAAGCCGGTCGACACAACAGCTCAGCTTTTTTCTTGTCTGAAACACAAATTATGTAATTTGAATAAAAGCAAGGTTTATTTGAGAGACAAACTGTCTGTCTTGTCAAATTAGAATCAAGAAATATTTGAGATCCAGTAAGATTAAACATGACAATACGGCCGTTTATAGAATAGATTTGCAAGTAACTCAATACAATTTTAAAATGGAAGTTTTAAACTTCATGAACCTTAAATAAAGGTAAACAGCTGGGAGTGTTGTAAAACATTGAGATTGCATTATAATAATCTCAATCACCTCAAAATCTAAAATAAATAAGCTAACACTCAAATAATAATTATTTTCGAACAAGAAAAACTATGTTAAATGAAAAAAATCTTGGCCGAAAACTAAATTTCCATTCTAACTAAAACAGTTACGCAGTGCGTCTTCCTTACCAAATGTGACGAGCTTTAAGCCATTTGTTTTTTTTTTTTTTTTTTTTTTTTTTTATTGGTCTAGCACACGTGCTGCAGGAAGTCCCTAAAGCACTCCAGGAGCGGCACGAGAGCGGAAAAAGCGATTCATGT
The DNA here is from genome assembly GCA_019049505.1 of Pachyrhynchus sulphureomaculatus. Lineage (NCBI taxonomy): Eukaryota > Metazoa > Arthropoda > Insecta > Coleoptera > Curculionidae > Pachyrhynchus > Pachyrhynchus sulphureomaculatus. The sequence goes on along the minus strand of CM032447.1, from coordinate 172,605,623 downwards.
TGTTTTTGAATCGCTGTAGATTGTACTCGGTGGGAAACACAGCGCTGGGCAAATTATTCCAAAGGGATGACGTTCTCCATATAAAAGATTGCTTGAAAAGCGTTGTACGCGGAGTAACAAGCTGAACCTCATACGGATGCGAAGCACCAGCGCGACGTGTATTTCTAACATGCACCACTTTGGGAGGAATTAAGCGGGCTACATCGTTCGAACACTTTCCATGAAAATACTTGTAGAACAGACTCAAGTCGCCAACCGTTCTTCGATGTTCCAGCGAATCAAGGCCGCCGGTCAATTCCGGGTCCCCAATCAGACGGACTGCTCTTCTCTGAACAGAATCCAACAAATGCAGTGTATGTTTGGGAATGGAGCCCCAAACGTGGGAGCTGTATTCCATAGTTGGTCGAATTTGGGCTTTGTAAAGAATTAACAGTTGTTGTGGGGTGTAAAGCTTTCTGGTTCTAAATAATATTCCCAACTTTTGTGAAGCTCTCCTTGCTATGCCTGCAACATGTTCATGCCAAGACATATTTTCTCCCAAACTAACGCCCAACAAATTGAGCGACGATGCTAGGGGAATGGAGTGCCCCGACATAACTATGTCGGATTCAGCAACGTTAACTTTTTTAGAAAAAACTGCCGCTTGGGTTTTTGTAGCGTTAAATTCCACTTGGTTACTGTCACCCCAAGATAGAATTTCTTCCAGGTCTTTGTTAAGTTGAACGACCTCCTGCTGTCTGCGGATATTCGCCTGAGCAGCCGATGTCCGAGCGTTCAAGGTGAATGAAGAGACAAGCGTACTGTCATCTGCAAAGCTATAGATTGGATTCCCGGTCTTTTCCAGCAGATCGTTAATGTAAATGAGAAAGAGAGTAGGAGACAGTATGGAGCCCTGGGGCACACCGGCGTTGATAGTGAGGGTGATAGAAAGAAATCCGTCGACCGCCACTCGTAAAGAACGCTCTGTGAGGAAACATGAGAGCCACAAACAGAACCTTTCAGACATACCATAAGAGTGTAACTTAGCCAACAGTCCATCGTGCCAAACACGGTCGAATGCCTTGGATATGTCAAGAGCAACCGCTCGAGATTCTCTAAAGTGTTCAATTGCGTTGTTCCAAACATGTGTTACATAAGTCAGAAGATCTCCTGTTGATCTATGTTTACGAAAATCATATTGGTGATCGCTAATAATATTGAATCGTTCAAAATATTTTAGAAGATGCTCATTGATAACCTTTTCCATGACATTCGATATTATTGAAAGCAGTGCAACTGGTCGGTAGTTATTTGGCAAGGTCTTCTTACCTTTTTTAGGTATCGGCTGAACCGTGGCACATTTCCAGCAGTACGGAAATATTCCCTTTCTGTAGGATAGGTTAAAAAGTCTACAGAAAACTGGTGTTAGTTCCCTTGCGCAGTTTTTGAGAACTATGGCAGGTATTCCGTCAGCGCCAGAAGCCTTCTTGGTGTCTAGCTTCATTAAAATACGCTTTATGATGCGCTGTCTGAAGACAACATCGGGCATCCTTGACTGCAATATGGGAATAGTAGGTGGTGTTTTTCCTTGGAAATCGACAGTAGAATGTGAAGCAAAGAGTTCAGCCAACAAGTTCGCTCTCTCAACAGGTGTGATTGCAATGGAATTATCTGGCCGTGTGAGTGGTGGTATGGTGGATTTGGTAAAATTTTGACTAACTGCCTTAGCGACTGCCCAAAAGGACCTGGAATTGTTGGGACAAGCGAGAAGTTTGTTTCTAATTCGTTGATTGTGTGCCTCCTTGGTTTCGTCGATAATTCCCTTGCATCTGTTCCGGGCATGAACAAAGATGTTTCGATTTACGGTGTTAGGATTTTCACGCCATTGTCGGTAGGCAATATGTTTAGAAGCAACAGCTTCTTTGCATTTTCGGTCGAACCAAGGCTTGCCGTTCGAGGAGCATTTCTTCGAAAAAGGGATCGGGTTATCGGATCGAAAACAAATGTCCATCCAAGGGAAAGTTCGAAAGTATTCCATGAGATCTTCCCATTTAGCAGATTTGTAGTGCCAAATCTTGCGCGGCCCAGGCGCCTCTCTGTCACTGATTGGCAAGATACTCGATGTCGAAAGCAGTTTATGGTCGGAAGAACCTAACGGCGGATTTACGGTGACCGTGTAAATCTCCGGATTGGTAGTTAAAAACAGATCAAGAAGACTGGCGAATTCCCCGTCTCGATCAGGGATCCGTGTTGGTTCGTCAATAAGCTGAGTTAAGCCATAACTGATTGAGAATGATTCAGCTTCACGACCTTGTTCGTCGGTAGTATTTGAATATTTGAGCCAGTTGATATTGTGGACATTAAAGTCGCCCAGGATGGCAATTTCGGCACTTGGATAGTTACTTTGTAAATGATCGATGGTGTCTGCAAGAGAAGCGAGTGTTCGAAAATTGGTATCACTTGGTGGTCGATACAGGATACAGATGAACCTTGTGGTTTGTTGAGTCGTTATTTTTAACCACATAACATCAAAGTTTGAGGGCTCCAGAGCTTCTTCTCGTTGACAGGAGAGGTCGCTTCTGACAAAAAGACAAATTCCAAAGTTGATATCCCCTTCCTGGAGGTTAAGCATTTAAAACAAAAAGACATAAACAAAATCACATTGTAGATTATGTATTATGAATGTGTCAGTTTTTTTTGGTCTAGTACCTTTTTGAATTTGTTGATTTCGTAAAATATTATTGTTGCTATATAAAAAACTCAATTCCGTAAATTTTATTGATAATTCGACTACAGTTATCCTACAATATAAACTGTAGGTAGAGATTAATTTATATGAATTTTATGGAGGATGTCTAACTTTAACACGTTTAACGATAGATTCTTAAGCTTATCATAAATATACCACTGAAGTCAAATAGAAAGGCTCTAACCTAAAAAATTGGCGGAGGCATGAAAGCAATTCACACTAGGTATACAGGAAAAGGGCCTCTTTGAAAAACCTCTTTCGACATGTTTCTGTATTTTTCATACAAACAAACTATTTTCTAGTGACCTTGGGTAATTAATCTTAGCTTAGCTTCGAAGCCCTTTTTAATATTTACGGGTAACAGCTTATTTCAGGTTTCCATTAGTGAACCTGAAAGCGTATCCGTTATCTGTAACAGTAAATTCTGTCTTATGTCTGAACTTCGCAGTTCTATTGTATTTAGTTCTAAACTTAGACAAGTTAAAGTTTATCAGCTTAATACCCTGGAGTGGACAGAGATTAGACACTGAAGGTAACACAGAGATTATTGGCTCTAATATCCACCGTCAAATGGCGAAATGTCCAAAATTGATTTTATAACAGGCAGTTTCTAATGTGCAACGATTTTACTTGAAAAACTTGAGTAATGAATAACCGCACTTATCTAAACATGCATGGATAATGAACAAATTAAATATACTGCAGTCATTATGATTATATACCCTCTGTCCAAAAATAAAATGAACTTTTTATGGCTTCTACTTCTATAGTTTTTTTGTGAAACAATCTGCAGTCATTTATGCATACATTTATAGGGCAGTTTCACTTGAAAACAGATATTTTTCTAATTTCTTGTTTTTTCGACTATCGATCCCCTCTACATGCCTACGAATCCGTTTTTAGCAAAATAGAGGTGAACAAGATGCAAACCTTGTTTCACAGATCAGTAAACGGGGGAGATTTAAGATATACCAAGCTTACAGAGGTTATGGTCATAGAAAGGCTTACCAGACTCTATTTAGACAAAAAATCACTAAAATAGCATATTACAGTTGTGCAGAAGAGAAAGACCACTCGCCAAAGGAATTTAAGAAAGAAATGATGGTTAAGAAACAGAATGACGATAAACCGTTAGGTTATGCAGGGAGACTTAAAAGTAAAGTCAGGTAGTAAAACTGTAAAAACATAAAGAAAGCAATGTGGGCAATATATCAATACAATCATGCAACAGATCAAAAGCCCATCCACCATTTATGTCTTGTGTGCTTGAAGAAGTGTAAAAAAGTTTTTAAGATCTAACCCAAGATGCATTGGTGGTCACACTCAAAACCTAATTGAATGCTCTCATATGGAAACTATGACCAGAATCCTAATTTTTGCTAAAAATACTATAGAAGTTGCTTCAGCAGAGGCCGCAATTCACTTTAAGAATAGTTTTAAAGGAAAAATTAAAAAATGAAAACAGTTACTGGGAACAACTGCATAAATTGGGATGTGAATTAAGATACGTTAAAAATAATTTAAGGAGATTTAAGCGCCCAGAAATCCTCTAAACAAGGAAAACTTAAAAAAGAAAAGAGAAATATGTTAAAAAAAGGGAAGTGATGATTTATACTTACCTGGTGAACCAATTTTTCAATGGGGATGTGGTATGTTAATTTTATAAGTTTCGCGTAAGGTTTCGGGAAAACGGTTTGTCCAAGAATACTGAAAATTTATGTGGGTATTTACGACTATGGCGTTTTTTTATCGTTCATATTTCTGCTAGAATAGGAACTCTCTCTGTATCATATAAAAATATCGGCGATGATACCGTAATATCCATCAGCACTATGCCGAAACACATATTTGTACTTCACGATACCTTTCAGACAACGCAGTATTGCTGCCACAGGTGTTATTGTATTTCTGCAACAACTACTATCTATATATGTAGCCAAACCAAATGTACTTAAACAAAATAATAAATAAGTAAACTGACCTACCGGTATTGAAATCTGAGACCATATTTTTGAATAGGCTCAGGGTTATGTTTTTGTGGGAAGTTCTAAAATCTGTAGAAAAGTTTGGAAACTAAAAAAAGTTTCAATTTTACATTCAAAATAATAATTCAATTTAATCCTTTAATATTAAACTTAAGGTGAGTAAAATGTGAAAATTTTCGCATCAGTTTTGATAAAGAAAGCTTGTGCGTAATGCTCATCGGTCTAATTTTCACCTCAAAAAGCCAAATAAACTATATTGTTAACTTAAGAAATTATACTAAAGATAGGTCGGTTTTTTTTTCCTTAGCTCCTCCATCAACAAAAATACAATTTCCTCAAATTCACACCAAAACTCCCCCAATGATTTGAAATTGTCGCAGATCTCAAGAGTTTGGTAAATTATGTTTATAAAAAAAGACAAACAGTTTCGAAAATAGAATATTTGTTGAGGCTCAACTGCTTCATTTTAAATAAATCATTTTCTTATTTTAGAAGTATAGCAAATATAAAGTAGAGTTCAAATAATATACCTTCCGATTAAATTGTCAAAATTAACTAATGGAAAGTTTTATGAAATCTTTCTGAATAATTAAGTTAAAATCGTATAAGCCTCTTATTTATCGACCTAACTCATAACTGTTTTAACAAAAATAATTATCTTTATAAATGATATCACCCTCAGGGTGAAATTTATAGAATAAATATTTAGAAATGTTGGTGCGTCCCAAGATTTAGAAATACAATCGTATCTTTTATTTTATTTTAATCTTAGCTTACAAATGACAAAAGTTTATGAACCCTCTTTATTAATAGATTTTCCCGAAATGTACAATCCAGTCTGGAATAAAATCAGTCACAATCAGTACAAAGATAAAATATAAATTCAACATATTCTCTAGGGATAGAAACTATTTCAAGCAAGCTAGCTTGGCTGCATAGTTTTAAATTAGTTTGGGTTAAATTTAATTTAAGAAATAATTTAAATAATCAAAATATTGGTTTTATTTTATAATGTTACGTATTTTTTTTATTGCCTTCACAACTCTTCAAAAAATTCTTATACAAAATATATGTACAAATACAATTTATATTTCATTTTAATTTATTAAACGATATATATATATATATATATATATATATATATATATATATATATATATATGTCTATATATATATATATATATATATATATATATATATATATATATATATATATATATATATATATATATATATATATATATATATATATATATATATATATATATATATATATATATATATATATCATTTGCGATTCGTGGATGATATTGTGTTTATATTTTAACAACAAAGAAAAATTGAAAGAAATGCTGAACCAACTTAATAGAAACTATTTCAAGCAAGCTAGCTTGGCTGCATAGTTTTAAATTAGTTTGGGTTAAATTTAATTTAAGAAATAATTTAAATAATCAAAATATTGGTTTTATTTTATAATGTTACATATTTTTTTTTATTGCCTTCACAACTCTTCAAAAAATTCTTATACAAAAATATATGTACAAATACAATTTATTTCATTTTAATTTATTAAACGATATATATATATATATATATATATATATATATATATATATATATATATATATATATATATATATATATATATATATATATATATATATATATATATATATATATATATATATATATATATATATATATATATATATATATATATATATATATATATATATATATATATTATATATATATATATATATATATATATATATATATATATATATATATATATATATATATATATATATATATATATATATATATATATATATATATATATATATATATATATATATATATATATATATATATATATATATATATATATATATATATATATATATATATATATATATATATATATATCATTTGCGATTCGTGGATGATATTGTGTTTATATTTAACAACAAAGAAAAATTGAAAGAAATGCTGAACCAACTTAACAACAAGTCCAGAGAGATTGGTCTAAAGATGAGCATCCCCAAAACCATGTTCATGACAAATGACGAATGTGATAAAAGAGCAGTACTGAACATTGAAAATGCGAAAATCACAAAAATGGATTTATACGTATATCTTGGACAAAAATAGTAAATATCCAAGAAACACTTAAAAGCGGATTTATCAAGGAGAATATCATTGGCTGGATCGGCGTTTGGCGAACACATTTCATCAATGCGTGTTGCCAGTATTGACATACGGAACGAAAACGTGGACTTTGAATCAAGAAGTTATAAATCGCTTACAAGTAGCTCAACGAGCGATGAAAGGAGGATGTTAGGAATATCGTTGAGGGATAGGCTGACTAACGAAGAAATTTGAGGAAGGTCCAAGACAACTGAAGAAAATGGACGTACTTAGGGAGAGATTGTGTTCGACTTTATTTCGTTTTAATTTATTAAACTATATATATATATATATATATATATATATATATATATATATATATATATACATATATATATATATATATATATATATATATATATATATATATATATATATATATATATATATATATATATATAGAACTTAAATGCGATCGATGCACCACGTTCCGGACGTCCATATGAGGCAATCACTCCAAATAACACAAAAAATCCTGTTCTGAATGACCCCAAAGTGAAAGACATAGCCGACATAATAAAGATATCAACAGAGCGCGTGAGATTAATTTTGCATGGATATTTCCATATGAAAAAGCTCTGTTCCCGATGGGCGCTGTAGTCAAGCGTGCTTAGATTTGAGGTACTGGAAAGTTTTAATGGATGCTGAAACATTGTTTTCTAGCTAACCCTGTTTCGTCATGGCGTTGGCCCATCTTTTTTTTTAAATTTATCCGTTAATAAATCACTGGTAACTCTTTTATACGTTTTCGTTCTTAAATATTCTTTGTGAATTGCAGACATTGTGCTGGAGCAACATTCAATCCAAGTGCCGTCATTTTTTATTATCTCAGAGAATTTCTGTCGATACAAGAACACACATCTTCATTTGCTTGGGCAGAAAAACGACGACCTTGTTGCAGTCTATTAACAAAACTACTAGTTTCTTTGTACCATGAAATAGTACGATGCGTGATACAGCTTAATAACAAAAAGCCTCCCGCTTACTTTTCCCCTACTTCAACAAAACTAGTACTGCAGAGATTTAAAGTTTGCTAGCATAATTATTATATTTTTCAATTTAAACATAACCTGACAAAAATACTAGAAGAACTATAAATACAGGCAAGAAAAATTGACTTTGACCTAAGTACCTACAATTGTAAATGAATTATGAAAAAACAAGGAACTAAGTTAGAAAACACCCATTTTGAAATACAGTTACTTATACAACGTGTAAAAATAAAGTGAATATTGGTGTATGTTGTTTCTTTTAGTGAATAATTGCTTTTAAAATACGTAACTTTAGATATACTTTTCTTCAGCATCAGTTGCTATAACATAAAATAAAAAAACTGTCTATTTTAAGCCTTGTAGTATTGCAACAATCGCAATTATTGTCAAAATTCAATTCAATTATTTTTGACGTATATATTTTGGCGCACCCTCTGAAAAATGATAAATCTTTCTAGTTGATTTTCTCATCAGTTATCGTGAAGCGTTATTTATCACTATTTTTCCTCAGTTATTCGTGAAAAATGTATCAATCTAAACATTACATATGTTACATAAACATAAAATTTAAACATCTCCATTCCCCTAGCATCGTCACTCAATTTGTTGGGCGTTAGTTTGGGAGCAAATATGTCCTAGCATGAACATGTTGCAGTCATAGCAAGGAGAGCTTCTCAAAAGTTGGGAATATTATTTCGAACCAGAAAGCTTTACACTCCACAACAACTGTTAACTCTTTACAAAACTTAAATTCGGCCAACTATGGAATACTCCTCCCATGTTTGGGGCTCCGCTCCCAAACACACACTGCATTTGTTGGATTCTGTTTAGAGAAGAGCTGTTCGTCTGATTGGAGACCCGGAACTGACCGGCGGCCTTGATTCGCTGGAACATCGAAGAACGGTTGGCGACTTGAGTCGATTCTACAAGTATTTTCATTGAAAGTGTTCGAAGGATGTAGCCCGCTTAATTCCTCCCAGAGCGGTGCATGTTAGAGATACACGTCGCGCTAATACTTCACATATGAAGAACATCATCCCTTTGGAATAATTTGTCCAGGGTTGTATTTCCCGCCGAGGACAATTTACAGCGATTCAAGAACAACGTGAATCGCCTTTTCCGCATATATATGCCGCTCCTGGAGCGCTTTAGGAACTTCTCTGCAGTACGTGTGCTAGACCCATGAAAAAAAACATATTAAACGGTTTTCATAACACTCTCTATGTCCTAAATAAAATTTTAAGTATATTCAAATTGTTATACGTTCTTTAGTATTCATATTTTATAAAAACTGTACTTAGAGTGACACATTTTAATAAGTACTATTTTCTGTTAAAAAACTCTCCCGGAGCTCCAATAATTTCGTACATATCATAGTGTTGCCGAAGGAACCATAAGCTTTTGGAACTCGTTCTGCAAAATACCACTTTAATTTGATTTTCGCTGGATTAAAATAATATTAAATGTTTATATCTTTAAATTATTAGAGAAATATTGGGGACGGCTAGTTAAGAATGATAATTTACCCTCTAAAATTATAAGATTATATTTTTTTATCATTTTCAGTTAATGTACGAAAAATCATATCTGAAATGAACTCTCGACTGCAATACTATTATTATATTTTTTTAATTTAAACATATCCTGAGAAGAATATTATAAGAACTAAAAATACGTGCGGGAAAAATTGACTTTGACCTAAGTACCTACAATTGAAAATGAATTATGAAAAACAAGGAAATAAGATAGAAAACCGAAGTTAGAGACATAATCACATTGAACAGCTTCCACAAATGGCAGTGGTAAGCCATGGTACCCGACAAACGAGTAGTAAAATTACAGGGTGGGGACCTTAGCGTGAAAAAAGAAAGACGAGAAGAGTTCCATAGTGACACTGAACTAAAGAGCTCAGAATATATCAGTTTGGAATAGCATGGGAAACAAAATAATTATTACACCTTTATCAATCTTAATAAAAGATTATAGAGTTATTAGGGTGTTATTTATTTTCTCAACATATTTACAACATAAACTTTATAAAAGATTGTATCTGAAATAAATATATAAATATTTAAAATAATTGTCAAATACATATAATAAATACATATTAATAACGCATGATTATTTAATATTAAAATGTAGTTTTATTTATATTAAAAGCTCTTGCAGATCCTAACTCCTTAGTTTTATATGGAAATGTATGTAAAAGAATGATTCGACTTACGTCGTTTCGATTTACGTCGCATATTTCGAGAACCTAACATGCCGTAAGTACATGGACTGCCTGTACAGGGTAAGTCAACGATAAAGTTCATTACATTATTTGTTTCGGGTATGACGAAAAAATGTTAAATACAATAGTTTTAGGGATTGTTAAGGTGCACAGTTTAAAATTATTTTTGAGTATACAGGTTACTTCAAAAAAGTGTGGCCGATATAACATATATTTTTTGAATGAAACATCCTATTTCCTAATTTATTTTTAAATTCTGCGTAAAATTTTATAACTTTTTTATTAATAATGTTATATACCTAAACCTAGTAGTTTTTCTAATATTTCAATTTTTTTTTTAAAAATACTAGTTTTCAGTTTTGTAAAAAATAGCCAGTAGTGCCATTGTTTCTGAAGGTGGAATACCCATAATTGGTACGAGCGTTTTATAGAGATGAAAAAAAATGATATATGTAAAAAAATTGAGTTAGATGCTACAGGGTGTTTAAAATAAATTTATGCATTTCAAGTATTTTAAATTGAAAAATCTTAAATTTTATAAATGGCACATCCTGTATATTATTATTTTTTCTGATAGATTTTACAAACCTCTCCAACTTTTATTAAGTATGTCATGTACCTATTGCGAATAGTTTTCGATTTATTTTGAATTTTTCAATTTTTACGCTTGTTTTTAATACACTTCCGCTATAACATCATAGTTGCCAAGACAAAACAGAATGTAGGCACTGTCAAGTTTTGACATGTCTATTAAGCAAGTAAAAATAGTTTAATTTGTTGTAGTAAGTGACGTAGAAAGGTAAAAGTTATGGATTTTCCTAAAAATGAATTAATTGATATGGTTTATATACTGAGCGAGGCGGGAAAAAATTGTCTTTTGGCAGTAAGGCTTTACGGAGCGAAGTACCCTAATAGACGTATACCATCTAGAAAATCGTTTCAGTGCTTAATGGAACGATTTGATGGTAGTAGTAGCGTTGAGTATACGAGACGGAAAGTAGTAAACCAGAATGCTACCAATGAGGAAAAAGAAATGGAGATTTTACTTCATGTTGAAGTTAAGCCCCAGGTCAGCAGCCGTCAACTAGCTGACTGCCACATCCCAATCTACGGCTAATCGCACCACGAAAAAATACAACTATCATCCCTTTCATATGGAACTACGCCAAGAACTTCAAGACCGTGATTTTGAACGACGAGTAAACTTTTGTACCACCATGAATGGAGCAATAGAGGCCGATCAAAATTTTGTATCCAAAATAATGTTTTCTGATGAAGCTACTTTTCGCAGTAATGGAGCAGTTAACAGCCATAGCATGCATTATTATTCAACAGTTAATCCATTTTGGGTCCGGGAAGTTCAAAACCAAAACCATTGGTCGCTTAATGTATGGTGTGGAATATCAAATTATTAGTCCATATTTTTTCTGCGAACGGCTTAACAGGCCTAGATATCTAAATTTTTTGTAATACGAATTATCCCAGCCTCTCGAAGAAGTTGATAACTTTGAAAGGGAACAAATGTGGATTCAACAAGACGGAGATCCTACTCATTACCACCGGAAAGTTCGGGATTTTTTAAACAATCTTTACCCACAAAAATGAATCGATAGGGATGGATTCATTCAGTGGCCCCCTCGATCATGTGACTTAACACCTTTAGACTTCTTTTTGTGGGGCTCCATTACAGATCGTGTTTATATGAATCCCACTACAACACCAGTAGATATGTAAAATAGGATACGAGATGCGTGCAGGACGATAACGGCTTTTATGCTAAGGGAAGTGAAGGAAAATATAGTAAAATGACTAAACATGTGTATTCAAGTAGACGGGCATATTTTTGAACATTTATTACGTCATAATAATTAATCATTAGATAAGTTAAACTATATTAAAATTATTATTAATTATTTGTTTATGTTTTCACAATAGCGTAGGTGTATTAAAAACAAGGATAAAAATTGAAAAATTCAAAATAAATTGAAAACTATTAGAAATAGGTTTATGACATACTTAATAAAAGTTGAAGGATTTTGTAAAATCTGTCAGAAAAATAATTATATACGGGGTGTGCCGTTTAAAAAATTTGAGATTTTTCAATTTAAAATAGTCAAAAAGCATAAATTTATTTTGAACACCCTGTAGCATCTAATTCAAATTTCTTTACATATATCTTTTTTTTCATCTCTATAGAACGCTCGTACCAGTTATGAGTATTCCACCTTCAGAAACAATGGCACTACTGGCAATTTTTTACAAAACTGAAAACTAGTATTTTTTTTTTTAATTTAAATATTAGAAAAACTACTAGATCCAGGTATATAACATTATTAATAAAAAAGTTATAAAATTGTACGCAGAATTTAAAAATAAATTAGAAAATAGGATGTTCGATTTAAAAAAAACACATGTTATATCGGCCACATTTTTTTGAAGTATCCTGTATACTCAAAAATAATTTTAAACTGTGCATCTTAATATTCCCTAAAACTATTGTATTTAACATTTTTTCGTCATTCCCGAAACAAATGAGATAATGAACTTTACTCTATCGTTGACTCACCCTGTACATGGACTGCCTGTACTTACAGTTTAAGAGTAACGCACAATATCTTACACTGTTATATTTTATTGTAATCTTTGTTTATAATGTCATTTTATTATGTGAATATGATACTTCAGAATTTAACACCTATGTAAATTATTGTTGCCACCTACACTTTTTATCCCAACATTTTCGAACAAATGTATTTTTTAAGTTCTTTCATGATTTTGATTATTTTATTTAGTTCGGCATTCTTTTGTAAATTGTACCGATTTATCTCGTGAAGTTTTTGTGGAATTTTGTTTAAAAGCCCTATAAATTTTCTTAAGGTGAATGGCTAAAAACCCCATAAATTATAAAAACCTGGAAAATTCTTCGTTTAAACGGAGGGAAAATAACAAAGAGACGGAAGTAATGATAAAATTTAGATCATTTTTATATCTTAAAAAAGTATAAATACTCCTTAATGCTAAAAATATGTATTTATGTATGGTGTAAGGTATAAAGTTAAGTCGGAATGATTTGTTTTGTGATGACATCCAAATCATACCTAAGGAAAATGATTATTTCCCAATCAATTTTATATCTAATGAATACTATTTATTACACTTTTGCGGAAAGTACGACACAAATATGTTGTTTAGGTTGAGATATAATTTTTACCGGTTTATAATACTGCCTTGTAATACACATAAGCATCGGTGATGTATCCTACAGCTAAAGACCTAAAACGGGCAATGCAATCATGTTATTAATTTTGGTAAAAACTTTCAGCATAGGTAAAGATAACAAGGTTATAATAGTATGGTGATTTGATTGGCAAAGAAACTAGTACATTTCGGCCTGCCTGCCTGTTGGAAAACTCGATATTGAAATAATTGCTTATTTTGCGTCTAAAATGTGGTTCGTCCGATTAGATAAAGAAACGCCGTTAACACTTTATGAATTTATTTAAAATTGTTGTCGACAATTCAGACATTTCTTGAAGGTTTTCCACTGCACGTACGTAAGTACTTCGATAACACAGGTCAACATTTGATCTAAAAAAAAACACTCGGAGCGGTATGGTCCGTATGGGGTTTTTGGGGTCGCTGATTACGATGAGCGGGTTGGTTAACCTTCATCACATCAGATTCAAGGTCATTTGAAGGTCAAATAGAGAAAAAACCGTAGGAAAAAATCTGAAAAATTTCATGCGTATGTTTTTGAGGGCCCTGAGTCCGAATCCGTAGTTTGTTTGACCTTACGCCTTTTCCCAGAGGTCATTTGAAGGTCATTTGAAGGTCAAATAGAGAAAAAATCGTGGAAAAAATCTGAAAAAATTCATCTATTATTTTTTCAAATCCTGCATGATCTTATGCTTAAAAGATATACGGTGGTCATTTTAAGTATCTTTGTACATATATTTGGAGCTTTACTTTGACAATAAAATGATTTTTCATTCCTCGCGAAATTATTTATTCTCTTCTTTTTTATAAATTTAGCTCAGTCTCGCTTTAAACTCCAGTATTAAGGTGTAGTTGCACCCAGGACACCTCCACGTGGTGACGGTGGGCAACGGAGTTGTCTCACTATCCGGCGAAGTCTCTGGGTTACGGCGTTTATGCCGTCATGGCAACTACTCCTAAAAAAATTACGAGACAGGGTCCCGGAAACCCAGAATCGGCGGCTGGTCAGGGTGGGAAAGCGGGCCGCAGGCGTCGTCATCATGCGACCGTAGCTCTACATTGGTGGGAAACTTGGCCTCTGTAGAGTCAAATGCTACAAGAAATTCGTCATGTTCCATTAAACTCGACAATTTTTGTGTTGTTTGTGGGGAGTATATTCCACAAAAGAAATTTATGTTTTCAGATTCGTAAAAAGTAAAATATCACCAAATTTATGATATTGATACAAGCTCATTGGATAACTCTTACACACCAAAATCTATATGTCATAAATGCCGCAATGTTCTCTATAGAATTAATAACCAGGTATTTCTCGGCCAATGATATGGAGACCCCCAACAGATCATACCACCGACTGTTACTTCTGCTTAACAAACTTGAAAGGGTACAACCGAAAGAATAAGGATTCTATTTCATATGCACGTGTAACATCTGTGACTTTACCAGTTCTTATTGAAACAAATTCTGATCATATCATGGAAATTAATGAATTGGGACAAGAAGTGGTAACTGATGAAGATATGCCAGATGAAACATTCGAACACGAAGAAAGAGAAAATTTCAGCACAGAAGAATCAGATGTTGAGGAAAATTATATATCGGAAGCCGAAACATTTAATCAAAACGAATTAATTAAAAATTTCTGTCTATCGTTCGAGAGAACGTCCATTCAGAAAATATTTTACGAAAATGAATAAATCTAGTCTATTGCCATAATATTGAAGGGTTAGTGCAAGAATACGGTATAGAATACACAGCAAGTGATTGGCGACTGTTTATAGATTCTTCAAAAAGAAGCTTAAAAGCTATCTTGTTACATAATGGAAATATTTATGCCCCTTTATCAGTCGCTCATTCTGTTGTATTAGATGAAGAATACCATAATTTTGAGTTGCTATTGCAAAAATTGAATCACGATCAAAACCAGTGGGAACTTTGTGGGGACTTAAAGATATTTACAATATTACTGGGACAGCATTCTGGAAACACTTCTTATCTGTGCTTTATTTGTGAGTGGAATAGTCGGGCTCGAGATGAGCATTATGTGAGGAAAGACTGGCCGTTGAGACAAGAATTAATTCCAGGTGAAAAAAACATCATAAGTCCAAGTTTGATATCAACCAATAAGGTCCTACTTCCACCTTTGCATATCAAACTAGGTATTGCAAAGCAACTTGTCAAGGCCATAAGCCGAAACGAAAGTCCTGCTTTCATGCATATTTTTAAAGTGCTACCTAATCTTTCTGAAGCTAAAATAAAAGAGGGCATATTTACTGGACCACAAATAAGAGACCTCCTAAAAAATGATGCATTTGAGAGGAAAATAAATGCCAAAGAAAAGCAGCATGGCAAAGTTTTAGAGAGGTGACGACTAAATTTCTTCGAAATCATAAAGAACCTAATTACAAAAATATTGTTGAAAATTTAGTACAAAATTATAAAGAAATGGGGTGTTTAATGAGTCTGAAACTGCATTTTCTCCATTCACACCTTGATTGGTTCCCTGAAAATCTCGGAGATTTTAGCGAAGAACATGGAGAAAGGATGCACCAAGACTTGAGTGAATTTGAAAAAAGGTATCAAGGTGTTTGGGGGATAAACATGTTGGCAGATTATTGCTGGAGCCTGAAGCGAGAATCAAATAAATCTCATAAAAGAAAAGCAAGTCGAAGATCATTTCACGAGAAACGAAAGCGTTCTCGTTTAGAGTAGTACTTCAAACATGCTTTGATAAATACTAAAAGAAGCAAACTTTTATGCTTAATTCATATTAAATACTGACTACGCGATTTCGAAAATCTACTTGGACACTCGAGACTCTACGAAGTATGAGCCGAATCATTTTTAGTAGTTAACTTACGCATTGAGACAATATGAGAGTATAAGTAGATATAAGGATTACTGTACAAGTAAGTTATTGGGTTCAAAGGTATTAGGTATTAGAGTTTCTTTGTCGACAAGGATTAAGTATTGAAGTATACAGATTAAGGGTTACTTGATAACAAGGTTGTTCGACATTAGAATTATTAATTTAAAATGTATTGGGAATTGAGTTATAAAACGAAATTTAAACATAACATAGCGCACAATGTTTCATTTATAGCTCAAGAAACACAGCCGGGCTGGACTTTAAATTTACTAGATATATGGAACGAACATCGAGAGTACAAAAATTAGGTCAAATTTTTTTTTAGATTTTAAAAGTCTATTTCACAGTCACAAAACTAGTCAAAATATTTGTATAGTCTATTTTTGATATGAACAGTATTTTAAGTTTTACTAATAAGTACCTTTAAACAGTATTAAAACATTTGCTTGCATCAGTCTACCTGCCATTATTTAGCTTATATTTCACATATTAATTCCCTTGTAATGACCGAGCAGCATAAAAGACATTTTTGGTTGTGATATATTAACGTAAATGTAAAATGATATGTATAAGATATAATCAATAAAAACGTACCGTAAATTAACCTCTGTATGCTTCGCAAGTGTACGATAAAAACAAAATTAAATTTAACAACGCAAAATGACCATACATATTTTTCAAATAAACATAAACTGATGATGAAATGACCTATAATGACCTCTGAAGGGTGGCTTGAGTCAAACAAACTACGGGTTCGGACTCAGGGTCCTCAAAAACATATGCATGAATTTTTTCAGATTTTTTCCACGATTTTTTTCTCTATTTGACCTTCAAATGACCTCTGGGAAAAGGCGTAAGGTCAAACAAACTACAGATTCGGACTCAGGGACCTCAAAAACATACGCATACATTTTTTCAGATTTTTCCTACGGTTTTTTCTCTATTTGACCTTCAAATGAACTTCAAATGACCTCTGGGAAAAGGCGTAAGGTCAAACAAACTACGGATTTGGACTCAGGGATCTCAAAAACATACGCATGAAATTTTTCAGATTTTTCCTACGGTTTTTTCTCTATTTGACCTTCAAATGACCTTGAATCTGATGTGATGAAGGTTAACCAACCCGCTCATCGTAATCAGCGACCCTAAAAACCCCATAAGGACCATACCGCTCCTAGTGTTTTTTTTAGATCAAATGTTGACCTGTATAATTGTTCATCCTTTTTTTAGTAAATGTTATCTTGTCGGTGACTAAAATGAATCTAATAAAATTTTATTCTAAAAGTCACTCGCAAAATCTCATTCTATAGCATCATTTTAACATTATCGTTCACCTAGGGATTTTACCCTTTTTCATATCCTGAGAATATCGGCGGGGATATCGTAATACCCGTCAAGGTTGTCCAAGTGCCAAAACATACCATTTTTGTATTTCAAGGCACCACGAGGTTGTGCTACTACGGACGTTACTGCATTTCTGCAAACAACTACTACCTATGTACGTGGGCAGGCCATATATACATACGCTTTGCGTATGTATATCAAGCTGCCGGGATTGGAACCCGAGACCTTCTGCATCGCAAGCAAATACTACGCCACGGAGTCACGGGCGGTCACCGAATTGTTCGCGAATGTAATTCTTTTAAAACATTTCTTAAGATGTGCTGAGTAAAGCTATGGCATTTTCCAAAGGTTCAATATGTCTGAAAAATCTCTGAGCATAAGATCTGTTCTTGAGATAGCCCCATATAAAAAAATCGAGCGGTGTTAAGTCTGGAGATCTCACTAGCCAATGATTAGCAGAATAACGTCCAATTGACTGGTCTTCAAATAGTTCATTCAGCCATTCTCGCATTTGCAGCGCACTGTAAGTGGATGCAGCATCTCGTTGAAAAAAATTGTTTCCTACGCTGCTAAAGTGGAAGTTCATCCAGAAAATTAAATATTTCTGTGTTTTAAAATTGCAGGTAGTTTAGCGAGTTAGATTTAGTTGGAAAAAGAAAGAGCCAAGAATTTGGGTGTTCTTACGATCTGCAATTCTGTGAATTAGCCACTTCGTTAGAAGAAAACGTAACTTCATCAGTAAAAAAGATGTTTCCTTAAAAATGTATGTCTTGATCCTTCTTGCCGTGTAGCCAAGAACAAAAAAGCTAGTCAAGCATCATAATTATTTGCTTGTAGCACGTAAATAAATTTTGGTTTTGTAAGCAAGCAATTGATTTTGTACTAAACTCGCCTGATCGACCGCTCTGACATTCCAACTTGTTCACGTTTTTCAAATAGCGGAATTTGAGGATTTTGGGCAGTCGATAACATTACATTAAAATTTGCTTCTACGTCAGTAACAAGATGCCCTTTGTTAAATATTTTAGCGGCATTTCGCGAACTTTGATAATTATCGCCATATAATAAAATAATCTTAATCATTGTACACACATACAATTTAACAGTTACTAAAATTAAAACACATGAAAAGCTAAAGTAAAATTTTTTTACGGCGAGTATGAAATAAATTATTAGGAAAAAAAATGTAGTATTTTATGTTCATTTAGTTCTTTGCTTTTCGAGACCTGAAAATATAATATACTTATATAAGATACTTACTTAAATTTTGTGAATGGGTTGTATAAAATATAATATACTTATATAAGATACTTACTTAAATTTTGTGAATGGGTTGTATGTTTTATATACATATATGGTAGTATAATACAAATTTGTACTGTAAAGAAAATCTCGGAAACATTCAAAGTATTGAAATAAATTGATCGTTCGTTAATAAATGTTAATGTACTTGTTTTTCTTTATGTTTTGCCATAAGTACAAATTTATACTGTAAAGAAAATCTCGAAAACATTCAAAGTATTGAAATAAATTTATCGTTCGTTAATAAATGTTAATGTACTTGTTTTTCTTTATGTTTTGCCATAAGTTATGACGCTAGAGTGTCCTTCAAAAAACATAAACCTTAAACTACAAGTAATAGCCCAGTCGCCAGAGGCTTTGAGGTCTCATTCATTATTAACAGGCTGTATTTTGGTGGTTTTTTGAATGTAGAATACGATAAAAAAAAGTTTGCTAAAGTTTGATGTACGCTAAGACCACGAAATTCAAAACAAAATCAAAAATTCGATTTTTCGTTAATATCTCGAAAAATAAAAAAAATATCGAAAAACTAATAGGACCACGTGAGAGAGCTGGAAATTTTATAAGAAAGTGGTATATAGATTTTTTTATTAGCCTGAGAATTTATTAAAAATTCCGATAGGTGCTTCAAAAAGTATAGCGCGCCAAACAGGTTAATTTGAAATTCTACGCGCACCACTGGAAGATTAATCGATATTACTTGTTTTCAGAATATAAAAAAAAATCAAAAAATAGCTTTTTGAAGAGGAGACTTTCAGCTTTCCGATGATATATATGAATAGTTTTTATTTTTATTGCTTTATAATTTGTAAAATTTAAAACGAAATTTTGATTGCATGATTTTAACGGGCATACAGTAAATTAAAAATATTTAATAAAGTGTAGTATTTTAAAAAAATCCTTGTACGTATATCATTATTATACCTTAAGTTTCAATATAAGAATAATCAAAAATACCCACATCGTCTGTGTTATTCAAAAACTGAGTTTTAAAATATGAAAATTTGCCTGCTATAGTGCCCCGCCGGCATTCAAAGCAATACGAAATGGTCAAAAAAAGTAGGACAATTTTTTTAGTTATAGTAAAGTATACTTAATATTAGAAAATCATTAAAAACTTTTTAAAAAAATTCTCTTTTTTTTTGTAATATTGCTCTTAGAAAAGTGTTCATGATAAACGTATTTTTTACTAATTATTAATCGTACAACTTAAACTTAAAATAAAATAATAGTTAAAACTGGGAAATGAAAGATAAAAGTCTAAGCTTTAAGTATAAAGTATTTATATTTCATTTAAACATCCAGATATAAAGAAAGCAGTTATGGAAATCACAAAAATTCTAAATTACTCGAAGAAATTAATGAATTACGTACTCTCTGGCCGTCATATTGGATCCGCCATTTGGAATTTTTTCAAATCTGTCATCGGATTTTTAATCAGCATCCCGAAGAACCCCTTAATAGCCAATTTCAAAATATTTAGCAATATACAGAAACATTAATTTAACGATAAATCAGGTTGGAAGCATGATTTTCACTACAACTCAAGGGGTTAAACCAGCCATTTTATTTTAAATATTTGTTTTAAATTACAGTAAAATTTAAAAAAAAATCTCTATACTATTTTTTTTTTGTAAAATTTCCCATTCTTTGATGTGGTGGTGTGTGGTTTTTCGATATCTTTTTTATTTTTCGAGATATTTGCAAAAAACCGAATTTTTTATTTTATTTTCAATTTTGTAGGCTTAGCGTACACTTTAGAGCAGCAAACTTTCCTATCGTATTCTACATCCAAAAAACTACTTGTATTAACAAGTCAAAAGTTGTTTTACGAAAATCAGAATTTTTTAATTATTGATTGTAAAATAATTAAAACATAACTTGAGATCAAAAAATAAATGTTTAAATTCTTGTACCAATCTAACAGATATACATATTTCAAAATATAAAAATTTCCTTGTGATCCTATCGTCACATATATTGGGCTAACAAAATACGATTTTTATTCAATTTACTTAAAATTTTGCATCAAATGAAATTCCAAACACTTTTTCCTAGTAAATGTGTTCAATATTTTGATAAACATAGTGACTTTTGGAATTGAAATTTCCTGCCAAACAGCACTGCAAAATCATTTTTTTGATTTCAAGTGATGCGGAATCCACCTTCTCAATGTAATTATAAAGAAAAATGCTATATCTCGCACAGTTTCTGCTTGTTATTGTAGATGTATATATACGAGTAAAAGAGATATTTTTAATACATTCTTATTCATTCCTCTCAAACTCTGAAGTGAGGTGTATATTCAGATTCAATTAAGCTTAATTTTATTTTAAGAAATTATGTACAGGATATGTTACAACAATGTAAAGTTATCTACATCAATGAATTATAGCTTTATAGTGGATTCATAATTTAGTTGGTGTTTATTTCACGTTAATTAGTTAGATATACTGGTTGTAAAATTCCGGACTGGGTACATTACTCCCTCAGCCTGCTGTGTTTTAGTGCCACCCTAATTCTTTCTACGCCAGTGTTTTAACCTAAGTTAGTAACCAAAAACTTTTGATATAGATCTTTTCAATTATTCCCGGAATAGTTAATTCGAGGAATAAAACTGTCCTCCAAACTTAAATTTATTTTTTTGAAAACTGAGATGTACAAAAATTACTCTTTCTAGTTTTACGATTTATGGTACACTAGCAATAACCGATTATTTTGATAAAATGAATACATACATTTAAAAAAATCAAGATATTGTTGTAGGTATATAAAAAATATATGTAGAAGGGACAACCAACAAAGAAAAATTCTTTATATTACACTGGTTTTCAAAATTGAAACCCTTAAAAAATTAAATTTAAACTGAATAATTAAGATATAGATATTTTACAATTTTTGTAAGTACTGAAGTACAAGTAGGTCTTTTTGAAGTGTCCAAACAAACTAGGGCTTCATTTCCCTCAGTATCTCTTCTCCATGCTGAAAATGCCCCGGTAAAATCTTTCGCTATGTTCATCACTAACAGAACCCAGATTTTAGGAAAAGAATTCCAGGTGTTAATCCAGAAAGGGTATTTTAAACGAAGTGTTGCATCACAAAGTTTTGTAAGCTGTTAAAAGTTCAATAAACAAATTTTTACAACATATCCGAAACCGAGATAATAAAAGTTCTGCCTATTTTTCGGATAAATTTAAATCACGTAAGATATCATTCGGGTCTGTCTGTGTTAATAAATTAGGTCCAGCGATACTAAGTCCATAAGTTGGATTAGACTCCGTTTAATCGTCTTTACTAGAGAGGACAGACCGTTCTTCAGTTTCGATAGATTTATAAGACATGGGTCTAGAAGTCATACGCATTCCATCACTTTAAGGAAATGGCCTTTTGCCGACAGTAGGTCTGGATATTTAATAGTGTATTACGACTTATTAGTTATGTCTTTGATAATAATTGAGCAAAAATATCAATCAGTTACTTGATCTTTAGGTTTCATCCAAATCATTGGCATAGTAAAGGATGTATATTAAGATACCTTAGCCCCATCTTGTAAGAAGTCTAACACACGTTATACATTAGATATGTGAGATGCAAAGTTTGTCCTGACACCGAACAGGAAAATCGAAATAGATTTGATTTCGCCGTTGATTTTGAAAATTTAGTTTTCTATATACGTAACAAAAACTATCCTGGTGATACAAAGACTTTTTATAATCACAAATATTTATGGTAAAATTAAATTATGATTTTTCAGCTCAATAATCATTCAATTCAATAACATATAGTCTTAAAAGAGAGCATACGCGTTTTTGAAAAACTGAGTATGCTCCTGTCGCAAAGAACTGAAGTCGATCAAAAAAAAGCTACAATTTTGTATTGAGAGTACTTACATATGTTTTAATATCAGTATCAATTTCAAGTGACAAAAGCTGTCTTGGCCAATGTTATTTGACAGAAATTTGAACAAGATACCAAAATAATCTTCTTCTTATAAAGCTAGCACGTGTGCTAGACCCATAAAAAAAAAGCACTCGTGTATTTCCTAAAAAAATATCAAATCCATGTAATTCAATTAAATTCAATTGAAAAATATAATTAAACAACTATTGTGCGAAACTTTTCTACTCCTAATGAAAAAAATGTTTAAGGAATATTTTTTCAAACTTTGTATGTTTTTCCCGGTGTTTTCAGTGGGATTTATTTTCTTTATGGGGCATTTTCGTGAAATGTATATTTCGTAGTTCGCATGATTAATTAATAAATCTTTCATTGGGAAAACTTTAATAATTATATCTTTTTTTTTCAATTCACTTTTAGAAAATGCTTTAAAAGCGACCAGATTTTCTAGCAATTCATGTTCTTCAAATTATTTTTTTTTAATGTTCCGTACGGAAAACATATGGGATCACTTTGGTGTCCGTCTGCCACACCCGATTTTTTCCAAAATTATTTGACATATAAAGTTGAAATTTGCCAAAAATATAGGAATTGCTGGCCCAATCACAGACGTGTAGTTTTGAAAGTTAAATTCTTACTTAAAGGACTAGCTCGTATGGTTAAATGGAACAATTTTTTTTCCTAAGGTCATCGAGTGGGATGTCAAATGAAAGTTTGTGAAAACGCGAGTTCAAAAATATATACGATGTACTACTTGGGCACATTTTTCTTTATATTATTTTAAAAAACTCTCAATCCCTCCACCCTACCTCGAAACGTACTGATCAAAAAATTTTGAAAAAATTCTGGAATATTCTTCATAAAATATACATTGAGCGAAAGTTATTACGAGTGCATTACGTTTGATAATATATCTGGTGTATGGGGCTGAAATCGGAAATGAAAAAAAAATTTACCACGTCATCGAAAAGAGTGTCAAATGAAAGCTTGTGAAAACACGAGTTCAAACATATATATGATGTAATACTTACGCATACTTTTCTTTGCATTATTTTTAAAAAATCTGTATCTCCCTACCCTATCTCGGAAAGTACTGATAAAAAACTTTTTAAAAAATTCTGGAATATTCTTCATAAAGGGTAGATTGACAGAAAGTTATCACGAGTGCATTACGTTTGACAATTTATCTAGTATAAAAAAAAACTATGTGCCTTGACAGGTTTCCCGACAGTATGGTGGAGATAAATATATTTTCAATACCACGCATCGTTCTAGCGAGAAAATAATTTTATTTTATTTGTTTATAATTAAACAAATATTTAGGTAATAAATATTGGTTTTACACTTTTATTACTTGATTCTAGATTCAGCTAGATTGATTTATTGGCTATAGGTAGGTAAGATGCTATAACTACGAGTATTATACATTATTGACTAAGAAAAAAAAACGTGAAAATACATATTGGATCTTCACATGTCAGGAACTTTTTGTAATTATTTTAAAAGAAATCACCGTACGGAACACTAATTACGCAAGTCGGATTTGCACTTGACCGGTTTTTTTTTATAATTATTATATATTAAATATAATAAGGAATATAAATTTTACAAATTGAAGCATACAGATAAAAAATATCCCAGACCAATCCTCGTAATCTTACTCAACAAATTTCTTTTATCTCTATAATAACAAAGTTAAATTCTTTTTCAGATAAAAATGGTCGACGATTTCGTTAATAGCGTCAATTCGAGCTTAAAGCATCGACAAGACAAAGAAAGATTAAAAGGGATTATCGCCAGAATTGAAAGCTATGACATAGTGGTAAGTTTTTCGACATTATTTCTACTTTTTAGGTTTAAAACCGGACAACTTAAAAGACATCTTTACAAGAGACAGTTTTTCAAGTAAAAAGATTTGTAGTTTACTATTACCTTTTTGAGATAAAAGCAAAATACAGAATACTTTTAAGGGTTTTCACCTCAAAATAAAAGTTGATACTGATGGTGTTTCGATGATGACGATGGGGTTTTCTTGCATATTTAAAAACGACAATTCCGAATATATTAGCTTCACACTATGTCATCTAACATTTAGTTGCCAGACATTTGCATAAATGCCTAAATACACAACATTGTATTATCTGTCGCTTGCTGGTTGATCTATAACTATCCAGAAATGTCTTTTTTCTATTAGTTTCATAAACTCTTCGAATCTGTCCAAGTGAATTTAAAAAAAAAACAGGTTAATACTTTATTATCCATCTTGATCGATTCCAAATATGGCATAGTTTATTTGACAAAGTTATTTAATAAATTTTATGGAACAAATCAACACCACCTGAATTTAATCAAAATAAAAACTGTTATTTTCAAGCTTGTGGGAAACTTCTTCCGTATAAATTTAGGTAATTTCTAAATCTGCGATGATCACTTGCTTACCTGTTGTCATCATATGGAGCTCTTCTGACTTTAATCAACGATTTGCAGATATGTCGAATACAGACATACCCGATTGGTTCCTTTTTTCGAACTCTAATATGAACGAACCTCCAAAATTTAAATCCTAAGACGGCTAAGAACAGGTCTGACT
This sequence comes from Pachyrhynchus sulphureomaculatus, assembly GCA_019049505.1. Lineage (NCBI taxonomy): Eukaryota > Metazoa > Arthropoda > Insecta > Coleoptera > Curculionidae > Pachyrhynchus > Pachyrhynchus sulphureomaculatus. The sequence continues at coordinate 172,580,277 of CM032447.1, read as the reverse complement.
GCGACAGCAGGTACTTTGGGTACCTGCTGTCCTGGATTATATACAATAGTGCCAAAAGTTTTTAGGTTGCATATTCCATCGCCGAAAAGTGGATATGATTTTTTAAATTAAGTGTTGCTTGTACGGAATCTTATTGTTTATTTCACAATTACTCAAAGCTATCGAACTCAAAGGAAGAAAGATGTAAGTAAATGAAATATTCTAGATAATTATATACTTACTGAATATTTTGTAGGAAAATTAACCGAAATGGGATAATTATAAAGCCCTAAAACATTCTACTTACACAACGGACAAACTTACTTTTTTGTGTCCGAATCCTACTTAAATTTCGTCAGCCTATTACCGCGCCACATCCATAGCATTGGATCTAGCAAACCATAAATCTTGAAGGGTGCAGGAATTTCTACAGTTCTTGCAAGATAGGAGGTGCTCCTTTGTTTGTGTTTCCCCACACTTACATCTTGGGTCAGTTTCGTCTGTTATCCCCTATTTTGACAGGTTCACCTTAGATCTTGCTACTCCCGTTTGGAGGCGGTTGAGGGCTCGCTATGACTTTATATCGTGTCGAGATGCCGGTTTCTACCTAAATAGATAAAAGTCAGGCGGTTCGAAGGGTATTATGTCCACAAAACTTATTCGGGATTTTAGGGGTCTGAGGGGTTCAAGCACCCCATAGAGTAAGTGGCGGTTTTCAAAAGCCTGCCTAAAATTCTTGGTGTATTCGGCTGCTGTTCGGCGTATCAAAGGAGCTTCAAAACCGACTGCTTTGTACAAAAAGACAGAAACAATATATTTTCCAAGTTTCCGAAATATTCTTTATAGAATGCTAAAATACATAATTTTTACAACCTGTGGAATGTTTTATTTGGAAACTAATTAAAACAAGCATCAATCAAAATACACAATTTTTCTAGACATGAGGAAAACTCTAAAAATCTAACTAAGGCCTGGATGAATAACAGTGAGAATCAACACTGGTATAAAATTATTCACGGAAAAATAATCGAAATATATAACATTTTCATAAATTTCCAGAATACTTTACCCAAAAAAGCAGTTGAAAGGAATACCTTTTTACAACGTTCTTGTAGCTGATTGAAACAGCTACTTCTTACACAGCTCTAGAACATTCTATTTGCAAGTCAAATAAAAAAGCACATATTTTTAAATTCTAGAACTTTGTCATGGAAGTTAGTTAAAATAAAAAATGTTTATGAAATTTTATAATGTTCTTAGTTATTAAAGATCATTTGTTGTTTTTAAACGAGAAAATATGTGAGTATAGCTGCGTAATTATTAAAATTTACTTTCATGTATGCCTATAGATAAAATAAATTTTAAAGGAAAAGGAGGTACAAAAAATATCAAATTAAAAACTTTTACTAATAAGTTTTTACGTATGAAAACTAAAAGTTGTCTTCTTTTATGAGATTAAAACGAAACAATCTGGATTTACTTTAAGCATCAGACAGATTTATCTTCTTAAATTGTAGTTTTCAGGTAAAACTTAAAATGGGTTTTAAAGAAACTTAGAGACTTCTAAGACCTTAGGGAAATAATTGTAATGCAATTTGATTTAAAACGACTTGTTATAAAATGTAGGGCAACGGAAAGGTGACGTACGTATTTGTTTTTAAATTTATATTAGTCTATTCCTATAATATACGCGGTGATCTTAATGTTTTTAAATTGTCCAAGATATAACAAGTACAGAATTTTTTTTCCTAAAAAAGATAAAAAAAACCGGTCAAGTGCAAGTTAAACTTGCACAATTAGTGTTCCGTACGTTGATTGTTTTTAAAATAAAAATTTTTGTTAGGGTGGTATAAAATGATCAGTGACTTCATAAAACACACCCCAAATGAGTTTTCAACAAAGTTTTTTTTTCCAATCTTTACTGAAAACTGGTGACCTTGAAATTTTGTTTTTTTTTATATACCAAATAAATTATTAAAGGTAATGCACTCGTGATAATTTTCGTTCACTCTATACCCCGTGGAGAATATTCCAGAATTTTTTCAAAATTTTTTGATCAGTACTTTTCGAGATAAGGTAGGGGACAGCGATTTTTTAAAAGTAATACGAAGAAAAGTGTGCGCAAATATTTCATTATATATATATTTTTTATATTTACTCGTGTTTTCACAAGCTTTCCATTGACACCACACTCGATGACCTAGTAAAAAAAAATTTTTTTCACTTCCGATTTCACCACTCAAAACGAACCCCTTAAGTCAAAATTTATGATACGGCTTTTAAAATATAAAAAATTGTTACGGTGGTATAAAATGATCAGTGACTTCACAAAACACACCCCAAATGAGTTTTCAACAAAGTTTATTTCCAGTCTTTACTGAAATCTGATGACCTTGAAATTTTTGTTTTTTTTATATACCATATAAATTATTAAAGGTAACGCACTCGTGATAATTTTCGTTCAATCTACACCCCGTGGAGAATATTCCAGAATTTTTTCGAAATTTTTTGATAAGTACTTTTCGAGATAAGGCCCGGGACAGCGATTTTTCGCGAATTTTTAAAAATAATACAAAGAAAAGTGCGCGCAAGTATAATATTATATATATATTTTTTACTCGTGTTTTCACAAGCTTTCATTTGATACCACACTCGATGACCTAGTAAAAAATTTTTTTTTTCACTTCCGACTTCACCCCCCAAAACTAACCCCTTAAGTCAAAATTTAACTCTCAAAACTACATGGCTCTGATGAGGCCATCAATTCCTATATTATTACCAAATTTCACCTTTCTATGTCAAATAGTTTCGGAGAAAATCGGGTGTGACAGACAGACAGACAGACAGACCACCGAAGTGATCTTATAAGTGTTCCGTACGGAACACTAATAACTTTTCAAGCAATTTTTTCAATAAAAGTAAGAGAGTGTATATCATCAAGAAGTTATATGAATCCGGGGTCAAGAGGGATTGTTAAATATGTTGATTGAATTTTACATAATCGTTGTTAATTAGATGAATGCTTTTCTATCTTTTAAGAGTCTTTATTACAAATGAGTTTTTTGCACATAATTATTAGATCCTATATTAAAATCATATAAAATAAACTTTAAATATCTGTAATAGCGCAATTTATTATACCTTTTATAGAACCTAACTTAGGTTCTATAAAAATTTGTAGAATATCTGTAAAGTATAAAAGCCATAAGCTTAAAAAATATATTTATCAATTTACTTATCTAACTTTGAAAATTACCCCAAACTTGATATTTTAATGTGTTCTCCGTGCAAATCGTAAAAATGTTGAGATGAAACATCTGTTACTGTACGTGATTACTGAAGGTATTAGAACAAATACTCGTATAACTCAAATAAATTTGAGTTATACGAATATTACCAAATATAAATTATTACGAGGCTGGTTTGAAAAGTCCGTGCAAAAATAAGAACTACTTATGTGTTTGGTTTAAACCTTTTTTATTTTTCGACATAGTCTCCTTTTAGGCTTATACACTTCGTCCAACGATGTTCTAGTTTGTTGATCCCTTCCGAATAATAGGATTTGTCCAAGTCTGCAAAATATCCATTAGTGTTTGCAATCACCTCCTCGTTTGAATAAAATCTTTGTCCCGCCAGCTATTTCTTCAAATTGGGGAACAAATAGTAGTCCGAGGGAGCCAAGTCTGGAGAATAGGGGGGATGTGAAACGAGTTGGAATCCTATTTCCATTAATTTTGCGACCACAACTGCTGAGGTGTATGCTGGTGCGTTGTCGTGATGGAAAAGGACTTTCTTGTGGGCCAATCGCGGGCGTTTTTCTTGCAGCTCGGTTTTCAAACGGCCCAATAACGATGAATAATATTCACCTGTAATAGTTTTACCCTTTTCCAGATAGTCGATGAGGATTATCCCTTGCGAATCCCAAAAGACAGTCGCCATAACCTTTCCGGCCGAAGAAACGGTCTTCGCCTTTTTTGGTGCAGATTCCCCCTTGGTAACCCATTGTTTAGATTGTTATTTGGTCTCAGGAGTATAGTAATGTATCCATGTTTCATCCACAGTGACGAAACGACGCTTAAAGTCCTCCGGATTCTTCTGGAACAGCTGCAAACCATCCTTGCAACACTTCACACGATTCCGTTTTTGGTCAAGCGTGAGCAATCGCGGCACCCATCTTGCGGATAGCTTTCTCATGTCCAAATGTTTATGCAAAATATTATGTACCCGTTCAGTCGAGATGCCTACAGCACTAGCAATCTCACGCACCTTAACTCTTCTATCATCCATCACCATATCATGGATTTGATCAATGATTTCTGGAGTCGTAACCTCCACAGGCCGTCCAGAACGTTCAGCGTCACTTGTGCCCATATGGCCAGTCCGAAAATTTTGAAACCACTTATAAACTGTTCTAATCGAAGGTGCAGAGTCACTATAATGTTTATCAAGCTTCTCTTTAGTCTCCTGAGGCGTTTTGCTTTTCATAAAGTAATGTTTAATCACCACACGAAATTCTTTTTCGTCCATTTCTTGAAAATCACTCGACTTCCTTGATTCACACGAATGCCAAACACAAAGAAATAGACCAATATGGCTGAAACTTGGTGTGCGTTCATTCAAGAGATGCTACTAACTAAACATGACCTCGATGCGCGCCGGTGGTGCCATCTCTCGGACTTTGCACGGACTTTTCAAACCAGCCTCGTATTAAATTATTAAATATACATATGGCATATATATATATATATATATATATATATATATATATATATATATATATATATATATATATATATATATATATATATATATGTATGTATATATGTATATATGTATATATGTATATATATATATATATATATATATATATATATATATATATATATATATGTATATATATATATATATATATATATATATATATATATATATATATATATATAAATATATATATATATATAAATCACGGTCCTGGAATGTCCCATGAGCGTCTTCACCTGGTCTGCACATCGATTGGGAGATCTTCCTCTTATTTTTCCCTCCACCATAAGTTTCTCTAGACCGAGATATACCCAAAGTATCGCAAGTACGATTGGTTTATTTTGGTAAATAGGCGATTCTTTGTAATAGGTGTTTCGGTTAATAATGTCAATTTTTCGCAACATTTAAGCGTTTATTTCCGTCACAAAATCAAAATATTGGCCATCGTTAGCTACGACTTTTTCCCATAAGGGTGATTCTGAAAGTCCATGCTGCATCGATCGAAATAAGTGGTAGTCTGAAGGGGCTAAGCCCGGTGAATACGGCCAATGGGATAGAACGTCCCATTTAATGTTTTCCGAATAGTTTTTAACACATTTTGCAACATGGGGCCGAGAATTGTCATGTTAAAAAATGACTTTATCGTATCAGTATCGTGGCGTATTCTGGTCGTTTCTCCTTCAATGCTCTGTTCAACTTTATCAATTGTGGTCGGTATCGATCGCCAGAAGTCGTTTCACCAGGTTTCAGCAGTTCGTAATTCACAGCTCCTCTATTATCCCACCAAATACACAGCAAAACTTTCTTTCCCTGTATATTGCGCACCGGTTGTGATGTTGAAGGCTAGCCTGGATCTATCCAAGTTTTTTGGGTTGAGCATGTTCACCATAAGCTTCAACCAACAATCGATAACTTTCAGCAGCCGTTTTCTTTAAATGAAAGGAGGTTATTAAACTTCCCCGCAAAGAGTCTTTTTCTGGTACGAAACACTACATATTCAAAGCTATAAAGAACTATGTTTTTCACACAATAACAATTAATAACGAACTGGCTTCTGATTGCGTATGTTTACCTTTCAAAACACCATAAATCTCACTAGTCTATACCAACAAGTGTATTAGTAACACCATCTCTTAGCAAAATCGACATTATTAACCGAAACACCTGTTACTTAGTTGGTTTAGAATTTACTTCGGTGCTGTGTCCAGGGTATCCTCAACATTCTTCTGTATACCCATGTTTCAAAGTTGATGCCTTTGAAACATGGGTATACAGAAAAATGTTGACAACATTTATCGTAGGTCGCTATGGGAAATACTAGGACATTAAATTTTAATTTGTTATTTTGAGATATTGCTGAGTCCTTCCAAATCTTGGTTAATCTCGTTATTGTATTTCAACCTATGTTTAGTCTTTGTTTTTTTCCTTTATCTCAACCCCCTCTATTTGTAATTAATGATCCGAGGCATACAAATTCATCAACTTCTTCGAAACCCGCTATTTCCTTGATGTGCACTGAGGTTCAGTCTATAACCATGATTTGAGTTTTATTCTTGTTAAGTAGTAGAGCATCTTCCTAGCTTACTGTATTTAATCTATTCATTATATATTATAATTCTATGTCGTTAGATGGTATAATGAGTGTATCATGAGAACATCTCAAGTTGTTCACTTTTCCACAGAAATACTTCTATCCCAGTCTTCCAGAACTAATGTTGTATTCAAAGTATGCGTTAAAAAGTAACTAAGATAAGAGGCATTCCGGTCTAACACCAGCTTCCATTTTGAATGACTCTGATAGAGTTTGATCCAATTTTACTCTGGCATTACTATTTTCATATAAGGATCTTATAAGCTGGATAAGGTGTAAAAGAACTCCCAAACTCTTAAATATTGGCCATAACTTGTGCCATTTTACACAATCCAACGCTTTAGTGTAATCTACGAAGCATAAATAAGCCTTGATATTAACTGATAGGTCTTTTATATGATCTGTCCTACATGTTTGCTCTTATATCACAGACAGCCCCTTGTTGCCGAAAACGCTGAACCAATCGGTAAATTGTTGGAGCGCTAGGTACATTTCGAACATGAAAGAAATTTCGATATAATCTTTGTGTCTGAATAATCGAATGCTGACTTTCATAATAAAATTGAACAACTTTGGTTCTTTGTTCTGTGCTGAGTCTTTCCATCATAAATTTCCCAAGATTTTCAAAGTTAATTCTACTCAGTATATATCACCACGACACCAAACACTTTATTTTTGCACTCGACGCGCGTTTCGCTAACCATGTTAGCTTCATCAGGAGCGATCATCGCTCCTGATGAAGCTAACATGGTTAGCGAAACGCGCGTCGAGTGCAAAAATAAAGTGTTTGGTGTCGTGGTGATATATACTGAGTAGTATCATTGTGCCAAAGATTCCACATTCCCAACTTAGTAAAGTTAATTCTGAAAAAAAAATAATAAAAAAAGACGTTAACAAAAAATTTATTCACTTATTAAATCATAAAATTACTTATGCGCCACCCTATATATATATATATATATATATATATATATATATATATATATATATATATATATATATATATATATATATATATATTTATATATATATATATATATATATATATATATATGTATATATATATATATATATATATATATATATATATATATATATATATATATATATATATATATATATATATATTTATATATACTTATATATCTATACCACCTGTGACCGGAACAGCTTTTCATCAAAATGAGTATTTTGATTTTTCAACATCCAAGGTTTCTAATGGCATCCTTGCTGTAAATGCCATATTTTTAAATGAATATGTTAGTGAATAGTGGCTGTTTTGTTTCAGTGTCGGTCTTTGTTATGACAATTGTTATTTATGGTCATTCTTGTTAGATTAAGTCGCACACTACATTTCGTGCCCTGATGAAGGTCCCAACCTAGGACCGAAATATTGGCTAAATGAATATTGTGTGAACATCTGTTGTGCCCCCTTTGCCGAGTTCCCCAACAATTTTCATATCTTATATATATATATATATATATATATATATATATATATATCATATCTTATATATATATATATATATATATATATATATATATATATATACATATATATAAATATATATATATATATATATATATATATATATATATATATATATATATATATATTTGCATATTTATGTTTTAACTAATTTTATTTTGAAAAATTGGTTGATCAAATTGCTAATACAATAATATCTCTATCTACTTAGGGTATCCTATAAATGTTAAATCCATGTTGCCCTGAAGACAAGCAAACTGTCGAAAAAAAAATTCTTTGAACATACTTTTTTTAGGTCTGCTTATTATCAAAAACATTATTCTATTTTTAATTTTAACATGAATAAATCCGGAGGCATCTTTTTTACTCGAATACGCGTTTAAGTCAAGATTTTTCATCTTAAAATGCGTTGAAAGAATCTTTGCAGGTGGACTAGATTTAAAAAAAACTTTAGAATTTGACGCTTTAGAAAAATATTTTATTTCAATTTGTTTTGTAAAGGTTGTTTTTAGACTAGATAAACGAAAAATGTTAAGGTCTTTATCACCTTCTTTGGTAGTGCGATTAAAGGTATTATAAATATTTCACCAAATTGAAAACATCAAATATATTTATAAAAACCTTACATTATTATGTATGACCATAATTTCAGTATCTAAGTTAGTTTCTGCTATATAACCAGTAATTCTTTAAATGTCTGATGTCTAATTGGTATGAGATTTTTTTGATTTAAAGTCGCAAATTGTTGATTTTTATTTTAAAAGAAAGAAAATCAAAGTCAAACAAAGTCCATCAATAAAGCATAACTATACTAGAACTGCAAAATATTGATTTGGATTTAAAAAAAAAAAAACCATCCACATTAATTGAAAAATAAATTTAAATCGTATGTGAACAGGATAATCATGCAATAGTACAATGGAATATTATGAGAAATGTTTTTACTCAAAAGTCACAACAAATATAACTTGATAATAATTAAACTTTGATCATGTACATTTTATTTAGGTTAATTATGCCTAGTATAATTAAATTCTATAGCTGATCAGATCAAATAAGAATATTTTGAGGTCTAAATTGCGGCTAGATCTGAAGCGCAGGAGACTTTTTATTTCCCTTGCCAAAGAAATTATTGTATTCGTGAAAAAACAACCTTCTAGCTTTTTGCATTTATTCATGTTTCAGGGTCTCTGATCATGAGGAAAAATATAAACGCCAATTTTTATCGGTTTATCCATCCATTAGCACTATAATTCCTGAACTAAATGAGACATGGATTTTAAATTCATTACATATATAATACTTAAAGTAGGAATGAAACCTATAATTTTTGAGTAATATCACTTCAGAAGATAGGATGAAAGAAGTGATGGTTATTTAACCATTTTAAAGACTCGTCGCGTCTTTTGGTTGAAATAATGAACAAGCTGTAAGCAGTATTATTTGTACTCAAGCGTAGGAGGGAGAGGTTAGAGAGGTTGTTTCAAATCTATTAAGTTATAGGTCCTATTCAGGTTTCTTGGAATCGACGAATCTGAAAAATATGTTGCTTTTTATTATTTCCAAACTTAATTTAAATGGTATGTGGAATACGTTTGCAGAAAAACCTCAAATATATTAACTTTTTCAGTTATTTGAGAAATAATGAAAAAAACAGTTGTTTTGTGTTCTGTCTAATTTACTTAATAGCAGTATTGTAGTCGTGAGCTAATCATTCTCCGAAATTTTTGCATTTCTTTACGTTTCAGTGTTCCCGTTCCGTTAAACTAGGTAATTCTCGATCAAAATAATATATATATATATATATATATATATATATATATATATATATATATATATATATATATATATATAGGTCTATAAATTTTGTATAGTTTCAATAGTATAATGAGAATTTTTCTCGGTTTTTGGTTGCATAATGAACATATTTTAAATATGATTATTTATAGTCAAATATGTTAAGGTTTAAGGAGGTTAAAGGAGGTTACTTTGAATATCATCATATTGTAAGTTAATTTTAAGGTTTATGAAGTCAAAGTCATTTTTCATTGCCTCTAACTTCAGAAGAAACTGTATATACACTGATTAGCAAAAAAAATCGACTCAAATGATTTTCATTTATCACCGATCCTTGAATTTAATTTTCAAACAGTGGTATTAATTTGGGTATCATTAAAATGCTGATTTTCTACTTTTTCCTGTAATACCATAAACATTTGGATTTCCAAAAAGTTTTACTTATTAAAACGGTTTTACTCCATAGAACCGTTTTTGCTCACTCAGCAACGTACTCGTTGCGCGCTGTTCATCCCTATAAAAACACATGCGAGTGCATTTTCCGATCATTCCTTAATCGGAACTTGAACCGTCAACATCTCTGCTATACCTGCTCACTAATTAATACCACCCCGGAAGAAACGGCACAATTCACTGCCCTATTGCAAGAAGGGCATAGCCAACGTGTAGTCGCTGCACAACAGCACCTAAGCCAGTCAGCCGTCTCCAGAGTTTACAGACATTAGTAAGAGACTGGCGCCTTTGTATGGAGATCAGCATCAAGAAGAAAAAGGTGTACCTTGGAGCGAGACGACCGCTTCATTGTCAACACAACTCTAAAAAATCTTCACTTGACCGACTTTGAAGTCCAGCAGGAGCTCCTACAAGTTCGTGGTCGGGCTGTCAGTCATTGGATAGTCAGAAAAGGACTTAAAGAAGCTGTCCTAACTCCGAAGAGACCTGCTAATGCAACCATCGACTAGCACGACTCAGATTTGCTCGAGAACATGTCGACTGGACCATAGAGTAATGACGCTCCGTTTTATTCTCTGACGGGTCCCGAAAGTTCCTACATGGCAATGATGGTAGAAGACGAATCTATAGGAGGCCTGGGGAGCGCTATGCGCAGAGCTGTATTACTGAAACGGTCGCTTACGGAGGAGGTTCTGTCATGGTGTGGGGAGGCATCTCACTGGATGCGAGAACCGATTTGGTTTTCGTGACTAACGAGACTTGTAGCGGTGGATTAACTGCTCACCGGCACATCGAGGAGGTCCTGCAGGAACACGTCTTTGCTTACGCTGGGTTTGTTGGAGGTAGCTTCGTGTTAATGCACGACAATGCAAGGCCACATGTTGCTGGATTGGTGCGGCAATACCTGGCGGAAATGGAAATACCCACATTATACTGGCCTGTGCATGTGGAATGAGCTCAAAAGAAGGGTTCGAGCCAGACATCCAGCCCCGGCATCGCTGAGGGACTCAAGAGTTGCGATGGTGGAAGAGAGGGGAAGAATCCCACTGACAGTGATGATAAAGCTCACCCGCTCCATGAAAAACCGGCTGGAAGCAGTAATAAGGGCTAAGGGACTAATACAAAATATTGATTTTGGTTTTTATCCATAAATTTAATTTTTAAACTTAAAGTTTGTTTAATTTTTCCTTTCTCTTACCCCTATTTTCAATGCTTGTTCTCCTTGTTTCCCCTTTCAATCATTTTAATCAGTAAAAAGCATGAGGTATGCTATAGAATTTGGTATCATTAGAAAGAGAATAGAATGGGCTTTCAAATAACACTAAAATCCGTAGAAGTATATGAGCACTATATTGTAAGATCCCTGTTAAATGAAACCAAATAGTTAGTCGATTTTTTGGTCACCAGTATATATATATATATATATATATATATATATATATATATATATATATATATATATATATATATATATATATATATATATATATATATATATATATATTATATATATATATATATATATATATATATATATATATATATATATATATATATATATATATATATATATATATATATATATATATATATATATATATATATCTTATATATATATATATATATATATATATATATATATATATATATATATATAAATATATATAAATATAAATAATAATTTTTCTATTGAACCTTTTGTTTACATAAACTTGGTTGGTTTTTCTTGGGTAGTTAGGTTATTTTGGAAAATACAAACTAGTTGTTTATTTGACATTTCGCCTTATTTATTTTCAAAACACATATATTTTTTTATTATTCATTCTAAAAATTTGAAAATACATGGTAAAATCTTTTGGTCTAAATTGCAGGTTTTAAAAACATATAACATTCTAGGCACACACGGACATTTAAAATATTTACACATATAACAAACAAAAATAAAAAAAAAAATGAAAACACTGTGAATGATAGGACTGACGTAAGAGGAATCAATCACATATACACAAATTTAATTAAAAAATAAATATGGTGGCATGCATATCCTCTTAATAATACAAAATGGTATATATACGTGATGTCAATAACAGTTTTGTTGAGACGCCCATTATAGATAATAAAAAAATAAAAAATCAATAAAAAAAAATACGAGACACGATATGTCGACAACAAATGTAGAATTTGAAATTCACTAACATACAAATAGTTGACTTTCAAAGTATGTCCTCCTGTATGTACAAACCCCTTTTTTCAATTTTCATGGATTATATCAATTGTCTTTGATAGAAAAGCATTTCCTTTTTCCTGCCCTATTCAAATATTTACGTTAACCGGTAAAAGTTGAAAATAAAATTAATGCTAAAACCAGTTTTCATGAGCTTAAGAAACAAATTTTATATACCCACCTATCATTATGTAATTTGTACCTTATTTACATTTTTTAAGAACTGAGAGAATGTAATTTTATGATTCTTTGGAAAAACCCAGTCATTATGGGAGTTTATTGCCCTTTATTGAGGGTATTTTTAACATTGATATATACTAGAAAATTCCGATGATAGGTGCCAGCGGTCGTTTAAGAGATGGGTCGGTATGAGAGGATATAAAAGAACGAAGATTTTCTCATTTGTAAATTCAAGGAAATCAATATCGGTCGTTAGACGCAGCTGAAGCTCTTTCTCCATTCAATTCAATTACTATCTCACCATAAAGCACCATTTAAAATATCGAGTTGTAATGTAAGTTATTCTTTAGTCAAAGAAAGTCAAATTCAGGATTTAGTTTAGAACTGAATGTTCGCATGAGAGGTACTGGGTAAATAATAAATAACTTTACGATTTTTCACTTTTAGTTATATAGTTTCTGCTGTATTCTCTCCTGATTTACAGTCATCCTAAAGTTTTCATCTATAAATTTTCCAAATTTCTCTGAACGGTAATCTAAATTTCTAGTCGCATCACCTAATCAACGTAAACATTCATAATTGTGTTTTTCACAACTCTGCTTATTATTAAATATTTTACAATATGCCCCACAGTAATGAGCTAGCGCAATGTGTCACCTCGATAAAAAAAACCATCATTGGCCAACCGTGCATCGAATATACGTCTTGTTTTTGTGATCTATAGTCACGTCGTAGTTCTAATTTACGTTGATCTAAGAAGCATAAAAGTTATATTTATTTACGTATATGAAAATTAAGATGGTGGAGGAGCGTTTTAAATAACACTAATAAATTGTTTTTATTAACAATAATAAGAAATACAAAAAAAAATTGTGGGTGCGATATCCAGCAATGCTGTTCTTATGCAATCTAACCCTTTTATTGTAACATTTTTTTGTGTTATCTATTTTAATTCACTACCATTCAGATTCACTAAAAGAGTTTAAATTTTAGTTGCTATGGAATTAAAACTTGTAATTATTACAGTAGCGATCTGGGCAAACTATCGACGATTATCAACCATCTCTCTATAAACCTTGATAAAATCAAAATAGTGGTATCGGCGGTTAATGTTGACAATGCAAATATAGAGGTGGTAAGCGAATATGTATATCTGGGGCATAGAATGGCGCTTGGTCGGCTAAACCAAACTTCGGAGATCGGCTGAAGAGTAAACTTAACCTGGGCTGCATTTGGGAAGCTAGTCATATTCTGAAAAATATCAGAATGCCCATCAAACTGAGAAGGAGAGTATTTGATAGTTGCATACTGCCAGTGATGACTTGTGGCATTAATATAGTGGCTTTGGCTCAGAGAAGTGCTAGGAAGTTCAGAACAACGCAGAGACTGATGGAGAGAATGATGCTCGACATTAGTCTAAGGGACCGAGAGTAAGGAATGAATAGATCGGAGTTAGAACTGGGATGATCGATGTAATTAAGAGAGCAACAAAATTCAAATGGCAGCGGGCGGAACACGTGGCTCGAAGTCCTAATGGCAGATGGACAAAGCGCCTTCTGTGTTGGCGTCCAAGAATATCTGCGCAGAGAGCAGGACGTCCCCAACTCCGATGACGGGATGATATCAGACGGCATGCGGGTGCAACGTGGATGCAGCTCGCCCAGGACTTCAATGTATAGGAAAGGATGGAGGAGGCCTACGTTCGGGAGTGGACGACGACGGGCTGAAGAAGATGATGTTATTCCATTAAATTTGTGTATTTTAATGTTATACTTCATAAGTCATTCGAAAGACAAATTTTAAATTAAGGTCAAGAAATAAGACCTTAATACAGGTAAATCAACTTATTATAACCCCAGACAGTGCGAGGAATGTCGGAATATAAGTCTAATGAACCACATCTTGAAACGCTTTCTTAAAATAATCCAACAAAGAATATACAAAAAAACTAGATGAACGTACTGGACAAACACAGTTCGGCTAGGATGTCAACTCTGATGTTACTTTATGCTTCATAGATTTCCAAAAAGCCTTTGATATAGTAATTCATGAGAAAATAATATCAAGTTTATACTGGAACCAGACTGCCAAAATAAAAGTTAAAAATCGCCTGTCCAAAGAAATAAAAATAAAGAAAGGCGTACGTCAGGGTTGTATTTTGTCGACCCTGTTATTCAATGTCTATTCAGAGGAAATCTTCAATAAAGCACTTTCTGATAAAAAAAAAAAGATGGAATTACAATTAATGGTGTGTGTGTAAATAACCTCCGCTACGCTGATGATACTGTCATTCTAGCGAACAATGAAGAAGGCCTACAAAGACTCATGGATGGAATTGTTGATATGAGTAATATGGGATTAAACTGAATACGAACAAAACAAAAACAATGGTGGTCAGTAAGAATCCTAACACAAACATAAATATTAAAGTACATCAGCAAATACTTGAAAGGGTAAAAAATAACGTACTTAGGAAGCGTAAGATTGCGGCCACTCTATTGAAATACTTCCAAGAATTGAAAAAGCACGAAGCTCCTTTAATAAAATGCGCAGCATACTCTGTAACTGCCAACTAAACTTAAAAACAAGAACAAGTGTGTTCTCGGTCATGTTATACGGTATAGAAGCTGCAACAATCACAGAGACAATACAACAGAGAATGGAGTCATTCGAGATGTGGTGCTATCGCCGAATGCTGCATATTCCTTGGGCAGCGCATACCACAAATGTGGAAATACTTGATCGGATGGGAAAAGAACGTGAGTTGATTCCAGCTGTTAAAGAAAGAAAAAGCACTTACTTTGGCCATATTATGAGAAACCAAAAGTATGAGCCTCTGCAACTTATAACTGAAGGAAAAATAATCGGTAAGTGAGGACCAGGAAGGCGTCGCAATTCCTAGTTGAAAAACTTACGACAGTGGACAAACATGACATCTACTAAACTGTTTAGAGCGGCATTAGATAAAATCAGATAAGCAAATGTAATCGTCAACATCCTTAGAAGATAAGACCCATTAAGAAGAAGATTTTTAAAATAATTTGTTTTTTTAGGATTAATAGCCGATAAAACCGAATAGCTTGTATAACTTTGGTTACCATACCGATGCAATTGTCAATTTAAGCAATGCTAAATTAGACCAATCCTAAAATTTTTAGTAAATTACGTAGGTAACTACAAAAACTAAAAGAAATTAAAACTATGTGACGTAATTAGATTATTACAAACAAACAGCATACATTGTCCCATATTGCAGTCAAGGATGCCCGATGTTGTCTTCAGACAGCGCATCATAAAGCGTATTTTAATGAAGCTAGACACCAAGAAGGCTTCTGGCGCTGACGGAATACCTGCCATAGTTCTCAAAAACTGTGCAAGGGAACTAACACCAGTTTTCTGGCTGGACTTTTTAACCTATCCTACAGAAAGGGAATATTTCCGTCCTGCTGGAAATGTGCCACGGTTCAGCCGATACCTAAAAAAGGTAAGAAGACCTTGCCAAATAACTACCGACCAGTTGCACTGCTTTCAATAATATCGAAAGTCATGGAAAAGGTTATCAATGAGCATCTTCTAAAATATCTTGAACGATTCAATATTATTAGCGATCACCAATATGGTTTTCGTAAAAACATAGATCAACAGGAGATCTTCTGACTTATGTAACACATGTTTGGAACAACGCAATTGAACACTTTGGAGAATCTCGAGCGGTTGCTCTTGACATATCCAAGGCATTCGACCGTGTTTGGCACGATGGACTGTTGGCTAAGTTGCGCTCTTGTGGTATGTCTGAAAGGTTCTGTTTGTGGCTCTCAGGTTTCCTTAGAGAGCGTTCTTTACGAGTGGCGGTCGACGGATTTCTTTCTAACACCCTCACTATCAACGCCGGTGTGCCCCAGGGCTCCATACTGTCTCCTACTCTCTTTCTCATTTACATTAACGATCTGCTGGAAAAGACCGGGAATCCAATCTATAGCTTTGCAGATGACAGTACGCTTGTCTCTTCATTCACCTTGAACGCTCAGACATCGGCTGCTCAGGCGAATATCCGCAGACAGCAGGAGGTCGTTCAACTTAACAAAGACCTGGAAGAAATTCTATCGTGGGGTGACAGTAACCAAGTGGAATTTAACGCTACAAAAACCCAAGCGGCAGTTTTTTCTAAAAAAGTTAACGTTGCTGAACCCGACATAGTTATGTCGGGGGCACTCCATTCCCCTAGCATCGTCGCTCAATTTGTTGGGCGTTAGTTTGGGAGCAAATATGTCTTGGCATGAACATGTTGCAGGCATAGCAAGGAGAGCTTCTCAAAAGTTGGGAATATTATTTAGAACCAGAAAGCTTTACACCCCACAGCAACTGTTAATTCTTTACAAAGCCCAAATTCGACCAACTATGGAATACTGCTCACACGTTTGGGGCTCCGCTCCCAAACATACACTGCATTTGTTGGATTCTGTTCAGAGAAGAGCGGTCCGTCTGATTGGGGACCCGGAATTGACCGGCGGCCTTGATTCGCTGGAACATCGAAGAACGGTTGGCGACTTGAGTCTGTTCTACAGGTGTTTTCATGGAAAGTGTTCGAAGGATGTAGCCCGCTTAATTCCTCCCAAAGCGGTGCATGTTAGAAATACACGTCGCGCTGGTGCTTCGCATCCGTATGAGGTTCAGCTTGTTACTCCGCGTACGACGCTTTTCAAGCAATCTTTTATATGGAGAACGTCATCCCTTTGGAATAATTTGCCCAGCGCTGTGTTTCCCACCGAGTACAATTTACAGAGATTCAAGAACAACGTGAATCGCTTTTTCCGCACTCGTGCCGCTCCTGGAGCGCTTTAGGGACTTCCCTGCAGCACGTGTGCTAGACCAATAAAAAAAAAAATTGTCGCGGTAAATATTAAATTGACTAATTTTGACTTTGATGTAACGGATAACAAAACATATCGGAACTGCATCGATGTACTAAGGTACTTACAATTTTTGTATAAAAGTGCGTTAAAGATTCAGCGCTCAAAGTCGATATCCTTCTTTAATATACTTAACGCTAGGATGAACCGGTGATCCATGCGCGTGGATTGCACAATTAGCATCATTAATGTAATAAAGGACCTAAAGAGACAGAGAAATCCTACTACTAACTTAAACTAGTTTCCCGGTGCTTCACCGTGTGTACAACACTAATACATAAGCAATTTTCTACTACCACATCGAAACTGTTAAGTATAGAGTTAGTTTATACACTTGTCCTCCCTCTATCTACTTCTAGATACATGTCCCTGTATTTCTGCTTGTCGAATCCGGTTCGATTCATACCTGATTAATTATGTAATACTGATGACTAAAAAGAAAATCGTCCCATAAAATTATCCCAATATTTTCGCTGTTTCAGCAAAAAAAGTGCATGTAAATTGGATTATTCATTCTCGAATTATACCCTCACACACATACCGACACTCGTTGAATTTTATATATAGATATTGGCCATGCAAGTTTTATAGACTACAATATAGATTATTATCCTATTTGAGCTCCAGGCCGAGTGCCTGATTTTTCATTCACATGCATTAAATTTTCCATTTTCGAAAATAAATAATTAAACTTAAATTGTTCCTGTAAAAAGTGCTAACAGAAGTTTTTTTTAGATTTAAGGCCGATATTATATCTTATCTTAAAATCAAATCCATACAATAGCTTTACAAACAGATAAAAGTATTTACATTAAAAAACAAAGTTCAGTACAATTGTAAGGAACTTAAACCTTTTTTCACACACAATTTAATACAGGTCCTAGGATTCTTTATTATATTAAAAAAAAAAACTCTCATATTATTAAAAGAACAAGCCAACAAAAAACTACATTTAATTTACTTCAATGATATTTTCTCCATTTCGTAGGAGTCTAAGGATGATGACATCGAACGCATACTAAAAAGAGAGAAGTCATTTACGCAGCTCGACCTGACTCGACCCATGTTGGGATGTCCGCCGGAGAGGAAACGTCATTTGTTACTAGAAGGGGACTTGAAACTGAAGGACAGTGGCGCTTCTAAGGTAAGATATATTGTTCTAAATATTTTTCTATTGTTACTTTTATTATCTTTTCTGCTTATCTTGGCACCGACCAACTTTCTGAAACGTAATATCTTAAAACCATAAGAACTTATAAAATTTATGCAAAAAGACTTAAAATCCGAATGGAAAATGGCCCAAAAATTAAGCTGTAATTTTACGATAATTAGGTTTTTTTGCAAATTAAAAAATAAATATATTGTTGTTTATGGAAACTTTTTTAATTGGTTATATGTTAGTTCTTTGAAATTTTTATATGATTGTAATAATTATATCGATAGTTGACATGAATCTAGTAACTAGGTATCAATAAGATCATTTTTGAAAAACAAAATAACAAAGTAAAGCTTTCGAAAGACAAAATAAAGTAAAATTTCATTATTCACGAAAATCCTTTACATTCAAAATAGGAATGGGAAAATTAAAATAAGTCCGCAAAAAGTTCTGTTTTATTACAAAATTCTACACAAAATTAAAAAACGCACACAAACTTATGTGAAACTTACTTATATAATAAGCTATAGCAAACTGTGCGTTCTAAAATAAGAGCGAAAAGTTTAACGTTATTAAAAAGAGAAAAATGCGGACAAGTAATTTTAATATCCTAAATAACTTTGAAAATATTTTTGTTTGAAATACAGTTCCTCCTCTTGTGTGGCAGACATAACTACCTGAAACACAGCTAATGATTTAAATCAAATAATAACTTGTAACACATAAAAAAACGTTCTAAAGTATATGTCTATATGAAAAATATATTTTAAAACACTACCATCAATCAACTCCCAATATCACCAGCAAAATTAAACAATCAGCCTCGAAGAACAACGTTAAAAACATGGCGCCTCGTAGGCTTGAATACAAATTTTATAATCTGAATATTACCTATTGGTATGAAAAGTTACGGAAAAAGTATGTAGCTTTATATAGTTCTATTAACATTTAAGTATTAATACAGAAAAAGTATGTAGCTTTATATAGTTCTATTAACATTTAAGTATTAATACAGAGATTTATGTAATTTTACCGTTGAAATTTAGGTTTTTTTAATTTTAAAATAAATATTTATGTAAAATTCCATGAAAAAATAAGCTAATTTTGTATGTAGTTTTGCATACATTTTTTACAGGCTAATTTTCAGAAATATAATTTTAATAAAGTTTAGAACAACCAAATTTCTAAGATAACCTTCAAGTAACGAAACATAACATTTTAATATAATAGTCTAATTTTTAAGTAACACAGTCAGAGGCCCTTTCAGGTATTTAGAAATTTAACTGCTGAATTTGTCAACTAATTCAATTATATTCCACTTTAGATTTAATGCAACATGAACTTAACTTCGTCCGTGAGTAGTTTGGTTACGGTTGGTAATCACCGGCACGTGAGTTGAAGTTAGCCTGATTTAAAATCCACTTTAACTAATTTAATAGTACCTGAGGTAATCTTCGGCCTGATCCACCTAACGATTCCTATAAATCACTTTAAAAATAAATTTGGTTCGGATAAATCCAATTAATTAGGTTAGTTTAGACGTGAGCTGACCTCAAACATTTTTTACCTAAACTAACCTTTCTTAAACTAACCTAACCCAGTAATGACTACTTTGGTTAACTGAATATTTGCTAGTCGCAGACAGTTGTTAGTTCAAATAATCCTAAAATACTCCAATAAAACCAAAATAATTTATTGTTATTAGAACTAACCTGTAATTTCCCTCTGCAAGAAAATTAATCATTTGCTTACTTATATTATGATTTAAAAGCATGAAATTATAATCAAATTACTTTTTACTTCCTTTAGTGATTTAAAGTAATTAGCCTCCTTTAAAATTGTGACTAATGCCTAGTAATCCACTTTTACCATTTGATATATCACATGATTGTTTAGTACTACAAAATATATGTATATCCATAAAAAGAGAAAATTGCAAAATGTGTTATTCTAACTAATATAACAATAATTTGTTAATTAAAGTAAGAAAATATTAATTCAAAAGAAATTAATGAGAATAGTGCTACTCGTTAATTAAGAAATTTGAAAAGAAAAAAACAGAATTGAACTATTTTTACATATAAAAGTATTAAGTATTATTTTCGGTATGTTTATATTAGTCGTAAGAGTAGAGGTATTGGCGCAAACAGATAACAATCTCAATTAACGTCTGCGTAATGTCAACCAGACCGGACCTACAGCTTAAAATGGAAACCAAACCACATGCTCGGCAGATGGTACTCTCTCAAACCGCTGTATTGTTTCTTTGACTCCCCGCTAGCCACTATTCTCGACAAGGCGCTGTTAAGCCTTTACTATGTCTCTGAATATCTTCGTAGTATTATGGCAAGAACTATGCACGTTATCGTTGGTGCTCGAACCTTCCAGCTCGACTTCAGACCTGCATTTCATTCAAGATAGTGCTATGAACAACGTCCGCCTTTCGGCTCAAGTAACTATGCACCAACAACATGCTGTCGGCAGTTTTTGTCCTGTCGGTGTAGACTCCCAGTCCTCGAGAGTAGATTTAAGGTATTTGCCTCACCTATATGAAGGGGGGGTGCCTTCATCATCAGCCTTTCTTGGTCCGAGCAGTTTCCCATCAATAGCGTGCCCCGCTATTTTTTCCATCGAGGTTGATACTCGCCGGCCGTCTTTAGATATTCGCTTCCACCTGAGGGAGGGAGGTGCCTTTATCGACAGTCTTTCAAGATCCAAGCTGCCCCTCACCAACAGCTAACTGCCGTTTTTTACAGGGTATTGGCTTTTTGAGAATTTGCTGATGTCTGCTGGCAATCTGCATGACATATACATAGGCAATCCTTAAACTAATATTTTCTACATTTTATATATTTGTGTAAATACAAAAATTGCAATATGTGTCATTATTCTAACTAATATAGCAATAATGTGTTAATTAAAGTAAAGAAGTATTAATTCAAAAGAAATCAATAAAAATAATGCCATTTTTAAAGAAATAATTCGAAAAAACAAAACTAAAACTAGTTCACACATGTAAGAAATTACTTATTATTTAATAATAGAGATGTCAATATTGTAACTACCGGATACAAAGTACCCGTTACTCGTCCGGATCCGAAGTACCGGGTAGTCGACAATAAATGTACCCACTACCAGGTATCTACACATTGATGGTGTCTGCGGTCTGCGGCCAACCAAACTAAAACTAACAATGCCATACCGATAACGGTAGATACCTACTCGTATCTACGAAATATAACTCGTCTTCATCGGTGGCGATCAGTTTCGGTACATTCGGTATTAACAGTAATGATTGACAAGAATGGGTGCACGTATACAATTATAAATAATACATACATATACACGAAATTAAACTGGATGATAAATACAAACGGAGCGCGCACAATTAGGAATGCATGCAATATTTTATTAAATAGGTAAATAAAATATAAGTACACATTGTGTCGTTTATAAATATTGAATTGAATATGAATATTTTTTAATTCATAAATTAATTGGACACAATAATAAATACATAAAAAATAAATCAGGAATTTTGAAAATATTTATTCTCTGGCTTTAGGAACAGCTTTAAATTAAAACAAGAAAATATTTTATTAATATAATACACAAATATAATACAGAAAATTATAAAAGTACTCTCAATCCATAAAAACCATGAAAATAAGTAATTGAAAATTATAACAAAAACAAATTTTATAGCAACGGGAACTTTTACGCTATTTTTCATTTCTTAACACTCAACAAAAACTGTTTACAGTTCAGAAAAATCAGTTTATTTACATGATTTGATTTGAGTCTGTTACGCCGTTCAATAATAATCTTGGCAGCCATCGACTAGTGTAGGTAGGTATTTTGGCAACGACGTGACGAGATCGGTACTTTGTACCGGGTACAATGTAACGGGCACTTTTTTAAGAAATACCGGGTACCCTAAATACTCAAAATTACCGATACTTGACATCATTATGATTATTAATTATTTGTTTATGTTTTCACAATAGCGTAAGTATATTTAAAAAAAACGTACCATCACCTTCAGAAACAATAGCGCTACTGGCAATTTTTTACAAAACTGAAAACTAGTATTTGTTTAAAAAAATTGAAATATTAGAAAAAATACTAGGTTTAGGTATATAATATTATTAATAAAAAAAGTTTTAAAATTTTATGCAGAATTTAAAAATAAATTAGAAAGTAGGATGTTCCATTTAAAAAAAAAACATATGTTATATCGGCCACACTTTCTTGGAATACCCTGTATACTCAAAAATAATTTTAAACTGTGCACCTTAACATTCCCTAAAACTAGTGTATTTAATATTTTTTCGTCATTCCCAAAACAAATGAGATAATGAACTTTACTCTCTCGTTGACTCACCCTGTACAGCTAACCTGTACTGAGTATGAATTAAAGATCAATCTTAATAAAACTAAATGAATGTTAATAACCAAATTCCCACAAAATAATATAAGTTTAACTATTGCAAACACCGTGACAGAAAGAGTTCAAAGCTACGAATGCCTTGGAGTCTGGATGGAACAAACGGGAGTCACACTTTAGAAATACGAACAAGAATTGAAATCGCTAGAACATCGTTTGTGCCTCTAAAGAAATTTTTATGTTGTCGAGATATTCGCATTGGACTTAGGTTGCCAATGCTTCCCTGTGTTGTTGTATGGAGTGGAGGCTTGACTACTAAAAAAGAAACAGTTGGATAAACTGCAAGCTTTTGGGATGTGGTGTTACTGCAGAATGTGGCGCATACCTTGGACTGATAAAATGACAAAAATGACAAACCATGAAGACCTTGCAAAGATGAACAAAGAATACGAGATAGTCAAATTTATAAAAAGGCGAAAACTTGAGTACTTCGGCCACGTAATGAGAGGATTTAAAATGCTACGAGTGATAATGCAGGAAAAGATAAATGGGAAACGAAGTGTTGGCCGACGTAGGATTTCATGACTGAAAAACCCGTGAGACTGGTTTAGTTGCGGCAGCATCGAATTGCTCCAAGCGGCAGCGAGCAAAGTCAGAATAGCGATGATGATTTCCAACCTCCGATAGGAGAACGAGTCTAAGAAGTCATAATCCATATCAATTAATTCATTTGAACGAACTGTTCATCGATATTATCCATAATAATTTCTTTTATATTATGTAATGTGAGATTATTTTCAAACCATATAGGTTCAACTGTATCGAAATCGGCAATCCACCTATATTCATTGATGTCTAATATATACAAGAGGGCTTTGTAGCATTTTGCTAGATATCATTAATATAAATTGTAACTAGTACTTTGTATTTCAGGGAGTCCCAGTAGGATGATATCGTGCTGGGGTTAATTTTTTTTTGCTTTGTTACCCGAACTTTATTTTAAGGACTTGTATGCAAAAAATTTATGGAACATAAGTAATAGGTCAAGATTCTTTTGCATTTCTTCAAGCCACACAATGAACATATGTATTGTACAGATTCCAATAATTCAAGATTCTTCACAGCATCTGTATTGTTCAATAAAGCGAATACTTCTTGCATTTTTTCTTAAATGTTCCAAAGGTCTTTTTAGTGTTCCGTACGGAACACTTATAAGATCACTTCGGTGTCTGTCTGTCTGTCTGTCTGTCTGTCTGTCTGTCTGTCTGTCACACCCGATTTTCTCCGAAACTATTTGACATAGAAAGGTGAAATTTGGTAGTAATATAGGAATTGATGGCCTCATCAGAGCCATGTAGTTTTGAGAATTAAATTTTGACTTAAGGGATTAGTTTTGGGGGGTGAAGTCGGAAGTGAAAAAAAAATTTTTTTACTAGGTCATCGAGTGTGGGGTCAAATGAAAGCTTGTGAAAACACCAGTAAAAAATATATATATAATATTATACTTGCGCGCACTTTTCTTTGTATTATTTTTTAAAATTCTCGAAAAAAAAATCGCTGTCCCGGGCCTTATCTCGAAAAGTACTTATCAAAAAATTTCGAAAAAAATTCTGGAATATTCTCCACGGGGTGTAGATTGAACGAAAATTATCACGAGTGCATTACCTTTAATAATTTATATGGTATATAAAAAAAACAAAAATTTCAAGGTCATCAGATTTCAGTAAAGATTGGAAACAAACTTTGTTGAAAACTCATTTGGGGTGTGTTTTGTGAAGTCACTGACCATTTTATACCACCGCAACATAAGTTTTGACTTAAGGGGTTCGTTTTGAGGGTGAAATCGGAAGTGAAAAAAAATTTTTTATACTAGGTCATCGAGTGTGGTGTCAAAAGAAGGCTGTGAAAACACGAGTAAAAAATATATATATAATGTAATAGTTGCGCACACTTTTCTTCGTATTACTTTTAAAAAATCGCTATCCCCTACCTTATCTCGAAAAGTACTGATCAAAAAATTTTGAAAAAATTCTGGAATATTCTCCACGGGGTATAGATTGAACGAAAATTATCACGAGTGCATTACCTTTAATAATTTATTTGGTATATAAAAAAAAAAACAAAATTTCAAGGTCACCAGTTTTCAGTAAAGATTGGAAACAAACTTTGTTGAAAACTCATTTGGGGTGTGTTTTGTGAAGTCACTGATCATTTTATACCACCCTAACAAAAATTTTTATTTTAAAAACAATCAACGTACGGAACACTAATTGTGCAAGTTCAACTTGCACTTGACCGGTTTTTATAAAAGCAAGCAGTATAGTCACACTCTGTAAAAGCATGAAAACTCGGTCATATTCAAAATAAACGATCACATGATTTTTTGGATAGCTTTGTTCAATTTATACATATATTCAGTATTGATCTCACAACTGGTACAAAAATTCTAAACTATTAATTTTATATATATTTTCCAACAAAATTATTAATCTATCGGTATCAGACTATTTAATCATGACTTTGAAATTATTCATCAATTTGTTTATTTGGTAAATTATCTGATATCAGCTTTCTATTGGGAGCATTTAAATTCAATTTAATTTGGTTCAGTGATATTTTTATTTACGGTTATATAGAAGAAACAATTCTGTTGAATAGTTAAATACAGTAATACCCCGCTTAGCGCGACCCCGTTATGCGCGATTTCACTATAACGCGAATTTCAAATTTCGCGCTCATGTAGTCATTAACTTCTCTATGGTCGCGGGGGGATCCCCGCTTTCTCTGAATATTCTCTTTGAAGAATTGGGAATTCCCTGTCCTTCGACTTTGTTCTATGGGGATTTCCTCGTTCGTTTCGTGTGTTCATTTGTTCCGTAATGTTAGTTCGGTCGGCTGGCAGTTTTGTTTTAATATTTATTGGAGATACATACATACATAATTTAACCCTACGTTAAAAATGCCGCCTGTAAAGAAAAAAGAGCGTAAAAGCGTCACTTTGGAATTGAAGATGAAAGTGTTAAGAAGAATGGAAAATGGAGGCAAAGCAACAATTGTTGGGAGAGATTTTGGACTCTCAGAATCGACTGTGAGAACGATTTATAAAAATCGGGAAAAAATTAAAATCTCCAGCGAAGGTTCAACACCTATAAGTGCAACAAAACTTTCTCGTTCGAGATCATCTATCTTAGAAAGAATGGAGAAATTACTGTCAGTCTGGATCGAAGATTTGAATAAGAAGAACACACCACTAAGTCAAGATCTCATATGCACAAAAGCAAAATCTTTGTATGAGATGCTGAAAACAAAAGAAGGAGAAGGGAGTGCCACTCCGACTTTTGCTGCCAGCAGAGGCTGGTTCCATCGGTTCAAGCAGCGTTCTAATCTTCACAATATCCACATAACAGGCGAGGCGGCCAGCGCGGACATTCAAGCTGCAGCTGAGTTTCCAGACAAGTTTCAAGACTTCGTTAGACGAGAGAAAATTCCTGCTTGTCTCATCTTCAATGTTGATGAGACCGCACTTTACTGGAAAAAAATGCCATCTCGAACATTCATTTCTAAGGAAGAACGTCAAGCCAGTGGTTTCAAAGCTGCGAAAGATCGACTAACACTTCTGCTGGGTGGTAATGCCACTGGTGATTTCAAACTGAAACCTTTACTAGTGTACCATTCAGAAACACCCCGTGCAATGCGAGGCACAGACAAGACAAGTCTACCAGTTGTGTGGCGATCAAACAGAAAGGCGTGGGTTACACGGGAAATTTTTCAAGAATGGTATTCTAATAGTTTTTGCCCATCAGTCAAATCATACTGTGACAGAAATGGGCTTGAACCTAAAGTTATATTACTCTTAGACAATGCCCCAGGACATCCAACCTCACTTGATACGCCCAGAGACTTAAAAGTGTACGTAAAGTTCCTTCCACCAAACACTACGTCAATATTACAACCTATGGACCAGGGAGCAATAGCAAACTTCAAAGCTTATTACCATCGCCGCACTTTTAGCCAACTAATTCATGAAACTGACGGGGAAGGAAGACAGTCTATGCGAGAGTGGTGGAAGTCATACAACATTATGAAGTCTATTCACAACATAGAAGAGGCTTGGAAGGAAGTTAAAATGAGTTGTATGAATGGGGTGTGGCGTAATCTTTGGCCAGATGTAGTGGAAGCACCTAGAAGAATTGTCCAGATGCAGAGACAAGTGCTTGAAGACATTGCTGCAATGATTGAGGGGTCTGAACTTGAAGATGTCACGGTAGAAGATCTCGTAGAACTTGTAGCAACGCACGACGATCCTATTAGCAATGAAGATCTGATCGAGTTACAGAATAATCCTATCTACGATGAGGAAGAACAAGTAGAAGAGAAAGTTTTATCTTCAGGGGAAATACAAAATGCACTTTCAAAAATTTATTCAGGTTTGGACATATTGCAGAGTATAGACAATAATGATGACCGTGTCTTGACCGTGTGTCAAACAATTAAAAACAGTGTTGGGTGTTATGAACGTATTTTACAAGAACGTAAACAAAACGTTACCCAAAAGACAATAGATGTATTTTTCCGTAAAAAATAAGAGTATGTATTGCATAAAGTGTTCTTAGAATTAAAGTGATTGATTAAAATGATTTGTATTTTTTTGTATTAAATTTTGACTATGTTTAATCATAAACCTCGATATACGCGAATTTCAGTTAACGCGATTTTTTTCGGAACGTATCCCTCGCGTAAAGCGGGGTATTACTGTATATGATTTCATAATGCATTATCGGCACCATGCTATTGTCTTCGAATTACTTAGCAAAAAATGCAACCCATGCATCATGAAATTTATAATTATGTATTTTTAAAAAAATTATTGGTATGTAATTAATGTTATATTATAATTTATAATAAAATATAATTATTATATACATTTTACAACAGTAAAAAATCATACGGTATGTTACTTGGTAAAGGTGTTTTTTTATTTTATTAAATACCTCTCCTCCTCGATAGGGATTTACCCTTTTTAGTGCATACATATGGTTTAGTGTTCCATACGAAACACTTATAAGATCACTTCGGTGTCTGTCCCTCTGTCCGTCCATCACACCTGATTTTCTCCGAGACTATTTGACATGGAAAGTTGAAATTTGGCACTAATATAGGAATTGATGGCCCCATCAGAGCCACGTAGTTTTGAAAGTTAAATTTTGACTTAAAGAGTTAGTTTTGGAGAGTGAAATCGGAAGTGAAAAAAAATTGACCAGGTCATCGAATAGGGTATCAAATGAAAGCTTGTAAAAACACGAGTTTAAAAATATATATATATTGACGGGGGCAAATTTTGGCACTTTTCTGTGTATATATTTTTAAAAAATTGCTGCCCCCCTTTCTTTGTTCGAAAAGTACTGATCAAAAATTTTGAAAAAAGTCTAGAATATTTCCGACAGTGTGTAGATTGAACGAAAGTTATCATAAATGAATTACCTTTAATAATTTATCTGGGATATAAAAAAAAACAAAAATTTCAAGGTCATCAGTTTTTAACAAAGATCGGAAACAAACTTTGTTGAAAACTCATTTGGAATGTATTTTGTGAATTTATTGGTCATTTTATACCTCCGTAACAAAGATTTTATTTTAAAAACAGTCAACGTACGGAACACTAATTGCGCAAGTCAGACATACATTTGTATTTCATGGCACTTTTAAGACTAGCGGTAGTACTTCAACAGGCATAATTGTATTTCTGTATTATCTACTGTCTGAATACATACACAACATCCAACCTCTGGCCAGAACCGTACTGGCGACCATCCAGTTACTATGGAAGGTCTTAACCCACTAAGCCGCCGGGTCCGGCTACCGATTGCAGGACATTGGTGTCAATTTAAAAGGCGACAACCTACTTTGTACGATGAAAGGAAGTAAAAGACTATAATTTGGCTATAATGCATGCTTTCAGGTCATAATCCAAGTAAGTATCCATAAAAAAATATTATTTTGAGAGTTGTTTATGAATCAAATCAAGATTTCGTTAAGCAACCCCTTTTTTACCTCTAAAATTTGACACCAATTTTATCCTTTTAAATTGTGAGCTTAATAAATATGTAAAATTTACCCTAAATGGGAGCCTTTCTCGCCGTCTCCTTAATATTCCGGCAGGTAACCAGGGTGCTTATGTATCGTCACAATACACTACTATCATCAAAAAAATGCCCAGTCAACTCAATTTACTTTGGGAGTAAAACGTACAGACGTCATATCTTTTTCGTGGATTGCCAGATATATCTTTAACATCCTCTCCAAATTTCCGCGAAATATTCAATTATATACGTTCGTGGCACCACTTTGTTTACATCAACTTCTTATTATTCTTCGATTTTTAATGTGGAAGAAATTATTGAATAACTAATTCTTATTAAATTATATTAATGAAAATGAAATTAACCATTTTGATACACTAATAATACTATATAAGTATTACGGTGACCGTGCCTTATCAAAAACAACAAATGCATTGTATTCGCACTTTGAAAATGGTTGTAAATTAGTAAAAGATGACCAAAACCTAAAAGACCAACATCGAGAATTGAGCAAACCTCGACAAAATCAAAAGAATGATCAAAGAAAACAAGAAATTGAATATTTATGAGATAACAGATATGTATACTTCAATATTATTTGGATCCGCTCAGTGCAATTTACGTAAAGATTTCGGTTTTAAAAACGTATTATATCGCTAATGGTTACGTAAAACTTACAAATAAGTTTAAATGGAAAAAAAAATTATGCCATCATTTAACGTGTATTATAAAGATCTGGAAAGGGATGAAACAGTAAGGATGATGACTCCAAGGTTAAACTGATTTACTTACGATGACAATGAGCGTGCATCAAGGAAATTAAAATTGGTAATCAATTGAGGGAAGTCACGAAACAGATCTCCGACTACCAGGCCAAGGTACGCTGTTTACCCTAAAATTGTGGATTTGGCTCCCACCGCCATTGAGAAACTCTTTTTAATTCTCTTGTGATAGTGTCTCTATCTTCTTGTTTGTTCATGGTTTCGGTATCCTAAACCATAAAAAATTAATTATAATATTATCGGGTAAATCTTTTCATCATTGAAAATAGTTCCTTTTAAAAGTAAAATTCATCTAAAGTTATTTTATTACCTGTTATATATGTTATATATATATATATATATATATATATATATATATATATATATATATATATATATATATGTATATACATATATATATATATATATATATATATATATATATATATATATATATATATATATATATACATATATATATATATATATATATATATATATATATATATATATATATATATATATATATATATATATATACAGTCGACACTCTATATAGTGAAAGACCAAAATGTTGACCGAAATTTCACTATAGAAAGTTTTTCACTATATAAAGAAAAAATCCGTATATATTGCTATGTATATTGGTAATTGAAAAAATTGCACTATAAAGAGTTTTTCACTATATAGAGTTTCACTATAAACAGTGTCGACTGTATATATATATATATATATATATATATATATATATATATATATATATATATACATATATATATATATATATATATATATATATATATATATATATATATATATATATATATATATATATATATATATATATACATATATATATATATATATATATATATATATATATATATATATATATATATATATATATATATATATATATATATATATATATATATATATATATATATCCCAGAGGTAGTATCATAACTACAAAATTAGTAATTTTCGGATTATCATTGTGTTCACATATTCTAGTGGTAAATCGTCGTAACTACAGTACGCAGAGAAAAGTAAAAACATTGAATATAGGAAACTCAATGAAAAAACTAGTGTAAAAACAATTTTGAAAATTCATTCCTGTAGAATTATAACAAACGATATTTTTTTGACCATAAATATGTTAATTATCCTTAAAATTTAACTCGAAACCAGAACCAAGACAATTTTCTATAATATTATAACTTTTACATCCTTCCTCTGAAGCGATGTTACTCAAAAACTATAGATTCCTTATCTACTCAAGTACTATTAGTACTATTGTACTATGTCTCATTTTGTCCAGGGGTTAACCCGGCAACAGATTGACAGACAGAGCGACATGTGTCATGATCTAACGACCCTAAAATGTGTAAAAATATAAAAATCTCAGAGGATGATTTTTTTCACGTATACAATACTTCTTTTAGCGAGAAAAATGTGAAAACTGTTTGTTAGGGACTTCCTTATTTTATGATGCGTACTTTACAATGTACTCGTGTCAATCCGTTTATCTGACATACACATTGTTAAGTGTGCTTGAAACTGAATTTATTTGCAACATAAAAATCTTATTCACATCCAGTCCTTTTAAAGTTCTTTAAAAGTCACGAAGCGTTTACAATTTGCTATAGAATTGGAATTCTGATATAGCAGGAAATTACGTTTTAACGTGAGGCCGAAAAATGTGGAACTAGGATATTTCGGAACGGTACAAAAAATTCCATTTGTCCAATTTAAATCCTTTCTCATAGTTTACATTCGTTGTATTATAACGATCGCGGTGACTTAAATTGAAAACGATATAATGTTTATTGTAGTTTTATTTTAAAAAGGTGTTTTCCAAAGCTTTTAACACGATTTCTTTTTTATTAATCTTTACGTCAATCATACTCCAGAGCTAATTTGATAATATTGATATTTATAGGTATTCTAATAGTCACATTTTTATGATATACGCGAGTTATGCTGTTGCATTAGTAATTTAACACACTCACACGGCTTTAGAATTTTTATTTATATGCAGTACGTAATAAATTAAACAAATTTTGATTGAAAAGTCATGGTTCTTCGGATTATTTTGGAATGAATTTTCGATATTTCGCCTACTATTGCACGAGGTGCCTTCAGCAGTCGTTTCTTTTCGAAAGACTCTAAATGAGCTCAGAGAGGCAATAATCCGGTGTTTATATCTCATTTATATCTCATTGGTATTCATTAAACCATGACTCAGTAAAATCGTCGGTGTCCACGTGTGATGCAGAACATAATTCATATCTTTGTTGATGTTATTAGAGTGTTTGTAAATTGTTGATTCCCTAATCCTGCATTTATAGAAACCGGAGACTGAAGCAAGCACTATCTTTTACATGGATAGTGTGTTCTCTGACTTCTTCAAACCTAGTTCCGGTTAAATGTCAGTATCACTTATTTAATCAACACAGAAGAAATTTAGAAGGTTTATATTTTTCATGTTCCTTCACAAGAATGTCTTATAGTGATCTCAATCATTCCCCAATTTTTTTATCATCTTCGGATATTACCGCAATTTTTCACGCATTGTTTTTGGAGTGTTCTACATTATTACTATATACGATTTTTTTAACCTAAGCGTACTTACAAAACACTCAAAGGTACATTCGTTGCCATCATAAAATTATTCCCGGAAATCTACTTTCATTATTTTTTATGGGTGTGTAACGATGAAAAAAAGTTACAGGAACTAATTGCGTCGAGCTGCATTAATGTCCAAAGTTCCTTACGAGTGTTAAAAATTGTGCGAGTGCTAGATCTCTAAGTCATTTCATTATTTTGTCTATACGTGAAAGCTAAAACCACACTGTCCAAGTCTAACCTACTCAAAGACCCAACATTCACATAATTTTCAATATGAGAACAACTATAAATTACGTTACGCAAATGTTGTGGTTTTTCGACACCCCTCCCCTTACATCACATTCGAGGGACTCCCACCTCACTTTTGTGGCATCACATTTTTGCAAATTTTAGTTTATAAATATTATTTAACTATACTACATTGAAATTATCATTTTTTTTATTTTTAAAATCTTTTTAAACGTGTAACAATCGAATTCAACCTAAAAAAACAAAAATTATTTTTTACAAATTTTCATTGGTTGTTAACAAAATAATATTAATCTAAAATGCAAAAAGAAAACTCAAATTATTTTGTGTCTATGGACTTTCGTACCAGTGTTTGATATTGTTTATCACTGGCATGCCACACACTCCATCTTCTTTTCGGACAGCATCAGGAATATAGCTACTGTCAACATCTTCGTCCAACCAAAGAGCATCGTCGTCATTGTGCATCAAACATATTACTTCCCTGGCTAGCTGCGACTCTTCGAGGACAAATCTTTATCAGTACCTCTTTATTATTTTTATGCATTTGCTGCTTGTGTTGGTTTGCAGCTTTGTATGAAGCAAAGTATAGTCCACAGACACTACACGATCGTTTAAATAAATATGCGTGGACACTTGAACAGCAAGCATAATAGGGAATTTTCTTCAAGTGCGATATCGTTCGAAGAGTCAAAGTTAGCTGTAAAAGCAACGGAGAGAATTTACCGTCACAATCATCATCTTCTACGGACATATACCCAACAGATGTCTGCTTAATCAAAACAGGTGATGGCAGAAATCCCTCTCTAATTAAATTCCAAAGGCTAGATCCTCGCACACCGCAACAAGCTTTTGTCTCATTTTACTATTTCTAAAAAATTTTGTGATACCCGTATATGATTTACATAACACGTTATAGCATTTTTTTAGCCGGAAAGCCTTGGCTCAATATACTCAGCAACGACAGGGAATTTATCAATAACCAGTTTACTCTAAATATTGGCCAATGCGATCTCTCAAGATTTCGGTTTTCTAGCTCTATATCAGTAGTTTCATTATTTGAATTAAGATGCGAACCAAAACTGTCACCGGTAAGCTCGTGACTAAGAAGAGCCATCCTTTGCTCCACTTTATTGAATCCACTTCTTCCTGGAGCATTCGTAACAATGTAAGTAGCATCCAAGTATTTTATAACTGGTGGTATAACTCCCTCTTATCGCGAATTTTTATCGGAATCAGCGTCACAAGTAAAGACAAACACAGGTTGTATTAAACCGTTTCGAGTTTTCATTATGTTTTCAAAAACAGGTAATTCCGAAAATCTGTTTATGTGAGCGGCACGGGTCTCTGCTTTAGATGAAGAATGTTTGCCACTACGAATAGCTACGTACGTAGGACTATGTCATCCATAGATAAAAGAACACTTGACCAAGCCCAAAATCGATACCAATGAGTCCTTATCGTAGTTATATAGAGCAAACCAACTTGATGTTTAACATGTAGCGTCGAGTCTAGCTTGCATAGTTTAACTAGGTCAGTCACTTCATGTCTTTTTCCTTCTTCCGAGTTTGCTCGTCTCGGAACGAATCGTAAATATAATCCAAATCGACTAATATTATAACCTAATTTAATTAATTCAACTTGTCAGTCGTCTAAAATTTTACAGCTTCTTATTACTTCAGTACGACGTCGACCATCAGCTGCTCCAATGAAAGCAGCAATCTCTTTTATGACTTCTAATAAACTAGATTGCTTATCTTCTACTCTAGACCGACTAGTGGTTTTATAAATTTTGAGAGCAGCAGTCGAATCGATAAGTCCCACAATCTTCTTGAATTCTTCGTCTATTAGAATCGCGACTTTTCTTTTGTCGTTCAGCTGTGTTAAGCTTTCACTTTAAATTATCTTTTTCTTGTTTAATTTCTCTTCTTAACGATATAGTTTTTTTTGTTTGCATCATCTGCTATCATACCTGCATCACGTGCTAACAACAAACTATTGAGCTCGAATTGTAATACACTACGATTTTATTCTTAGATGTATCCTGACTAGATCTTTTATATACTACTTGGCCCCATAATATTATCAACATTTTTATTATTATCTTTTGTTTTGTCAGCACTGGTTTCATCCTAAAATAAAAGCAGAAATATAGATAATATATCAAAAAAAGCACTGTCTTTAAAAAGATTTGAAATTATAATTATTACAGAAATCTTCAAACATACTTTTCGGCACTCAGGTTCTTGTGCGCCACTCGGTTTCGAAGAGGATGACAGAGAAATTTAAAAAAAAAATCATTAGACACACTTTCTTCTTGGTTGTTTTTGATTGCTGTTTTTAATTTTTGACTAAACGTCACCTTTGACATTGCCAGTAGTTCTTAATCTACGCCACAAAATCAGTTTTCGGTTTCTATAAACGAAAACTTAAATTTAACTGCAAGTTACGAACAGCATAACAGAGATACGGATTATGGTCTATATCACACGTGGAACCAATTATTATCCTGAGCCAGAGTTGAATAAATTTCGATAAGATTTAAATACCTGACTGCTCCGACCTCATTAAGTATTCTAATTTTTAAGAAAATGTCTTATGCAATGGCAGGCGAAACATCGGAGATTTATAGAAATTTTAATTAATTTCCATATAGAATGTACTATAATTTTAAAGATAGAATTTATAAACTTTTGATACTGGCAGCGACCACAGACTAATAAGAACGAAAATAGAGATAAATACCAAAATAGAACGAAGTAAATTAACTAAACAACAACGATGCCCAATGCCAGAAATAATCCAGGAAAATTTGGAAAGATATCAAAATGAACTAAACAAAAAACTATCTAGTAAAGAAACATTGAATAAAATGGACGTTGATACCCTAGAAACTAAAATAAAAACTGATATAAAAACAGTTGCCAAAAAGATATGCAGTACCAACAGAAAGAAAAATTCAAAGGTAAGAAGGGAGACTAAAGAACTTATGACAAAAAGAAGAAAATTAGATAAAGGTTCATCAGAATATATTGAACTAAACAAAGTTATAAAGAAGAATTTAAGAGATAACTTACGACACTATAATACAATGATGATAAAATCGACAATCGAAAGCAATAAGAACATGCAAACTCTTAGAACTTAACAACATGGGACGTCCTCGGATACATCAATTAAAAGACCCAAGTGGCGCCATCAAAGAAGATGGAGAGGATCTGATAGCAATTACTGAGAAGTTCTATAGTATATTATACGCAGAAAGTAATACAAAGCAAGTGAAAGGGGATGACGAAACCATCAAGATAGATGGTAGGTACCTAAGCCAACTGCGCTTTGCGGACGACATCGTATTTATTAGCCAAAACATAACGGAACTACAGACTATGTTAAAAGAACTTCAAGAAGAATCCGTAAAAATTGGACTAACAATAAACATGAATAAAACTAAAATCATGACAAAGGATGAGGTAGATGCACATATAGGAGAACAAGTTATTGAAAATGTCGAGGAATATATATACCTAGGTCACAATATCAAATTAGGCAAAGAAAATCAAACTGCCGAGATAAGTAGACGTGTTCGGTTAACATGGGCAGCCATAGGTAAACTGACACATATTTTAAGAAATGAGAAAATTCCGATAAATTTAAAAAGAAAAGTGTTTAACCCCTGCATATTACCAGTAATGACATACGGGATGGAAACCATGACGCTCACCATTAGATCAGTCAACAAACTCAGAACAACACAAAAGGCTATTGAACGAATGATGGAATAAGTCTCAGAGATCATATCACAAATGAGAATATTAGGAATAGAACAAAAGTTGAAGATGCTATAGAACGCATTGCTCAATTGAAGTGGAACTGGGTGGGCCATGTTGCAGGAGAGGACGATTCAAGATGGACAAGGCGTATTGTATAGTGGAGACCTCACCTTCATAAGCGCAGTGTTGGCAAACCTCAATTACGCTGGCTAGATGACATCAAAAACAATGTAGGGAATAAATGGCATCAAATAGCACAGGACAAAAGACTATGGAAGAGTATGGGGGAGGCCTATGTCCAGGAGTGGACTGTGAAGGGCTGTTAGAAGAATAAGAAGATGTGTTTGGCTTAATATCCAAATAAGATTTCTAAAAGTCTAGAACTCTGAAAAAATTCTATATTTTGAATGTTCTATAATTTTGTAAAAATTTAACCATTCCACAAAGTTTTAATTTGAATTGAACAGAATTTTGTAAAAACAGGGTTTAATCTATGTCTTGCCTGACTTTTAATAAAAACTAACTATTACGTTACAGCTGTACATGTTGAATGCACTTAATAACAGTGTATTTATCCGCTACGATTAATCGTCAAACACGAACTCTAACCTATATTTATTAGACTTTTTGTATTAATACAAAGGAGAAGAAGACATTTTAAAAATAATTTTGGTTAATAAATTATGCTTAATGACTATCTGGGTAATCGTCACATTTAGAAAAACTTGGTACCTCAAGCTAATACTTTACATAAACTCCTTTGAACATCACTTAATTGATAAGTAGGATCGCCTTGATTTCATCTTCTTTCGTAAATCAGAATTATAAACTCTGTGTCAATTTTAATTTAACGAATGCACGCTTTAAAAAATGAAGTTTTTCGTGCATAATGCTCGTTTACAGAGTATTGGTATTACGACGATTACTGATCAAATGCAAGTGTACCTTTAAGATAGAGAAAATATTTTTTCTGCTCCAAGCTATTCAAACTAGTTAACCTGTGTAATGACGTAAATAACCATAGCAGAAAAATTCATATGGATAACTTAACATGTCTCTTAACAGGTAGCGTTAAAGAAGTTGGACGTTTGCCGTTGATTGTGAAAAATGCCACATTTGCAAATCAATTTCCCTACCAAACTTTGTTACCTCTTTCTTAAAAGCCTAAAATTTATGCAATATGTATATTCAATATTAAGGCATTGAATTGGACATTCAAACTTAAAATTAAAATTTATGGAAAGCATAAAAGCACTACATCATACGGCGCCATTTTACTGGTGGGAAAAAGGCAGAAATAATAACAACGCCGTTATCCTTTCTTAATAGTTAGATATTTATATAAAAATTCACTATCCGTGATGTCATTAGTTTGCACTAGAATGGTTAGCCAAATTAAATATTCAAGCTATAATTTGTGTGATTAAAGCTGAAAAAGAAATCGAAAGATATTTAAATAATATTTTCCATACCTTTTTTATAATCTTGAAGAAACGCAGATCGACCATACAAACAAAGAAAGAATTCTTATTTAGTTATTACCCTGCACGTTTCGTTTTTTCAAGAAGGAGGAAAGGAAGAACGAACCATGCACATTTGCTCAGTATTATTAGGCGTCTTTACTAATTCTTTATTATGAACATAGAAGTAGTCTCGCCTTATTTTATTTCACTCTCAACTGTACATGTTAGTCAATTATTAAGGGAATATTTTTTCCATGTCTATTTAATTCTGTTCACAAGGAACTCCAGAAATCGACCTGCATACGATTATTTTTTGATGGTGTGGTATGGCGGTGACACCTCTGCTATTTTTAGTATTCCGTACGGAACACTTATAAGATGACTTCGGTGTCTGTCCGTCTGTCTGTCTGTCCACACCCGGTTTTCTCCCGAAACTATTTGTCACAGAAAATTGAAATTTGGTCTCATCAGAGCCATGTAGTTTTTAAAGTTAAATTTTGACTTAGGAGATTAGTTGTGGGGGGTGAAATTGGAAATGAAAAAAAAAATTTACTAGGTCATCGAGTGTGGTGTCAAATGAAAGCTTGTGAAAACAGGAGTATATATATATATATATATATATATATATATATATATATATATATATATATATATATATATATATATATATATATATATAATGTAATACGCGCACTTTTCTTTGTATTATTTTTAAAAAATCGCGAAAAATCGCTGTCCCCCCGCCTTATCTCGAAACGTACTTACCAAAAAATTTTGAAGAAATTCTGAAATATTCTCCACGGGGTGTAGATTGAACGAAAATTATCACGAATGCATTACCTTTAATAATTTATCTGGTATATAAAAAAAATTCAAGGTCATCAGTTTTCAGTAAAGATTGGAAACAGACTTTGTTGAAAACTCATTTGGGGTGTGTTTTGTGAAGTCACTGATCATTTTATACCTCCGTAACAATTTTTTTTATTTTAAAAGCAATCAACATACGGAACACCAATTGCGCAAGTTCAACTTGCACTTGACCGGTTATTATTTGTATTTAGAACCCACGCTGATGAAGTTAGTCGGATATATTATTTCTGCCTTCTCGATGCCATATACTGTCCGCAGCAGATTTTCAGGCAAGATTTGGCGCCCAACATGGGCCAAGAGACTACACGAGAGCACATTGCAACACTGCACAATAATTCAGTCAGTTGGATATAATTTGTTTTTTAAATCGTAATTTCTCTAACCCGATAATTTAAAATGATTTTAACTAGGAAAATACGAGTTCGAAAATATTTATTTCTTAGTAATAATATTAACTGGATAAAGAAATCTTCAAATCTAAATCGCATATAGAAGAACTAAATTGTCTTATTGCTTAAATTTAATACAACGTATTATTATTTATCATATTTTTTAAACGTTTCTACAATAAGCCACGTAATAAATTAGCAAAATTGGAGTGTTTCCGACAAAGTCATTATAACAGAGAACCTAATCATTTTTTGCCGAATTTAAGCTCAAATACGGATCACTTGACAGAGCATCTGATTAAGATGATGAATTAATTCAACTGTAACAAAATTGCCTGCCAACCTAATATATGGATTTTGGCAAGCCACAAATAATAGGAGTCATAATTTATCGAACTTAATTTAAACTCGGTGTATATAAAAAACTTAAATCTTTAAAGCCTTACTTTAGAAGAAAATATCGATCTAAAGAACTGATGTGCGGATCCGGATATCTGAACAGCTTTCAGTAATCCGAGCTTTAGCAAATCTTATAAATTGAAATTACAGAAAATTGCACAATAGTTCGGTCACTTCCGTGGAATTTGTTTTTTAAATCGTAATTTCCCCGATAATTTAAAATCATATTAACTAGGAAAATACTAGTTCGAAAAAATTTATTTTTTAGTAATAATATTAACTGGATGAAGAAATCTTAAAATCTAAATCGTATATAGAAGAACTAAATTGTCTTATTGCTTAGATTTAATACAACTTATCATTATTTATCATATTGTTTAAACGTTTCTACAATAAGCCACGTAATA
This sequence comes from Pachyrhynchus sulphureomaculatus, assembly GCA_019049505.1. Taxonomy (NCBI): domain Eukaryota; kingdom Metazoa; phylum Arthropoda; class Insecta; order Coleoptera; family Curculionidae; genus Pachyrhynchus; species Pachyrhynchus sulphureomaculatus. The sequence goes on along the minus strand of CM032447.1, from coordinate 172,540,331 downwards.
AATTAGCAGAATTGGAGTGTTTTCCGACAAAGTCATTATACTGTACAGAGAACCTAATCATTTTTTGCCGAATTTAAACTCAAATACGGATCACTTGACAGAGCATCTGATTAAGATGATGAATTAATTCAACTGTAACAAAATTGCCTGCCAACCTAATTTATGGATTTTGGCAAGCCACAAATAATAGGAGTCATAATTTATCGAACTTAATTTAAACTCGGTGTATATAAAAACTTAAATCTTTAAAGCCTTACTTTAGAAGAAAATATCGATCTAAAGAACTGATGTGCGGATCCGGATATCTGAACAGCTTTCAGTAATCCGAGCTTTAGCAAATCTTATAAATTGAAATTACAGAAAATTGCACAATAGTTCGGTCACTTCCGTAGAATTTGTTTTTTAAATCGTAATTTCTCCGATAATTTAAAATCATATTAACTAGGAAAATACTAGTTCGAAAAAATTTATTTTTTAGTAATAATATTAACTGGATGAAGAAATCTTAAAATCTAAATCGTATATAGAAGAACTAAATTGTCTTATTGCTTAGATTTAATACAACTTATCATTATTTATCATATTGTTTAAACGTTTCTACAATAAGCCACGTAATAAATTAGCAGAATTGGAGTGTTTCCGACAAAGTCATTATAACAGAGAACCTAATCATTTTTTGCCGAATTTAAACTCAAATACGGATCACTTGACAGAGCATCTGATTAAGATGATGAATTAATTCAACTGTAACAAAATTGCCTGCCAACCTAATTTATGGATTTTGGCAAGCCACAAATAATAGGAGTCATAATTTATCGAACTTAATTTAAACTCGGTGTATATAAAAACTTAAATCTTTAAAGCCTTACTTTAGAAGAAAATATCGATCTAAAGAAATGATGTGCCGATCCGGATATCTGAACAGCTTTCAGTAATCCGAGGTTTAGCAAATCTTATTAATTGAAATTACAGAAAATTGCACAATAGTTCGGTCACTTCCATAGAATTTGTTTTTAAATCATAATTTCTTTAATTCGATAATTTAGAACCATAATATTAACTGGGAAAATACAAGTAATAATATTAACTGGATGAAGAAATTCTTAAAATCTAAATCTTATGTAGGTGAACTGATTTGTCTTATTGCTTAGATTTAATACAACGTATCGTTATTTATCATATTTTTCAAACGTTTCTAAAATAAACCACGTAATAAATTAGCAAAGTTGGAGTGCTTCCGACAAAGTCATTATAACGGGCAACCTAATCATTTTTTGCCGAATTTAAGCTCAAATACGGATCACTTAACAGAGCATCTGATTAAGATGATGAATTAATTCAACTGTAACAAAATTGCTTGCTAACCTAATTTATCGATTTTAGCAAGCCACAAATAATAGGAAGCATAACTTATCGAACTTAATTTAAACTTGGTGTATATAAAAACTTAAATCTTTAAAAAGCTTACTTTAGAAGAAAATCTCGATCTAAAGAAATGATGTGCGGATGCGGATGCGGATACGTGAATAGTTTTCAGTAATCCCAGCTTTAGAAAATCTTATGGATTGAAATTACAGAAAATTGCACATCCTTAATAAATTTAAGTATTTGTTAAGAATACATACTTTGTACTTTGAAGAGGAAGTTTTTATGTGGGTTAAAGCTCATACTAATCTTTCTTTAATAAAATGAGAGATGTATCAACGTTTAAAGAAAGCAATTGCTAATGAAAGATTTATATGCTACATATAATTCTCTAAATAACAAAATGAAAATTATAATGACAAGAGGAGAAACAAAACCCATATCTATAAATGAAGGGATACGGCAAGGAGACTTACATGATCCAACACTGTTCAACATAATAATGAATGAAATAATAGAAGAAGTAAAAAATACGAGGAGGATACAGAATGGGACCTAACAAAAATAATATACTATGTTACGCTGATGACGCATTACTGATAGCAGACAATGAAGACAATCTACAAAGGCAACTCCACATATTTAAGACAAGAGCTAAAACATACAACATGAAGATCTCTGTGGAAAAAACAAAATGCATGGTGATTAGTAGACAGCCTTGAGGGTGCAAACTGGAAGTGGAAGGCAGAAGCATGGTAGAGGTGATGACTTTGACACACCTTGGAATTGACATAACGAGCGACAGGAACATAATATCAAAAGTAAGAAAGCAGGCAATGAAAGCATCGGAAGTCAGTGGCTGCTTAAGAGAATCCATATGAAATAATAAACATATGTCTTCAGAGAGTAGAATTAGAGTATACAAAACAACTGCGAGATTGATTTTAACCTACGCGACAGAAACCCGAACAGACCCTAAAAGAACAAAGCAGATAATACGTAATGTAGAAAAGTAGACTTTAAGAACAATACGGGGCATAATACTCAGAAACAGACATACAGTAGCATCCAGGGTATTAATAAATAGGTAAAGGACAAAATGCTGCCTGACCGACTCGCTAACATCTGCAAAAATAACAAACCGTTCAGTAAATGACCGACAGGAAGACCAGAGAAGAGATGGAAAGATAACCTACTAACAAAAACAACAGAAAGAGAATAAGAGGCAGGAGCCATCCTAGTCATGCGAAGAAGAAGACGATGTAATTCTCAGTCGGATTATCAGATAACTATGTATTTATACACATTGGAAACTCAACATGCGCTGGCAACATAGATGAAATAACTACAGAAGGATCAGCAAGACAGATTTAGCACAACCCTATTCAGAAATTTCAAAAATTATTCTCATGCTCATTTGAACGTTCCGGGGAAATTTATTACAGCTAATGTACGACTTAGGTTTGACTCTGCGGCCTATCACGCTCATATTTAATTAGACTTATGCTTTTTATGTAAACCCATTATCTTAAATCACTAAAAATATAGTAATTATTTCTGTGCAAAATTTAAAAAATAGTAAAGTTGTTTATCCAACATTTCCCTTCCAAACAGAGAGCACTGAAGTAAGAACTCTGAAAGAAACATGTAACACGATACAAACGAAGCCACGGCTCTAATTCTCCTCTCTCACACTATTAACCTTTTATATGGTATGTTTTACCAAAACTAAATATGCTTAAAATTTGACTATTTAAACAACCAGAAACCAGGAAAAATTCTGCTATTCAACTTATACCATATTTAACGATACGTATCCCTTTCACCTCCTTCGCCTGGAGTAATATCGCTCCTACGTAAGGCTCCTTTCCTACTTCGAGTATTGTATCTTTACCACATTTGATATCGATATCACCTTTCGTTCGAAAGTTATGGTAGTATCCGACAGATAAAGACAGGAACTGGCAGAAATTAGAAACTATGTTTTTTGTAGTTCAGGGACTCTGGTACATAGAGAAATGAATCTGGGAGGTTGATTTTGCACGAATATAATACTTCTCTTTAGCAAGGCTTTTTTTTTATGGGTCTAGCACACGTGCTGCAGGGAAGTCCCTAAAGCGCTCCAGGAGCGGCACGAGTGCGGAAAAAGCGATTCACGTTGTTCTTGAATCGCTGTAAATTGTACTCGGTGGGAAACACAGCGCTGGGCAAATTATTCCAAAGGGATGACGTTCTACATATAAAAGATTGCTTAAAAAGCGTTGTACGCGGAGTAACAAGCTGAACCTCATACGGATGCGAAGCACCAGCGCGATGTGTATTTCTAACATGCACCGCTTTGGGAGGAATTAAGCGGGCTACATCCTTCGAACACTTTCCATGAAAATACTTGTAGAACAGACTCAAGTCGCCAACCATTCTTCGATGTTCCAGCGAATCAAGGCCGCCGGTCAATTCCGGGTCCCCAATCAGACGGACCGCTCTTCTCTGAACAGAATTCAACAAATGCAGTGTATGTTTGGGAGCGGAGCCCCAAACGTGGGAGCAGTATTCCATAGTTGGTCGAATTTGGGCTTTGTAAAGAATTAACAGTTGTTGTGGGGTGTAAAGCTTTCTGGTTCTAAATAATATTCCCAACTTTTGAGAAGCTCTGCTTGCTATGCCTGCAACATGTTCATGCCAAGACATATTTGCTCCCAAACTAACCCCCAACAAATTGAGCGACGATGCTAGGGGAATGGAGTGCCCGACATAACTATGTCGGGTTCAGCAACGTTAAATTCCACTTGGTTACTGTCACCCCGAGATAGAATTTCTTCCAGGTCTTTGTTAAGTTGAACGACCTCCTGCTGTCTGCAGATATTCGCCTGAGCAGCCGATGTCCGAGCGTTCAAGGTGAATGAAGAGACAAGCGTACTGTCATCTGCAAAGCTATAGATTGGATTCCCGGTCTTTTCCGGACGGAAATATTCCCTTTCTGTAGGATAGGTTAAAAAGTCTACAGAAAACTGGTGTTAGTTCCCTTGCACAGTTTTTGAGAACTATGGCAGGTATTCCGTCAGCGCCAGAAGCCTTCTTGGTGTCTAGCTTCATTAAAATACGCTTTATGATGCGCTGTCTGAAGACAACATCGGGCATCCTTGACTGCAATATGGGAATAGTAGGTGGTGTTTTTCCTTGGAAATCGACAGTAGAATGTGAAGCAAAGAATTCAGCCAACAAGTTCGCTCTCTCAACAGATGTGGTTGCAATGGAATTATCTGGCCGTGTGAGTGGTGGTATGGTGGATTTGGTAAAATTTTGACTAACTGCCTTAGCGACTGCCCAAAAGGACCTGGAATTGTTGGGACAAGCGAGAAGTTTGTTTCTAATTCGTTGATTGTGTGCCTCCTTGGTTTCGTCGATAATTCCCTTGCATCTGTTCCGGGCATGAACAAAGATGTTACGATTTACGGTGTTAGGATTTTCACGCCATTGTCGGTAGGCAATATGTTTAGAAGCAACAGCTTCTTTGCATTTTCGGTCGAACCAAGGCTTGCCGTTGGAGGAGCATTTCTTCGAAAAAGGGATGTAAGCTTCCATACCAGCCAAAATAACATCGAAGACCTCCCTGGCGCAGTCAGATGGGTTATCGGATCGAAAACAAACGTCCATCCAAGGGAAAGTTGGAAAATATTCCACGAGATCTTCCCATTTAGCAGATTTGTAGTGCCAAATCTTACGCGGCCTAGGCGCCTCTCTGTCACTGATTGGCAGGATACTCGATGTCGAAAGCAGTTTATGGTCGGAAGAACCTAACGGCGGATTTACGGTGACCGTGTAAATCTCCGGATTGGTGGTTAAAAACAGATCAAGAAGACTAGCGAACTCCCCATCTCGATCAGGGATCCGTGTTGGTTCGTCAATAAGCTGAGTTAAGCCATAACTGATTGAGAATGATTCAGCTTCACGACCTTGTTCGTCGATAGTATTTGAATATTTAAGCCAGTTGATATTGTGGACATTAAAGTCGCCCAGGATGGCAATTTCGGCACTTGGATAGTTACTTTGTAAATGATCGATGGTGTCTGCAAGAGAAGCGAAAAGTGTTCGAAAATTGGTATCACTTGGTGGTCGATACAGGATACAGATGAACCTTGTGGTTTGTTGAGTCGTTATTTTTAACCACATAACATCAAAGTTTGGGGGCTCCAGAGCTTCTTCTCGTTGACAAGAGAGGTCGCTTCTGACAAAAAGACAGATTCCAAAGTTACGCCTAAATCGGGAATAGAAGTCGTACCCAGGATAAAGATAGTTGACCGTGCTGGTCGATGGTCTGACCTTGGTACATGAGGTTTATTTGATTGCAGGTGTTGATGCACTGAATTTATGTTCGAGTTTATACCTCGTATGTTGCAAAAATCTATCTTAAAATTATGATGTCTGCAAGTCGACACCTCCGAACCAGCCCCCACCCGAAGATCCGAACGGGGGGTCATTCTACCTCCGGAACTTCTAGCATCCAGGCACTTCATCATGCTCTTTGGTCCCACAGTAGTTAATGTGGAATTTTCCTGTTCTGTCACATGTTTATCTTTGCCTTCTTTGGCTTTGATCCAGGGGGTGTTATTATTGGGTAGTTTGGGTTCTGACCAGATACTTTTCCAATGATCTGCGAGTTCTTGTTTGTTTGGTGGTTCGGTCACTGCTGTCTGTTTGCTGTGCATAGTTTTTTCGGTAGAACTGTGTTTGGCTTCTTCGGAAGAGGTTGTTGGTATCTTTCCTCTCGTTTGGTTCTTTGTATCTACGGAGTCTTGCCGCATATACGGATAATTTTTGTTTCAGAGTATCCAGGATTTCTGGCAGTGTTCTGTTGGGAGACCCGGACTTGATCTTGTTTATACTCTGTGTGACTCGTTTGGACACGTTCCCGTTGATAAACTGGGTAAGGCGTCCTAGATATCTCCTGATGTTGTTGATTTTGTTTTCTATTCTTATTTGCCGTTTGAATTTTGGTTTTGTGCTGTTGGGATTTCTTTGTCGTTGCGGGAGTTTTTGATTAAATACTTCGTCGGTTGCGTTTGGGATTGATGGTGGTGGGTCTAGGCGGCGAGTGATTCCCTTCTCAGTGGTTTCTTTGTCAGGACTTGAGCTTTTATCAAAGCAACGCATGGTGTGTTCGTTTGTTCCTGTAGTATAACTCATGCGTTGCCCTGATTTTCCCGCCTTGGTGGGTGTCGGCTTACTCGCCGGCACAACACTTTTGGCAGGTCCATTGTCAGTTGCCCGGTCTTCATCGTTTTAGTCGAGCTGCCATTTCCCGCGACGTCCTCGACCGTTACGTCGCTCGCCCGATGCTTCTTTTATTGGTCTACTGTTGTTTGGGATGTTTTTAGTGTTTTGTGGTGTCAGAAGCTCAAAGTGTCCCGACATTGGGTTGCCTGTTAGTAGTAGAAGGTAAATAGTTTCGGTGTGTTTTCTTGTGCTTATTATTGTTGGCTTGTCCCTATAAGTTATTTTTGTATCTCTTGTTCTTCGTTGTTTTGAGAAGATATGAAAGTTGCTATTCTGGGTCTCCGAGAGGGCAAGTATCTCTAGGTTCATTCCATAGGTGCCATTTTTCCTCATATAGTTATAGTAGTTATTGGCTATTAAATTTTCGACATGTTCTGTGTTGATCAGATGATTTACAATTTCAAGGGATAGTCTTGTCGTTTTTACACGAAACCAATATTAAACTTTTAGTTTTTATCCATATATGTTTCTTTCCTGGTAGAAACGCTATATGATCCCAAATTTATGTGTTACCCGCTTGCCCACTGGTTTGTTTTGTAACACTATAATCGACCGACCCAGAGCGACAAGCTGTCTACATCCCCGGTTCCTAACAAACTTCTCATTATCTATAGCGTAGCCAAGGGAGATCAAGGGGCATATGCCGTCTTTGCCTCCATGGATGCGGAAATGAGCGCCCCTTAGAAACAAGGAGGTTTTTATTGGAGATTCTTTTCGGTGAAAAATATCCATCCCCTAGTCACCGATTTTTAAACTGGGTTTAAATTTTTAGAGTTCCACTGTAAGCAGATAGTATTTTTGTAAAAAATCTCCACCTTCCTATCATAAATTTTAGTTTACTGGGTGATATGTCGGAATCTTGTTCGTCTGGACCCCACAAACGTGATTGAAATAGCCGAAATTTGAGCTCGATTAAATGACTTTAACCCGTGCCGCTCGTCGCTCAAAGTTTGAAAAAAATCCAAATTTTTGGCCAAAAAGCTGACATATGGAGCCATAACTCCAGAACGGTAAATAATAGAAACACGCTTAATATCTCAAAAGAAATGTTGTTCTTCAAAATTTATATTCTATACGTAATTGTTGTTATTTTAAGTCAAACCCGAGTTACAACAGCCTTTAGACCCAAAAACGTGACGTGGTACCACTAGGAGCATACTTCGTATATTTTGTTATTAAGTGATAATTTTGCTTTTTTTTTGGTATATTTTTGAGTTTAAAGTAGAAATATAATAAAAAAACAAGTAATATTGATAAGTCTAATGGCATTTTTTATTTTAAAATATAAAAATTAGGTATATAATACATACAAAACAGACACAGAAAAGATACAGACGTAGTACCTACATGAGTTGATAATTTTACATAGTTATCTAATCTATTCTAGAGCTTTTGATAAAGTAGTTTTTGAAACGTCAGGATATAATGCTCGGCATTTACTTACAACTTGCAGGACATATTGCTTTTGGTCTTCATCTTTTGTCAGAAGGTCGTTAAAGTCGGTTATTAATTTAACACCACGCTCAGCCATATCATTAACTACTTTTAATGTTTTGACATTTTTCAATCCTTTTTGGAAGTCATTATTTTGAGGCCAGGTGTTTGGATGTTGTCTTAGGAAATCTGTTTTTATATCAAATTGGTCAAACAATGTAAACGTTTCTTTGGTAAGTAAATTTACCAATCCTCCATCAACTACCTCTTTTAAGTTTTCTTTCCTAACTTTTGGATTTACAACCCTAGCATGCTGTGATGGTTCGTCTGTGCTACTGAGCAATTTATTAGCCATTAACAACTTTTCATCGTCTGTAATGGTGGGATCAAAAAACGATAATCCCCACCAACTTTGCATTCAAATACCACAAATGGTTCGAAAATTTGGTCAGGGCTATTTCTGCAATGTCGTTGTCACATTCTTTATAGTCTAACAGACTATGCAAAATACCTAAATCTTGCTTTGGTGCAAGATGAGCTTTTGGAGCATTGAACCAAGCTTTACAATAAATTTTAACTAGGAAAACAGAAATGGCACGCACACTTTCTTCTTCTTTAGACATCTTAAATTGACGACGAAAAATGAACATTTTTAAGCAGTAAATAGCCTTTGCCATCCACCTAGCGTGATGAATGGCTCCTGGAGTTCTAAAACCCACAATATTGCCGTCTAGTGATCCAACAAATATGAGAACCAACTGCAATAGCGCCTTGTAGTCATCTCTGGGGTGGCTCTCAGTTAATTTGGTCTCGAATTCAGCAGTAACATTTGCAATTACTTCTGGAGTTAGCTGCTTTTGTATTAGATTGTCACTGATACCTGTGTCGTATTTTCCTTTGTCTATCTTGGGCCACGCAGTGAGGAATCTCTTAAAAATGTCTGGATGAGGTCCAGTGGTTGATCCCATTTTTGTGTCGAATACGCCTCTTAACAGAATTTCCAAGATATGGTGACGGCAAGCTAGGTATAACAATTATCTTCCTAACATTTGCTCCAATATGACGCATGCTCCTTTGAGTCTTCCCGTGTTGGATGCTGTAGTGTCGAAGCACATCGCCTTGACGGTGTTGAGAAGACCCCATTCATGTAGGCATTCATATACGGCTACGGCTTGCTCCTCTCCAGAGCTGTTTGCTGTTACAGGAACTCCCAGCAGCTGTTCCTTTTCGCCATATGAAATAGCTATAGCTTTTCGCTCACATTGTTCATTTTTTAAAACACCCGGTAAAAATTTACCGTCCCAATGGACAACCACGGGCTCTTTTTCAGGAATGTTTACTTTATCAAAAATTTTTTTATTATATTGTTCTCTGAATATTTGCCTTCTATCATGTAATAAAGTTTTCGAGACTTTGTACTCAAGAGGGTCAAGGTTTAGTGCTTCTAGAGTAGCTATTAAAATTCTCGTGGCATTTCTGTCGGATACCTTACATCGATCTAATAAAATGGACAATTTCATGTTTAAAATCTCTTTAACGCCCCTTGCAAATGAAACTTTCATCCTCTTGCTCTCAGATGGTCCTGAATCTTCTGCAGCTTCTTCAGGGATGTCCATTTCCTCCAAGCTCTCAAGTTCCTGGTAGATGCTGTCCTCTTCAGTGTCTTCTTCTCCTTCTTCGAACTTGTCTTCATCATCCGTCTCTAAGAAGCAACAAAAGAAAGAGAAAAAAAAAGACTATAAAAACTTGTCGTTTTAGCAGAATAGTAATAATACATAGGTACTAAATTACCTACTTCTAATTATCAAAAGGTATTATTTAAAAAATATAAACTCAATCATAAAGATGCCAAATCATGCTCTCATGTACAATTTTCTTTCAATTATAATGAAACTATTTACTTATTTGTTTATCTATTTTTTAGAATACTAATAATAAAAAAAAACTCACCAATATCAAAAGTTGCTTCTTGGATTTGTCGGTTCATTTTTGCAAGTTCCTTTTGCACCTTGATTTCTTCAGCTCGAGAGAACTTGAGATCCACTCCAGTCATGGAACCTGGGCGGCCCCTCTGCCTCTGTTTCACGAGAAACGCCTTATCTTCCGATTTCATCAGAGCCAAGGCATCTTGTTGAGCAATATCAAAGAGATCATCCAACTTTTCAACAAACTGTTTAAATTTGTTCTTGGCCGTTTTCGATGTTTTCTTCCGGTCTTTTTGAAGAGTTCTCCACTCGGCGTGAAGTTTTTCCCAGCTTAGTAATTGCATCTTGCTCATGTTTAGTCGAGATTCGAGCTTTCTTCCAAATAATGAACACTTCTCGTATTGTAAGTTTTGCTGATTCTCTTACAGTTAATTTCACAGTACGTAAATTATAAAATAAAGCACACAAAACTTGACGATTTGAGGGTAGTTTACAACTGGTGATCTGGTGAATGGGATAGCCCACAAAAAATATTTTATCCTTGGTCCGGCTTTGTTTGATGTGGATACCATTTCAGAGGCCAATAGGTAAATAACAGTTAACTTGGAAAATGAAACAAAATATATTGCAAACTTTAATTTCAATAAAATGTTTTCAAATGTCTTTTAAAATAATACTATAATAGTTATAAAAACAATAACACACACACTTGGAAAATTAAAAACAAAAAAACTGTTAAAATATCTTCACTAGATAATTGTTCGATCTAACCAGCTCAAAGGCACTTTAGAAACTAAACTGAATAAATAAAAGGTTGGTTGTACGCTGAAGTAAAATCACCATCCCTAAAATAGAAATTAGATTCACCCTCCTTTTTACCTGTCAAACGGGTCTTTCTTTGGTAAACTAGTCAGGTAATCCCCATATAATAAAAGATTAAATTTGAACAAAAGGCTCTTTATGTTTGAAAATTGAGTTCCAAAATACTTTTTAACAAAAAAATGTTAATTCCGAGACACATTATGTAAAAACCCGTAAAATTCTTAGAATACTCCCAAACTGGCTCCTACTGGTACCAGGTCACCTTTTTGGGGCTAAAGGCTGTTGTAACTCGGTTTGACTTAAAATAACAACAATTATGTATAGAATATAAATTTTGAAGAACAACATTGCTTTCTTTTGAGATATTAAGCGTGTTTCTATTATTTACCGTTCTGGAGTTATGGCTCCATATGTCAGCTTTTTGGCCAAAAATTTGGATTTTTTCAAACTTTGAGCGACGAGCGGCACGGGTTAACGTCGTTTAATCGAGCTCAAATTTCGGCTATCTCAATATCTGGAAAGAGGAATCGTTTTGTGGGGTCCAGACGAACAAAATTCCGACATCGATTTTTTGCGGTCACCCTAATATATATATATATATATATATATATATATAAATATATATATATATATATATATATATATATATATATATACATATATATATATATATATACATATATATATATATATACATATATATATATATATATATATACATATATATATATATATATATATATATATATATATATATATATATATATATATATATATATATATATATATATATATATATACATATATATATATATATATATATATATATATATATATATATATATATATATATATATATATATATATATATATATATATATATATATATATATATATATATATATATGTATATATATATATATGTATATATATATATATATATATATATATATATATATATATATATATATATATATATATATATATATATATATATATATATATATATTAAAACCTGAAGTAATCGACCTCGAATCCCTTTGTTGGTGCCTGGTAAACTAAATCCACATCTTGGCTTGTCTTTGCCGGCGGCAACTTCTTAAAAGTTATACAGGCCAAATAAAATGTTATTATATCTCAGGTCAGTAATAAGAACAAAATTCGTTATGATGAAATTTTATTTTCAAAATAATCTTGAAAATAAGTTTTTAACTTATATTCCAATGTTTAATATCCTATCTTTTAAAAATAGTACACGCAAAACCTTTAAAAATATTAATATTTATAATTACATAATTTATTAACGGTCACTTGAACCTCTTGTGAAAATTGACATAATTTTCCCCCCCATATTTATGTGTTATTTTGCACTTTTCATTTCAATTTATTTAGATATACAGGAATAAATATGTAACTTTATCTTTAAGAAGAACTCATTTAATAAAAATTATTCTATATTTAATAAACGTTTAATTCAACGTCAAATTATTAATTAAATTAAGCAAATTAAATCACCGTATTTAGTACAATAACGGAACCCTAATACCCTTCTAAATATTCAATTTCATTAAAACGAAGATACAAAATATTATATTCACTTTTCCAAGTCTCAAACTCCTTAACCTAAGTAAACGATCTCGTTAGGGTTGGATAAATCCATCAACAACCTTCTTAATCAGATTGCAAGTCAAATCACCCGTATCGAAGGGCTTTTACCCTTATTTGGCAAAAAATCGAGCACGAGTGCTTCATAATAGAGTTGTCAAACCCACTCTATGTTCGTTTTTGCTGATAATATGTATTTTTTATTAAAAATGTTATATAAATTGCATAATATTAGTTTCCTACATGCGCCTAGTGTGTATATATATATATATATATATATATATATATATATATATATATATATATATATATATATATATATATATGCCGATTTGTCTAGAAAAGTAAGAAAAATATTTTTTTTCATAAAAAAAAATGATACAAATTTAAGCTTTAAGATACTATTTAACCCTTGTTTTGTAATGTTTCGAAAATATACAAATCGCTAAATAAAGTTAGCAGGTTAATATGATTTAAAAAACATGAAAATATGTGTGCATACCATAAATACCATCGTAGACTTCTTATTTCAGTGAATAACTGCAAAAAAAAAACGAAAAACGTTTAATATAGTAAAAATCATTACATCAAAAGCAACTGCATAAAAAAATTAAAAGTATTGCTCGTCAATAAGTAATGAGGAAACAGACCCTGAAGTTTTATAGTTTTTCAGCAGGCACACCAAATTTAATGTCAGAAACAAGAGACTGACGTCTTGATAATAACCTGCACTGTTACAGTGTACTGTGCTTAATATATTTTTTTTATTATTAGTTCATGCTATGGTTATTTCACTCTAAAGAAGCATCAGATGCTGTAGAAATAAACTATATTTGACGTTCAGGGTTTTTACTAAAAAGATTAATACATAAAAGAGCCGAAATTTAACCTACATAAATAATTTTCTATTCAAAGCCCAAAATTTTTGGTAATGCCACGAATCACTATATTACCGTTAAAAAATTGTTTAACTTTTATTATAGTTTCATTAACGGCACGATACCGTAAAAAATCCTATAGCTAACTGGTAAATCCTACACCACATAAAACATGATGTAAATTCCGGATAAAGGAAAATGAAATACATAAAATAAATATCACAAAGTTGAATATTCATTTTTAAACGCAAACATAATAAAGTTACTAGCTATTTATTCTTGAGAAACTTTAATTTTTTACAAAAAATTTTACCAATTAGCGATAATACTCATAGAGTTGTCAACTGTAGCGATAAAAGCTGTTGCTCTAGTTAAGTTGTAGAACCAGCTCTTCGCGGTTATAGTATCACGGCATAAGTTCTTATTCAAATTCATAACGTCATTACTTTTGATTTCATTTTTAGCATTTTATGTTAAAAATTTATAGTATAAAAACTCTTTTTTCGTATGTAGATGTAAACTTTTACAAATAGAATTAGATTTAGGTTATGTATTGAGATAGATCTGTAAATCGCTATTTTTCCTTATTTTTTCAATCATACCTGAACAGCCTAATTTAGATATAACTGTAGAGTTAAGTAAATTTTGTAGCAACTACTGAAACATGTTTAACAAATGTGAAAGTTAAATAAACAAAATATATTTAATTCAAATAATCAGGTTACTTTTTAACTTATTGTTAATTGGGAGTATATATTATTGAATGATATAAGTAATTTCTTTAGGAAATTTAGGAAAATTGTTTTTTTGTTTTGACAATTATATGATTGAACTATATTTCACTTACCTTGTTCCGTAGTGTTCATCCATTGATTGACATCGCCACTCTTCATAAATTCAGTAATCTTATACCGAATTTTGGTAACTAATGCGTCAGTCTATGACAGTCATGCTTTTAAACGCGAACCTATTTACTGATGTGCTCAGTTATCTATGCATCTTTTCAATAGTCTTGTAAACAGATCAAAAATATCTAAAACACCGAAGTTCAGTTGGTTCACTATATAGACAAATATAGATCATCCCTGTATTTTTCATTTCCAAAGCAGTTAGTTGTTTGTCGCTAAAGTTCATTATTATTCCGTCCATTAATTAGTATTTCCAGCTTATTATTATTAGTTAGATATAATACATTTTTAAATCATTTTTGTAGTTTGTAAGTTTTTATTTTGGTTAATACAATGAATTCTTTTACATGATAATAAGACCGAACATTTAAATGCAAATATTATTTTTACTCTATCGATACTTTAACCATTCCCTGCATAAGTCTCGCTATTACTGGTCAGCTGATTTAATCTTTTTAAATAGTACATGTATGGCCTAGGTTCGTCTCTTGCATTTTATCTTCGTGAATTTCTAATACCGCGTGTAATTTAGCTGTAATAACGCTATTGATTTATAAGAGTTTTTTTACAAGCTTTTAGTACTTGTTAATAAATATATGAGAATCTGCATGTACGGTATGTTAACATCGTCTTTCCCAATGGCAAATATATGTTGGGTACAATGACCTCATTTTTATGTAATTTTTTTACTGATAAGAAATTAGTTGGTAAACTTAACAAAAATGAAGTAAATATCATTTTGGTTCTCCAATTTGGTTGAAACAGAAATATACTTTGAGAAATATTAACTATTATTATTATATTAACAAAAATCTTTTGATTTTTTAATATGAAATCCCGTTAATTCAAGTTAGTTCAAGCTAAAATCCCGTTAATTTATAAAAATATTTTTGGCCAAAAGTCAAATTCCTTTAAGGAAGAAATTTATATGTGGCAATATTAATCATAAGCATCAGATTGAGAGAATAAATGGGAATTTTACCAAATTCTAAGTATCTTCAAAGTTACATTCCAATACAGAATGTTATTTAGTTAAAAAAAGTTTGGCATAACAAAACTCAGCTTGACGGGTCTTGCCAAAGTAACATTCGAGTACCGAAACAATACATTCCAACTCCATACAACACTTGGAAGATTATTTTTTAAACTAACTCTGAAGGAAAACTCGCATGCCTTAAAAAAATTATGCATAACTATATTAATAAATACACACGTCGAGCGTTTCTAAAGTTGTTTCATTCCACCCAAAAAATTATTTTGTTTATGTCTCAAAAATCAACAGTACGATAGTTTTCAGGTTACCATCTTAGGAAAATTTTCGGCCTCTGAGATCTGATGAACAAGAAGCATTCACACTGGATGTTGTAACTTAGTGAATCCACAGCCTTTGGTAATGGCTGAACTGTGCGAATCTTGTGAACTCTGCAGCTTTGGTTCTCCATGAATTCTGACATTTTTCTCTAATGCTCTGTTCCGGTTTTGAATCATCCGTTCTTACACTTATCCATTATGTGTCCTCTCTTTTTCAACATATTCATTAATCGAAAGTCCTTTGCAAAAAACGGTCGTCATCAACTAATAGCTGAATTTTTGCCTTCTTTAAGATGGAGAGCCCTTTTGTACCTATTGCACCGACTCTTTCTTCGTAGAAGGATCCCAATAGAACACTGAAGTCTCGTCGCCTATGATAATTCACGAAAAATAATTCGCATCTTTCTCTAAGACAGCCAAATGTTTCTTTACAATTTTCTTTTCACGCTAATTTCTATCCTGATGTAAGATTTTGTGGATCCATCGTGTAGAAACTTTTTTCATCTTTAAAACTTTGTGCACAATCCTGAAAACTGTAGTTTTGAATAGTTCAACATCTTTGACATTATTTGAATCTTCATTCGTCAATTTGACAGCAACAAATCCTTGACAAACCTTATAGTTCTCGCCTCAACTGGTCTTCCTGATCTTAGGGCATCCTGAATTGAATCTTGGTTCCATCGAAACTCTTTAGGACAACAACTTACTTGAGTATAAGATGACTCATCATTGCTGTACACCTGGAACTTCTTTTATGAATAACTGATCCATTTCTCTCTTTAATGAGAAACTTCTCCACTGTACGATGTTCTGAATCACCCATATTTCGGAAAAAAAAAACAAGTAAAAACAGCAAAACTTGTACAAAATTTCGGCAAAGAACTTAGAACAGGGACAGTCATTTGAAAACCAAACAATTTTCTTAAATAACATTCTTTTCATCGCTAAGTAAGTAACTTAAAAATATAAAAAAAAAAACGACCAAGTACCAGTTTGACTTGCAGCACACATTCATCTTCAATATAAGAATTACCAGCAATATATAAAAAGCGGGACATCTTTGTAGTAAAAGTTTAAAACAAATAAAATCATTTTGTCTCAGTACCTATCCGTTAGTCACCAATCATCATGATATTACTGATTGCACCGAATACGTATATTTCGTAGCTATTAGTCCCGATTGAATTCACAACTTTCCACGAAAAAAACTTCACCATATTGTCAAGCCGAATTGCTTTTTTAATCTAGATAAATTAACAAACGTAATGCCCTCATGATAATTTTCGCTCTACACTTTATGGAGAATATTTCAGAATTTTTTAAAAATGGACCCCGGCACATTTCTTACAGAAATTAGCTTTAGGTCAAATTAGTCAGAAATTGAATATGTTGTAGATTTTGACCTCCTGATCAAAAGTTCTCATGGGACCAACGTTTGAAAATGGACAGTTTTTGAGATTGAGTCATTTATAGGGATCCTTATGGGGATATATATTCGATAATGGTTTGAGGTGATTGATTTCAACGCCTTTCTGCATATAAACGTGCATGATATATCTACCTACCTACCCTGAATGTGTGGGGACTCACAATAAATAATCACCCTGAAAGTAAGAGGCGAGGGGACTCGCAATAAACAAGCATCCTGAAGGAATAATATACTTGTTACGTCCACCTCATTTATCCTGGGTCGTGCTGAAAACATGATTAAAACATGTTTTCCTTATTTCAATATATATGGTTATTTACATGTATGTACATGTTCGAAGGCATGTGCTTGCATTTCACTTAGGTATATCATGCTCGAATAACCACGATTTTATGTGGAAAGGCGTTGCAAATCACCCCAAACCAGTACCGAAGGGATATCTCCGAACCTTGATGCAATGAGAACTTTTAATCAGAAGGTCAAAACCTACAAAATATCGAATTTCTGACCAATTTGACCTAAAGCGAATTTCCGTAAAAAAATGTGCGGGGTCCTTTTTCGGTCAATACTTTTCGAGGTAGAAGGGGGGGCCGGCGATATTTGGCCATTTTTAGTGTTCCGTACGGAACATTTATAAGATCACTTCGGTGTCCGTCTGTTTGTCACAGCCAATTTTCTCCGAAACTATTTGACATAGAAATTTGGCACTAATATAGGAATTGATGGCCTCATCAGAGCCGTGTGGTTTTGGAAGTTAAATTTTTACTTAAGGCGTTAGTTTTCGGGAGTGAAATTGGAAGTGAAAAAAAAAATTTTTTACTAGGTCATCGAATGGGATGTCAAATGAACACCCCGTTATGTCGAAGAGTACTGATCAAAAAATTTTGAAAAAAATTCTGAAATATTCTCTACGGGGTGTAGATTATCACGAGTGCATTACCTTTATTAATTTATCTGGTATATTAAAAAAAAAACAAAAATTTCAAGGTCATCAATTTTCAATGAAAATCGGAAACAAACTTTTTAAAACCTCATTTGGGGTGTGTTTTGTGATGGCACTGATCAATTTATACCTCCGTAACAAAAAAATTTATTTTAAAAGCAATCAACGTACAGAACACCAATTGCGCAAGTACAACTTGCACTTGAGCGGTTATTTTAAAATAATATGAAGAAAAGTTTGCATATTACATCGTATGTATTTTTGAACTATTTTCACAAACTTTCATTTGATATCCCACTGGATGACAATTTTTTTTCACTTCCCCCTACAAGCTAACCCCTTAAGTAAAAATTTAACTTTCGAAACTAGACGACCTAATTGGGCCAGCAATTTCTATATTTATGCTAAATTTCGACTTTCTGTGTCAAATAGTTTCGGAGAAAATCGAGTATGGCAGACGGACACCGAAGTGATCCCATAAGTGTTTCGTACGAAATACTAAAATCATCCTAATATTTTCGTACGAGACATAACTGGTGATTAGAGGCAGTTATTCTTTTATTTTTGTATATTTTGATTTGATTACCTTTAAAAATATTATCTTACATATATTCATTAGAATTAAAATTTTTCATATACAGTCGTTAAAACAAGAATCTTTCAGACACCCTCTAGGAAAATGCTTAGGTTTATAGATTGAGTGAAATTCAGTGTATAACACTTTTATATTACTTCTATGGCCTTTGAACATTAGGACAACTTTTTTATGCGATAAGTTGCGCGCATAATTTTTGCTTACCTATGTAGATCCATCAAAATAAAATCGTGAATTATATTCACTATTTCATGAATACTTTGTGGATATGCACAGGCAATAAAAAACTTGCCGCAACTAGCTGTTGCAACTAATAGCATCGAATTTCATTTCTGAAGACCTTGAAAAAATATAACGAGTTCCACAATGAGCAGGAAAGAAAGCTCACTAAGTCTATTAAACCGCTGTTTAATTTCAGGTTGAAGTCCACTGCTTTCTACTCACGGATATGCTTTTAATCTGTAAACCTTCAACTAAAAAAGGTGGCGCTACCATGAGGGTGATTCGTCAACCGTATTTGGTGGATCGATTAGTAATTCAGGAATTAAATCGAGAAACTCCAAGCCTAGCAGTCATTTATAGGAATGAGTTTGATATGGCAGTAGCGGCCTTTATTCTGCAGAATAACGATGCCAAAAAATTAAAGGTATGTAAAAAAACGAGGTGAAACATACAGATATTTAAGAAATGGATTTTTGGGTTCAGGAATATAGGCCCGAGTTCATTGTTCTCGGTTCTAAGGGAGAACCTAGTGTAAATGACCGAAGACTACATAATTTTTTCTACTTAGAATAAAATTGATTTTTGACTGAATTTAAAAAAACAAAATAAGTCAGTACTACGTCGCTGCAGTTATTAGACTGTGTATACTCCAGCGATAAATAAAAAACTAACTTTTTTCTTTGTTAATATACAGGATATTAAAATAGTTGCTTATACTGAAATAAATAAAATAATATAATAAATGAAAAAATTAATAAAAATAAAAAATAAATAAATAAACTTATAATGAAATGTGTTTGGGTAAAGTAAAGAAGCATTCACGACTTTTTCGTTCTGAGTTCGGACATTTTTATTTTTGTGAAAGTCTTATTTACTAGCCCGGTCTGGCGCCTTTAATTTAATTTATAACAATGTGGTCAAATGTTTATTTTTTTGAAAAGTAACATAACTTTTTGGATCAAAAATTTTTTCTTAAAGCAACCGGTTCTTTAAGTAAAAATATAAAAAAAAACTACTATTAATATAATTATAGTTAATGTAAAAATTTAACAATAGCATATCACTACTGAAAAAATTCGTAACAAACATTTAAAATTATAAGAATTTAATTTTTATTAAGTTTAAAGTAATATAGGAAGACCTTCATACTCGTGTACCATTTTTTTATAGTCCGCCTCTCCACACCCTTTTGTCTTCTTATATCTCTGATAATATATATTGACGGGATGTTATAATATCCGTCAACGTTGCCTAGTTGTCCAAGCATACATTTGTATTTCAGGGCGCTTTTAAGATAACGCGGTAGTGCTAACACAGGATTATTTCATTCCTGCATTAACTACTACCTAAAAATATACACACAAGACCCAGATGATTGCGGGAATCGAACCAGCGACCATTGGTTTAATATGCAGACTCTTAATTCATTACGCTATCAAAGTCGGAGAGGCCCCGCTATACTTCAGTTGATGTGGTTCGATATATACAAAGTATTATAAAAATAGTTTAATATATTGAAATGTGTAACTTCTGGAGTCAATGGAAGCACACGTATTACTTATTTTTATCAAATATAAACATTGCTCAAAATTTTATAAATCGTTGGACTGGGTAATTTTAAAAAGTAGAGCGCTGCTACTTGCAACCGAGAGAGAGCGCGAAGGAGTTCTAAAAGTAAACTGAACAGAGAGAACTGACTCCCATCAGTGAAATGTCAAAAACGTCTTACATGTTTGCGCCTGGAAATATTTTCCAAAAGTTTTGCGTGGAATATTGCAGACTGGCATTACAAAAATACCATAAGTGCGTCGTTGAAGTTGCTGAAGATGTGTGAAAATTAGTATTGTAAAAGTTTTTTTAATTAAACCAAAACAGTGATATTTTCTTAAGGTGGAATTTTAACCTATAAGGGTCGTATTTATGCATTGTTTACTAAGAAATTTTTAACTGTTAGGAAGAAATTGTTTGTTACTTAAACGCATACAAATATGCAATAATTAACTGATTGCAATACTACAGCAGGTCTATTGTAGAAAATTATATTTGTAAAGACAAATTCGCTCCACCGTCCATTTCCCATAAGTGTTCACAATTCAAATTTTTAGGTTTAGAGTCGATTATATAAGTTTGAAGACATGAGGGGAAGATTAAAAATGCATTAATTTTAAAGACTAACATATTTTCTTAGATGCAACATCAAAAAAAAATAGTAAAATTGCACATTAATTATGAGAATTTTTTTTTTGATCTATCTTGCCAGTTAAGTGCCGTCATCGACAAATTCAACTGCATTATCATCTTCAATGGGCGTGCTGTCCGGTACTAATCCTTTGTAAAATGCCTGAGCTTCGGGATTCACCAAGAACTCAGTAACATGTATTAAGTCCTTCAATTTAGCAGGTTTTATGGACCGTTACCACCTATCTTCTCCTTGTATTTACAAGATAACTATGATCTGTCTTGCCAAATGAAATCGTGCCTTGTATTCTACCTGTTTCCAGCTGTACAGGCAGTACTAAAACTCATTTCCGAAATAAAATGGACTCTGATATATATATATATATATATATATATATATATATATATATATATATATATATATATATATATATATTATATATATATATATATATATATATATATATATATATATATATATATATATATATATATATATACATATATATTTATATATATTTATATTTATATATATATATATATATATATATATATATATATATATATATATATATATATATATATATATATTATATATATATATATATATATATATATATATATATTATATATATATATATATATATAAATATATATATAAATATATATAAATATATATGTATATATATATATATATATATATATATATATATATATATATGTAAATATATATATATATATATATATATATATATATATATATATATAAATAACTTTTCACAAACTAAATAACTACAAATATTAATATTTTGTAAACTTGAGGATAGATAGTGAACTTTTTAGTACTTATCTCGTGTGAATAGTGTTTTTTATATTTTTTTTTTAACTTTAGGATATTGTTTGTGTATTATGCAGCCTATTTTGAAAAAGTGCTTTATTCAAAGTATGCTCCATCGCTTGTTACATATTTTTCCCATATTTCGGGCAATTTGTGAATACCACGCCAGTAAACATCTTCCCCTTTTGCTGCGAACCATTCATCGAGCCATTTTTTCACATCTTCGTACGAACCAAAGCGCTGCTCAGCAAGTGCGTAACCCATCGATGCAAACAAGTGATAATCGGAAGGAGCTAAGTCTGGTGAGTAAACCGCATGGGGTAGAACTTCCCAGCTGAGTGCTTCCAACGTGTCGCGAACTGGTTTTGCCGTATGTGATGGAGCATTGTCATGAAGAAAAATAACTTTGTGTTGCCTCTTTCGGTATTCTGGCCTTTTTTCAAGCAGCGAACGGTTCAAATCGGTCATTGTTATTGGTAACGTTTAGTATTAACCGTTTCACCAGGTTTTAACAGTTCATAATAGACCACGCCCCTCTGGTCCCACCAAACACAGAGCATCGTCTTTCTGCCAAAGTGATTCGGTCTTGCGGTCGATATGGATGGTGCGCCTGGGTCTACCCATGATTTTTTGCGCTTGGGATTCTCAAAATAAATCCACTTTTCATCCCCTGTAACTATACGATGCAAAAACGACTTCCTTTTGTACCGAGCGAGCAAAATGTCACACGTGTTTTTGCGCTTTTCCATTTGCCTGTCGTTCAACTCATGTGGTACCCATCTACCAGCTTCTGAATCATTCCCATCTCTCGTAGCCGATTGGAAAGAGCTTGTTGACTAACGCCCATTTGCTCGGTTGTTTTTGTGTTTGCGAATCATCTTCGTCCAACAATGCTTGCAATTCCACATCTTCATATTTTTTGGCGGTTTTCCTCTTCCTTGTCTGCAACATCGAAGTCACCACTTTTGAAACGCCGAAACCATCGTTCACACGTATCTTACGATGGAGCATGTTCACCATAAGCTTCTCGAAGTAATCGTTATGATTCAACAGCAGTTTTCTTCAAATGAAAACAAAAAATTAATGCTGTCCGCGAATGCTCTTTGTTCGGTATAAATTTCGACATATTGAACACTACACTATGCAGACACTTTTCCAGTTTATCACTCGTGCGCGTCTGACACTTGTTGATGACAAAACAAAATGACGCAGGATCAAGCCATGTCCACCATACCACCACTCACACGGCCAGATAATTCCATTGCAACCACACCTGTTGTGACAGCGTACTTGTTGGCTGAACTCTTTACTTCGAATTCTACTGTCAATTTTCAAGGAAAAACACCACCTACTATTCCCATATTGCAGTCAAGGATGCCCGATGTTGTCTTCAGGCCGTGCGTCATAAAGCGTATTTTAAAGAAGCTAGACACCAAGAAGGCTTCTGGCGCTGACGGAATACCTGCCATAGTTCTCAAAAACTGTACAAGAGAACTAACGCCAGTTTTATGTAGACGTTTTAACCTATCCTACAGAAAGGGAATATTTCCGTCCTGCTGGAAATGTGCCACGGTTCAGCCGATACCTAAAAAGGCAAGAAGACCTTGCCAAATAACTACCGACCAGTCGCACTGCTTTCAATCATATCGAAAGTCAAGGAAAAGGTTATCAATGAGCATCTTCTAAAATATCTTGAACGATTCAATATTATTAGCGATCACCAATATGGTTTTCGTAAACGCAGATCAACAGGAGATCTTCTGGCTTATGTAACACATGTTTGGAACAACGCAATTGAACACTTTGGAGAAACTCGAGCGGTTGCTTTTGACATATCCAATCCGTATTTGACACGATGGACTCTTGGCTAAGTTACGCTCTTATGGTATGTCTGAAAGGTTCTGTTTGTGGCTCTCATGTTTCCTCAGAGAGCGTTCTTTACGAGTAGCGGTCGACGAATTTCTTTCTAACACCCTCACTATCAACGCCGGTGTGCCCCAGGGCTCCATACTGTCTCCTACTCTATTTCTCATTTACATTAACGATCTGCTGGAAAAGACCGGGAATCCAATCTACAGCTTTGCAGATGACAGTACGCTTGTCTCTTCATTCACTTTGAACGCTCGGACATCGGCTGCTCTCAGGCGAATATCCGCAGACAGCAGGAGGTCATTCAACTTAACAAAGACCTGGAAGAAATTCTATCTTGGGGTGACAGTAACCAAGTGGAATTTAACGCTATAAAAACCCAGGCGGCAGTTTTTCTAAAAAAGTTAACGTTGCTGAACCCGTCATAGTTATGTCGGGGCACTCCATTCCCCTAGCATCGTCGCTCAATTTGTTGGGCGTTAATTTGGGAGCAAATATGTCATGGCATGAACATGTTGCAGGCATAACAAGGAGAGCTTAGAATATTATTTAGAACCAGAAAGCTTTACACCCCACAACAACTGTTAATTCTTTACGAAGCCCAAATTCGAACAACTATGGAATACTGCTCCGACGTTTGGGGTTCTGCTTCCAAACATACACTGCATTTGTTGGATTCTGTTCAGAGAAGAGCGGTCCATCTGATTGGGGACCCGGAATTGACCGGCGGCCTTGATTCGCTGGAACATCGAAGAACGGTTGGCGACTTGAGTCTGTTCTACAAGTATTTTCATGGAAAGTGTTCGAAGGATGTAGCCCGCTTAATTCCTCCCAAAGCGGTGCATGTTAGAAATACACGTTGCGCTGGTGCTTGACATCCGTATAAGGTTTAGCTTGTTACTCCCGCTTACAACGCTTTTCAAGTAGTCTTTTATATGGAGAACGTCATCCCTTTGGAATACTTTGCCCAGTGCTGTGTTTCCCACTGAGTACAATTTACAGCGATTCAAGAACAACGTGAATCGCTTTTTCCGCACACATACCGCTCCTGGAGCGCTTTAGGGACTTCCCTGCAGCACGTGTGCTAGACCCATAAAAAAAGCACAAACTGCATTGGTGCACCATATGTGTGTCTGAAATCCGCATTTCATACTTGTACACCTGGTATATTATTTCATTAAAATTTACGTTTTATCGCAAATCTAAAATTTGAAGAAATATTATTTTAATTACAAATTATTACAGTAATATATACATTACATACAAGTATTAAAAGACTTGTTTTTTCAAATTCGGATTAAAACAATTAGTGATGTAGTCACCTACTCCGCCTTTAGGCCCACAACACTCTAGTGTTTAACAATATAATTAATGCTGTAAACTATAATACGTAAAATGCAATAAAGTTGTGGCACCCTTTATATCTTACAGTTCTTGGGATAATTAAATTCAAAGTACCTAATGTAATAAAACAGTCCTCACATCGATTACGCTTTCCCACCATTTCCCATAAAGAAACCGCGCCTGAAGCAAATTTGAGAATACTATTTACGCGATTATGTACCTAATAGTTGATATTCCTGTGGAATTTAATAGACTTCTAGAATAATATATTAGGCATTTAGATATGTACGTAAAACCACGCACTATGTACTAACTTTCCTGGCTCAGTTCAGCTTAAAAGCTTCATATAGGAAACTCTTATTTTTGATAATATGCACCATATTTTTAATTTTTCTTCGCTTGGGTATTTATCTACTATTTCAATGAATTTTAAAAATAGTCTGCATAATAATTTTCAGCCAAAAAAATTGGCTGAGGTGTGTTGCACAAATGTACGATCTTGTCGACAATATTTATAGGAATGTGACTATAACTTATAAATAAGCATTTGACAAAAAGTGTTATAAGTAGCAAACCTGTGGGTAACATGTGTTATAAACGATAAAAATGTATGTGTGAAAATTTTTTGTTTTAATAAGCAAGGTAATGGTATTTATATCATAATACGAAAACGCAAATGGCTGCGGTCAGAACTGGTTAAATGAATTCGGAAAGTATAAGGGCTCAAATTTTAGCTCAAACTCTCACTTCTTTGACGGTGTGAAATACAAGTGAAGCTCGAAAATTTTTAAAACATTTTTCAATTTAAGACCATAATAAATGAAAAAATGCTTCTTAATAGTAGTAGAGGTATTGAGGTTGCTGAATACGATCCTGTTACAAAGAAAATATTTTAGTAATTGGCAGCCATCAAACGAGCTGTTGATTTGCCATTTAATAATTTTTTCATCACATTAAAACACTATTCAGACATTGGCCCTTATGTTTTCGAGGTCGCTGAATACGATCTTGGTGCAAAAAAAAATATTTTAATAGTTGACAGCTGACAAACGAGCTGTCAATTTACCCAAAATGCCATTTAATCATTATTTCATCACATTAAAACACTATTCTAACTTTAGCCCTTATGTTTTTGAAGTCACTGAATACGAATCTAATGTCAAAAAGATATTTTGACAGCTGCTAGCTGGAGCATTTTACGTCGAAATAACAAATTTTTCTTGTGGCGTTTTTCAAATGCATCATACATGATTTTTCAGTGTTCAGTAGTTAATTACAAATGTAATATCAGATTTTAAATGTTACAACTGCCAACTGTATAATTAGCTGTCAAAACAACGAAATTAAGATGTTAAACTATAGAAACCTATTTTATTCTTAATTTTGTCATTTTGATGTAAGTCATTCAAATATTTAATGTGTTTGGGTTCGCTGGCTGCAAATGTGATATGAGAATTGAAATCTGACAGCTGCCAAACGTTAATCCAGTTATTGAATCGATGAAAATAAGATTTAAACCTGTATCAATTGCTATTTATAGCAACTACTAAGCACATAAATTTTTTCAAAATATTTTTTTCATTGTTATGGATCTTTTCACTTAAAATAACTGATCTGTGATGATCTTTAATTTCACACCGACCAAATATAAATTACACAGCCCCACAAAAGAAATGGTTCTAATCCGTAAATGCGACTATGATATCCTTATGTAAAATTGTGCGCTGAACACAAATCTGCCATTAAAAAAATTCGTAAATCCTCAAATTTTCATGCTATAGCCTAAAAAAGGAGGAAATCGGCCCCAAAATTAAAAAAAACCTATAAAAATTACAAAAAAATGTAGCGAACATTTCTGTTTGATGATTTGTGTAGGAAATAAGGTCTTAACCAAACGACGAGTCATTTAGATAAGAGCATGATTCTCCTATAAATATTTAATTTAGAATTTTCTATATTTATTTGAACTTTGAGTTAGTTACTCCCAAATTTAGGGGTGGTTTTTGAACCTTTATAATAGATTTTACTCTTCAACCTCTTGAGCCTTATTCCCTACACGCACACACACACACACATATATATATATATATATATATATATATATATATATATATATATATATATATATATATATATATATATATATATATATATATATATATATATATATATATATATATATATATATATATATATATATTATATATATATATATATATATATATATATATATATATATATATATATATATATATATATATATATATATATATATATATTTATATATATATATATATATATATATATATATATATATATATATATATATATATATATATATATATATATATATATATATATATATATATATATATATATATATATATATATATATATATATATATATATATATATTTATATTTATATATATATATATATATATATATATATATATATATATGCACTTTTCATTACAGCTATCGCCGTTTCCCGCTTTCTGAGTTTCACAGCTTTCGGTCCCATCAGTCGCCTTCCGAAGTTTTCGATTTACCATGGCTTCGTCGACATTTTTCTTCCCACATCTGAGTGGCCTTCCACGTTTTCTCTTCGCTGGTGGGGTCCAGTTCCATATCTTTTTGGCCATCTGTCGTCTCTCATTCGCTGGAGACGACCGATCCAGACGAGGGCCATCATTCGATCTTTATCTCTTTCATTTCCCGTGTCTCTACACCATAAGTGCAAATACTTTCAAAGATTCTGCCGTATATGACTGATTTTGCCCTCCTAGTTATTATGTTGACCCAGGATACCTTTCTCCCTTGTCCTATTTTGTTAAATATCTCTTCGCTACTCCTACCATTGGAGAAAAGCATGACGCCTAAATATTTAAAGCAAGAGCAATTTTTAACCACAGTTCCCATGTCAAGATCACTGATTTGTTGTTCTCCTATTGCTCTATACTCTGCCTTTTTCATGTTTATTGAAAGCTCAAACTCTCGAAACTCCTTCCCAAGCTTTCTTAGTATGTAACATGCGTCGTCTTGATCGCCCGCGACGAGAACTTGATCGTCAGAAAATAGTAGAGTAAAAAGGGTTTTCTTGATTTATTGGTATTCCTTTAGATTTTCCATCTTTTGAGGGCTTCTTAAATGTATATTTTAAAAAGAAGTGGAGCAAATAAACAACCTTGTCTAAGACCTTTTATTACGCAACACTCTCCAGACAGTTTTCTGTCTATTTTAACAGCGCTTCGACAGTTCTTGTATAGCATCTTTACGGCATTTACGTAGGCTTCGCAGATACCGTTTTTCCTTATACTAGGCCATAACTTAGTTAATGGCACCGTGTCGTAAACCTGAGGACTAATAATAGAGATACAGCTGAAATAAGTCTGATTGGCATGAAAGAGTGGAAGCAAAATTACAAGAGTCTATTAACAAAAGACCGGGCAGAATTCATACAAGAGCTCCACCAGAATTGTGTAAGACCTACACACTATGAGGATCCAATAACCATCACCGAAATTAAAAATAAACTTAAATATCTTAAAAATGAAAAGTCTCTCGACCCAGATAGTATAGATATGGAACTAGGTAATGCAGCTCCTGACATAGTAATTGATATATTATCTACAGTATTTACCAAATGTTTGGAAGATCAAAATCCGCCAGACAAACGGAAAACAGCCATTATTAGCTCAATATACAAGAAAGGGGGGAGACACGACTGCAAAAACTACCGGGGAATAAGCACTACAAGTTCAATGATCCATCTCTATGGAAGAGTCCTAAAACGAAGGATCGAGGAACAATTCACTGACAGTGAAGAACAGAACGACTTCAGAGCAGTGCGTTCGTGCATTTACGGCGTGTTAACATTAAATATGCAAATTGAAAAGCCTGTTCACCTAGTGTTTGTTGACTTACAGAAGGTTTATTATATCAAAAAGTATTATTATTTTGAAACGAATATGAAATAACAATCATATTTTATTAAAAAAAATTTCTAGTAAATT
Organism: Pachyrhynchus sulphureomaculatus; assembly: GCA_019049505.1. Taxonomy (NCBI): domain Eukaryota; kingdom Metazoa; phylum Arthropoda; class Insecta; order Coleoptera; family Curculionidae; genus Pachyrhynchus; species Pachyrhynchus sulphureomaculatus. Next base: position 172,511,376 of record CM032447.1, on the reverse strand, counting down.
TAACAGAAAATATCAAATTGAATGCCTAAGAATCGTTTATCAAAAATGTTCAAGCTTTAGCCTAGTAGTTTTTCGTTAGCTTCATTAAGATCTGTTAAAGAGTCTACCATTGCCGAGAAATATTATTGGGTGCTTTGCAGCAGAAGCTCAATGCAGATAATAATTAAGGCTGGAAGATTTTTCCCACAAAATACCTACAGTATTTTCTAGTCTTTATTTCTTATGAGCTCTATTATAAGCAGCATTTGCTGCACTAATATGTACTTCAATTGGTGTCATAGACATTTCTATTAATAACTTCACATGGAATTAGACCTCTGCCCTGTTTCATGCATTAAAAAAAGTTATTATTTCCCATAACTAGAGCAACATGTACACTTTCAGGTCGACTAATACAAGTATAATGATTTTTGAAGTTTTGCACACAAATAATAATACAACTAATCAAGTGATTTCCCTTCCCACTAGCAAGACCATTCTCGCTTTCGTTTTGAGCATCTTTTTTTACTAGTATGCTATTAACACGTCCTATGGCTCGAGAAACTCCCGCCGTATCAGAGAAACTTGCAAGAACATTAGAGTAATTTTAGGGTCTGCCACCACTTGTGGAAATTTGATTTAGTCAACTGCATAAACTACGTTTTCAATACTTACTCCGACTCATGTGATTTACTCATTGCACATGCATCTTCTGTGGGATATATCGAGCTCCAATACCTAAGTTAAATTTACATACAGCTAAATTTTTGTTGATCGAACAGTTGGATGAAGTAGTGTATGTCCCATGTCTTACAACTCATTCAATGAATTCATAACAATACTGAAATTAATTCTGGGTCTAAAGATTCCTCGGCATCTTTAGATAATTTCTTTATTTTCATTTCCCGATCAAAAACTACTGAACGATATTTCTTGACACTTTTCAATAATTTTAATTAATAATACGGGTTAGGCAGAAAATAATTAGTAAGAAAGAAGAATCAATTATTATTTTGGTAACCGCACTTATTGAATAGAAGTAAATCGAGAGTTGATAACAAGTAATTTACTTGTAAACTTATAAAATTGTTTGTTACAAGCCTACAATTGTACGTTTTTTAAAATACTAAGAACCCCATGTTTAACCAAACTTGTTAAGATCTACTTGTCACTTACAAACTTGTAATTTTGTAAAACAAACCTTTGGTATCACAAGTCGACATTCCAGCATGCTTTCGCCCGCCAAACGTAGCCACACTTAGGAGCGAAAATGGGATTTTAGCAACGCCCGTTAATTTCACTTTTTAGTCAAGTACTTATATTTACTGGTACCTATCGAACAACTGATAAATTAAACCTCAAATCAAGTGAATCAAGTCAAGTATAAGGCAGGAACAATAATTACAGATTCACACTCTGGCTCATAAGGCTATTTTAATAATACTCAGATAGAGCATAATAACAGCTAAATTTTTTTAGAATACATTTAGAAATACTAAAATTTTTAATAGTCTTGCAATACTTAGCTCACCTGACTAATGTTGTTGTCATTCGTTAATTGGCCGAACTCAGCAACAATTAAACTATTAACATTCTATTTTAAATCTGTATTAGTAAGGTATAGCCTTCAATATATTCTAATAATTATTTTGTGTAAAATTGATTAACATTCAAAAGTATTAAACTGTTAGTTCACCCTATTTGATTTAGCGTTTTTAGTTTTTGATAACATTTTATAAAAGTACACTAAATGTAGTTCTCAGGAACATGTTAGTGCAAACTAATACGGAACATACTACAGAACCTCCACTATTTTAAGTCCGTAATAAAATATCCACCTTACTCCTTTCCATTCTAAAAGCCAGATCATCGTCAACATTAAACCAGGCAATAATACCTGGTGATTTATTTTATAATTAAGAATCAAACCTAACGATTCCAGTGGTTTCATGAAGGGCAGACGTGTATTTGACAAGAGGAGGCTTGAACACCTTTGGGCAATTACTATTTCGAAAAGATGCCCTTATTACATTATAGGTTATTAATTACACAACGAAACAAGTTAGGAGCCAACCCCAATCCATTGCAACGATTATTAAGAAATAGCTTAACTAATTGTAACTGCTTTCCAGAAGCGACATTGTAATCGAGGATTCATTTAGGCGAAACTATAAGGTCTGTCTTCATCCTTAAAAAAAATCATTTAGTTTTAGTTACAATTATTTTATATAAAATGGGTAAACAATTAAATAGGCCGGAGAATTTATGCCAGAAACAAAAAGGTTTTTATCTTTATGGATTTTATCGATGTTATAAAGCAAGGGAATAATGTTTTGTAAGAATTTTAGCTTTAGAACAATTTAAGAACTTGAAAACTTCGCAAAGTTGATTTAAAAAACCCTTAGCGTATTTATTTTTATTTTTCTATGAAAAAAGCATTGTTCTTTTAAAATCTGTAAACTCTATATAAATAAGATAACCAGTGATACCCAGAGAATTGTCTTGATCGATCTATTTTCCCAAAAATAAATTTAAAGTTTTTCTATTTTCATTTTATTGCTTTAAATAAGTATTTAATTAATAACCCTGAATCTTTAGTAATAACCAAAGATTCAGAGTTCCTTTGTAAAGATACTTTAACCTCGGCAATAATAACTTGATGTCGACGTTCGTCAAATCTTTCTTCTTCTGTATCCTCAGTGAATACTGGCGATCATCGTGGCCCATATCACTGTATTAACTGCCGATCTGAATAAGCCAGTCGAAGACAGTCCGGTCCATTGGCGCAGATTCTTCAACCATAAAATTCTCCTTCGTCCAGGTTCTCTTTTTCCTTCGATTTTTCCTTGTAGTATCAATTGCAGAAGCTCATATTTGTTATTACGCATTACGTGCCCGAAATAAACGGTTTTTCTTATTTTTACATTCTTGGGGACTTCCTTTTCTTTATTTAGACGTTTTAGTACTCTTTCGTTTGTCTCGTGATGGGTCCACGAAATTCTCAACATGCGCCTATAGCACCAGTATTCAAATGCTTCTAGGCGTTTTGTCGTGTCTTCTATGAGAGTCCAAGCTTCCACTCCATATTAAGGTACTGAGAACACCTAATAGCATAGAAATCGTAATCTGATATCAGTGTTCAGTGAGAGACTGCATGATATGTTCTTCATGCGAAAGAAAGCGTTCCTTGCCCTTTCAATCCTGCTTTTTATTTCTCTTGAGCGGTCCCAGTTTTCATTTAGTTGAGATTTTCTACTCTTTCTAGAGGTTTTTCTTCTATATAGAAGTCGGCTTTAGTGTTTTGCTTGCTAATAATCATAATTTTGGTTTTCTTGGTGTTCAGTTCTAGGCCGTATTTTTTGCTGACTGTTACTATACGGACTATCAGTATTTGCAGATCTTCAGGGCTTGTCGTTAGTAGGGTGGAATCGTCAGCGTAACGGATGTTATTAATAGTTACTCCGTTTATACGCAAGCCTTCATCCAATTCTTCCAAGGCTTCTCTGAATATTTCCTCGGAATATATATTGAATAGCAAGGGTGATAATATGCATCCCTGTCTCAGTCCTTTTAGTATGCTTATCCGTGATGACGTTAAATTTTCTGTTCTAATTGATGCATTCTGATTCCAATATAGGTTTGCTATAATTCATCTCTCTTCTATACCAACGCCGATTTTTTTAGTATTGTTAAAAGTTTTTGTTGTTTACCTGTATCGAATGCTCCAGCGAAATCTTTAAAAGATGCATACACCTCACTATTCAAGTCTTTAGCCCTCTCTATCAGCACTTGTATACTGAATAGTGCATCTCTCGTGCCCAGTCCGCATCTAAATCCAAATTGTGTGTCACTGATCTACTCCTCTATTTTCCTATATATTCTTTCATGTATGATCTTCAAGAAAATTTTAAACATATTACTCATCAAGCTTATCAGTCTATAATCTTTGCATTGTTTAGCTTTGTTGTTTTTGGGGATAAGGATGAAGGTGGAAGTTGGCCAGTCTTGTGGGGTCTCCCCTATCGTGTATATTTGGTTAAATAATTCGATTATAGGATCCAGGTGCTCTTCGTTTATTAATTTTATTATTTCGGTATAGATCTCATCCAGGCCCGGGGATTTACTGTTCTTCATGCGCCGTATTGCTGTCTTTACTTGGTTTTTAGTAATGCATGGTCCATCAACTGTGTCCATGGTTGTCAATTCTTCTCTCCATTCATCTAAGAAGACACTTTGGATATAGTCTTCCCAGGTCTTTAGTCTCGCTTGGGGTTTCCAGATTGTCTTTCCATTATCATCTATTGAAAGAGTTTTTTTGGTTTTATTTCCAATGCCTGTAATTTGCTTTATCTTCTTGTATATATTTGCGGAGTCATGTTTTCGTTCCAATTCCTCTATCTCGGCACATTGTTCACTTAACCATCTTGTTTTTGCTTCTTTAATCTCATTTTTGATTAATTTGTTTAGGTCTTTGTATTTCATTTCGTCGTGGTTTTTTACCTTTCGTCTAGCTGTCATCAATTCCAATATGTCATCATTCATCCATTCCTTTTTCGTCCTTTATAGTTACCTATTTTTCGTTTATCGGCCTTTCTGTATTTTTCTCTATGCCTGCCATCTTAGTATTGATTTCTGACTTGATTCTCTCTTTGGTCACCTCATTCTATAGTTCGTTCATGTCTAGCTTGTTGTATTCTCTTCTTTTCTTTGATATTCTCTTTAATCTCAATTTTATTTTTGAAAGTAGCAGAGTATGATCCGAGGAGATATCAGCTTGTGGATATGTATTTGCTGTTACCACTGAGTTTCGGAATCTTACGTTTGTCATTATGAAATCCATCTGGTTTCTGATTATGTTGTTTTCTTTATCAGTTGGTGCTCGCCATATATATCGGCATCTAGCCGGCAATTTAAAGAAGGTGTTCATAATACTAAATTATTTCTCTTGGCTTAATTGCACCAGTCTCATTGCTCTTTCGTTACGGGTGCTTAGTCCATAATTACCAACTATATTTTCTTCAGCGCCTTGGCCCACCTTCCCATTAAAGTCGCCTAAAATTATTGTCATTTCTTGGCTCTTGGTATTTTTTAGTGCAATGTTAGTATCCTCATAGAATTTTTTAATTTCATTCTCGGGTTTCTCTGCTGTTGATGCATAGGCAGCTATCAGGTTTAGTTTAAATAGTTTTGCGTTTATTTTTGTTATTATAACCCTGCCTGATATGGGATAAAATACTAATACGTTATCTGCTAGTTTCTTTCGTATTATTATTGCTGCACCATTTCAGTGGTGTGTACCGTCTTCACCGGTGTAATATATGATGTGATTTTCCAGATGGCATACTCCAGCATCTGGCCATCTAACTTCTGTACAAGCGAAGATGTCCATCTGTAGTCTATACATTTCTTGGATTATGTTTGCAGTTTTGCCTGCTTGAAACATACTTTGCACATTACATGTGGCGATCTTATATTGTCGTACTCTTAAATTGTTGTCCTGTTTGTTAGCTTCATTCAAAACTATCCCCCCCCCCCGGAGATCCGATTGGGGGACTAGAGACTCTGGACATTTTGCCTTGAATTCTGCCATAATGAATATACTAGGGATATCCAGTTGGATCCTTAATGCAGTGGTTTCCCGTTGCCTTCTGCATTCCCACACCGTTGATTATCTGGCCGTCTTTTGGGACGATTTCTCGCCTCAAGGACAGGAGAGTGCCCTAATCTTGTACCCGCTCGCCCAACCTCGAAAAGTTGTTGGCAAGTACAGGGGGACCGTTTATACCGGCAGTCGCTCTGTCAAATCTTTAGTGGGACAAAATTTTAAACCTCTTTTAAAGATGCCGTCACTTCAAGATCAATGGGATATGCTGATAGATCAAGAATTCGTGAAGGATACTCTCTTAAATCCTTAGTGTGGGGTGGGATATTTGTATATTGAAGATTAAACAGTTTTTTTCTGGAATTCTAGAAATGACATCTCTTCCTCAAGTTGGAGAATAAGCAGAAGGATGTATACCATTTTAATAAGAGACAACAGCCCAATTTTGAGGCTTTTATTCAAAAGACGATCAAGGCACAGAGCTGCAGAGAAATTCTGAAATACTGTCATAGTTGCTAACAATCACCGTAAGGCGGCGTAATTATGAGGGTTTGATCCACGTATGTTAAAATAAATATCAACTACCAAAATTAAACAAAGTCCATATTTATCACATATCCACTGCGTTTCATCGCATCACAACTCAGGTCAATAGAGAAAAGAACTTCCTCTGTCGGTTAAGCTTACAACAGTCAGAGATACAAATTGTATCTTATTGATATTCTGCGAAGAGTACTGCTTCTTTTGTTCTCGTCTCTATCGACACTAGTTGGACTGATGGGTCGTGATCATATATACTTTTATGTCAAGTCAATAGCCTCAGCACTTAGTTTTATTTAGATTACGGTAAAGTTAGATTTCAAAAATGTTGATGGTCAAAATCTAACTTTGACCTTTAGTTGGAAATAAGAGAAAGAGAGGAAAAGAGAGGGAAGAAAAAATGCAGGTAAATACTAATTCAACGTCATCAGAAATTCACGATGAACCAATCCTTTGGTTGTTTATATGTACTATTTGCGTTTAAATTTATATGTGTTTGTGTTTAAGTAGGTTTATAGACATGTTAGGTTTATTAAAATATTCAGGAAGAATTTTGTTCGAGAATTCAATTATCGTTTCCATATTTATTTATTAAGTTTGATTTTGCTAATGCCAGCATGGAGACCAAATTTCAAAACTAATCTCGTAAAAGTTAATCTCTTTTTTTTTAGTAAAGGACATATAGCATTTAGCTGAGTTCTAAATTAATTTTTCCGTATTGTTCGTCCAGTTTAGTATTTTCTCAAATAATTGATTTTTAATTGCCAATCAATTTTTTGAGTGTACACCCTCTAAGTCTAGTTAGGAGAAAATCATGAATGACTTTGCTGAAATAAATTGCGATAATACTGCGATAAGTACTTTTCTGTCGATTCTGCTCTGCTGAAGAATCGTAATACGTCGAGACGTATCCCGAGATGGTCAACAGATGAAAGATAATCATATTCAGCCAAATTCATTATAAATCTCTCAGGTAGAATCGAAAAGTATCAATTTTTTATACATTATGTCAGTTGGTGCTCCTCTTTCACAGGCAAGTGTTTACCCGTTTTGACTCTAAACAAATATTATTAGTGTGAGACTAGAGGATTAATGGCTTCAGACTACGGTAATTTACATCCTTACATATCAGAAAAAACTACATTTGTTAAACACAGTGTGTCTTATGCCCATTTTTCCTCTGGCATTTCTAAATTCTACATCATACTCTTTTAAAGTTTTCAGCTTTTTGAATAAAAAACTTTCTCCTTCCTTTTTAACCCATTTTATTTAAAATATTATTACCTTATTTAAACCAATTTAGGTAGCAGCCTATCGACCGCAAATTATTAAATTCGGAATAAAAATTAATAAAATTGCAAAAGTCATAAAACCTTACAAATTATAACCTTCTTTATGTCATGGTGGAACCGCTAACTATGCCAAATCTGTAACTAGAAACGGCAGTTTATGCACGTATGAAGGAATATTTTAATATAAATCTGATATTATTTTCTATGTTTTATGTTCTTGAACGACCACAAAAGAATCGGTATTTGGCGTATTATCAATTTTGAAATGTCTTCGTTCGAATGTCTTCGATGTTGTTTTCGATAACAGTCTTGACTCCATGCGCAGGGTTTTTCGAAAATAAATCAAAGATACTATTTTCTGATGTTACTTATAATCATTAATCTGGAATGTTTTTGTGTTTCGTTAAAACTAATCATTTTGAATTATTTTTATAACTTAGTCATTCTTACTTTTGACAACAACAGCAACTTAAATTCCGAACTGTCATTTTTATTTTTTTTAAATAAAAATTTTATTTTCGGTAAATATTATTATTGTTCAAGGGGGATATACTCCTCGCCCTTATGAGCCTTGAAGCAGATTTTTTTTTGGTGGAAAAGTTTTAAAAGTTCCATTGTATGAAAGATTAATTATTCCTGTGAAAAATTATTAACCCCCATCTCTTGTGGTAGAAAGAGTCGAAGGTTTTAGAGATTCGGTGCGTTCAACACCTGATCGTCCATTGTCCTCTCTCCCCACCCCTTCACATACACGTTCGCCTTTAATATTCTCTTTTTTCCCTAATGTTTAAACTTTCGTTAAAAAAAACGTAGTTTTAGAAACCTTATAGATAAATGATTATTTTCTTGATTCCTAATAGTTTAGTAATACCTAGTTTGTTAGAAACTAATTATTATCAAAATTATTATATTAATAAAAAAGTTTCTTGGGACTAAACATTTGTTGGCTTATTAAATTTTAACTTCCAAATTCAATTAGAATAAACTTCGACTTATTATTATCAGATGGCGGCTAAATGGCCTCTAAAAGTTGCCGAAATACGAAAATCCGATTCCAACTGGCCCAATTTCAAACTTTCTAAGAATGAGAGGGATTAATGATGTACTTCTCAAAAATGAACTCAATTAAAATTATTGGAATAGTGCATTAGAAGTATTCCTGACAGTTATTAATTAAACGTAGTTATTAAAAATCTAGACAGAGTTAAGTAAAAAGTGCATGAGTATTCTTTTTTTAGACCATAAATTTATCCACTCTGCAGGTTTATACACATTTGAATATATATATATATATATATATATATATATATATATATATATATATATATATATATATATATATATACATATATATATATATATATATATATATATATATATATATATATATATATATATATATATATATATATATATATATATATATATATATATATATATATATATACATATACATATATATATATATATATATATATATATATATATAAACATATATATATATATATATATATATATATATATATATATAATGTAGATTTATCGACCGTACTTTGATAGCAAAAAAGGGGGAGTTTTTTTTCCGGTTTGCGGTCTGTGACAATTAACACTCGATTGCTGTTAAACTCTCGTTGTACTTCACAACTTCATCGGAAGAAACTATAATTTTTAGAAAAAACAGTGTGTCAGGAAATTTTTTATATAAATAGTTATTTTAAAACTTACCAACTAAGAGATGGTCACACTTGTAAAAACAAAAGAACATCGACTACATTAGACACATAACACACAAGACCAATTGTAAGCTCAATTAATGCCACTACTTATAACATTTCAAAATTCCTGTCCAATATATTAACAAATGCTCTATCAGACATTACAGACTTTAATATAAAAGATACTTTCTCTTTTGTAAACGTGATAGATGGGTTTCGATTATCACAAGGTCATGTGTTGATATCGTTGGACGTGGTCTCCCTATTTACCAACATTCCTGTTGATCTGGTTTTAAAAATCCTGGAAGACAAGTGGTTGGTGATTGAAGCGCACACTACGTTGTCAAGTAATAATTTCATGAGACTCATAAGATTCATTTTTGAACACACATATTTCGGATTCAACAATAAATTCTACAAACAAATAGTTGGAACCCCAATGGGATCTCCCATAAGTCCCGTGTTAGCCAATATAATTTTAGATCAGTTGCTTGATGTAGTATTGGCACAACTTCAGTTTGATGTCCCATTCATTTATAACTACGTGGACGACATAATTTGTTCGGTACCTGCGAATTGTGCTAAAAAAATGTTAGATACTTTTAACTCTTTCAACAGTCATTTGCAATTTACCATCGAGCATGAGAATAATGGTAGTATCCCTTTTTTGGATATACAGGTTATTAGAACTGATGATAATGTGTTAATTTTGAATTGGTATCAGAAACCAACAGCTTCCAACAGGTTTATTAATTATTTTTCAAATCACCCTATGAACCAAAAATATAATAGCGTGATAGCAATGAAGAACAGAATAACACATATTAGCCACGAGAGTTACCTGCCTGCCAATCTGACCAAATTATATAATATTTTTTCCAACAATGGGTATCCAAAACACATTTTGAAAAAAACTCATTTACAATTCTAACAATTTTGATGGCCCTACAGAGGAGACTCACAATGTTCTCAGATATAAGAAGTTTCCGTTTGTGCGCAGATTGACAGATTCAGTGGTGTCTATCTTGAAAGATTTCCCACACAATAAAATAGTTAAATATAACAGTCTCGGTAGTCGTACTTTGTTTACCCAACTCAAACAGAAACCCCCTCTACTTTATAACACCAATGTAGTTTACAAGTTATCCTGTTTGGGTTGTGTTTCATGTTATATCGGACAGACATCGTAGTAGATGAAACCAAGAATAACACAACACAAAAGCGATTGTCGAATAAATAAGAGGTTGCCTTAGTTGAACATGTTTTAAAAACGGGACATCAGTTCGATTTTACCAATGTGGAAGTTTTGGAGAGAGTAAATGATTACAAGAATAGGCTTTTTCTTGAAATGTGTCACATAAACATAAGGACTGTGTTAATTATAAGGCAGATACCAGTAAATTAAGTGCAATAGATTGTAATATTTTAAACTTAAATAAAAAAAATAACTGAACCACCTTGTAAATAACTAAACCACTGTATTTAATAAATAGTTTTTTCGTTTTTTGGTCCGATTTCGGCTTTATAGTCTAGAATAGTTCATTGTTAACTGTTGTTTTGTCATTGTACATAAGTATTTTCTTATTTCTGCTCATGTTATGTGTCTAATGTACTCGATGTTCTTTTGTTTTTACAAATGTTGTGACCATCTCTTAGTTGGTAAGTTTTAAAATAACCATTTATATAAAAAATTTCCTGACACACTGTTTTTTCTAAAAATTATAGTTTCTCCCGATGAAGTTGTGAAGTACAACGAAATATAGAGAGTTTAACAACAATCGAATGTTAATTGTCACAGACCGGAAAACCTGAAAAAAACTCCCCCTTTTTTGCTATATATATATACATATATATATATATATATATATATATATATATATATATATATATATATATATATATATATATATATATATATATATATATATATATACATATACATATACATATACATATATATATATATATATATATATATATATATATATATATATATATATATATATATATATATATATATATATACATATACATATACATATATATATATATATATATATATATATATATATATATATATATATATATATATATACATATACATATACATATACATATACATATATATATATATATATATATATATATATATATATATATATATATATACATAAAACAGGAAATCAGTGATAACTGTTCCCTCGTAGGAAACTAAAATTGATCCAGGTAAATATTCGTTCATATAATTTCACCGTAGAAGCCACTATAAAAACCTGACTTTATTGCTCCATCTCAGCAAAGAGAAATACTCCACAACCACAAAGACCCGATTTTTAACTACGTAATGCTACAAATAATAATATTGTTTATCCACAAGATCCATTTATAAAGAACACTGCATAATTAACAAAACAGATTGAAACAGAATGACAGTTTTTCATGTTGCTATAAAATTGGTGCACAGAGACACTTACACCCTGTTGGTCTGTTTAAATACTTAAACTTAACCTGCTTAGAATTTAAAATGGTCCCTGACCCCAATACGCAACCTGTTTTCAGACATATAACACAATCTTTACATTCTTTAAATGAAACACCCTGTATATTATTGTTCAGTTTTATAGAAATCCTTTTTCTAGGAACGCCAATATATATTTGTACGGTGTTATAGTGCAAAATCGGTACTTTGATGATTAATTATTATTAATAAGTTAGTATAAAATGTTTTTTTTTTTTCGGAGAATAAAAAAGGGAAAATGTATGAGACATTTGATAGAAATGGTTCTAACAAAATGTAGGCACGATGAGAATATACAAAATTTTGTAAAAGGCAATGCAGAATCGCTACCTTAAATAAATTTCCAAAATTATATAGCCTCACCTGAGAAAATGGTCGAAAAAAAGAAAATAATAATATAAGGAGCAGCAGAAACAGAACAAAAAATATATATAAAAAAGTTTGTTTATTTAATTCTAAATATAGTATTATTATTAATACGAATAAACTAAAATTGATTATGATCAGTGCTCAATATCCCCCCTCATTCTGTTGAATGCATTTCATATAAATTAGTTTTTGTTTTATGGCTACCAAAATGATTTCTCGACATCTGTCATTTAAAACTGTGACTTACTGTGTATTTGGTCCTTTAGAACAGTCCACTATCAATTTTCTGTCATCTTTTAATTTCTCTTTTAATTAGCATCGTAAACAGGTATCCAACACAGTTAAAACTGGACCATTTGGTAGCCATTCTAATCTTCCAAATCTGTCAGTCAATAAAGGGACGTTTCGTTTAAAAAAATCAGTTACTGTATATTGTGTGGCGGAGTTCCTTCCTACTATTAGATTATTTCCATATTATTACGTTGTAATTGTCATCAATGTCATTAAAATGTCTATTATCAAATAGTGGTCGTATTACTCTCTTATCTAGTGCACCCCCAAACCCGAACAGATTCACAGCCAGAGTTTTTTATTTCTCCTATCGCTCAAGCATTTTCTTAGTTCTAAAAATAAATATTTCTTTTATTAAAAACTTTGGCAAGTCAGAAAACTAACTCCTCCGTCTAAACAATTTTATTAAACACTTGCACTTCTTGTTTCATACGTTTTATTATCTCGTAAATTAAACGTAATTCTTTGTTTTCCTATCTTAAATTCTGTACTGATAAAATTTTATATGGGTAATAACCATGTTTCTGTATAGAGTTTATATCCTGTAATATGTTTTGATAAGATCTTCAACAGTAACTATTATAGACCTTCCTGAATTTACTACAAAAAAAGAGTAAGTATTCGTTTTCCGTAATCGTAAGGTACCTTGAATAGGCAAAAATTTCCGGTTCTTGAGAATCATAGTTTTCTACTCTTTATGAAGACTTTTCTTTCGTTTCTTGAAAATGTACCTAAACTAGGGATTTTTCTTTGCCCTTAAGTCACATAAAGTCTTAAATATATTGTTGTGCTTGTTTGTGAATTAATTATATATGATATATATATATATATATATATATATATATATATATATATATATATATATATATATATATATATATATATGTATATATATATATATATATATATATATATATATATATATATATATATATATATATATAATTATATATGGTATTGGTAATTGGCAATCTCTTAAATAAAAAAAAAGAAAATAAAAACACTTCAAAATTAATATAAAAACCCATCAAAAATGATATCATACAAAAAAATAGTTCGTCCGCCAGCATACACACACACATTTTTCGCCAGCCTTAACACTAACCATCGATCGACTGAAATACATCAATCACGGTCGCTTATTTTCGAGGTACAAAAAATTTGTAAATAAAAGTTAAATTTAAACTAAGTTTGTAAAATTTTAAAACAGTTGTTGTTCCTTGTATTTATATAATTATACGTGTTATGTTTGTGAACCAATGTTAACGTTATAATTTAAAGCAAGACTGTGATGTATTTTTAATTTTAATTCCAGACATGGCAAAATAAGATTGTTTTTTGAAAATGCCCAAAACCAGGGACGAAACGTCAAAATAATTTAAAAAAATCTAAAGAACTCAAAGATATTCATTTGATGAACCAAGACCCAAGATACATCAAAAAGATTTATTTACATAAAGATTCAAGAAATCAAATCTATATATATATATATATATATATATATATATATATATATATATATATATATATATATATATATATATATATATATATATATATATATATATAAATATATATATATATATATATATATATATATATATATATATATATATATATATATATATATATATTCATATATGAAAACTACATTGCACAGGTGTTTGTCTTTTAATTACTAAAATTCCTTAAAAACACTACTACTCCTATATTTAATATTTCTGTTATCTCTTTAAATAAGTTAAAAGGGGATTATAAATGGATCCATTTATAATCAGTCACCATGTACATGATTACCATTACTATTCTCACATCCCCGGCCGAGTAAAAACAGATTTATCACTGCACTAAACGCCCTTTTAAAATATATGCTTATGCATCAATTTCAGTTGTTTTATTAACGTTGGTCTCAGTACGACAATAAAAAATTGTTGAATATTTAAATTATGCCAACAAATATTAAATTTAGTAAAATATGAACAAAAATTCTTTTTTTTTTAAGGGCTGGAAGGAAGGAATAGCCAAAGCCCAATACCTCTACGGCCAAGCGAAACAAATGAGTTATATCGCCGACGAAAGCCTGGACGCTGAGTATAATTTAGAATATAACCTAGAAAGTGATTATCATAGTATACAATTAGCACCTAGATCACCAATGGCCACTTCTTCTCGTGCTAGTAGAGTATCTAGTTTAGCACATAGTCACAGGTAAGCCATATACATTTTATAGAAATGTGTTTTTTGATAATTTTCAGTTATTTATTGTCACTTCAAAATCAGCATACTTAGAAATATTATCGAAAAATATTCTTAAGAAACACTGCAGAGGTATTTTCAGTTTGGTATCACCGCTATTTAATAGTCATAGATTGATGCGGCACTCTTCAGAATTTAGTTTAAGGACACACCAATAGAAACCACAGTTGACTTTAAGAACAATAGTTTTTATACCTTAATAAAACAACATTTATTATTTTAATGGAAATATTGAATTTATTCGGGTATAAGTATTTTGCAAAAGAATCATATATGCACCTAACATATTTTATTAAATTGAGAAGAAAAAATAATTTAAGTACCTAGCTATATGTGTCTCTAATATAACGTTGTCTATTTTTAGCGGATCAGTCGAAATGAACGACCAGTCCTCCATAGGCTCAAATAAAGAACAATCTCGAGGAGTCTCAATAGAAAATGAAAATAGAACGGGTTCCATGTCAAGCGACGAAGGTTTGCAACCGCTCCCAGCCGATGCTAAAAGTCCAGGAAGTCAAAAAAGTAGTCTTAAGAACAGGCTGTTCCATAAAACACCCAACACGTTGTCAGTTCAACCTGTTGGTAGTTTAGGTCAAAGTTTGCCTAATCTTACTTTAGGATCTCCGAACATTGGTAGCGGTCTTAGTTTAAACCTTCAACACAACACACTTTCAGTGAGTATTGTTTTATAATAACCATAAAAAGCTAAGTATTGTTTGAAATTATTAAATTCCTAATAATTTAAGATTCAATGAACCGAATATTTTCACCAAGATATTTTCATAGTACAAGATGTTACTATTACTTTTTTCTTAATTTCTTAGCGCTGTATCGCTTAGTACTAGAAATTACACGAATCATTTCGGATGAAGCCACGAGCGATACAATCAGTCCAACGCTTTTCTAACATTTTTATACCTTTCTTGTAGAAGAATTTGTCTTTGCCTTCAAAATAGGCCTCAGTTTCGACGATAATTTCTTCATTCGAGCTAAATCTCTTTCCCGCGAGCATTTTTTTGAGATCTGCGAATAGGTGATAGCTACTGGGGACTAAATCTGGAGAATTCGATAGATAAGGAAGCAATTCAAACTTCAATTCATGCAATTTTGCTATCGTAACCATCGACTTGTGACACGGTAAAATGTCTTGATGAAAGAGCACTTTTTTCTTGTTTATTTGGGGCCGTTCCTTTGCTATTTCTGCCTTCAAACGCACCATTATCTTTATATAACATTCGCTATTGATGGTTTTTCCCTTCTCAGCATAGTCGATGAAAATTATTCCATGCGCATCCCAAAATATGGTACAGAGGCCAAAACCTTCCCAGTCTTTGATGGCTTCAGGCGACTTTTACCGGCTGCTGTCCACTCAGCTGACTGCCGATGTGATTCCGGTGTGTAGTGGTGGATACATGTTTCATCCATTGTCACATATCGCATGAAACAATCATTTTTATTGCGCTTAAACAGGTCCAAACAGCGCTCAGAATCATCAACATCTTGGACTGTGAACAAACGCCGTACCCATTTCTAACAAAGCTTTCTCATGCCCAAACGTTCATGCAAAATATGACCAACACGTTCTTTTGATATCTTTAGGGTGTCAGCTATCTCACGCAATTTCACTTTACGGTCATCCAAAACAATTTTGTGGATTTTTTTATGTTTTCCGGTATAACCACCTCATTTGGGCGTCTAAAGCGTTCAGCATCATTTGGATCTGTACCACCGCGTTTAAATTCAGCATACCAGTAAATGATGAGAGATTTTCCAGGGGCGGAGTCCCCTTAACATTTATCACTTACTTGAATATCCGATTTTCTTAATAGGTAGCCAAACCACTTAGCTCCTTTTAATTAAGTTTTTCATTTCGTATTTTTTCTGTGCATGACACGCCAGCACTTCTTCGAAGATAATCCATTTCTTCATTTCAACTATCGTTAGTTTAAACTTTTTGTTCTTCGTTATTGTCCATACCTAACTTCAATATTTCCACCACCGTCAATATTTTGTTGTTACCGAAATATTTGTACCCCACCGAACGAAATTTAGTATGGAAACAACTTTTCTCACATTTTAAATTCTTACCTCACTTTTGTCACCTTATACCATTTTTGTCAATAATGCTTCTCAAATTCTATCTACTCGTTTTACATAGCAATCTTCATGCACTATAACTTAAATCTAGTTTCTGAGTTGCACTAGATATTCCATTGTCTGCGTGCCAACCTAAACACCATTTTACAACCTTGTAAATAAAAATTCCATGTCCTCGGCCAGATCTCAGCCAAGCGAGCTAAAATATACTTTTGGTTCCATTTCCTCCAGTTGCAATTTTACTTCCTTTAAAATCATTCTACATGTATATGAAACTAGCAAACGCCCACGACATCGTTCACATGGAAGTGTAATTTTTTTAAAGGTTTTTTTGTTTAAAAAATTGAGGCACTTTTGTTAATTGGAGCTTCTCTGTTTACTATGTTTGATGTTTTATTATTTTCTGGTAGCAAAATATATTGATTTTCTGGAATTCCAACTCTTGATAACCCGGCATATAATTCGCCATCAGAAAAATATTCCTGTCTCAAATCGATTCCTACCAGTTTGAAAGTCTATCCCTGGGATTTGTTTACTGTGAGAGCAAATGATATTTTCACCGGAAACTACAACCGCTTGAAATAAACCGGTAAATCCGTTAAGATTATAAGGTTATGCGAAATAAGCACTAGTGTTCTTATATTTTGGCTGGCAAACTGCTGTAAGCGTTTAAAGCTCTCCAATTCGCCGTATTCTAGCCGCCCTAGTATTTCTAGAAAGTTGTGATTTCCTTTTAGGCATAAAGTTGTCTTTACTACTACTTAAATCTTTAATATCAGCCATACATGCATAGTTTCCTAGAAGTAAAAAAACTACTTAATAAAAATTAAACAATTTCATCACACACCTGTAATTGTGAAAGGAAATGCGATAATTGCACACAACCTTAAATATTTCAGAACACACTTACTAAAAGGCAGAGAACTCAAAACTAAATGAAGAAGGTACCTAAGTGACAGTGAAACAGTAGGTATACCTAAATTAAGGAAGATTACTAAAATAATATTTGTTGCCTAAATGAATCTCACACTATTAGGTACTTATTGAACAAAAATAAACTAAATATTTTTATTGTTATTTAGTACCTATTGACATGGACATCAAGGTACCTACAATGTGCCTACAAAAAGAACAAAAGAATCTTCAAACTACGCATAACAAAAACTATAACAACAAACCTTTTCGTCTTTAGAAACATCACATGAAGGAATGAGAAACGAAACAATAATTATTTACAAACAAAATATTATGTACTAAATCAACAAATTATATCTAGTTCGTGTCACGTAGGAGCCTATTTGTTATATCAGGTATCGTGCGTTACCCGAAGTAAAACTCTTCAAATGAAGAGTCAACTCAAAGGCGAAAAAATCAAATTATAGATCACAGGACATGAATCGACAAAACAAACAAACAAATGTCATATCCTCATAAAATATAGCCTATGTTTAGCCCAAAGTCCAGTCCAGTAAAAGTTTTTTTTTTTTAAATCGGATGAGTACTTTCAGAGACCTCTATGTTAGTTACGCTTACTCAAAAACATGATCGTAAAATCTAAATTACTTATCCAAATGGTTTGGTATGAGGACAATTTTTATCTGCATGGAATGCATGTAATGAAGACCATATTTATTTTAATACAGGTTTAATTTTATCTATTGAAGCAATTCTCAACAGATTTATCACTTGGCCACGTCAATTTTTAAGACTTATGTTTTAATTTTGTGGGTTAACCTTGGAAGATAGACATATGCTGTCGCGGACTTTTTGGCAAATCCATTTATGTTCTATAATTCTTCTATATATCATTTTTATATATCTTTTCCTGTAAAAGCAAAAGGCAGCAGAAAGTTACCCGCGTGACCATTTTTACGTTGTCTTACGTCACTAAAATTGTCTCTGGTCAGCTCCCTTTTCTCTCAACCTCATAAAATACAGCCTATGTCCATCCCCAAATTCCAAGCTACATACCAATAAAAGATTTTTTTTAAATGGGATCAGTAGTTTCAGAGATTGCCTCGAACATACAAACAAACTCACAAAATTGACTTCTCCCTTTCTAATAGTATATTATTTACTATTACTATTTTTTAGGGAATCTAACACAAACTATGACCATCTGGAATAAAGTAGTTTTCTAACAATGAAAGAATTTTTGAAATCGGTCCAGTAGTTCCCGAGTTACTTTCTACGTATAACCAAACAAACTCACACATGCATAGCAAAGAGGGCTTCTCAAAAGCTGGGAATAATATTTCAAACTAAAAAGCTGTACAGTTTGCAACAACCCACTGTAATTATTAGGAGCCTTTCGGTAATTCTTTCTATATAAAGAGTTTATTTGTGATATTTTTCATTCTGTCAGAATAATTAGGTGATTTGTAGATTTATTAAAATGATTCGCAATTTTCTTAATCAGCTGATGTCCTACAAAATGTACGACATCAGCTGGTTTAATTAGAATTTAAAAAAATAGTTCGACCGAAATATTACTGGACCCAGTTGCACGACTATTTTTCATTTATCTTTTATTCTTTGTAGCTATTTCTATATAGAGTGTCAAAAACTATTATAAAACGGCATAACTCCCTTTTCATTAAATTATAATGTTTAGGTAACACAACTAGTCAGTCTCGAACCCAAATAAACATTTACCACATGCAAAGTTACGTTAAAAGTTGATAGATCCCCAAAATTTTTAGGACATCTATAATATATATAAAATGCAACGTCTCTCTGTCTGTCTATCCGTTAGTCCGCTTGTCACTCGAGAACCATTAATCCGATTTACGTGTTTTTTTTTAATTCATACATATGTTCTCTGGCCAAGTTATAGGATATATTTTATTAGGTTAGGTAACATAAGGAATAAGCAGTGACGATAATAGTGAATAGCGGAGCCGCGGGCACGGCTAGTCTTATATAGTTAAAAATGAAAATAAAAGTTTACTTGTTACCTGTCAATTGTTAACTTTTACTTTAAATAGAAGATAAGTGGGTAATCTTATTTTGACATCTGGGCATTAAAACGTATAAGATTTTTCTAACCAGAAAGGCGGTTTTCTGAAGTCTGAAAATATGTTTAGGATGGATGTTATCTTTTTTGTATAATTATATTTAGTTATAAAAAAGTAAAATAAAATTAGGTCAATAAAAACCGCTGCGACCGTGATTAGCCTTTAAGATTTGGAGTATTGTTACACGTTTGGGGCCCTAAAGGCGCAACAAAAAAAGGCATAAAAAGGAAAAAATCTGTGTTTAGCTCCATCAAATATTCCCGGTTGATATTATTCCAAATATTATTAAGTTTTTGCCTTCTTGGGAAAGGAATACAAGGTGCTCTTATTACTACTTCTTTTTCTTCATTTTTTATTGTTAATAATAATAAAATTCATTAAAAAAGTATAATAATACAGTATTTTAAAAACGATGTGCAACTTTCAATCCATCTAAGATATTAAATACATTGGAGGTCGTTTAGCTAAGCCACAAAAAAATAGAAATTTTTACTTATAAAAATACTCAATCATACACAAGAATTACTTACTAAACAAATAATTAACTTGAAATAATACTAGATATAAATTAATTATAGACCAAGAACTAATTTTAATTTGATTTCGTACTCAAAATTGACAATACAAAAACGAGAAAATTGCAAGAAAAAACATCAGTAGCAAATGAAAAAAAAACTAAAAAAGAACAACAGAGGAAGACAGGAAACACACATCATTAGAGTCTCGTCATTCGGAAAGCGAAGACCAAATTTAAATAACTTGCGTAAAAATTTAAATACCAATTTTTATTTTTAAAACACATTCCTTAGATTATTTCAGAGCCTTGATTACAACTGCAGTGTGAGGTTGAACGTTGTCGTGCAATAGGATTACTTTTCGAGACAATAATTCTCTTCTTTTGTTTTGTATCACTCTTAATTTCCAGAGATCATAATAAAATCCTTTAATTATTTTTTCACCTTGTGATAAATAATCCACCAGAAGAACTTCGTGATGGTCCCAAAACATAACTTTTAAACTTGAGTTGCGCGTCTTAAACTTGGTTAAACGAGGAGTATTTTTATATTGCAAAAATTTGAAAAAAGTTTGCTTTCAGAAACGTAAAAATAAACCAGTGTTTCATCTCCGGTAACGATTCTGTCCAGAAATTCGACTTCAAATTCATAATATATTCGGCTTGAGAAACGATTTTTTTTCTGTTTCAAACTCTTATAATTCGACGATTGTTAAACGTAAACTAAAAAACCCCGCATTAAATAAAACTATATTACTGTTCAAAAAAAAGGGAGTTGCCATTGCAACGATACCTCGCTTGTTTACACAGATGTACGCCTTTAGTCTTTACTTTCTGAATGACCCTCATATATTTTACCAAAATTGAAAATTTGTCCGTTCACCAACATTAGGAAAATTTGACATGAAATAAAAAAAATAGACTCTGATTATGCAGTTTTCCAGAACCTGAACGTATGTTTATAATTAATGTTGATTTTTGCATCTTTAAATCATAAATAGTTACAAAAAATAAAATAAAATAAAATTGGCTCAATCAAAACGACGGAAAGTGATTAGCCTTTAAGATTTGAGATACGGTTACATGCTTGGGGCTTTAAAGGCATAATGAAAAAGTATCTAAAAAGGAAACAATTCTTGTTCCGCTACATTAAATTTTCCTGGTTGTTTTTACTTCGAATTATATTATGGTTTGTCTCGTTGAATAAAGGACCCAAAAGACTCTAAAGATGTTTCAAATTAGTATATTATTTTTTTTAACTTCGGCATAATTTACAGATAACGAAAAAAATGATTTCGCTTATGTTAAAAGCACATCAAGATATCTAATTACTTATCGGACAAGCTATGCCTTTTCATTAAAAATACAAAGAATAATGAACATCTCTATCAATCACCAAACTTCTCTAGATCATCAGTTTGTACTGAAGTTTCTTAGATATAAATGTTATTTGAAATATGCTTCTTAAATATTTGCAGCATGTCGTAATTGCCTTGCGAGATGCTCAACATTGTCATCTTCACCCAGACTGGCTGACAAGCTCTAAAATAAAGCGAAATATGGCATACCTTATTTTGGTGATTAATAGACAGAATTGTCCATTATTCTTGAATATCCAGCATTTTTAACGGACAAGGACAAAACTTACTACAGTCTTAGTCCAATAAACTATTGTACATTTCTCTGCGTATTTTTTACGGACGGTAAACATATAATTCACGAATTTTTAAAATTGGTCGATATCAACAATAATTAACTATTTTCTGTAATTATTGTAATGGGTATATCTTAAGTGCGTAAGTAACCCAAAGTAGTAGAACAAAAACCTATTTCCATCAAATAATTTTTGTGGGAAAAGTGATGTTTGATGATAATGTAAGATCTTTCAAAGCAGTTACTGTAGAGCTAATAATGTAATAATAATAATTACGTCAATTTGTGGAAAGTAAGTTGATATTTAAATGTGTTTATAATTGTTATAATCTAAGACCCGAAAATTATGCAGATACAACAGTTCGTGCTGCAACTATATGTTTATATGTATTCACTCTTATATATTGTGGACATTTGGTTTAATAATACACTACCCACCATGCTTTTACTGATTTCACACTCCACTTGTTGCTTTTTCATGTGCTTATTTTAGATAGACAACCAGACATGTCACTTTTCACATGTTCTTTATTATAATATTTAACAAATTTAAAACAACAAGTTTCAGGACACATTTTTTGACACGAGACGTGCAGCACTATGACATTTATCATTGCATGAGATAAAAAAACCAAGCACTTCTCGAACTATGTGTTATTACTTTTTAAAATCTTATGGATTAATTAAGAACGGATTAATTAATAACTATTATAGAATGGTTAAAAAAAAACAAAAATAGGCAACTAGTTTAATATTAATAACATTTAAAAACTGAATTCAAAACTGTATCGTAACCTGCACTAATCATATCGCAACAGAGCAAAACTAAAATTTAATGGATTTCTGAAGTACTGGCGTTTGTAACTAAGAAAAACACAAGAATTTGGCAGAATTAACAATAACAATCAAAACAGATTCATTAATATATATATATATATATATATATATATATATATATATATATATATATATATATATATATATATATATATATATATATATATATATATATATATATATATATATATATATATATATATATATATATATATATATATATATATATATATATATATATATATATATATATATATATATATATTTATGTTTTCACGGGTGTGAAATGTAGTAGTGGTTTTTGGGGTATCCCGTGTTAGCTTAAAATCCCTTGATAGACGGTTTCGCTGACGTTTCGATGAAATCTCATCCATCTTTTTCAAAGCGTTGATCACTGGTCGATGTCTTGGCGTTAAATGTCACGCTTTGAAACAGATGGATGAGATTCCATCGAAACGTCAGAGAAACCGTCTATCAAGGGACTTTAAGCTAACACGGGATACCCGAAAAAACCACTACTACATATATATATATATATATATATATATATATATATATATATATATATATATATATATATATATATATATATATATGTATATATATATATATATATATATATATATATATATATATATATATATATATATATATAGATATATAACAAATTATTCTTAGTTTTAACAATTTTTACTTCACCCAGTGTCAAATCGAGAACATTGTGCAGGTGATTAGTTCAAAACAATTTAACAAAAAAAATATTAAATGGAAATTTGTATACTACCAAACTAAGACGTCAGAAATATATTAATCTGCACTACACATCTATTATATATATATATATATATATATATATATATATATATATATATATATATATATATATATATATATATAGTTTAACTTTTGTTTGATATATGGTATTTACTTCCAGTCCAATAGAAAAACATCTACTGTACAACGTTACAAAAATAAAAACAACTTTCATTTAAAGAATAACCACGATTAACATCAAAAAGATAATAACACAAAGAGTTAGTGTATGAAACTATCTTCAGACAATCATATGTACAGGATGGTCCAAAATGGACACTTTTAACGGTAAACCCCTTTATCTAAAGATAGACGAAAACTGATATCGGTATCTGAGGCTCAATTTTTATGATAAACTCAGTGGTGAAAACCGCATATCGATATCTAATACTGTTTCAGATATACAGGGTGTTTTTCAAAAATCTGCATTTTGGAAAAAAAATTTTAATTCTTTTCCTATTGAAAATTTTTGATTTCTGAAAACACATTCTCAAAGCACTTTTTCACGTGGATTTCAACAGTGTAAGTTACATTTTTTACAACTAATATTTTAATAGTTATTAACGCAAAAATATATTTTTTAAATGGGATACCCTGTATATTTTTCCTTATCCGAATAGAGCTTTAAATTACAATTCTAGAAATATAGCACACTTTATATTTTGCTGAAATCTACTTCAGAATATAAAGGTTTACAGTTTTTACGCGAGTTTTAAATGCACATTTTGTGAAGTAGGCTTTGGACGGAGCGGCCATATGGTTTAAATCAATTGTTTACTTCAGGGAATTGTTAAATAAATCGCAATCAAGTTTGAAAATTACGAAAAATGGGATATGATAGTGTGTTTCATACAAACCGGAGAAAATTCGGAAGCGGCAAGTAATTTGTACCACGAACGGTATCCAGAGAGGCGTCAACCCTTCAAGGATATATTCGCTCGATTGCAACATAACCTAATTAATAGTGGCCAGTTTGAAAAGAAACGAAGAAATAGTAGTTTTAGAAATTATTGGAAATAATCCCAACACTTTAACCTGACAGTTAAAAGAATCCACTGGACTACCAAGAACTAGCGTAAGTCGTACTTTGAAGAAACACAAATTCAGCCCATATAAGACAAGAAAAGTTCATCACCTTAGCGACGGAGATTTTCAACGGCGTATGAATTTTTGCCAAATGTGTCTGGAGAATTGTAACCCTGTTCCGAATTTTTCATTAAATTACATTTGGACAGACGAAGCTTATGTAAGCAATGCAAGTATTTTTAACCGTTACAATTCTTATACGTGGGCACAAGAAAATTTTCATTTAGTTGTGGAGCAAAGACATCAAGGTAGATTTGGATTTAATGTGTGGGCAGGAATTTTTAGAGGCAGGGTTATAGGTCCATTTATTTACGAAGGAACACTCACCTCTCAGAGATATTTAGATATTTTAAGGCAGCTAATAGAACCTCTTGTTGATGAACTGCCGTTAATGGACCTTAGAAATATATTTTTTCAACACGACGGAGCAACCTGTCATAACGCTGCAGTTATCAGTAATTTTTTATCGGCCAATTTCGACAATAACTGGATAGCCAACCAAGGTCCGAACCGTTGGCTGGCAAGGTCACCGAATTTAACACCCATGGACTTCTATCTCTGGGGGAGATTAAAAGACCTAATTTTTAAATTGCCGACAAACACCAGGCAAGAGTTAAAAGTCGCAGTGATACAAAGTCTTGCAGCTCTCACTCCTTTTGAACTAATCAACTCGGTAAGAAGTGTCCAGGAAAGGTGCCGCCTATGTGTAACTGAAACTGGTCGACATTTCGAACATCTCTTATAGAAAATTATTTTGTTTTAGTTTGCTCTACTCGGAATAAATTGTTTTATTGTTGTTTTGTTTTATTTTCTACATGGTTTAAAGTACTATAGCATTTAGTAAATTTCATTGTAATTATGACTCTTAGAGTTACTTCTAGGAATTTTTTTTACGATTTGACTGCTAACGGTAAACAATTGATATATATATATATATATATATATATATATATATATATATATATATATATATATATATATATATATATATATATATTAACTGAGTTAGACTATAAATACACATCATAATTGTGCCGTCGTAGAACAACTTCTATCGTATGTGCAATGAGAAAAGTAAAATATTAATTTTATATACACCAACAAAACTCAAACAAAACCCCAAAAAACACCAAACGGTAAACACACAAATAGAACACACAAAGCACAAACGGAACACAACAGAACCCCAATAAACACACACAAAAGAACCACCACAAAAACAAACAAACACCACCAACGGCACAACATATTAAATTCAATGACTGTATTTGGTGCCGTCGTAGAAAAACTTCTATCGTATGTGCAATGAGAAAAGTAAAATATTAATTTATAACACCTGTTATATAATATTTTTTGATGTTTATTACAATACACTATCTATTTTTTTGGGGGTATAATTTATTTTAAGTAACTTTTGCTTTATTCAGATGCAATTTCATTCCTACAAATTCAACTTTTATAGAAAATCGATAGATATTTCTGTTTTGGGTACATAAAAATATAAAAGATGTTTTTACTAACCCATATTTTATTTCGTTCAAAGATAAGTTTACATAAATACTTATTAAGGAAGGGAAAAGCCCGCATCGTTAAATGTTTACTTTCTAAAATAGTCTCTCTGAAATTTGTAGATTTTGCTGTAAGTACTGCATTCTACAAAGAAACGGCGTTGTATAAAGTGCTAACGGCATGGGTGCAAATATTGTAACAGTAAAAGACGAAATTAAATGAAAATTCTTAATAATACTCCAAAACAAAATTAAAAAGGAAAACACTCATAGCAACACAAATCGATAATTTTTCTTATTTAAAACTAGGCACGGCTTTCTCTGCATATATAAATCGAGTTGAGTTTCTCCGACATCAACATAAATTGATTAAGTTGGGAATGTGGAATTTTGGCACAATGATACTACTCGGTATATATCACCACTACACCAAACACTTTATTTTTGCACTCAACGTGCGTTTCACTAACCATTTTAGCTTCATCAGGAGTAGTCAATCATCGCTCCTGATGAAGCTAACATGGTTAGCGAAACGCGTGTCGAGTGCAAAAATAAAGCGTTTGGTGTAGTGGTGATATATACTGAGTAGTAACATAAATTGAGGCGTTCTACAGAAAAAGGGCCCATTGACGGATAGACCCTTTTTGATTTGAGTGGTGGCAACACTGAGTGAATTCTTATCGGCTAGAGTAGGTTATTATTGTGCTGATTTTTGACATCATGTGTTTTTGTTGTTTTTGTTTCTTCCTTCTAGTTTCTAAAATTGTATCTAGTTTTTATTAAATTATGAATTCAGGTGAAAATTTAATTAGCCATACAGTTCAAAAAACAAAGAAATGAAGAAAAAAACGTGAAAAAACACTAAATTATGGATTCGGATGAAGATTTAATTAGCTATATAGTCCAGAAAACAAAGAAATGAGGAAAACACGTGAAAAGACAAAGTGAAACGTCTTCAAGGAAATTTGCAAGGCAAATCTGAGTCGTACTTGTCAATGGGCTGCTGTCAATTTGGGTCTGTTAGCTGGTCTCTTCGGAGTTAGGTTAGCTTCTTTAAGTTTTCTTCTGACTATCCAATGACTGACAGCCCGACCACGAACTTGTGGGAGCTCCTGCTGGACCCCAACGCCGGTCAAGTGACGATTTCTTAGAGTTGTGTTGACAACATAAGCGGTCGTCACCTCCGAGGTACACCTTCTTCTTCCTGATCCTAGTCTCCGTGTAAAGGCGCCAGTCTCTTGGTAATGTCTGTAGACTGGAGACAGCTGACTAGCTCAAGTGCAATTGCGCAGCGACTACACGTTGGCTATGCCCTTCTTGTAATCGGGAAACGACTTATGTCGTTTCTTTAGGGGTGGTATCCATTTTCCGATGACGGAATTAGTAAGCAGAGATGTTGACGTTCCGATAAAGGAATGATAGGAAAATATAGTTTCATGTATTTTTGTAGGGATGAATAGCGCACAACGAGTCAGTTGCTGAGCGAGCAAAAACGGTTCTATTGATTGAAACCGTTTTAATCAGTAAAACTTTTTGGAAGTCCAAATGTTGTCGATATCGATTTTTTGCTCACTTTTGCAGAAGAAGAGGAACTCATAGTAACAAACCTCACAAGTTTACAGCAAATGTGCATAATTTACTTCAGACTTATTTAGAAACTATTCCATACAAAAAAAAAATTACTACTCACAACATAAAACAGAAAAAAAAATATTTTGAGTTGACTGTAATAAAAAAAAACAGTGGAAATTGATTAAAAACAGTCTTTTATTATATATTGACTGTAAAGGAGTTGGATATTATGCTCCAGGAATACTACATGGAAAATACTGCTGTACCACTTAAAATGAGCTATAAAACATATTGGGAATACTTTGCGAAACTTTATTACAGTATCAGGAAGACAAAAACTGATTATTGCACAGAATCTGAGAATAAACTTGCAGTTGATCCGAATGATCTCTGTCGTGCGCCATAAAAATAAGGCAAAACGTCATTTGGCTATAAAGAATGAGTTAATAGAAAGATGTCAAACGGATGACAGTCTAGTTGGTCAATTTGACTATGGATAAAATCTACGCATTCCAAAATTAAATGTAACTTTACAGTTTTACAAACTCCTTCTATAGTTATGTGTATTCAATGTTCACGTGTATAATGATGGGTCTTCATTTATGTACACTTTCATAGAAGGTCAATCTAACAAGGGACCCGATTCCGTGATTTCTTTCCTATATGACTGTTTGGAGAAGAAGCACATATTCTCACTCTGGGGCCAGTTATTTTGCCAATGTGATCGAACTTTGGCCAAATCAAAATTGTAGTAAAAAAAATATATAGGAACAGCAAAGCCGTATTTGGAAGCAATGGTTAGGTGCCGCAACAATCCATTCCTATTTCAAATTATTATAAACAGAACATTAAAAAAAAACTTGACAGAAACTTTAAACGACTTATTTTTTAAAAAAGCCCAGTCTAAACAAAATTTGTTCCAAATTCAGAAGTATATTCAGATGAAATTTAAAAAAGATGGAACGTTGGCTTGCTCTAGAACTTACGCGGACACCTTTATACCTTTCAAACTTTCGAAAAATGTCAACTTTCAAATTTCTCTTTAAAATGTACTATTCGTTGGTATCAAACCGGAAAACACAAAGGATATAATGGTCCTATCCCCACTAAAAGCCCAGACTGGCAAAGATTAGATTTCTTTGGTCCTTAATGAAATCTCAACTGCTAGTGTTTAATTCGTTTCAAAATTTTAAATCATATTTATCAACTTATTATTATATTTTTTCCAACATATTTATTTTGTTTTTTATTTAAATTACCGTACATTTTCGGTAGTAGAAATCGATCTTTGGTAAAGCAATTTTTCAAATTCTTTTAAATAAAGGTCTGGTATTGCGACACGCTCTCTGTATGTTTAGTGCCTATATCATTTATAAAAGTATTCATATATATTTCATCTAACCGGAGCATGTTTTTTGTCTACTAAAGTTTCACAAAACAATAATTTCGCCTTCAATATCATTTACGCAGCATAAAGTCCCATAAGTTGGTTCTTAGCTAGTCCCGATTTGTCGCCAATATATTTTTTCGTGAGGGGATATCTCAAAACTAAAGTTTATAATCACAAACCTCGCTCCCTAGAACAATATCCGGCAAAAAACGGCAACAGCCAGGAAAATGGCGTGCCGAGCAGTGATCAATAATTTCAATGTTCGCTTAGAAGAATGCCGAGAATGTAACGATTCACATTAAGATGACTTCAAATATTTTGAACCGAACCTTGTACTTGTTTGTAACTTTATAAACGTACTTACTCAAAGAAATAATTCTAAAACTACATGTTTTGGCCATACGCAGGGTTCAAAGTTTAAATGACTGTCGTGGCTTTAATCATTAAAACAAATGAAATTTTCTACTGTTGAAAAACCTATTGTTCTTATTTTATCTTGTTTTTTTTTTTTGCTAAGTTTGCTAATTTTCTAGAATATGATAATTAATTACAGTTTATTTGCGAAAGCAGCTTCATGTTTCTAAATTTAACGAGCGAGTTACGCTACGCTCTACGCTCAGCTCGTTTTCTTTTGAGGCTTGTAGCACTTTAAATTAAAATAGTAACAACTGCATAAATTAGATTAGTTTCAGAATTATGGAGTGTCTTGTAAACCCGATTGTTTAGGTTTGTCTCAGTAATATTCTCTGAAAGAATAGATGGTATGAGAAATTCAAAATTTAACATGATGCTATTTAATATATATTATGTAGAATTTATGACCACGCAATGTGTATATATATATATATATATATATATATATATATTATATATATATATATATATATATATATGTATACATATATATATATATATATATATATATATATATATATATATATATATATATATATATATGTATACATATATATATATATATATATATATATATATATATATATATATATATATATATATATATACGGCTAATTTTAAGCTGTAACTAGAAATTGGGAAATTTTTGCAACTTATAGGCCTGCATTTATCGTTTCAAAGACTTCGGAAGTACAATCTCGTAGACTCATAACGGGATATATTCTACACTATTTTATAAACTAGCTTCATTATTACTTAAAATATATTTAATAAATTTTGTGGAAAAGAGAGGCGGTAAGTTGAAGGAGATCGTTAGTATTAGCCTATTTTAGTTTTCCAAGTAATTCTGTCATCTATCGGTAAATACCCGACCTAACATAAATTCCAAGCAATTAAGGTAGAACTGAAATGTATTTGTTATGCATTTTACTGAAAACTACCCATCTTTGTGAAGAATAATTAAAATGGAATCTAATAATTTTTAACTCTATCGTTTGATACTTTTTTCCTTATGCTTATCTTTATTAGAAAAAGACAAAAACAAATTACCATAAATGTATTTAACAAAACTATAAATCATTATTGCTCTTCCGGGTTAGAGTTAAAAGCAGAATTTGACAACACTGTAAACAAAAGAGCGCAATAATATGTTTATAGCAACCAGTATTTGACGGGATTAATTTTCTGTTTTGATCAGTACTGTCAATCTCGTCGGATTCTGGCTGCTATAACTATTTTCTCTATGCTCTTCTGTTTGCATTGTTGTAAAGTGGTGACTTCCTTTACCTACAAACGACAATTTCCACATAACGTGGTAACAACGCGAAAGATCAATGTAAAAAATGTACGTAGATGCCAACAAAAATCAAGTAACTGTTTACTGAATGTTATTTTTTATTTTAATAAATCATAAATCTCATAAGTTTGATTTATAAATTTTCATAATTTTCTTAGTGTAAGCATTGTACCGCTATTAACTATATTCATATCAAATTTCTTAAACCTCATATTGGTTTATATTCTAAAATAACTTATCAACATTCATTAAATATTTACCATGGCTTTCACCACAACTTCCTGTCACCAAGAGATAAAGTTATTTTGTTGTTAGCCAATTCATATTTTTGGCTTTCTTTCTGCAAATCATTGAATTTACCTTTAAAATTTTGTATTTTTCTAGTCCTTAATATAAAGTATAGAAATTTAACATTACTGCATTATGGCTTGGACTCCAATTTGAACTTCCGTTCAGAAAGGTAAATATGGCTTCTTGCAAATCACCCTACGAGATTTTTGCATTTCTTCCAGTTTCTTAAATAAAGAAAAGAAAGAAAATAAATAAGACAAAGATGATAGTCTCTCATTTCCATCAGTTTGTCTGTCAATCTATAGGTCTGTCGACCTATTAACACGATAGCTCTCGAACGAAATAAAATATTAATTTCACATTTGGTACACATACTTGAAGTAGAAAAGTAACCTATAGTTTTTGAGCGATATCGCTTAGGAAGAAAGGACGGAAAGGGTGGAGGTCATTAAATATTTTATAGTTTCAATAATATTATCGTAATTTTTTTCTAGAAGAATAACAATTAAATTTTAAGCATTAATATTTATAGCAAGACATATGAAGTGTTAAGGGGTTTAGATGGGTAAGTTCGTATGTATCATATTATGCGTTCTTTTCAGAGTTTTTGAAATCCCAGAATCCAGAAATTACATTATTTTTTATTAGTTTCAATTTTAACAAAAGCTTTTCCAGTACGTAATATTTTTTTATTAATATCTCATCACAAGGTATCTAGCATTTAAAATACCAAGTTATCATGCTTGGATTAAGTTATTCCTTTTAGATCTGCGTGTTTGACAATTTTTTGAATGCTTTTGACGTTCCATACTATTAATTTGATAAGTGATGATATTAATCAATTAAAGAAAAATAAAATTAGTTTGCTAAGAAAAAATGAACGTATAGTCGTTTAATAAAATAAAAACTAAAAGTTAAATAAATAAAAATAAATGGGAAATACTACTAAGTACTAAATATTTTAAAATATAGGTTACTAAAAAACAAAACAAAATACAAAATATCCGCCGCCTTAAATCCGTCCCATCTCGATTAATTATAGATTTTCTACTTTATTGAAGTACATCAAAATTGAACTGGTTTACTCTGTATCTAATATGGTTTTAAAATCAAGAAAAATAGTTACATATTTTGTTTTGTGCTCGTTAATATACAGTTTTAATTCTCGAAACAAAGCTAGAATTTATTTTATTTTTATTCAAAGCAAAACTTTTGGTTTGGTAGCACAGATATTCTCTATTCCTATTTATTTTTAGGCAATGTTTAGTCACTTATAACCAGGGACAAAGGGTTTGATATGAGAACCCTTTTAGTGAGTAATTGTACCACAAGAGCATAACTATGGTTTTGTAATTTCATTAAATATGACAAACAGCTGTAATTAAAATTGCTAAGGCTAGAATAGAGTAATATTATAGTAATAATTCACCTGATTGTTAGGTATGTCAGCTAAATAGGGACACTCACCGGGGCAAACAAACAAAGGCTTTAACAATATAGACAAATAATTTTTTTTATTTAAATTTTATTAAATATCAGTTCTGAGATAAACATATAAATAAAAATCTCCTCTCTCTTTCTCTCTCTCTCTCTCTCTCTCTCTCTCTCTCTCTCTCTCTCTATATATATATATATATATATATATATATATATATATATATATATATATATATATATATATATATCCACAGCTAAAAATACATATGTATATCCAAAAAACTGTTATAATTTCCTTTCAAATAATCCAGAAAATAGTGTACAGAAACAAAAAAATACAACCATTTAATATAGTTAAAATAATATTTTACAGAACACACTAAAATAATCACTATTTCTAAGTATAAAAAGTAAAATTGAACAAATCAGATTTTATGCCAAAAAATTGCTCTTTAAAACAGAAAGAGCAAGGACAGATATTCCCCATCTTACCGAAAAAAAAGGATAAAAACATGATTTCGTTTTGATACGAATATACTAGATTTTTATTTCAATTAACGGCTTTTATAGAACAAGTGTTTGGAGCATTAATTATTCTCTTACACCAGTTAAATCATAAAATATCTCATCTGTATGTCAATGGGAAGATCTCTATTGATTCCTCCTAGAACCCTAGAAATAATACGACCCTCCTTATAAAGTACAGCTTTTTAGTTTTCATATCGCTATCTTCAAGAACTTTTACATGGAACGTCCCAGGCCAGTGTTCTTACTGCATGTGCTGTAACCCTTAAAAAAGAGGTCAAACTTTTATAATATTTGACCAATTACACAAGGTATACAAAAACCAGATATCCTCAGTCACCACCTGAAATCTTAAAAAGCTCTACATTAGTTTTTGAGATAAGTAAAATTGTAACGGGCAATTTTGAGATCGGATTCAAATTTAGCGATATAACATATTTTTGTAAGATTTTATAATATCGCCTATACAAATATGACAAACCGTAAAGTAATATGTGTAAAATTTTAATTTATAACATTTTAGTGAAAAAATAAATTGTACACGGGAAGTATCTACATGAACGTATTAATTTGCGTGTTAACGCCTTATCCGTAATTCTTTGTATGATGTTTCTTTTCATTCTAGGTACCAAGCAATAAAAACGGCAACCATCTCTTAAGCCCCACGCACCGAGGCATCTCCTATCCTCCCCCTAGTCCCACCAGAGGCAACTTAAGAAGAAGTCTAGCCATATCGCAAAGTAAAAATCCCCCTTTAATCAAAACTAGGCAAGTAAATTCTGCATCGAGCGTCAGTTCATGTCAAGTACCAACCAGTTTTGACTTCGACGTGCCAGTTATTGCAGGTTAGTTTCTTTCAGTTTATGTTAATAATATAGGGTCTGCTCTAAAAACTTACGTATTATTAAAATATGAGGAGAAACAAATTAAAATGATTTTTAATGTGTGCTAAAAATAACAAGTGTACTCCTTAGATACAAAAATTCTTAAAACAGGTTAAAAAACTGCAGTAATCCCTCAGATTTTTATGAAAAAAACCCAGTTCCATTTATGTATTTAGTTTATCTGTAAGACATATTGTTGTGACGCAAGATGTGAGTAAACTTTTTTGTAT
The DNA here is from genome assembly GCA_019049505.1 of Pachyrhynchus sulphureomaculatus. Lineage (NCBI taxonomy): Eukaryota > Metazoa > Arthropoda > Insecta > Coleoptera > Curculionidae > Pachyrhynchus > Pachyrhynchus sulphureomaculatus. The sequence goes on along the minus strand of CM032447.1, from coordinate 172,477,249 downwards.
TTTTGATGTGATACCCAGTATATTTTCTCTTTAACTGAGAAGTTTTCTAATATGAAATTTAATAATTGGGCCTATCTTAATGGTTATCCTTAAATTATTTAAATATTCAGCATGATAAATTAGTTTACTCATTACATACAATTGGCTTTTTGTATTTTTTTATATTATGATATTATTTAATTTGCAGATAATCATTGAAATAGACAGATTAAACATTATAATATTGAATTCAAATTCAGAGAATGTTTTTTTATGGGTCTAGCACACGTGCTGCAGGGAAGTTCCTAAAGCGCTACAGGAGCGAGACGGGTGCGGAAAAAGCGATTTACGTTGTTCTTGAATCGCTGTAAATTGTACTCGGTGGGAAACACAGTCCTGGGCAACTATGTATCAGTTAAAGGAAAAATATATAGGATGTCTTATGTAAATAAAGTTAAAGTTCACTCCTTTAATTAATAATTAATAACCAATCTTATTAGTTTTTAGTTATTTTATTACGTTATCAGAACTATTCTAACTTCTATTTTTTTAATATAAGAAAGTCATTATATTTATTAACTTTCGTTACTATACTCAACTCAATGACTTAACTAATTCACTCAGGTTATAGGTGTTAAGCCAACATTCACTATAGAGAATGTTCTTTTGTCGTTCTTCTGAAAAACTTTCAAAATTTGAGAATTAAAAAAAAAGAGCTTGACTTGCCTACAGCCATATAAATGAATTACAGCTATATTATATATATATATATATATATATATATATATATATATATATATATATATATATATACTTGAATTGATTTTAACGTTTTAATAAACTTTTATGCCAAGCTCTCATCAATTTTTTAATACTTTATATAACACAATCTATTAGGTTATGGTGCTCATATTCTTTTAAAATACATAATTTATTGGCTTACTATGCACCGAATGTGTTAAGTTACACAATTTCTTTTATTACGATATCCCTAATTCGATAAAATTCACATTAGTAATTAACATTACAAAATATTGTAGATATTTACACTCACGTAAGGAATATAGATTAGGTGAAAAGAACACTCACAACTTCATGTACAAAAATAAGAGTCGTGAGCTGGCCGATGAGGATTTAAATTCGCATTATACTTACTTACAAACCAAATTGACTGTTTTACTCGGTAATAGATTATCTGTTGAAAGTAACAGTAATATAATTTAATCAAAATAAATTTTACCAACGTGCAATGAGAAATAAGTCAGTAGCGTGACCTCGAGCAAAGACCACAGTATTTACTAGGATTCACGAGAAAGCCCAAACAAAGTTCAGCTATCTGAATAAAAGTCATTATTTGGAAAGTAATAGCTTTTATTCTACAAACCCATCCTCTAACGCGTTTTGTAGTATTACCGTTTCTAGGGTTGTTTGGGACTGCAGGCGGACAGAATTGGATTTCTTATCAAAGAAATTTATAATCCACAGAAAAATGTTTAGTGACTGTTTTATGATCTCTTACAAAAACATAATTAAGACAATAATATTTTAGGTTCCAAACACTTGCTATTTAATATTTTTCACATGAGCTTATACGGTAAATAAAATAATAAACCTTTTGATACCTATCAAGTATATGTAAGCTAAAAAAAAACTAAAAATGCGCAGAAAATAAAAGAGACTTTTTTGTTAAATGAATTAAGTGTAAATGACTTTTTACACGAACATGGATAATAAAAGTTTACGATAAACTTTTGTGAGGAACTACAATTGTTATTTTTTATTTAAAAACTTTTTTTTATCTATACCGTCAAAATATCTATGAAAATATCTTCTGATAACAGTGTCGCTGCTAAACAAAATTTTTCACTCCCATTGTTAGTACGTATTATATAAATTATCAATGATGATACTTAACTAAGCATAAAAAGTCATTTTAAAACAAAACACACAAACAATTGGTTTCTCAAAAAAAAACAGCTATTGTCAGCATACAATTACTTAGCGATAGTATTGTTTTCTGTTTTCAAATAAAATCAAATTCTCGATTCCTTAATGAGATTATTTTGATGATGCGCGCCCGTAGGTGGAACAATGGCTCTGTCGCCTAAAGAGTTTCCGTGTAAAGTTTTACCATTAAAATTTAATTTTAATCGGAAATAACTGAAAATTCGCTGGAAATGAATGAATCTCTCTTTTTATTACGTTCGGGATTTCATTAGGAGAATCATGAATCATTAATTCATTTGTATAGTTATTTTGAATTTTACCATTAAATGGGCATTTATAACTAAAAGGGTCGCTTCGCCAAACCTATAATTTAATTTATTAGGGGCTATCATTAATAAAATATCCTCTATATTCCAGACAACCGCATAAAAAACACGTCTTTTTCACTTTTAGTAGGTGCTTTTAGCTTTCATTACCGGGCGAAAATAGGCTTACAAAATGGCCTTATAAAGTGTTTTTAATTTCACAGTTAAGCCTGTTATGACGCTATGTCATCACTTTTTTATTAGGACTAGTCATTTGTTTTTTGCAGCGCCATAACTACCGCCCGGATCGAAATCTAATGGACTTAGAACTCGTTGCGAATTATCATCATAATAAACTCGGCGAAACTCATTAGCACAAGGTTATTAATAATAAATGAAGCATCCCTTTAACTAGCTTATTCTCTTTTAGTTTTTATAGTAAGGTGAAAATGCAAAAGGATTTCCAATTCTTCATTTTTTTAATTGTCTTCTATGTGCAGTCATTTTCTTTCGTTTAAACGCTGTTTCAATTAAGATGTGGTTATATATTCTTGGAAATGTATTTCAGCTAGTGATTTTCTTTGCTTTCCTTAAAGTCTCGTATATTCCTGTTGTGCTCGCCGTATATTATAGCCATTTTTAATAAATATTTCAAATGTATATCCTATTTTTCATTCTCCGCAAAAATAATTTTTATACGAACACTTAGTTTAACTTATTCTAATACATTTTTAACATAAACAAATGTCATTGTGAATTTGCGTTATTATGTAATGTGCATAGCCAACTTAGGCAGTTAGAAAAATCGTTTTTTCTTTCTTATTTTGCACAATAATGTCACAAAGATATATATTGCCGTTTCTAAAATTAAGAGTTCTATAAAACTGAAAAATAATATAGTAGCTGTTCAATTTAGAAAGTATAATGTTTATATCCTATATCAAAGACTCAATGCGCCATTTTTTCTATTTTAACTCGGTATATAAGTTCTCTAAAAACGCTTCAAATCATTCTTTTATCATTTTTGTCTAACTCTTCAATTAAACAAGTGGAAAGGGGTGAACCATTTATAATCAATAATCTTGTACAGGATGTCCCATAAATAGGTTTAAACTTGCTTAGCTTAGCACACAACAACAACGGATTGGAAGGGCAAGTTCGAGTTTATAAAACGCAACCGCGGTTTCTAGTTATTATGGAACGTTTCACTTCAGCAATGCATACTAGAAATTTTACAAGAATAACAATTCTGCGACTATCGCGCGGATAAAATTGTTAAATTAATTAAAAAATATATACAAAGAAGCGACGGAAAATGAGTTTGAGGGTTGATTTTCAAAAATCTCAACCACTTAATACCCACAATCAAATGTGGTAAATGTACTCAAGAATTCGTTACAACATATTACTCGTCACAATATAAGTATGCACAACTACGAAATATTAATGGTGTAAAAATTAAAGCTCACTGATACTAGTTAGAGGATCACCTTAGTTAAATTTTTTAAAACCTATTTATTATTTACCATTTTATTCTCAAATGCGACACATTTCTACCCCAACGACCAAGTCAAAAAAATATTATTATTGGAGTTCGACAAATCCAAAGCCTTAGTTGGTTGGGTGTTAAAAGCGATTATGTCTTGGCTTATTGTACTCCCCTCTCTTAGCTACATGTCCTTTATGTGGTAATTTATCGCCACGACGAAGATCTCCGAAAAGTTTATGTCTATTCCGCGTTTAAAGCACATTAATAAATGATGTGCCTAGAGGTTTCTTTCTTTTCACGTCGTGGGACTATCGTAGTTACCCATTTTCTGTAAATGTTTTCTCAAGTGACAGTAGCTATTAGTTTGGTCCGTGCCCTCGTTAAACAAAGAACGTCAGTTGTTAGGCCGCCAATTACATCCCTCGCATATCTTTGGCCAGATGTTGCGAGCCAATGATCTAAATGTTGTCGTTTCTAGTTCTGAATCCTATAGGATTTAGCAGCTCCGAATCTTGCTGATTTATCCGCTCTTTTATTAGCTTTTATGCTCGAATGTCATCGACCCTTTTGTTCTTGAATGATAGTGCACAAGTCACGTTTACACTCCATCGTGATCTTAGAGTTGGCCTGATAGACGTCTAAAGCCTTTAGAGCAGCTTGACTGTCTAAAAGAATATATATTTCTTGGTTACGGTAGTCCCGTCTAATATTCTCATGAACACATGCTTCTATTTTGTGAATTTCTGCCTAGAAGATTGTTGCACTCTAGTAGAATGGAATCACTCCACTTGGGCTTTTATATATATATATATATATATATATATATATATATATATATATATATATATATATATATATATATATATCTATATATATGCTAGCGCCTACTCCGCTCAATGTTTTTGAACCATCCATGTAATAGAGCAGACCCTTTGCCTTCATCGGAATCTCCACCTCCATCCATAGATTTGGATCGCACCCAATTCTATACGATTGTAAACTGTTTAAAAGACGTTAGCGTATGCTAATACTGCAGAAAAGAAAAATACTCTTTTTATTTATTTAGTTAATTAGTTATAAAAAAATATTATTTACCTCCCTAATTGTAATTATTAAAGGATTATTGTCAATTTACAATCCGAAAAATATTATAGAACACGTTTCTTCACTTTATTTTTCATTAAAAGTTCAAAATTACTCACCAAATGGCCCTATAACGTCGTTTTATTACTGCATTTACGGGTTATGACGATGGCATCAAATTTTTATAGTTTAATCAACCTCATGTTATTGTACTCTAAAACTTTTAACAAAAAAATTGTCTTTTATGACTAGAAATCTTCAGTGATTTATGTTAATAACATATTATAAATAGCATTAATGTATTATTTACTTTTGATAAAAAAAAACTATTTGTTTAATCGTAAAGATTAACTAAATTCTACAAAAAATTCGTAATTAGTAGAATATATTATTTTAAGTGAATTAGATTAGTTTTTTACCATAACAATAACAGATATCATTTCAACCAAGAACTGATAATTCTACATAACAATTTATCAGATTTTCGGCAAAAAAACGATAATATATCACAAATTATTTTTTGTATTAGGCAAGGATTAATAAACATTGTGATATATAACAAGATATCGCATTTTCCTATAGAGCTCAAAGTTAATCAAACCATCAGGAAATTCTCAGACACAACCAACTACGAGAGCACTTATAATACTAGATAATTATTAATACAAGTGTTTATATAGTAGAATATAAAAATTATCTTTAAAATATTTGCTTTATTTTAAAATAAAAAGCAAACAAATAAAAATAACATCAAAGGTTTTCCTACAGTATCTCCGAAAGTCTTCGGAATATTTGAGATTCTTGAAAAACACAGTTTTAAATACCAAAATATGAAACTTTCCCTTTCATCAGTCTTGATAGTATATGTAGTTTTATACGAAATCTTTGTAAATACAGTGCTCTATGTCCTGTAATCTATTTTTTTCTATCTACGGGTATAAATATGTTTTTTTATGGGCAAACATGCGGCAGGAGGATCCCCAAATATGTACAGGGGTCGTGCGGAGATGGAAGTAGCAATTTTGTTTATCTTGAATTGTTGCAGCTTGTACTCAGTGGAAACTACAGTCTGGATTAGTTCATTCCAACGAAAATACATCTCTCTGGAAGAAATCAAACTAGTTATATCTGTCTAAAACTCTCGTGAGTAGGAGGGCGTAATGAAAAATATTTTTATTATGTTGATCTAAATCGATTGAACTTTAGGATTTAATTTAAGTTAAGAATTCAAGCATTATTTTTCCACCAAACTCCTTCGGCAACTACCGTTTAATTATATTTTCATTAGCCTTTAAAAGTAATCCCTTCATATTTCCTGCCTTTCCCCAATTCTCGCATCTTGGATGTAATCTTTTAAGGATGAAAGTTTTATTAAACAGATAGAAAATAAAGATTTAGTCCTTTTTATATCCATCAAGGATGCGTGTATCTAATGTCCCATTTAAATCTCCACGGAAATCCTTTACCCATATGTTTTCTTCGCTCTTGTGAGTGTATTTCTGAAAGCGGTGGTAATTCGGATGAAAAAGTAGATAGAGCACTTTGTCGGGTAATTTTAACTAGGCAATTACAGTTTATATGTAAGAGTAGTCTGAGAGATTGGTTAAAAATGCTTATAGTTATTTATGCAGTAAACTGATAGACTGCCGTAGCTGGAAAAGAAAATATTTTATTTTCAAGGTCTTAAATGACAAATACGCTATTTCTCCTCCATGTTCTTTAATTGATCTGGATTATATTAATTGCTACACATCAGTTAAAACTAACCGTCGAATGGGATTTGCGTCATATAGTATAGACAGAATAACGCAATCGCAAAGGACGTTCAGAAGCAGCATGAATTTAAATTTTAGTTACTAGAATAAGTAGATTTTGCCTATATAGAGCGTAACCTCGATCGGTTATAATTATTAAAAAAATAAAATTCTCGTAATTAAATCTTTTTAATTTTTTATGGTAACAGTTTTATATATGCTTGATTAGGTTATATATTTAACATATATATATATATATATATATATATATATATATATATATATATATATATATATATATATATATATATATATATATATATATATATATATATATATATATGTATATGTATATATATATATATATATATATATATATATATATATATATATATATATATATATATATATACATATATATATATATATATACATATATATATTATATGTATATATATATATATATATATATATATATATATATATATATATATATATATATATATGTAATATATATATATATATATATTTATATATTATATACATATATATATATATATATATATATATATATATATATATATATGAGTGTGAATTAATTTTGAGGGATTTCTAAAAGAGGGCGTAACATGTATTATATCGCATCGGGTCCTCCTGTTGCTATATCCATGGTGAAGCACCATCATTAGATTTTAATTTTTAGTATATTTTATTTTGCCGAAGTCTAAACAACATATTTTTTTTGCGCATTATGTCGAATTACGTGCCAACAAAACACCATTTGCGGAAAGCGTTACTTTTCTTGTTTAATTCGAAGAAAAGCGCTACTGAAAGTCATCGATTGCTGTCGTAAACCTATGGTGATTATATTCAGTCGATAAAAACGTCTTTCGATGCTTTAAAAGTGTTAATTTCGACATGGAAGACAAAAACGTTCGAGCCAGCCGAAAAAGTTTAAAGATAAAGAATTGGAGCCATTATTCGATGAAGATCCGTGCTAAATGGAAAAAGAATTTGCAGAATCATTAGGAGTTGATCGCACAATCATTTTCAAGCACTTATATGCACTGGGAATGATTCAAAAGTGTGCCGTACGAATTGGAACCGAGAGACGTTGAAAGGCTATTGTTCACCGGTCAACGGCACAATCGAAAAAAATTTTTGCATCATATGGTGATGAAAAACGGATACGCTACGATAATCCAAAGTGCAAAAAATCATGCCAGCTAAATATGAATACCTCCTAGCTTATGCTGTGTAACTGGTGGGATCAGCTGGGTGTGGTGTATTATGAACTGCTCCAACCCAAAGAAACTATACTGAGGAACGTTACCGACAACAATTGATGCAATTAAGCCGAGCATTGAAAGAAAAACGACCGCAATATACCAAAACACACGACAAAGTGATTTTTCAACAGGACAACGCTCCACCACATGTTGCAAAACCTGTCAAGGAAATGCTAGAAGCTCTTGGATGGGATGTCCTACCTCACCCGCCGTACTCACCAGATATTCCTCCTTCTGAATATCACTTGTTTCGATCGATGACGCACGGCCTGTCTAAACATTCTTCATTCTTATGAGGATATCAAAAAATGGGTTAATTTGTAGTTACCCTCAAAAGATGTGTCATTCTTTCAACATGGTATTCATATGCTGCCACAAAGATGGAAGAAAGTAGTGGCTAGCAATGGACAATAATTTGAATATTCAATTTGTAACCATTTTTTATAATAAAGCGGGATTTTTACCGAAAAATCCCTTAAAATTAATTTACACACCATATATAAGATCGAGAAGATTGGCTCAAGTTTATCCTATGTCCACTTATTACCACGCAACAGCCCTCCAAAGAGGCACACACAAAATTGTTTTTATTTGTTAGTTGCGAAACCGTTGTAGACTGCAACTTCAAATTTAGGCACTGTCCGAAATTGCATACATTTATTCAAACTGTGATACAAAAATTACCGACATGTTAACAGGGACGTCAAAAAAGTAGGGGAAGGTTGGGCAAAAATAGCCTTAACTTTTTCGAACATTGAAATTTACATTTTTCTATCTTAAATTATAAAAAATTGATATTTTTTACGAAACAAAGGACACGATTGGAAGAACCATTTTCGAGATAAACTAATTTAAAAATTATCTTGCACGGTAAAAAATGCACATTATTACACATATTATTTTATTAATCTCGTTTGATATTTTTTCTTATGATTATTGTGAGTTATGTTTGTTTTTACTAAAAACAGAATATTCAAATTTTATAATTTTCGGTTTGGGTATTATTTTAAATTTTTTGACACAAAAAATGAAAAACAAACGTAAGTGAAAATAAAAGTAATAATTTATATTTTAAAAAATATAAATAACACAAACGTATAACTTCTTATTTAATAATAAGAAAATGAAAATAAACTAAGGGTCATGCTCAATATGACCTTCCTGTGCGATTATAAACTTTCTTAATTTAAGAAGACAAGTCCTTTGGACCGTAAAGAGCATCCTGTGATTATGCCCTATTGCAGCACAATGGAATTCTCCTGTTTGGACAGGAATGGAATAAATAGAATTTCTAGGTGTCCCAAAAAAAAAATCCAGGGATTGAGATCGAGGAATCGAAGTGGCCAAGAAAATGGGCCACCTCGACCTATCTACTGATTGGGAAATTGATTATTTAAATATTCTCTAACATCACCAGAATATGGCGGAGCATCGTCGTGCATAAACCAGATATTATGACGAATTTGTGGATAGAACGTCTTTCAATATATTGTTCCCCTCCCGAAGGAACTGCCAATAGCTTTCCTCAGTTTTGATTTATTTATTAAAATCTTTTAAAATCGTCTGTTCTATTTGAGTAGGTATCATATTTTTTTTTAAAAAATAGTACCTAGACAATATCTTAAGTTAATTTCTTTGTCAGGAGTATTTCTTTTTGCTATCACACTTAAAAAATAACATAGCCGACCAATTTTTCAACGTCACGCTATAGAGTTAATAATTTTTGCCAAAAATAAATTCCTGCATAAATCACAACACTTATGCAAATCCTAAATAGCAAATGTACCAATAAAAATTAAAGCAGATTATCATCTATGGTCCAGTAGTATCCTCATCCTTGTTTTCCTCGACTATCTTGACTAAAGATTACTGATGCCTGAATGACCTCCGACATTCAATGTAACACATCCAAGGGCAAGAAAATACTAATGAGAAATTAGTCCTTTAACTGAAGCCTGGCCCTAACGACGTGGTTAAAAATTGACGGTCATTTCCGCTATACTAGGCGTCCTACCAAAATGGGAATACGCATTCTCTCGTTCATGCTTTTCATTAATCGACAACTTAAGCCTACGGGAATAATTATGTACTCACAGTTCAACAGTATGGTACCACATTACTTAGTAGATTAGTTAGGTTATAGCATATTATTTTACTAATATATCATAGATTTATTTTTATAAATTTACAAACATTTTTTCTGTCCAAAAGTAATTCATGATATCGCGGGAATCTGGCAATAGCCGCATTAGTTCTACTGCACTATTTGAAGTATCTTGAAACTGATATCTTGGAATAACCATCTTAATCCGTCGTAAAATTTATCAATATTTTATTACATAGATGACAATTACATAATAATAGTCCACCATCTAATCCAATGATGCAAGCTTTATATACGCAAACCCGCTAGTGAGTTCATAAATTTTAAATTTCGAGCTTAGATTGTCTATATGTCCTCTGTATTGAAATTCATTTCTCATACTTTAATGCCCCTGTTTACAAGTTTATTATTACCTACGTTTTTGCTTCGTCGAAAAAGCATACAAACAGTGTTTTGTAAGTTGGTTGGATCTACCTAGGTATGGGTATAAATAAATGTGTCAAAAATAGGTTATATAAAAGTATTAAAAAGAATATGTTTTAAAAATGTACCTGGATCAGCCCTAGCGTAAATGTTCAAATCTACCACCGTTTTGTTATAAACAAAAGTCTCGCACAACGTAACAAATAATTTAGTACTCACGATTAAGAGCGAAGGATTACCTTGAATTGTCATTGTGACATTTCGTATTCGGAAATTCTCCCATGGTATTAATTTCGGTTTTTTTTTTTGAACTCCATTGGTAAAAATTGCAGCTTGGAAATTTTAGTAGCTAAAAAATTATCAAGTGCAACTACATTGTCAAACATTTAAAAGCATATCATTCTGAAAGAAATACCGATAATCTAAGCTAGGCATATGGCCGGATAATATAAAGCGTTATTTCGAGAAAAACGTGTTTACAAACTAACCTGAACTAACTTCAAAACAAGCTTCGAAATAACAGTCTAGCTAGACCTCAAGGTCTTATTTTGCTCCGAAAAATTCAGTAGAAAAGTCTAATACTGTGAATAACAGTTTATAATTATAATAGGGAGCAGCTGTGTTTAGGACAGTAGAAAGCGTGTAAGAGGGGCAAAGCGAGAGCATGTGCAAAGACGAGCGTTCGGAGACTGATTTAAAAACATGCTCAAATATATAGAAGCCAACATTTTTCATGACTTATACTTTCGAAAACGCCCATAAAAAATTCAGATTTTTTTGAAGGTGGTAAAGTAAACTGACCCATTAAAATAGTATTTTTTATTAGTTAACTAGCCGTGCCCGCGGCTCCGCTCACGTGGACTTGATTCACTATTACCGTCACTGCCTATTCCTTATGTTACCTAACGTAATAAAATATATCCTATAACCTGGCCAGAGAACATCTATATTTTATAAAAAAAAACACGTAAATCGGATAAGTGGTTTCTTGAGTGCTAAGCGCACTAACGGACAGACAGACAGAGAGACGTGGCTCTTATATATATTTTTTTTTTGATAAATGTTAAATTAAGAATTAAAAAAAAAACACGTAGATCGGATAAAGAGTTCTCGAATGATAAGCACACTAACGGACAGACAGACAGACAGAGAGCCGTTGCGTTTTATATATATTATGTAGATTATTAATAGATAATCTGGCCAAAGAACATATGTATGAATTCATCTCATCGATAGGTTCTAAGGAAGTGCCGCTAATAATAATAATGAATGATGTTGAACAGGGCCAAAATTAAATTAAACTGAAACAAACTATTTTAGTATTAGCAATTTAGCAAAACCGCCTTATATAACATTAGTGTTGCTTTCTGTGGATAAAAGGGGATATTTTCGTCATGACTACCGCCGCCCCTTCTTGTATAACCTTTATTGAACCCCTCTGAGGATTTTCAGTTAAGCATTATTGGTGAAACTTTGGTCGCCTTTGTAGTAAAAGGGCCTATTTAACAGAGACTTTTAACAAGCTATTTTTCCGTTCTATTAGACATATTTTTTTCTTTTATTACTGATAAAACTTTTCCTCTGAAAGTCAGACCGATCATGTCTTTAAATAATTTTTTGAGACAAAATAATATTCTTCGCGACCAGTATCAGTGGTTTTAAATTTTTTAGACTAATGCAGTTGACTTTGTACACCACAGGTTACTAAAAGTTATTTCTCGTGTTCCAAATCTAAATTTTTCAAGTTAATCTGTATACCTCAGATTTCATTTTAAAAATGTGTTTTTGATAACATTATGTTGTTTCTATTAATACCGCCAGACATATTTGGAATTACATAACACGTAGGTTGAAAGCTTTTGGTCTAGCTACTTAAAACACTTTTTTTTTGCAAAATTCGACTTTATTCATCAACATTATCTCCTTCAAGAGCGATTCAATCAGTCCAACGCTTTTCTGACATACCTTCAGTAGAGCATTTGTCTTGTTTAGAAGCATTTCGCTTTTTCGGCGATAACTTTAAACATTTCTTTCCCGCGAGCCTTGTTTTGAGGTCTGCGAATAGATAATAGTCGCTGGGGGCCAAATTTGGAGAATACGGTGGATAAGGAAGCAATTCGAACTTCAATTCATGCAATTTTGCCATCGTAACCACTGACTTGTGACACGGTGCATTGTCTTGATAAAAGAGCACTTTTTTCTCGTTCATTTGGGGCCGTTTCTTTGCGATTTCTGCCTTCAAACGCACCAATAACTTAATATAATATTGGCTATTGATGGTTTTTTCCTTGTCAGCATAGTCGATAAAAATTATTCCATGCGCATCCCCAAATACAGAGGCCAAAACCTGCCGACTGTTGTGTCTTTGGTCGCTTCGGTCTGCCGATTTGATTCCGGTGTGTATTGGTGAATCCATGTTTCATCCATTGTCACATATCGCATGAAAAAATTCTTTTTATTGCGCTGAAACAGGTCCAAACAGCGCTCAGAATCATCAACTCGTTGTTGTTTTTGAACCCCTCTGAGCAAACGCGGTACCCATTTCGAACAGAGCTTTCTCATGTCCAAATGTTCATGAAGAATATGACCAACACGTTCTCTTGATATCTTTAGGGTGTCAGCAATCTCACGCAATTTCACTTTACGTTCATCCAAAACAATTTTGTGTGATTTTTTTATGTTTTCCGATGTAACCACCTCATTTGGGCGTCCAGAGCATTCAGCATCATTTATGTCTGTACGACTGCGTTTAAATTCAGTATACCAGTAAATAATGAGTAATTTTTCAGGGGCCCGTAACACTTACCAAGCTATTGCTTTGCTTGACCGGTATTTTTTCCTATCAAGAAATAGTGTTTAATAAAACACGAAATTCGATTTTTTCCATTGTTTTGAAAATATTAAAAGTAGCTTCACTAAAACCACTGTAACTTGTAAACTAATCGTCAAAATGTGATGAAATTTTAACACGTATCGTTTGAAGGTTCGTACTTTCTAAAAATCATATTGATTTTTTAGGAAGGGCAACATCTATGTGTCAGTATGGGAAAAATTTGATATAAATTTAGAATTTCGATTTTTTTAGAGCATCACTATAAGGGCAACGAATGCAGGTTGTACTCGGTAGAAACTATTCCTTGGTAGTTCATTCCGAAGGAATGGGAAGGGCCTCCACATAAAAGCGTTCTTGAAAAGTATAGGAACTACTATATAGTTATTTATGAAGTATGGTATACTCAAATCATCAATTTGTCTCCGAGGTTCCAGAGAATCAAAGATCCTGGTGACGCCTTCGTCTGGATAGAATCGGGCAAATAGTCTCCCCAAACAAGGACGACGTATCCTATTGTTAAATTTGAGTTTTGGGTAGGATTTCAAACTGTAGTAAAGCATATAATTTTCTAATTCGAAATAATATTCAAAGCTTTTCAGAAGCTTTCTGTACTTTGATTGCAACATGAACATACCAAGATATATTTGCTCCCAAGTTAACGGCTGGCAAGTTGAACCGATGCTAATGAGATAGAGTATCCTGACATATTATGTGGGGTTGTGTAACATTAACTGCTTTCAAAAAGGCTGCTGCTTGAATTTTTTTAGCTTAATTATGTTCTACTCCCGAAAGTTCAATGTAAAAGATCATGGCAGGCGGGATATCAGACGCCCCGTTTATAAAATACCTTTTCAAATTCAATTCAATTCAAAATTATCTTTATTTTAAAAGTATGCCAGCATACAATAAAATAGTGCCCACAACTAAGACTAAAACTACCTAACAGAATTAAACATTATCAAAGTATCTATAAAATTCTTTAATATTATATGGCACTATTTTCAATAACAATCTAAATATTTTCTTTTTGAGTATTTTGAGATTTGTAATTAATTTAATATCATTTGGTAAAGTTTTATACAACTTTATACATTGATAATGTATAGTATTCTCTGTCATAGTCAATCGGTGTCTTGGGTAAGTATAGTTCATTGTTCTTGTGGCATATACAGTTTGTGGCTCATATCTTTCAAATAAAAACCTATTTTTAAACAGGCATAGTATACATTCCTGTATGTAAACAGCAGTAGCAGTGTTTATTTTCTGTAAACTTTCCTCTACATGATTCTCTATGGGACTCAAAGTTTGCATGATACAGTATTTTCTTGATGTCAAAAGGAATATACCTCCCCAAGACTCCAAGACTATAACATATTCTGTTTAATTTACTCACAACATGGTTGACATGACATTCCCAGGATAAAGTACTATCCAAAAACATGCCCAAAAACTTAACTTTAGTGTTTAAACTAATATGGTTACCATTTAAATTTAAACTAGTTGGTTCCTCTAGTCGTGACCTGCTTGTTTTAAATATCATAATGTTCGTTTTTGTGTTATTCATGACTAGCCTATTCTTTGTGAATCATTCCTCCACTCCTAGCATAAAAATCTCAGCATCTTCTTCAAGGTTAGTAATGTCTTTATTACTTAACAAAATGTTCGTATCATCGGCATAATTAGTAATTTTACATTTATTATTTAACAAAAGTAATTCAGTTATGTTATTTACATATAAGATAAACAGTATAGGGCCCAGAACACTACCTTGTGGAATGCCTAACATTATATTCTTTTTTTGAGATGACACCCTATCACTGCCCTTACCACCACTCTTTCTTCCCTACAAGATAAGTATGATTTGATCCACTTCAGGGTTGTTCCTCCAATTCCGTACATGTTTAATTTGTGTAAAAGTATATTATGGTTTAATGTATCATATGCAAACAACCCTAGAGGAATCTCGTTATTTTCTAGAACGTCTATTATCTGTTGTACAAAGTTAACAATTGCTGTTTGAGTGGATTTTCCATGTAAGTACCCATCTTATGTTTTATTAAGTAGGCCATTTTCCACCATAAATCCTAGAATTCGCTGGCACATAACATGTTCAAATATTTTGGAGAATAAACTGAGCAGACTTATTGGGCGATAATTTTCTATATTGGTTTCATCACCTTTTTTATAAACCGGAATTACTAGTGCAATTTTTAACTGTTCCGGGAATATACCGTATTTAATTCAATTATTTATAATGTACATTAAAGGTTCCATAATTTCGGATATCACAAACTTTATTAGGCTCTTTGAAATCTCATCAAAACCGCACGTGAACTTATTTTTCAGTTTTGTGACTATTTGCATTATTTCCTCTTTATTCACTAATTCTACCTTAATTTCTACAGGGTATATTATTCAATTTGTTTGACAGATTAGGTGCTACGCTTATCAAGAAACATTAAAATCGTTTGCTATTGTCTCTTTATTTCCTTCAGTTTTAATGTGTTTCTCTGCTGGCTTTACCTTTTATTTCATTTTTTAATTTTCCAAGTACATTTACTTTTATTATCCGAATTTTCTTAACCTCTCCGCATAGTTTTTTTTTTTTATGGTCTCTCAACAAGTTGTCATATTCTTTCTTTTTATTACTTACATAGCCTTATATCTAATATTTACATTTTTTATTACATACAGAATATCCAATTGTCTTTTACACTCTTTGACTTCAGGACTACTTTGCATATATTTGGATTATTAAAATGTCTACGTGGGATTTTTATTTGGGGAAAATATTAATCTCTAAAAAAAGTTTCATAAAAGTAGACCACTGGTTGTCCACTAATTCAGCATTGATTGAGTAGATGGACTGCCAATTTAATTTTTGAAGACCATTCTTGAAGTTAGTTTTATTCTAGTGTTAAAGCTTCTTTTTTTAATGAATAAAGATTTTTGTTTTTCGATATATAATATCACTTTCTGAGCGGTATGGTCTGAAATCATCGAGTGGGAAAATTTGGGATGTCATTCCACCACCACCACCTTTTATACATGATTCTAACTTAGAATAACGTAATCGAGTAAAGATTAGGCCTTATTAATGTGTGTAATTTTTTGCTTTTTATGAAAAATAAATCATGGCGACAATAAAGAACCGAATAATAACCGATAATAACAAAGTTAAAAGGCGCTTTTAACTTAAAAGCGTGTAAAATTAGAGAAAATAATTCGAGACAAAAAATTCATCGAAGAAATCAATGGCACTTTTTAAAGTTTCTATATTGATTCCATATAACCGTCATTTAATAATAACTGTAGTTAAGTAAAGCTACAACATTGAACGCAATGAAATCATTTTAGGCAACTAGATTAAAAACTCCAAAATATCTGTCAATAATTTGTCGTAATTACTAGACTTTTTGTACTCGGTTATTATATTGGTCACAATTTTACCTCTCATTTGTCGACTGATGCCATCAAAACAAGTTGTTCCTGTAGAAGCTTCTTGACATTCAATTTAATTTCAGTAATGAAATTAAATGGTCAGTAAAGTAAACAGTCGAGAAGTATAATCTAAAATCCCCTGAAAGATTAGAAGCTTGGAAGTTGCCTTGAAATCACTTGATAACGTCTACACGGTATTTCTACATTACATTTCCTCAAATCAACGTTTTATTTAACGTTGCTCTCAAGACATAAATGCTTCAAGAGCCATTTCTGGTTATTCTAAGCACCACCTGCAATCTGGAACATCTTTGCCCCTGATGCGAGTTTTTTTTTTATGGGTCTAGCACACGTGCTGCAGGGAAGTCCCTAAAGCCCTACAGGAGCGACACATGTGCGGAAAAAGCGATTCACGTTGCTCTTGAATCGCTGTAAATTGTACTCGGTGGGAAACACAGTCCTGGGCAAATTATTCCAAAGGGATGATCTTCTCCATATAAAAGACTACTTGAAAAAGCGTTGTACGAGGAGTAACAAGCTGAACCTCATACGGATGAGAAGTATCAGCGCGACGTCTATTTCTAACATGCACCGCTCTGGGAGAAATTAAACGGGCCACATCCTCCGAACACTTTCCATGGAAATACTTGTAGAATAGGCTCAAGTCGCCAACCGTTCTTCGATATTCCAGCGATCAAGGCCGCCGGTCAGTTCCGGGTCTCCAATCAGACGGAGCTCTTCTCTGAATAGAATCCAACAAATGCAGTGTATGTTTGGGAGCCGAGGCCCAAACATGGGAGCAGTATTCCATAGTTGGTCGAATTTGAGCTTTGTAAAGATATACGAGTAACAGTTGTTGTGGAGTGTAAAGCTTTCTGGTTCGAAATAATATTCCCAACTTTTGAGAAGCTTTCTTTCCTATGCCTGCAACATGCTCATGCCAGGACATATTTGCTCCCAAATTAACGCTTAACAAATTGAGTGACGATGTTAGAGGAATGGAGTGCCCCGCCATAACTATATCGGGTTCAGCAACGTTAACTTTTTTAGAAAACACTGCCGCCTGGGTTTTGTAGCGTTAAATTCCACTTGGTTACTGTCACCCCAAGATAGAATTTTCTTTCAGGGCTTTGTTAAGTTGAACAACATTCCGCTGTCTGCGGACACTCGCCTGAGCAGCCGATGTCCGAGCGTTCAAAGTGAATGAAGAGATAAGCGTACTGTCATCTGCAAAGTTGTAGATTGGATTTCCGGTCTTTTCCAGCAGATCGTTAATGTAAATGAGAAAGAGAGTAGTAGATAGTATGGAGCCTTGGGGCACACTGGCGCACATTGGGGCGACGGCGTAAAAATCGGATATTGGATGAAAAAATTAAAGATGTATTTTTCGAATATTGACGATTTCTTCCTTTAATATATATCATAAACCATACATAAATATGTTTATAACTAATTTATTCCTTCTGCCTTCCTTAAAATTATCCATTGAAGTGTGACATTTTCGTCAATGTTGGAATTTTTGTAATTCGAGAAATTACATTCTAAATTCTCTGTGGACAACATAACTACGAATATGAGTTAAACGCATACTAGAACTTGTTTATTAGGTTTCAAATAACAAATTAATCTTAGTGTAACGTCATTAGAGTGCTACAATATATTAATAAACATTTGACATATTCGACACAAAAAATTATTCTTACTTCAATATTCAAAGATGTATAAAGTTTTTGAAATGATTTGGAATGAGATGGCGCTTTCACCATCTGATAGGGCAAAGTCTCTAGTTTCCGGAGATATCCTATTTTTATCCCCCTTCGTCCTCCTTTGGTAACAAAATGGACAAGTTCCCCCGACTTGATCTAACGTTCTCCACTCATCCATTGTCTCGGGCAATATTCCAATGAAATGAAAAAAATTACGATATACTCCTCATTTCTTATGAAGTATACACTTCTAAAAAAAGGGCAATTAAACTCTTGTTGCCTCTCTTCGGCAACGCGGCTTGACTACTTTGAAATTTCGATCTCAATGCGAGTGTTTGCTTACATCGCGCGCCATAGTGAGACAAATGCGACATTTTTCGGTCATTTGCTCATAACTTCGACATTTGTCAACGGAATGACTTCAATTTAATATACATAATGTACGATTTATATATTTTCAGAAATATGAAATCAAAATCATACAATTTATTATCACGAGCACGATAAAGCGTACAGATAATTCATGTAAAGATAATTATTCACAAAATCAAAAGTATTCAGCAGATTATAAACGATGCATCGGATGTTCGCGACCAAAAGCGATTGTGACATTCGAGCAGAAATACCCGATTCAGGTCTCATAAACGAGAAGTGGAGCAAAGAAAACGCGAGATACAGACTGCTTTCAGAACGAGAACAGGTCTTTTGGTAGACTTTGTAAAACAAGGGTACATCCAATGATGGCAACACTGCCAGGAAATTTTTTGCCAATCCACAGTTATCAGCTGCCATTACAGGTATAAACAAAAATTTGATAACCAGATTTGGAGTTCTATTGCAAGCAATCGCTAGTGGTAAAAAAATTAACGTGATTGAGTTCGAATCTTACGCTTAAATATTTGTATCACTATAGAACCCATGTACCCATGGTACTACATGCCAGTGTCAATCCACAAGTTATTGATTCATGGCAGCGATATTATAACAAATGCTATCGTGCCAATAGGGCAATTATCTGAAGATGCTCAGGAAGCAAATCACAAATATTTCAGAAAATATAGAGAAAACCACTCGCGAAGAATGTCTCGAATATATAATAAATGAAGATATTTTTAATAATTTGATGATTGCTTCAGATCCGATAATATCTAATTCGCGAAAATTGATGGAACGTAAGAAGAAAGAATTGTCCGAAGATGTAAAACATCTATTACATTTCAGTGATGATGATACAGATTACGATGATTAAAACAAGAAGTACAAATGTGAGAGGCAAGGGGACTCACAAAAATCAAGCACCCGAGGGATCAAATATCTGTCACGTCCACGTCGTTGATCCTGGGTAACGCTAAGAGCAGATAATTGATATTCGAAATATTATTCGCTTCATGAGTGTATTTTGATGGGTTAATGTTCCGTTACATGTCGCATGCGTAGGGCACTCGTAACACGGGACAATGATATTAATGCTGCGTAAGCGCAACCAGTGTTTCTAATTTTAGCTATACCTCGAAAATAAAAAAAATGTACCAAAACGAAACAAAAGGCATTTTAAAGCTAAATGTTGATACTTACGCCTAGTATTAACGAAATTTATAAGAAAAATATTTGTGCCTGTGTTATGTCATGAAAATCCTTGAAACCGTCGTTTTTTGCAATTTTCCGTCATTTTTCTCAAAATTACGACGCGGTAGCCAAATTTGGACAACGGATTCGTGTTCAGTAGGCAAAAATACATTGTAATGACTACTCGCACTCATGTAATCGAAAAAATGTTTCAATTTGTTATCTAGTATTTTGAAATAACCATCCTTTCTGCTTTATCTCGCACGCGATAACAGTATATAGTATTATTTTTATTTCAGATACTGAACATATATTAATCGTACATTATGTGTATTAAGTTTGAAGTCATTCCAATAACAAATGTGGAAGTTATAAGCAAATGACCGAAAAATAACGCATTCGCCCCATTGTGCGGCGTTGATATTGAAGGTGTTAGAAAGAAATCCGTAGACCGCCACTCGTAAAGAACGCTCACTGAGGAAATATGAGAGCCACAAAACAGAAGTTTACAGACATACCATAACAGCGTAGCTTAGCCAGAGTTAAGAATTCATTCAGGTGGTAATGCCCTGTTTAATTTGAGTAGGTACGCAAAGAGTTTGGTCTTATTATGAGACCCTTAGACTGTCTCATTCTTGGTGTCTCGTTCCAGTCTCTCACGAATATCTTTCAGCAAATCAGCAATAGCTGCAACGCGCATATTGCTCAAAATTCCTAAAAAGGTTTATATCCCATGGACCTCATAAGGGTTCCTTTTTAGCAGGTATGCCGGCCATCTCACACACATAAGGCCAGATACCCTGACGAGAAGCAGGTTATTTCTGTTCTTACATTCGTCTACCGGTTGTCAGCCTACCCCTGTTTCAGGGCAACTATCAATCCAAACAAGTGTATACGATCCTACAAGTTAGGTTCTCGCCCATATGGTGCGATGACCTAAGGCCATCTCACACACATATGGCCAGATACCCTGACGAGAAGCAGGTTATTTTCTGTTCTTACATTCGTCTACCGGTTGTCAGCCTACCCCTGTTTCAGGGCAACTATCAATCCAAACAAGTGTATACAATCCTACAAGTTAGGTTCTCGCGATAACCTAAGGTTTCCTCGATTAGCTGGCAAGCAGCAAATATGTCGCCTACGTGGCTTCCAACTTTATCTAGAATTGCAAGGATGGGAGGTACAACAGAGCATCCATTGTTTTATTAGGTGATGCTCTCATAGATAGATGCCAAGGCAGCTATTGAGCTGCATTCACCACACCATGGCGCAATATGAGAGTTGTCATCTTATCTCAGCCGTAATAACCAGTGTATCCAGTATTCCCCAAGGGCAATCAAAAGCTCTCAGAGCATTGGTAACATTTTTTTATTTTACTCTCTGTCATTTTTAAGTTATATATAATTACTTTGAGATATTTCACCAACTTTTGATTCTGCTATACATTATCTAGAAATACAAGTCTCGACAGTGTGTTCAGCGTCCTTGTCTTTGTACAAAATAAGTGTATTATATAATTATAAAGAGTGTGGATTAATTTTGAGGAATTTCTAAAAGAGAGCGTAACTTGTGTTATATCGTATCGGGGCATACTGTTGCTATATTCATGTGGAGCACCATCATTAAAATTTTAAGTATAACACGTAGGCTGAAAAGTTTTTGGTTTAGCTACTTAAAACCAATTTTTTTGCAAAATTCGACTTATTCATCAATATAATCTCCTTCAAGAACGATACAATCAGTCCAGCGCTTTTCTAACGTTTCTATACCTTTCTTGTAGAAGGATTTGTCTTTGCCTTCAAAATAGGCCTCAATTTCGGCGATAACTTCTTCATTGGGGCCAAATCTCTTTCCCGCGAGCATTGTTTTGAGGTCTGCGAATAGATAATAGTCGCTGGAGGCCAGATCTGGAGAATACGGTGGATGAGGAAGCAATTTGAACTTCAATTCATGCAATTTTGCCATCGTAACCATTGACTTGTGACACGATCTTAATGAAAGAACACTTTTTTCTTGTTCATTTGGGGCCGTTTCTTTGCGATTTCTGCCTCCAAATACACCAATAACTTTATATAATATTCGCTATCGATGGTTTTTCCCTTCTCAGCATAGTTGATAAAAATTATTCCAGGCGCATCCCAAAATACAGAGGACAAAACCTTCCAGCCTACTTTTGTGTCTTCGGGGAGGCTTTCACCCGCTGCTATCCACTTAGCTGATTGCCGATTTGATTCCGGTGTGTAGTGGTGGATCCATGTTTCATCCATTGTCAAATATGGCATGAAAAAAAATCCTTTTTATTGCTCTTAAACAGGCCCAAACAGCGCTCAGGATCATCAACACATTATTGTTTTTGGTCCACTGTGAGCAAACGCGGTACCCATTTCGAACAGAGCTTTCTCATTCTCAAATGTTCTTGCAAAATATGACCAACAAGTTCTTTTGATATCTTTAGGGTGTAAGTTATCTCATGCAATTCCACTTTACGGCCATCCAAAACAATTTTGTAGATATTTTTGACGTTTTCCGGTGTAACCACCTCATTTGGGCGTCCAAAGCGTTCAGCATCATTTGTATCTGTACGACCGCGTTTTAAATTCCACATATCAGTTAATGATGAGTGATTTTTCCAGGGGCAGAGTCCCCGTAACACACTTATCAAGCCATTGCTTTTCTTGAACGGTATTTTTTCCCATCAAAAAATAGTGTTTAATCAACACACGAAATCCAATTTTTTCCATTGTTTTGAAAATATCAAAAGTGGCGTCACTAAACCCACTGTAACTTGTAAACTAATCGTCGAAATGTCATGAAATTTTGACACGTATTGTTTGAAGGTTGGTACTTCCCAAAATTCATATGGAGTTTTTGAAACGGGCGACATCTAAGTTTCAGACCAAAATCTTTTCAGCCTACATGTTATCTTATTTTGCCGAAGTGTAAACAATATATTTTTTTTGAACATTTAATATGTCGAATTACGTGCCATTGGCGAAAAGGCGTAGTTTTCTTGTTTAATTCGAAAAAAAACGCTGCTGAAAGTTATCGATTGCTGCTGGAAACCTATATATTCCATCGATAAAAACATGTAAGTACTGGTTTCGACACTTTAAAAAATGTGATTTCGACACGGAAGACAAAGAACGTCCAGGCCACTCGAAAATGTTTAAAGATAAAGCATTGGAGGCATTACTCGATGAAGACTGGTACCAAGTGAAAAAAGAACTTGCAGAATTATTAGAAGTTAATCGCACAACCATTTCCAAGCGCTTACATGCACTGGGAATGATTCAAAAACAAGAAAATAAAGTGTCGTACGAATTGAAACCAAGAGACGTTGAAAACCTGTGAACAACTGCTTCAACATCACAATCAGAAAGGTTTTTTGCATCTTTTCGTAACTAGTGATGACAAATGGATACGCTACGTTAATCTAAAGCGGAAAAAATCATGGGTGAAGTCCGACGAACCATCAACATCCTCGCCAAAGCCAAATATTCATGGCTCCAAGCTTATGCTGTGTATCCGGTGGGATCAGCTGGGTGTAGTGTATTATGAGCTGCTCCAACTCAACGAAACTATTACTGGGGAACGTTACCGACAACAATTAATGCATTTGAGCTGAGTTTTGAAGGAATAACGACCGCAATATGCCAAGAGACACGACAAAGTAATTTTTCAACATGATAACGATCGACCTCCTGTTGCAAAACCCGCCAAGGAAACGCTAGAAGTGCTTGGAGAAGATGTCCTACCTCACCCGCCATACTCACCAGACATTGCTCCTTCTGATTATCACTTATTCCGATCGATGACGCACAGCCTATCTGAACAGCGCTTCCATTCTTATGAGGATACCAAAAAAATGGATCAATAACCTCAAAAGATGAGTCGTTCTTTCAACGTGGTATTCATATGCTACCACAAAGATGGGAGAAAGTAGTGGCTCGCGATGGACAATACTTTGATTAATCAATTTGTGACAATTTTTTTACAATAAAGCGATAGTTTTACCGAATTAATTCACCCACCCAATAACTACACATATATGAACTATGAACCTGAACTAACCGTAATTAACTTATAATATACTTAATATTATTCAAAAGTTATTGTTTGTTTTTATTTTAAGTCACATCTACTCAAGAGTAAGTTAAACTTACGTATTATTAATATTTTGAGAAAAGCTAGATGATTCTAAAACTTTCCAGAACTAGATTTATTTATCTTTTATGGCATTAAACAATAAGGCTCTTAAAATTTACTAAATGCTTCCCTATATGTAGAAACGCCATAAGAACAATGCAATTTTCATAGAATTTAAAGCGTACCTTGAATAGTGCTGAAGATTTGCACTGTTTTTTATGAAAGATGTTAGTTAACTACAACTAACCAAATTTAAAAAAAAAAGATCACAATATATTTTATGAAAAATTCGGCTCTATTCTGTTATATTTGTTTTTTGATAAAACAATTTATTCTGATTACTCACCAGGATACCGAGAATAACCCTATTTTATAAACTTCATTCAAACATTGGTATCTAAAATTTACTATATCCAAAAGTCAAAATACTTGAAATATTTTAGCAAGGTAATTTTTAGAGCAGATCTAATGAATCGGTTCTTTGTACAAACACAAAACCAATCTATTCTATCCTTTTATTTTCACGTCACTATCACTATAGAAGAAGAACCAACGTAATTTCATATTTCTTGTGAGTCTTGACATACATTTATGGAAATTCTCTAGTTTTATGTCTTTTGCTTTCCTCTTTCCTGCTTTGCTTATTTTCTGTGTTGTAAATTTTATATCAATTTTAAACTTGCTTGATGCTCTCACTATGGGTATAAGACAGATATTTATTAAAAAGAGTTACAGATTTTGGTTTATTAAGAAACATTTAGATCAAATATTATTATATTATTTTTACACGAATATAAAAGGAACTAAAATGAAATTTTTTCTGTTTTCGTTATATATAAGCATTTCTGGTATTATTTTTTAAAGATTGTTATTTTCATAAATCACAGTAGAATATATTCCAAACTTGTAAGTTTCGGACTCTATAACATTGTTGTTTTAATTTACATTAAAATAAATAAAAAAAAATGTTTAAGGATACCGAGAGTAACCCTATTTTATAAACTTCAAGAACCAATACCAAACCGAGAAATTGCGGAAACCTAAACAAAACACAAATTTTTGAATTGACTATATCCAAATGTCAAAATACTTGGAATATTTTAGCAAAGTAACTTTTAGAGCAGACCTAATGAATCGGTTCTTTGTACAAACACAAAACCAATCTATTCTATCCTTTTTATTTTCACGTCACTATCACTATAGAAGAAGAACCAACGTAATTTCATATTTCTTGTGAGTCTTGACATACATTTATGGAAATTCTCTAGTTTTATGTCTTTTGCTATCTTCTTTCCTGCTTTGCTTATTTTTTGTGTTGTAAATTTTCAATCAATTTTGAACTTGCTTGTTACTATGAGCATAAAACAGATATTTATTTATTAAAAAGAGTTACAAATTATAATTGATTTTGGTTTATTGAGATCAAATATTATTATATTATTTTTACAGGAATATCAAAAGAACCAAAATAAAATTATTTCTGTTTTCCTTATTAATGTAAACCTTTCTGTTTTTATTATGTAAACATTTTTGTTTTGGTAAATCACAGTTCCACACACATATTCCAAACTTATAAGATTCGGACTCTGTAACATGGTAGTTTTATTTACTTAAAAAAAAAAATAAAGAAAACTTTTTAATTTTTGCCTTATATTTACTGTTTCACCTTTTTCTGATGCATACAATTTGATCTGCAAGTTATTTTTAGTGTTGCGTACGGAACACTTATAAGATCACTTCGGTGTCTGTCTGTCTGTCGGTCACGCCCGATTTTCTCCGAAGCTTTTTGGTTGGTACGTATTTGAAAAACTACTCTTAAAAATATAATTAGAAGCATAAAAAGCCTTAGATTTCCATTCCCTAATCTACAGAACTAAATTTTTACAAATCGTGACAACTAGTCACCTGCAATCCCTGTTTTCATCCCTCGTAAGGGTGCAAAATCAAAAACTAAACCGCATAAATGAATTCAGTACCCTCGGAAACCCGGAGTATGAATTTCCAAATTTCCTTGGACCTTATTCATTTTTTGAAATACATTTTTTTTGTTCAAATATTAGGAGTTTTAGCAGCAATATTGAATTTTTAAAAGCCCAAGTAACATTCGAAAGTAGACACTTTAACAAAAACTTTGAGCTATTACACCTTTGTGGAAATTTCTTTTAATTCTAATCACACGGGTATCCCCGTTGATGTGAAACGTCCCACATATATATATATATATATATATATATATATATATATATATAATATATATATATATATATATAATCAGGTGTACAAGTATGAAATGCGGATTTTTTTCTAAAAAAATATGTTAAATTCGGAAGAATGATAAAAAGTGCTTTATTCAAAGTATGCTCCATCGCTTGTTATATATTTTTCCCATCTTTCGGGCAATTTCTGAATAC